>CM048647.1:46652160-47856160 GCA_026413185.1 Pueraria montana var. lobata
TTAGATTATTTAGATTGAGCGGCTGAGATTTGGTGTAAGTATAATGACTTACACCTGGTGTAAACGGATCCTGTCCCATCTTGTTATTCTATATTCTATATTAATTATGATTGTGGATTTATTCAGCAAGAAAAATATTACACCAAAAGTAGCATATTCGATGATAATCAATTTGGGTTTAAAATCAATCAGGAAACGTGAAATTAGTAAAAATGTCAAAGATAATTATGTGATTTTTATTGTATAAAACCATAATAATGTGGTATCAAAATTAGTTGCCAAAATAGTATCATGTTTTCGAAAAAATTTATAATCAAATTAATTGCCAAATAATTACATGATAGGTTTAGGCACCTAAAATCCACAATTTTTGGGAAAATATTATTACTCTCCTTTACGAACTAAAATTTAATTTGAATTCTAGGGCAATAATTCAAGTTAAAAATTGATTTTATTAAGGACAATAATTCAATTGTTGTTTTATGGAATAAAATTTACATTAGTCAAAATTAATAAAGGAGGAATCTAAATATGAATGTGAAAGTGATATTCATTTAAGTAATATTTTTAATAGTAAAAATTAATAAAGTATTTTATAATGTACCTGGATGACTTTTATCACCTTACTCTTCGAAGTTAACTACAAAATTATAACAAGCCAAAAAACAACAAGTCTAACATGATATTTGTATAAATAAAAACAATATTAACTAAAAAATGATTTGCTACTTACTTAGATTAAATTGTGGTTAATTTCATTATAAACAACATTTGGAGTTGTTAAAGAATTTCTTTATATGAGAATTCTCAAGAAGTCTTAATTGAAATTACAACAAACAATTAGTCGTGAAAAAAAAACTGAGTCTTATTACAAAGAAATTGATTTTACAATGATATTAACAGCTATTTATTTTATTTTTTAGTGTCTTTACAATTTATATTTTTCTATTTAAAAAAAGAATGATCAAATTATTAATTTAAATTAGAAAAGGGAGTAAAAGAGTAATTTAGCCTAAAATTATTGTCACTCAATTTTTCTATATATAATATAATTTAAATTAAAACAAGGCTTGAAATATAACAAAAAACAATGTTTAAATATTATTAGTTATCATTATTATTACTTATTTCTTTAGTAATTGACCAACAAAGTTTCCTGACTATTTAACAATCATTAAAAACATTGTAATTGATATCATTATTATAGCTTTCATTATTTTAATTTTTAGAAATTATTATTATTTTTATCAATTATTGATCAAAATTGAAGTTGATGAATAATATAGTAAATTATGTGTCTTATTACAAACATATTTTTCCTTTCCGACGCAAATAAATAATATTTTGTCTTTCAAGTCATTAATAACTAACCTTAATGACCCACTTTTTAATTTTGAGACACAATAAAAGAAAATAGTTTAAAAATTCATTAATTTTTTTTCAAATGGTTCAAAAACCCACTTAATGGGTGTGTCATATTAATGACTGAGAATAGAAAATTAATATGGCTCACCAATTAATAAGATATTTATATTGACTCATCATATGATGATTTCATATCTTAAGATGCTAAATTATCCTTTATTTTCTCAATCATAATAATTGATTATTATGATTGACAAAGCACCAATAGTTATAGAAACAAAGCATCAATAACTATAATCATCAACTTTATATATATATTGGTTTTTTGTTTTTATAATTACAGTTAATTATTTACTTCGATTTAAAATTAAAAAAGATTATAAAAAATTTCATTTACAGTTACCTATTTTATATCTAATAAGTTTATTATAAATTTGTATTTTTACTGAAAATATTTAAATATGTTAAAAATATTTAACAGTTTATTCTAAGGTTACTATTGAGACATCTGATATTAGAATTCCTTTTAAATTTTAGCATAAATAATTTTCAATTGCTCTTTCTTTTGCGATGACAATAAATAAGGGCAATCTCTTGAACATGTTCAATTTAAGAATTTTGTCAAATTTCTCGATGAAATGATAACTTAAAAGTTGCTTGACTATGACAAGTTAAAATAGATTTATATTATCATGTCATATTAATTTTTATAAATATATATCTATTTCTTTTTATTCTTTTCAAGTTTTAAATTTATTTTTTGAAATAAAAAACATTACTTTCCAATTAATAATTTGCCCCGTGCATCGCACAGGAGCACACACTAGTTGTAATAATATTTGAGTAATTGAAAATAACATGGAGAAATAATGGGCCCCTTTAGAATGTCATGAATAAGACCTTTCCAGAAAGATATTATTGGTGCCTTGAATAAACAATTGTATAATAAACTAGCCAAAATCATGAATAAGATATTTTGAAGGGAGTGGTAGCAGTGAACTACACTACCAATGCCTAGAGCTGCTAGGTATAAGGGCAAGCAAACGGCCTATTTAGCCCGCAACCCGTGCAAGTTATGACCCTCAAAATATAGAGCTCAATTAGATATGGGTCTTTTCAACCCAATCCGCATAACTAGCAGATTAAACGAGTTTGGTCTGCAGATTAACAGGCTAATGTCACGTGACCGCACCAAGACAGATCCACAGTAGAGACTGGGTGGAGCTACTTGCATCGGAGTCCTTGAAGGTACGCCCACCGAGTCTCCGCTCGTGGATCTTTTTCATTGCAGCCTGGTGACATGCTCAAAATGTTAGTAAGAACATTTTTTTTTTTTGTAAAGAATGTTAGTAAGAACATAAGTAAGCACACATAAGGAATAGCTAAAAGATAAAAATAGTAAAAGAGGTCACATGCTCAGAATGTTAGTAAGAACATAAGGAATAGCCAAAAGATAAAAATAGTAAAAGAGGACACTGGTTGCTGCTAACTAATTTTTTTTTATCATTTGGTTGCTAACTAATTTGATTCTTCTACTAAACGTGCAAAACCCAACCAGAGCATAAGCAGTAGTTCTGTCACGACCTATCCTAGAATCGTGACCGGCGCACATGCTACATGTTCTTTAGCCTGACTAACCTAAACACTAAGACATAAATAAAGACAAATAAAGGGACTACCAAAAATCCGGCAGAATCTCCCCTAAAAAAGGATAAACCAAATATATAGAACCACATGTGAAATCATATATACATATATTTAGATTCAACAGTCAGATATCAAGGCCACACATCACAACATAGGCCATTGACATGGATATATTCAAATATATCAACTAGTAATAATAATATAACTCATAATCTTTGTAGTTCTCAAAACATCATAATTACATCAACATGTCTATATAGCAGTATCACCTACAACTCAAAATAAAAGGATTTCCTCTATATCTATTTTTGCCCTTATTCCTATAGATGCATTATACTGAAGTCACCAAAATATACTCTCCATCATATGCAATGGAGGCCTACCAAAAGATGAACAAAATTCCTGGGGAGATTAGCAAATCCCAGGAAGTCTGATACTCAATCACCTGTTAATCTGAGGGGAAAAGGAAAAACAACGGGGTAAGTCACAAAGACTTAGTGAGAGCATAAAAATACAAAGTGCACAGGAAGGAGAAAGCAATCATAGCACGAGTTTTTACATCCAAAAAGAATTTAAATGGCGTTTATTTTAAAGCGAAATAAATACACTCGCTTTAATAAAACTAATATTTACTCCCTTGAGAACTCATTAAAATATAATCAAAACCATAATCAATAATAACAAACTTTATATGAATTTTCATTCTACTATGTATACATAAACCACATTATCTCTTCGTTGTGGCAAACGGAAATTATAAAAGTACGACATTTAACTTGTCGGCTGCATTATCTCTTCGTTGCAGCAAACGGTAACTATAGGAACTATGGATATTCAACCCATAAGCTACATTATTTCTTCGTTGTAGCAAACGGAAAATATATAAACTATAGGTATTCAACCTATTGGCTACATTATCTCTTCGTTGTAGCAAACAGAAACTATCTAAACTATGGGTATTCAACCCATAGGCTACATTATCTCTTCGTTGTAGCAAACAGTCATCATTCACCAAAACTCACAATGAGAACTCAATTTCCAAATTTAAATTAAATTATTCAAACTATCAAAAATCACAAAGAATCAATTCCAACCGAGTAAAATAAATAGTATACTTATTTTTCCTTCTCAAGTACTCACAGGAACTAAGATCACTAAGAAAATGTATTTTGAAATATATTTGCTTCTCCTAAAAATATCAATGAAAAAGCCACTAGGTAAATTTAGCTACTCACAACCAAAGAGAACCCACTCAATGCTTTCCAATGCCGTGGGGAGGAGCAACCACCGTATTTTCCAAGGAATCTAGACATTAATAGCAAGGGAATGAAAGATTAGATATAATCCCCAATTTAACATGCCTAGGGTTGTGAGGAGAGCACAATAATCCTAATATTTAAATTTCCAACACCTCTCACACACAACCCATTACTAATCTATGCTATAAAAATAATTATCTAGCTTTGTTGTTCATGGGTTTACCTCAAAAGCTTCAAATAGGGAATTTTAAAGAGATGGGTAGTGTTCCCATTAACTCTAATCACCTTCCCATGCTTGAGCACCACAAAAGTGTAGGAAACTTGATGGGTTTTGGAACAAGGAAGGAAAGGAGGGTGGGAAGAATGAGAAGAAGAGATAAGGGGAAGGGTTTGCCTTGAAAGAAAAAAAAAGACGCAGCACAGAGGGGGGAAAGCTTCGGGTGTTTTAAAATAAAAGGGGGGAGGGTCTCGGGTGGTTGAAAAAAAACAAGGGAGGAAGAAGCTTTTATTTTGTTTTAATATATATATATATATATATATATATATATATATATATATATATATATATATATATATATCTTTAAATGAAATGATGCGTTTCATTCTTCCCCTCTTAAAAAGAATTCGTCCTCGAATTTAATCTATGACTAACCTTGAGTTTCAAACAAGTGAGGATACTTCTCATGCATAACTATTTCTGGCTCCCAAGTCATCTCCTCACCAGTTGGCCCTTGCCAAGCCATTTTCACTGACACAACATCCTTAGAACGTAAACGCTTAACGCGTTTGTCTACTATAGCCACTGGTTGTTCTATATAGCTTAGATTATCATCAAGTTACACCGACTGATGCTGAATAATGTGAGATGGATCATGAACATACTTCCGAAGCATAGACACATGGAAGACTGGGTGAACTCCAGAGAGATCAGGTGGGAGGGCTAAGCGGTAAGCCATTTGCCCCACCCTCTCTAGAATTTCAAAAGGACCAATAAACCTGGGACTAAGCTTACCCTTCCTACCAAAATGTAAGATGCCTTTCATTGGAGACACACGTAAAAATACATGTTCTCCTACACTTAACTCCAAAGGTCGATGTCTCCGATCTGAATAAGACTTTTGTCTACTCTGAGCAATCACCAAGTGATCTCGGATTATCTTGACCTTTTCAACAGCCTCATGAATTAGATCTGGATCTACCAGTCTAGACTCTCCAGTTTCAAGCCAACCAATCGGTGATCTACAACACCTACCATATAAGGCCTCAAAAGGTGACATATGAATACTAGACTGATAACTATTGTTATAAGCAAACTCTACCAAAGGCAAGTATTGATCCCAACTACCTCCAAAATCAAACATGCATGCACGCAACATATCTTCTAGGATTTGTATTGTTCTCTTAGATTGACCATCAGTCTGAGGGTGAAAAGCAGTACTCAAATCCAATCTAGTCCCTAAACCCTTTTGAAAATATCTCCAAAATTGAGCTGTGAACTGAGGTCCTCGATATGATATTATAGATAATGGCACTCCACGCAAGGATACTATTCTCTCTATATAAAGCTTAGCATACTGAGCTGCTGAGTAGGTAGTTTTCACAGGCCAAAAGTGTGCTGACTTGGTCAACCGATCTACAATCACCCAAGCTGAGTCATAACCCTTTGAAGTTCTAGGCAACCCTGTCACAAAATCCGTAGTGATCCTCTCCCATTTCCATTCAGGTATATCAATCCTCTGAAACAACCCTGTTGGCTTTTGATGCTCTGCCTTAACTTGCTGGCATACTAGACATTTAGATACAAATTCAGCTACATCCTTTTTCATCCCTTCCCACTAATAAAAACTCCTTCAAATCTTGATACATTTTGGTAGAACCCAGATGAATGGTATATAAGGAATGATGAGCTTCCTCCAAGACCTTCTTCCTTAAGTCCCATGCATTAGGAACACATAGGCGAGTGCCAAAGTGTAGGACACCTTCAGAACTAACCACAAAATCAGAAACCTTGCCTTCTTGAGTCTCCCCCAAAATCTTCCTCAAATGAGAGTCTTCATCTTGAGTTGCTTTAATGGTATCCATTAAAGTGGAACGGGTATGAACATGAGCTAAAAGTGATTCGGTGCTTGTGACCTCGAACTTCACTCCACTAGTTATAAGATCTTGGAACTCTTTCACTATAGATCTTCTAGCTTCAACTATGTGAGTCAGGCTACCCATAGACTTCCTACTCAAAGCATCAGCAACTACATTTGCTTTACCCAGATGATACAAGATCGTGCAATCATAGTCTTTTAAGAGCTCCATCCACCTCCTTTGCCTTAAATTCAAGTCCTTCTGCTGAAAGATATACTTAAGGCTCTTATAATCAGTGTAGATCTCACAAGTCTCACCATATAGGTAATGCCTCCAAATCTTAAAAGCAAAGATCACTGCTACCATCTCCAAGTCATGCGTAGGATAGTTTTGCTCATGCCTCTTGAGTTGTCTAGAAGCATAAGCAATCACCCTTCCATGTTGCATCAACACACACCCCAATCCAACTCTAGATGCATCACAATAAACCATATAACCACCACCACTCGAAGGTAAAGCTAAGACAGGAGCAGATGTCAAACAATCCTTTAACTGTTGAAAGCTTTGCTCACACGCATCATCCCATTGGAACATAACATGCTTTTGTGTTAATCTAGTTAAAGGAGCTGCAAGTCTGGAAAAATCCTTAATGAATCGACGGTAGTATCCTGCAAGTCCAAGAAAACTATGAATTTCTGACACCGATGTAGGCCTAGGCCAAGCCTAAACCGCTTCCACTTTCTTCATATCTACACTTATTCCATCCTTAGATACCACATGGCCTAAAAAGGCCATACTATCCAACCAAAACTCACATTTGGAGAACTTTGCATATAACTTATGCTCCCTTAAGGTTTGCAAGGCTAATCCCAAGTGTTGCTCATGCTCCTCCTTACTCTTAGAATACACCAAATTGTCATCAATGAAGACTATCACAAAATGGTCTAAGAACGGCTTGAAGACTCGAATCATCAAATCCATGAAAGTTGCAAGGGCATTGGTTAGTCCAAAAGACATAACCAAAAACTCATAATATCCATATTGGGTATGAAATGCTATCTTAGGAATGTCCTCCACCTTTATCTTCAATTGATGGTATCCAGATCTCAAATCAATCTTTGAGAAACATCAAGATCCTTGAAGTTGATCGAACAAGTCATCAATGCGAGGTAAAGGATACTTATTCTTCACCGTCACCTTGTTTAATTGTTGATAATCAACACATAAACGTAATGAACCATCCTTCTTCTTGACAAACAACATTGGTGCACCCCAGGGGGAACAACTAGGACGGATGAAACCTTTGTCAAGAAGATCCCGCAACTGTTCCTTCAACTCCTTAAGCTCGGCTGGAGCCATCCGATATGGAGGTATGGATATAGGTTGAGTTACTGGAAGTAAATCAATACCAAACTCTATTTCTCTATCTGACAAACAACACTGGTGAACCCCAGGGGGAACAACTAGGACGGATGAAACCTTTGTCAAAAAGATCCCTCAACTGTTCCTTCAACTCCTTAAGCTCGGCTGGAGCCATCCGATATGGAGGTATGGATATAGGTTGAGTTCCTGAAAGTAAATCAATACCAAACTCTATTTCTCTATCTGGTGGGACACCGGATAATTCTTTAGGGAAGACATCAGGGTATTCACATACTGGGACTTGCTTCAACTCCACTACTGCCACATCAACATCTTTTATCATTGCAAGGTACCCATGACAACCCTTCCTCAACAACCTGTGTGCTTTTACTGCTGAAATCAAGTTACTTGATGACCAACTTCGATCACCCTGAAACACAAAGGTTGGTTCCCCTGGCATATCAAACTTCACTACTTTATTATGGCAATCTAAAGTGGCATGGCAGGAAACCAACCAATCCATACCCAAGATAACATCAAAGTCTGTCATATCCAACTCTATAAGATCTACCATCAGCGATTTGCCCTCCACCAAAACCTCACAGGACCTGTACACTGAATTTGCGAATAAAGAGTGAGCCATGGGTGTAGCCATTGTCAAAGGCTCATCCAAAGGTGATGGATCTCTCCCAAAAGCAAATGCAAAGAAGGGAGACACAAAGGAATGCGTAGCTCCGGAGTCAAACAAAACATGTGTATCTCGAGAATTTATGGAAAGTATACCTGTCACAACAGCATTGGAAGCCTGAGCATCCTGACGAGTCAAGGTGAACACACAAGCCTGTCCTCCACTAGTTTGTCCCTGTCCTCTGCCTCCTGGTCCTCTACCTCCTAGTCCTCTGCCACCTCGACGTGAGCTACTTGGACCACGTGATCCAAAACCACTAGACTGCCCCCACCTGAACCATAAGTGCTGCCACTCCGCTAGAAGAAGGCTGAAAAGATGACATAGGGCAATTCCTAGCAAAGTGTCCAATTTGTCCACATCGATAACATCCTGCTGACCCTTGCCTGCAAGATCCAACATGTGCCTTCCCACAAGTGACACAAGTAATAGGGGTCCAATCAGAAGTCGTACGATGCTGTGAAACACCCTGGCTATGAGTTGTGCTAGCTGCCTGGCTAGCTTGAGTGACCTGCGGTTGTCGACCTCCATGCTGACCTCGACGATACTAACTAGTGTCATCCCTAGAGCCTCCACCACCATGGCCCTGATGGCCATCACGAGATGTCTCCAAGTGGGACCTCTTGCGTGAGTCGCGATAATTCCCACCTCTATCTCTATTTCATCGCTCAACAGTCAAAGCCTTATTCAAGGCTTGCTCATAACTCATGTCACCCTGCCCTACAATCGCCCTGAACAAGTAGCTCTTCAAGCCATCCAAAAACCTCTGAACTTTAAGCTTCTTAATAGCCACCAAGTGTGGTGCATATCTAGAAAGTCGCATGAACTGGATATTATACTCCATCGCTGATATCTGATTTGTTTGCACAAGTGTCTCAAACTCTCGTGCACTGCTATTTCTAACACTCTGAGGCAAGAAGTGAGCTAAGAACAACTCAACAAACTCATCCCATACCAAAAGAGGTGATCCTGCTGGTCTCGCAAGGAGCATGGTCTCATACCACCCCCTGGCCACATCACGCAAATGAAAAGTAGCCAACTGAACCATCCAAGTAGTGGAACAACCTAAACCCTGACATATCCATGACACCTCATCTAGAAATGCCTGAGGATCCTTATAAATGTCTGAGCCACTGAAAGTCGGAGGATTAAGTTTGGTGAATGCAGTCAATGAAACCTCTGCTCCAGTAGGCTGAAGAAGTGGTTGCTCATGTAGTTCCTCATCCTGATTAGTCTCAAAACCTGGCTGTTGTGGCCCTGTCTGTTGCTACCTCTGAACCCCAATCACATCAACTAATTGTTGTAGTGTCTCTTGCATATTAGCAGTTAACTGAGCTAGTGTTGGGTTCCTACGTGTAGCTCTAGGAACCTCAACCTCTGGCATTCCACCACCCCTTCCACGTCTTCCCCGACCACATCCACGGCCCCTCAAGGCTACATTCTGGGGTTGAATAGAAGCCTCATCAGAAACTGGCTCTCTAGTTGGTCTAGTCCTGGGTGGCATCGCAACCTAAGAATGAGGATCAAAGATATAATATAAGGAGGAATTAGAAAGGCAAGCCTAGAATTAATCACACCAACTAAGACAACAAACTCCAGTCTAACAATGGATTGTCATGGCCTCTTGCATGTAATTTGTGCCTGGGTACACAAGTTACAAACAAGATGCTACAACATACCCAATAATGCAACCATAGGACCTATTAACCTAAGCTCTGATACCAATTTTGTCATGACCCATCCTAGAATCGTGACCGGCGCACAGGCTACATGTTCTTTAGCCTGGCTAGCTTGAACACTAAGACAAATAAAAGGGCTACCAAAAATCCGGCTGAGTCTCCCCTAAAAATAGGAAAAACCAAATATATAAAACCACCTGTGAAACCATATATACATATATTCAGATTCAACAGTCAAATATCAAGGCCACACATCACAACATAGGCCATTGACATGGATATATTCAAATACATCAACTAGTAATAATAATATAACATATAATCATTGTAGTTCTCAAAACATCATAATTACATCAACATGTCTATATAGCAGTATCACCTACAACTCAAAATAAAGGGATTTCCTCTATATCTATTTTTGCCCCTATTCCTATAGATGCATTATACTGGAGTCACCAAAATATACTCTCCATCATATGCAATGGAGGCCTGCCAAAAGATGAACAAAATTCCTGGGGAGATATGCAAATCCTAGGAAGTCTGCTACTCAATCACCTGTGAATCTGAGGGGAAAAGGAAAGAACGGGGTAAGTCACAAAGACTTAGTGAGAGCATAAAAATACAAAGTGGACAGGAAGGAGAAAGCAATCATAGCACGAGTTTTTACATCAAAAAAGAATTTAAATAACGTTTATTTTAAAGCGAAATAAATATAATCGCTTTAATAAAACTAATATTTACTCCCTTGAGAACTCATTAAAATATAATCAAAACCATAATCAATAATAACAAACTTTATATGAATTTTCATTCTACTATGTATACATAAACCACATTATCTCTTCGTTGTGGCAAATGGAAATTATAAAAGTACGACATTTAACTTGTCGGCTGCATTATCTCTTCGTTGCAGCAAATGGTAACTATAGGAACTATGGATATTCAACCCATAAGCTACATTATCTCTTCGTTGTAGCAAACGGAAAATATATAAACTATAGGTATTCAACCTATTGGCTACATTATCTCTTCGTTGTAGCAAACAGAAACTATCTAAACTATGGGTATTCAACCCATAGGCTACATTATCTCTTCGTTGTAGCAAACAGTCATCATTCACCAAAACTCACAATGAGAACTCAATTTCCAAATTTAAATTAAATTATTCAAACTATCAAAAATCACAAAGAATCAATTCCAACCGAGTAAAATAAATAGTATACTTATTTTTCCTTCTCAAGTACTCACAGGAACTAAGATCACTAAGAAAATGTATTTTGAAATATATTTGCTTCTCCTAAAAATATCAATGAAAAAACCACTACGTAAATTTAGCTACTCACAACCAAAGAGAACCCAATCAATGCCTTCCAATGCCGTGGGGAGGAGCAACCACCGTATTTTCCAATGAATCTAGACATTAATAGCAAGGGAATGAAAGATTAGATAAAATCCCTAATTTAACATGCCTAGGGTTTTAAGGAAACCACAATAATCCTAATATTTAAATTTCCAACACCTCTCACACACAACCCATTACTAATCTATGCTATAAAAATAATTATCTAGCTTTGTTGTTCATGGGTTTACCTCAAAAGCTTTAAATAGGGAATTTTAAAGGGATGGGTAGTGTTCCCATTAACTCTAATCACCTTCCCATGCTTGAGCACCACAAAAGTATAGGAAACTTGATGGGTTTTGGAACAAGGAAGGAAAGAAGAGTGGGAAGAATGAGAAGAAGAGATGAAGGGAAGGGTTTGCCTTGAAAGGAAAAAAAAAAGACGCAACACAGAGGAGGGAGGGGGGAAGCTTCGGGTGTTTTAAAATAAAAGGGAGGAGGGTCTCAGGTGGTTGAAAAAAAACAGGAAAGAGAGAAGCTTATATATATATATATATTCTTTAAATGAAACGATGCATTTCAAGTTCCATTTCTTAATGAAATAATATAGCTAAAAACTCAGCTTGAAAAGACATCTCTGATTAATTTTAGTCATTTTGACGTTTTGATAGATAAGAATCCTCTTAAAAGAAGTCAATATGAAATTTGCAAATTTTTTCCAGCCAAAAGGCAAATTAGCAGGATCCCCACTAGCATCTTAATATGTTGAGAAGCAATCTCCATTTTCCCCCTTTAGATAGATAAAAATCCTTTTAAAAACAAGGTTACAAAATTTACTAAAATAAATAAAATATAATCATGTCAAAAAGCAACATATATATAGTACACAACAATTCAATCAAGCACCGTATATGGTCATTGACGAAAAATTTCTCGGAGGAATATGGCTTCTTGTAGTCCAATGTAGAGAAGGTCCTAATAATCCATGTAAACCTCTTAAACATTTGATCCACTGTATTTTGATTCTTCATTTCAATAAATTGACAGCTTCAACCTCAACACCGAAAAAAAAAAATATTGATGTTCACTTAGAAAGATCAAAACTAATGAATGATTACCTAAATAAAGATTTTGGTGTGGTTGAATTCAGAAAAACACTTCATTACTAAGTAAAGACACAGGAAAAACTAGAGTGAGTAAATACAAAACTGATCTTCTTTGTTTGTTAGAATACATAAATGAACTCCAATTATCTAAAATAGATATTTATATGACAATAACACAGTCACAGCTTTTTGTTTTCTGATAAGCGAAAAGATTATTATTGATAGTTGGTTTTCTAGCTTAGCACAAGATGTGCCAAAAGCCAGCTACAGAATTGAAGAACACAGAGAGCGCCAAAAAAATCCAATACAGATCAGACCCAAAGTTAAAGAAAGATTTTTGTATAAATGAATGAATAACGGAAAAGTGGCAGAGAGATGGAGAGAACGAGAGAGTGAGAGCTATGCTGAATGGCCCTGCAATCACCTCACCATGTGTTGTCATTGCAGGTTAGGTTTTTCCATTTTTGGAAGTTAAGTTTATTTACTTGGGTTAAAATAAAGGCCAATGCTACAATGAAGTATCCCAACTTGTTAGTTTTGTTTTTGTTTGATTAGAGTTTCCAGGAAAGAATATCTTTAGCAAAGAGAGCTAAAACCTGCTTTATTTATAAAATTTGTCTATTCAATTTTCAAATTATACTTGCTCATGAAACCCTGCTTAAGTCTATATTAAAGATATTTTTTTCTTAATCCGACTCATGACTTTGAAAATTTTATTGTAATAATCTAAGAATCAATTATCTACATTCCTACTTCCCATTTATCCTATGTTGTATCCTAATCCCAATATTAAACAAACTCGTCACATGCATTGAGTCTCTCAGCAATTAATAAGACATATAAACATACCTATATTAAAAAACTCATCACTTGCATAACAAGACATAAAAAACTCCATAATCTAATAATTCAGTTATATCCCAAACATTGATAGGGGCATGATACACAGAATCTCCGTAAGGCTAGTACCACTACCACGCAAACCCTCCTTACGGCATAAATATTAACTACAAGGGAACAGAAAATTATAGAAGATTTTGGTTCATCTATTTACATTCCAAAAGGAGAAAGATCCATAACAATCCTTTCATCTCAAGATCCAATAGCTAATAAACCTTCAACATAGCACTCTAATAGCTTGAGCAAAAGCAGACATCATGGATTGCCTGGATACTGCCATAATCAACTTCAATTAGGATGGCACAATCTGCATCATCCTCACTGGAATCATTGAAAAACAAAGAAAAAAAATGAACGAGTCAAAGTGCTGTGTAAGAGTATCTTCTGTCTGTCGATTTTAATTTGAAAGGAAAAGAAAAAGTATTCTAACCATGTAAATACATGGAAAATGTATATTTTATGAGAGCAGATTTTTGAGTAAAAAGTAAAGAAAAATAAACCATAATTGTTCAAGCATTTTGGTCACAGAATGAATCACATTCCATGTCTCTCCCAAGATTTACTTAGTTTGTTCCACAAATATGCCAAGTTTTATGGCAACGGCAGATAGCAAATATTTGTATCGAATAGTAGCCTAGTACCAATACTAGGTGTTCCTTTTAAACAAATCGTAGTGCGAGATTCTCCAACCCCACCCCCTTTTTTTCTGCTCAGAATGTTGTAGTCTAAATTCATTATGTATATAACAGCAAGTAGTAACAAGTTTAAATAATCATGCCTCATATGGTACCACTGACAGACTGTCCAAAGTAATTTATCAGATACAACATGCTATGATAATCACAGACAAAATGCAGAGAACAATAAAACCAAAATTTGAATTTAAAATCAAGTGACCATGAGAAACTAGGTTAATTCCCTTTCATGGTTTGAATTTTGAAAATTGAAACTTCATTTTTCAGCATCAATATCCTCTGTTCAAACTGGGATATATCCAACACCATCAAATATGAAAATTATAATATTTATCGCAAAAGTTCTGCGTGAATTTTGTAAAGAAAACGGTGAAAACAAATTTGTTATTTACACCATTTCCTTCACAAGATCCCGAAACAGAAAACAAAGTGGAAATAAGGAGATATTTTTTAAATTATTAGTGATAACATATCAGCCAAATATCACAATAGACAACAAATAAAACACCACCTAAAAGTTTAAATACAAAATCACCCACTTGCCACTGGAAATTGGTGAATCTTACGGTATTACCGAAAACAACAACCAAGCAAACAACCAAGCTTATCCAAGTGCTTGTTATTATACTTTATTATCAACTTTCTAATAAGAAATCGCAATAAATAATCCACCAAACTGTAAAGATTTTATTATGTCATCTTAAATCTAATATTACAACAATTTAAGATTTACTCCCTCTAGATCTCACTGAATTAGGATATCTTTTACAACAATCCAGCAAAGTATAAGGATATCTTTTCTATTTACTCCCTCTAGATCTCACTGAAATGTTTTCCAAAATATTGTATCTAGATTTGCCTTGAAACTAAACCTAAAATATTCAGATGTGAAATTGAACATGTCCAATAATCATTCTTAGCCTTCATGACATGAAAACACTAATTGAATTTTGATCCATTTTCATTAATTAAAACTTGGCAATGATGCAGCATATAACACTAGCAAACAAAGAAACTTTTGATTCATCAGTCTATTAAGTGGCCATTTTTTTTCCTACAGCAGTTCTGTTCTTCAAGGATCACAATTACAATAATATTACAGAAAAACTTTAAAAGACAGATTAAATCAACTGCCACTTATTAATGTTAGTTGTATAAACAAAAACATTGTTTTCTGATGCATTCCCAATTCATTATTACCTTTAATGAGCCATTATTTAATGCAAGTTAAACATTGCCTCATCCACGCATAAATTCTTAATGGATAAAACAATATAGGCAATTATTTTTCCCTAGTCATAGTACAAGGTAAACAGGTAACATATTTGAGATATAATAAGAGTAAGAAATAGTATGTAACTATGTATCATCATACAGATTGTTCCCCACACTATTAGTTACTTAAAAATTGTCATATGCCAAAGCCAAATATAGCAAAAACAAGGCTACAAGGGTATCAACAAGGAGCTCGTGATATAGCAACCTATAACTTGCTGTGACTTAGAACTGAGATGAGTCTAAGCGGGTATCAGGAAGAGAAGAAAACATAAAATGAAGCAAGAACAGAACAATATGTAAAACTCACCACCTGAGGAGTTTGTATGCATATCACTCTCAGCAATTAATAACATCAACTTTGGCCACTGGAGATTTTTGAAGTAAGCACGCCACTATCCTGCTAACTCTTTTATCAGATATATTTGAGGAAGATTTCGTTTTCAATTTCAATGTCTTCAATTGAACAAAGCAAGGAATTTGAGTTATCATTGAATCAGTTAAGAAACCCTACAAAATGAGAGTGAATTAGAGACATATTTTGAAGGATAAATTTGAAAGGCAAGATTGAGTATTGGACAGAAATTTGACATAAGGGTAATATTATTATGAGCAATATGAAAACTTCAAAAGTAAAAATAGAGAAAACAAAATAAAGTAACTTACATTTAAAATCTCAAGGGTACTCGAAGAGAGTATCAGTGTCTTTACATAATCTGCTAGCACTTGCAGCAAACTAATAATGGCTGAACGTGTCTTTCCAATAAAACAAGTATTCAAATTAACGTCAATATTTACTTGTTCGAGAAAAGAAAGATTGCATGCAGACAGTTGGTGAATAGGATCACAAATGACAGTGAGAGATCTAAGGTTTGGAGTAGAAAGCACAATTTGGTCAGGTCCGTATAGAATGGAATTATCTAGGGTCAAACTACAAAGGTTGTAATTAGATATGCAGAGGACTTTTGCATCACTGTGCAAAAAACAATCTTCAATGACCAAAGTATTCAACGAACTACAGGTTGAAAAGGGCTCGGCGCAGTCATTGTTACTTGCAGTGAATCTAACATTCTTGAGACGCAAGCTTTTTAACGCTGGTATCCCCAGAGATTTTGGCAAATGAGAAGCATTGGAAAGCTTAAGAAATGTCAAAGACTGACAGGAAAAGATGCGAGGGAAATACAGATTGGGTATGAAACGTGCAACGATTGTCAACTGCTGGATATTGTGCAACACAGCATATTTCGTGACCTTATTCAGGTGGTTGTGCCCGTCTGAACTATTGGCCCAGAGACGAAGACTAAGCAGGGAGATGGAACCATCTCGACTAGACAGAACCCAAGACACAAATTTGTAATAATTGGCATTCGTTCTAAAGTACTCGCGGCTGAAAGAGAGACTAGTGAGACGTTTCCAAAGGTTCCTCCATCGTTTAGAGAAGATACAGGTCTGAACCGCATGTTTTGTGTCCATAAAATTCATTATGTGAAGCAGAACGCAGTCAGGCAATTCACTCAGTCTGTCCATCTCCTCTTCTCTGTCTCTTACTACATTTGTCCTCTGTCTCTTCGTCTTCATCGTCGACTTTCCCTCGGTTTCTTTTCCTTCTTCCATTGATACCTTACCAAGGAAACGTTACTGAGATATACCAATGGAAAACCTACAAATACTTTTGTTTAAAAATAAGAGAAAAAAGAGCATGCACAGACAGTCTAAAATAGTTTTATACAGTCATCCAATCACAACCAATCATGTATAGTAAATAGTAAGTTTGTTGACTTTTATAAAACTGTTTTACACTATCAGTGCATCACCATTAAACTCTAAAAATAATGTTAAATTTCCTAACGCACACAAAAGAAAAAGTCGGTTACAGTGATTTTCCTAAAGTTGGTGAAGTAAGATGATTGTACAGACACTCAAAGAAGAGAATGCGTACCTGAATTTCTCGTTCCAGCGTTTGGTTTTGAATCACTGCAAGACAATATATTCTCCCAAATGACTATAACTAGTTAAGAATTAACATACGAGTGGTCTCAGGAGAGCAAAAGAGAACGCAGAGAAGAATGAAAATAGAGGAAAATACTATTACCACTTAATATACGTGATACGAGTGATTTAATTGATTTTGATTGAATTAAATTTCTGTTTTAATTATTTATGAAAATTATTAATAAAGATTGAAGATAAGAGATATTGTCTAAATGAATAAAAAAAAGATATTTAAATAATTAAAATATTTTAAAAATAATGTTTTTACATATATTTTACTATTTATTATTGGAATAAAAATTAATTTAGTAACGACTTTCATAAATAATTAAAGTAAAAAGTTAAATCAATCAAACCATCAATTAAATCAAATAAATTTAAAGCAGAAATCTAAATCAATCAAACAACTAATTAAATCAAATCGAATTGTTAAATTGGTTGATTAAAGTTAACTAATTAATTAATTGTGAAAAAATATGTTAAAATTACTATATATGTGACAATATTATACATTGTAAGATCATTTTATATCAATGGTTTGAATTTGGAGGAATGTCATTTGATCTCTCTGCACACATTGTAGCATCTTTTGGATTTATTTATAAAAATGTAGGATTTGACTCCTCTAAAGTGACGGGTGCACTTTACCAAGACCTAAATCCAAAAATGTAATGTTGCAAAGGGGAGGAGGCTTGAGATGAAAACCTTAACCAACTCTTTAATTGAAAGAAATTTATCGCCACACAGCCGTTGACAAAGTTTTTTTATAGTTCTTTCTCCACCAATAAAACCAAAGTATATTCCCAATTGCAACTTGGACAGTTGGACTTCGACTTGAACCATGTCACTATAAAAATAAAAACAAGATAAAAAGGAAAAATGTGTTTGCACTCTAAGAAGAAAACATAAAAGGACGTGTAGTACAAGCCATAAACTACTTTTATATGATAATAAGAAAGTTTATATTTTAGTTTATACAAGCTTTAACAGTCTTTCCTTTCCTTTTCTTTTTTTTTGCCATTTGTTTCATTTGCACGCTTCCAAGTAGGGGTGTTCACGGGTCGGGTTTGGTCGGATTTGACTAAACCCGTTATCCGACCCGATCAAAATTTTACGGGTTGGGTTGGGTCGGGTCGGATTTGTGCAATTTTATTGTGAAATCCAATCCGATCCAACCCGTTCAAAAACGGATTGGGTTGGGTTGGGTTGATCGGGTCAGAACATTTAAAAAATATTTTTTATTTTATAAAAATTAGAATTTTTTAGAACAACAATTTGTTTTTACCTAGAGTTTTGCAAATATATAATTTCTACATGTCTTCCAAAAAGACCAAATTGTGACAATATTTGATTAATAAAATGAATGGTTTCAATGCTAATACAAATATTTTATTTTAAATATATATTAGCATGAGAAAACATAAACAAAATCAAGACAACAAATAGAAACAATTAAAAAAGAGAAATGTAATTCATGTGTGGTTAAAAAATAACAAAAAAATATGATGTTTTGTATTTCTTAATTTAATAATATATATATATATATAAATTAATTTTATGGTACGGGTCGGATCACGGGTTCAAAATGCAAAATCCGTTACAACTATTTTAGCATGCCACATCATCAAAACTGTGGAGGATAAAATTCGCAACTTTTTCAAAAAAATTAGGAGTAAAATACGCCAAATTAATTTGTTGGGAGTAAAATCCGCCAAAAATGAAAAAGTTAGAGGTAAAAATTGCAATTAAGCCTAATTCCTTTTCATGGTTTGAATTTTGAAACATCAAACTTCAGTTTTTCAGCATCAGTATCCTCTGTTCAAACTGGGATATATCCAACACCATCAAATATGAAAATCAAAATATTTCTTGCAAAAATTTTGGGTGAATTTTGTAAAGGAAATGTTGAAAACAATTTTTTGTTATTTACACAATTTCCTTCCCAAGATCCTGAAACACATAACAAAGTGGAAATAAGGAGATATTTTTTAAATTGTTAGTGAAAACATATCAGCCAAAAATCACAACAGACAACAAATAAAACACCACCTCAAAGTTTAAATTCAAATTCACCCACTTGCCACTGGTCATAGGTGAATCTTACTATACTAGTATTTTAGCCTGTGCAAAATTTCACTACCTTATTTACATAGTCAATAGAAAGAAATTTGAAGAAAAAAAAAGATTATATAACACATCGGAATTTTTAAAAAAAAATAATTATAGAAGAAATTTTTTGAAAATAATTATAAAAGAAATTAGAAACTATAAAATTAAAAAAAAAATACAAGGAAAGATGTAATTAAGTAATTTTAATTTTTTAATATTAACTTTGAAAATTGAAAAGTAAATTGAATTAAGAATTTGAAATTATTGATAAAAGAGAGAAATCTTGAATTTTGTCCAATAATTATGCCCAATAATCATTCTTAGCCTTAATCACATAAAAACACTACTTGAATTTTGATCCACTTTCATTAATTACAACTCGACAGTGATGCAGATTGCAGCATATAACACCAGCAAACAAAGAATCTTCAGATTCATATGTCAATTATGAATTAAGTGGTCTTTTTTTCCCTACAGCAGTTCTGTTCTTCAAAAAAACTTTCAAAGACAGTTCAAATCGACAGCAACTTAATAATATTAGTTGTAATTTAAAAAGCCCCTAAACAAAAATATTGTTTCCTCTTTCCTGATGCATTCACAATTCATTATTACCTCTAATCAGCCAGTATTTAATGCAAGTTAAACATTGCCTCATCCACCCATAAATTGTTAATGGATAAGACAATATAATTATTTTTCCCTAGTTTTAGTATAAGACAAACAGGAAAGATATTTGAGATATAAAAAGAGTAAGAAATAGTATGTATCATACAGATTGTTCGCCACAGCAATAGTTACTTAAAAATTGTCATCTGCCAAAGCCAAATATAGCAAAAACAAGGCACCGGCAATGAATCACAATTCCATGTCAATTTACATACTTTGTTCCTCAAATCTGCCAAGTTTTATGGCAACACATTCTGACTAGGTACCGGCATATAGCAAATATTTGTATCAAATAGTAAGCTAGTACCAATATCAGGTGTTCCTTTTCAAAAAATCATAGTGCAAGATTCTCCTCCCCCACCACCTTTTTTCTTCTCAAAATAACAGTTTAATATAAATTATATAATCCACCATACCATGTTGGAGTCTAAATTCATTATCTATGTAACAGAAAATAGTAACAAGTTTAAATAGTCATGCCACATATGGTACCTCTAATGGACTATCCAAAGTAATTTTTCAGTTACATCATGGTATGGTAATCACAGACAAACTGCAGAGAATAATAAAATCAAAATTCGAATTTAAAATCAACTGAGCATGAGATACTAGGTTAATGTTCATGGTTTGAATTTTGAAACATCAAACTTCAGTTTTTCAGCATCAATATCCTCTGTTCGTACTGAGATATATCCAACACCATCAAATATGAAAATCACAATATTTCTTGCAAAAGTTCTGGGAGAATTTTGTAAAGAAAATGGTGAAAACAATTTTTTGTTATTTACACCATTTCCTTCCCAATACCAATATCCTGAAACAGAAAACAAAGTGGAAATAAGGAAGTATTTTTTAAATTGTTAGTGAAAACATATCAGCCAAAAATCACAATAGACAACAAATAAAACACCACCTAAAAGTTTAAACTCAAATTCACCAACTTGCCACTGGTCATAGGTGAATCTTACTGTATTACCAAAAACAACAAGCAAACAACCAAGCTTATCCAACAGCATGTTATTATAATCTATTATCAACTTTCTGATAAGAAATCACAATAAATAATCCACAAAACCCTAAGGATTTTATTATGTCATCTTAAATCTAATATTACAGCAATTTAAGATGAAAGAATAAAACCCTACAGCAAACTGTAAGGATATCTTTTCTATTTTGAAAAACTCCCTCTAGACCTTACCAAAATGCTTTCCAAAATAATTGTATCTAGATCTGCCTTGAAACTAAACCTAAAATATTCAGATGTGAAATTGAACATAATTATGTCCAAGAATCATTCTTAGTTTTAATCACATAAAAACACTAATTGAATTTTGATCCATTTTCATTAATTAAAGCTTGATAATGATGCAGCATGTAACACCAGCAAACAAAGAAATTTCAGATTCATCAGTCTATTAAGTGGCCTTTTTTTTTTTTTTCCTACAGCAGTTTTGTTCTTCAAGGATGATCACAATTACAATAAATATAACCAAAAAACTTTCAAAGACAGCCCAAATCAACCACCACTTAATAATATTAGTTATAATTTAAAAAGCACCTAAACAAAAATATTGTTTCCTGATGCATTCTCAATTCATTATCGCCTCTAATCACTGATCAGCCAATATTTAATGCAAGTTAAACATTGCCTCATCCACCCATAAATTCTTACTGGATATAACAATATAGGCAATTATTTTCCCTAGTCTTGGTATAAGGCAAACAGGAAAGATATTTGAGATATAATAAGAGTAAGAAATGGTATGTAACTATGGATCATACAGATTGTTCCCTGCAGTAATAGTTACTTAAAAATTGTCATCTGCCAAAGCCAAATTTATCAAAATCAAGGCTACAAGGGGATCAACAAGGAGCTCATGATTTAGCAAACCTATAACTTGCTGTGACTCTGAGAACTGAGAAGAGACTAAGCGAGTATTGGGAAGAGAAGGAAACATAAAATGAAGCAAAAACTGAACAATATGTAAAACTCACCACCTGAAGAGTTAAGTATGCATATCACTCTCAGCAATTAATAACATCAACTTTGGCCTCTGGAGATTTTTTAAGTAAGTACTCCACTATCCTGCTAACTCCTTCATCAGATATATTTGACAAAGATTCCATTTTCAATTTCAATGACTTCAATTGAAGAAAGCAAGGAATCTGAGTTATCATTGAATCAGAAGTTGAGAGACCCTACACAATGAGGGTGAATTAGAGACATATTTTGAAGGATAAATTTGAAAGGCAAGATTGATTATTGGACAGAATTTTGACATAAGGGTAATATTTTGAGCAATATGAAAAGTTGAAAAGTAAAAAAAATGGAGAAAACAAAATAAAGCAACTTACATTTAGAATCTCAAGTGTACTCGAAGAGAGTATCAATATCTTTACATAATCTGCGAGCGCTTGCAGCAAACTAATAAGGGCTAAACGTGACTCCTCAAAATGAGTACGAAAGTGAGTGCCAATATTTACTTGTTCAAGAAAAGAAAGATCAGATGCAGAGTATTCGGGAATAGGACCACAAATCACATTGAGAGATCCAAGGTTTGGAGTAGAAAGCACAATTCTGTGAGCTGCATCTAGAAGGGTGTTACCTAAGGTCAAACTAGAAAGGTTGGAATTAGATATGCAGAGGACTTTTGCACCAATAGTCATAACGAAATCTCCAATGACCAAAGTATTCAACGAGTTACAAGCTGAAAAGGGCTCAGCCAAGTCATTGTCACTTGCAGTAAATCCAACATTATCGAGATGCAAGCTTTTTAACGATGGTAAATGCAGAGATTTTGGCAAAAAAGAAAACGCGGAAAGCTTAAGAAATGTCAAAGACCGACAGGAAGACATGAGAGGGAGAAAATGATCCGATATGAAAATTACAGTCATTGTCAAAGCCCGAATATTGCGCAACACTTCATGTTTTGTGATGGTGGGGGATAGCCAACCACAGGCCCAGAGATCAAGATTAATCATGGAGATGGAACCTTCTAGACTAGACAGAACCCAAACACAAAATTACTAAAATCGGCGATCGATCCGAAGTACTTGCCGCCGAAAGAGAGACAGGTGAGAGGTTTCCAAAGATTCTTCCATCGTTTAGACAAGACAGAAGTCTGAACAGCATGTTTTGTGTCCATAAATTCCATTATGTGGAGCAGAACACAGTCAGGCAACTCACTCAGCCTGTCCCTCTCTTCTTTTGTGTCTATTGCATTTGTCCTCTGTCTCTTAGTCTCCATCATCAACTTCCCCTTCGTTTCTTTTCCTTCTTTCGTCGGTTACCTGACCAAAGAAAAAGTTAATTTTCTTTTGAATAAAAATAATGTTAGCATTTAATGGAAAACCTGGGGGAAGTGATAATCCCCCTAAAAAAACTTGGTCAGGGAAAACCTAGAAATACTCGTCACAGCAACACGCAACATTAAGTAATAATTTTGGGATTGAGCTGATTGTACAGGCACCCAAAGAAGAGAATGCATGCGCACCTGAATTTCTCGTTCCAGTGTTTTGGTTTTGAATCACTGCAACACAATATATTCACTTCACCCAAATTACTTTTTACTATTACCGGTCAAGATAGAGTGTCCCAAGGGAGCAGAAGAGAACACAGAATAGTGAATGAAAATAGTCTAAATTGCACGTAACACGTGGCACCAAAAATGGACATCTCCATTTCTACCCATCTTCTCACGTAATACGTGGCACCAAAAACTTTGAAAGGTTGAGATTCATTTTAAAGAAATAATAAATAAATAAGGGTTAACTAAATTTTTAATTTCTAAATTTTTTCAAAATTTAATTTTTAGTTCTTAAATTTAAGTTTGACTGATTAAGGTCCCTAAACTTTTTAAATATTCGGTATTTAGTCCCTAAACTTTAATTTGACCAGTCAAGGTCCCTAAACTTTTTAAAAATTTGATTTTTAGTTCCTGAAATCTCATTAATTCATGGACTAAAAATTGAATTTTGAAAAAGTTTAGAAACTAAAAACCAAATTTTTAAAAAGTTTAGGAACTTTGACAGGTCAAAATTTTGTTCAGGGACTAAAAATCAAATTTTTAAAAAGTTTAGAGACCTTGACCAGTCAAACTAAAATTTAAAGACTAAAAATCAAATTTTAAAAAAATTTAGAAATTAAAAACTTAATTAATCCAATAAATAAATTGAAAAGCCTTTCCCTCACCTGCTACGACCTCTCTCGTTCTCTAGTTGTTACGCCCCCTTTCTTTCTCTCTAATTGTGAAATTTGTAATTTTAGTCTAACTCTAAGACAAATTCACCGTGCGAAAGTAAAACATATTTCACATGGTGGAAAAAAAATTTTCGGGTAAACATTCATTTTAGTCCCTAAAAGTGTGAGGCACTGATAGATTGATCTCTGAAAGATAAAAAATTCAAATTTAATCCCCGAATATGCAAAAAAGTGTGACAGATTGGTTCTGTCGTTAACTCTCATCCGTTACATCCATGCCTATGTGGCACCTTTGGTTTAGTGATGACATGACAGCTGACGGTTGCCATGTGTCATCCACGTGGTTGTCACGTGTCCAAAAGTTGACTTTTCAATTTAATCCTAAACTTAACCACTTACTGACATTTTGGTCCCTGAAATTAACCACTTACTGACATTTTGGTCTCTGAACTTAACCACGTAATGGCATTTTGGTACATGAAAGCACTTTCAATTTTCAATTAAGTCTCATGTTGTATGTAAATTATTAGCATAAACATTAACATATTCAATCACTTATATTCTTTATCCCTCATATTTTTCACCTTCCTCTTACCAATTTTGCCATTTAAATTATACTATAAATATGAAATTAATTTATGAGCGATTACAAAGCAGTAATTAGTGGCTAAATCCAAGATATTGTTAACAATATTCTATAAGCTTTCAAACCAGATCTTCTATCTAAATCAAGTTATTATCTTATATGTTATTAATATGGGTAAAATGTTATATTAATTAATTAATTAATTAATTTTATGGAAAAACATTAATCACAAAAAGGCAGGTAAAAAAAACTTGAGAATCACGAAATGGAGAAAAAAAAAAGTGTTATGACAATTTCCTTACATACCTTTTCGATGGGGCAAGTGTTGTACATCTTGCCCGTTTTTTTTATTCTTTGAAATTTTCACATCGTTATTCACAAAAGTTATTTTCATGAACTACTACCGTAAGGTATATATAGACATCAAAGAATTTTAAATGTAATGGTTACTTGAGAGTATTAAAGAAGCTATTTGAAAATTTTCAATTGAATAAAATGTAACTTCTTAAATAAGCTAGACAGTGTTTATTAAGAAAAAAAATCAAATAGTTTTTTAAGATGTTTTTGTGTTATTTTCCTATTATAATTGAGTTGAATAAATGGCGAACTTTGCATGCAAATGGTGGATGTAAAAGTCAAGATGAACTACAAAGTACAGAAGATGAAGGTGAAAATATGAGGGATATGGAATGGAAGTAAGGAGATATGGTGATAACTATGCTAATAATTTTCATGTAGCATGAGACTTAATTAAAAATTCAAAACTACTTTTAAGGACTAAAATGACAGTACGTGATTAAATTCAAGGACCAAAATGTCAGTGATTAAGTTCAAAGACCAAAATGTCAACAAATAATTAAGTTCAGAGACTAAATTGAAAAGTCAACTTTTGGACACGTGGCAACCACGTGGATGCCACGTGCTCACCGTCAACTGTCACGTCATCACTAGAAGTACTACGTAGACACGGACGTTAGAGATAACGGAGAAGAGTTAAAAATAGGACTAATCTGTTACACTTTTTACACAATCGGAAACTAAATTCGAATTTTTCATCTTTCAGATATCCTTATAAGTGTCTCACACTTTCAGAACTAAAATGAGTATTTATCCTTTTTTTTTTTTCAGCCATTAGATATATTATTTTTTATTCAAAGATTAAGATTTTTTTCTTTTTTATCATTTATTTTCTCCCTTTCCTACTTTGTGCTTCTGTCCCCATCTCTTCCACCCACCATCAGCAACCAAAATGCGTCGTCACCACCAAGAGCTAACAGCAACGACACCACCGCAACCACCACCACGACGTCGTCGAAGGAAGCCAACGACGACGACACCTAAAACCACTCTTCCTTCCAAGACGATGACGACAACACATCCGCAACCGCCGCGACAGCAACGGCAACGACAACAATGGCGACGACACCACCACCGCGACGCACCCTTCCAAGCCAAAGGCTGCGACACCATCGCAACCACCCTCCCTTTTTCAGATCTGGAAATCGCGAAACACCCTCCCTTTCTCAAATCAGGAAAAAAATAACGCAACCCACCTTTCTCAGATCTGAAGAAAAAACGCTACCACCCCAAATCATAACATACAGCATACAAACCAGAACCTTCATTTCATTTTTTTTCATTGTTTTTAGTTTTTGCAATTGTATGTGTGTTTATGCAAAATCACATGCGTCGATTGTGGAGTTGTCGTCGCAGCCAGTAAGCACGCTCGTCGATAGTGGGTGATGGGCGGCGCCGACGAGATCTGCTAATGGTGCGTGAAAGAGACGTGGTTGTGCACGGTGGTAGCGGATAGAAGGAGGGGCTGGCAGAAGAAGATAGGAGGAGAGATAATATAAAGGTAAAATAAAAGGGGTAAACAGGGAAAGATAAGCAAAAAAAGAAAAAAATTTGAACCATAGGATGAAAACTAAAAAAAATCTAGCATCCGATATAACTTTCACATCGTGCGAAAAACATTTTACTTTGCATGGTAGAATTCGGCAACATTTAAATGTTGATCCTAAGGGGATGACTTTCTCCTTTTCTTTTTTGATCAAAGGAGCTTTAACTTTAAGCAAAACTACAAACGGACCTGCGTGGGACAGATATTAGATATATCCCAACAAAGCCAGTCCATGAGCTGCCATCCAGTCGGCAACCTTGTTAGAGCAACGAATTTCTCTTCTTCTTTCACCATTTTTTTATTTGTGAAAATCGAAAACAGATACCGAAATATTTACAACAATTCACGCACTCTAATCAATCAATTGAGCTAGATCCCCCTCAGTCATTTAAACTACTCACTTAACTTATTTTAATCATAATATAAATCCTATATTATATATAACAAAATAAATATAATTTTTTGATTAATTATAATTTTTATCCCCAATTTTTTAATTTCTGACGGATTTTACTCCAACAAATTAAGTTGGGGTATTTTACCCCAAACTTTTTAAAAAAGTTACAAATTTTATCCTCTACAGTTTTGATGACGTGACATTATGATATAAACATAAAAAATGAGGGTAAAATTCACCAAAAAGTAAAAAATTGAGGGTAAAATTTGCCAAAAATGAAAAAGTTGAAGGTAAAAAGTACAAGTATTTTAGCATGTCACGTCATCAAAATTATGGAGGGTAAAATTTGTAACTTTTTTAAAAAGTTGGGGGTAAAATGTCCCAAATTAATTTGTTGGGGGTAAAATCATTCAAAAATTAAAAAATTAGGGATAAAAAATTAAGCCTAATTTTTTTAATATACTTATTCAATGTGAATATATATATATATATATATATATATATATATATATATATATATATAACTTATTATTTAATATATTTTTATATAATAATATAAACATATAATAATCTTAACACGATAATATCTGTGTAGAGCACATGTTATTACATTAATATTATAGGTATGATTTAGTTTGATTTAATTTTTTATTTGAGTTATGTAATTATTATTAACATAACTAATAATTTGTAAAACGTCAAAATACTATTGTATCGGGTCTAAAGTCTAACATTCTTTATGGAGGTATTAAACGTCAACTTGATTTGAAAATAATACTCAAAAACACAAGTGAGCCTCAGGATCCAAAAGTAAAATACATTGATGCAGAAGCAAGTGTCATTACCAAACAAGTGGAAAATTTGCTTGTTGGACCTATGACAAAAATAGAAAATGTGGTGAGTTCTTTATCCTCATGTCAGTTATCCCCAAATACTATAACACCCTAACCAAAGGATACTGTAGTAACCAATATACCTACAATGACCCTTGCAAGTGAAGACAAGTCAACAAATTTTGGTAAAAAAAGTATACCTCAAACTGACCTGAGTGTTAATAAAGTTACCTCAACAACTTCCCCAACTAAAAAGTGGAAGAGATTGGCACGACCAGAAGGGAAGAAACAAGATACCCAACGAGAAGGGCGAATTCTACCGTGCAAGAGTTTTTTTTAGTGGGTGCTATCCGTAAAAGATTGTGGTCTGTTGGATCTGTTTCCTAATAATCCAATGAACTGGATGCGCGTTGATACCGTGGGGATGAGGTAAGTCAGCGTTTATGTTTATTTTGGTTCTGCTTTTAATGTTGTATTAAGAGTTGCCACGTGTACTTAGTAATTTTAAAAATTGCAGGATCATTACACGTTTGAAGACACGATTGGGGTTTCACCATTTTGAACAACACAAAAAAAACCTAGAGAGAGAAAAGGTTGCGTTTTGGTGCCTTGCTCCGATGGGGTCAGCGTTGGTGCGATTTTGACGTGCCGGCATAGTATTTTTCCGTCGCCAGAGGAACTAGCACGTGGGTAAGCACTTCTGTTCACTGGAGTCTCTTGTGAAGTTTGGAGTCATTAACACTTCATATGAATGAACTAATGTATGAATCGATTGTAGGTGGTGGGGTGTCGTGTTCGCAGCGAAGGTGTTTTATGTTATTCTCGGCGAATCCATTGTATTTGCAGTGTTCGTAGCGATTGTGCATCTGTTTCTGTAGATTGAAGTCGTTTTGCGGATCCACTGTATTTGAAGTCGTTCCGGTACTGCGTACTCCACCAAAACCCACAGCGAACCAAAGTTAAACACATCGTGAACCACCGCACAATGCATCACGGAAGCAATGAAGCCGC
This sequence comes from Pueraria montana var. lobata, assembly GCA_026413185.1. Taxonomy (NCBI): domain Eukaryota; kingdom Viridiplantae; phylum Streptophyta; class Magnoliopsida; order Fabales; family Fabaceae; genus Pueraria; species Pueraria montana. The sequence continues at coordinate 46,681,247 of CM048647.1, forward strand.
CGAATCCACCGTGCCTTTGCCCCACCAAAGCCGCCAAACGCGAACGCAATGCCGTACATTGTCTACTTCCTTCCCTTGCTCTGCATTTTGTATGCTTGTCAATGGAAAAGATCGACCATCACAGTGACAACAGCAGCAGCACCGCCTTGTAGAACGGGTGTGACGGAGGTACGATGGTGGCGCGGAGGTGCAGGGTACGGTTGGGAAAAGGCAAGTATGGATGGACAGGTGGCACCACAAACGGAGGGTTAATTTCGGATAGAAGAACAAAAAGATAAGAGTGATAAAAATGAAGACAATATCTAAACCGAACGTTTAAAATTGAAATGATCCAACGGTGTAGAAATACTCTAGCACGGTGGGAAACTCGAGAAACCAAAGTGTACATTGTACATACTGGCTCTAGCTGTCGGGCTGGGCCTCAACTATGTACTGGGACCGTTGTGGACTTACTCAGTATAAACAAGGCACTTGCTATTTACACCCCCATTTTTCTAAGTACACCCCCATTCCTTTTTAATTACCTTGTGTACCCTTTTATCTTAAACCATTACACCCCTTGAACCCCCTTTGCACCCCTTAACCCCCCCCCCCCCCCCTTTTCTGTTGGCACGCATGCTCTCAACTCCATTACCTATGTAGTGTTAAATGCATCATTACAATCATCAATCTTGTTTTCCTTCCCATCAATTGGTATATTCATTTATTCATACACCTTACTAACACAATATTTCATGATCACATATATAAAAAAAATTAGAAAAAAATAAAGTTGTGACGAGATAAAGCAAAATAAAACAGTACCAGAAATGTCTTTCTGGAACAACATATACCAATTCTGGAAATACACTTCCAAAACTATAATATATGTGAATTGGTATATGTTGTTCCGGAAAGACATTTCTGGTAGTTATAAAACATACCTTAACCTTAATGAGTGGCACCAATGTTGATGTCCGCACACTTATTTCAATGCAGTACATCCTGGAGTTGAAAGGCATGTTGGAGACCACCATATATTCAAAACGCATATTCAATATTGCTAAAAACAATGTCAAGAACCACCGTCAAAAGCTTTGTTTTGCAATTAACGTATGTTTTCTTATTAGTTTCTCTTACTTTTACTGTGAAAAAAAATGAAGTTTGATTACAATGATGAATGTACCTTGAAATGAAGTTATAATAAATGAAGTTAGTGATGAATGTACCTTGAAAAACACACAATATTACATATAATATTGATGGAAAATGCAGTATTATATAATGAATATGGGGGTGAAGATAAGGTTCAAAATTAGGGTTTAAAGAACAATAAAGATGGGATGAAAATAAGATTTTAAAGACTAACAAACATGGGGGTGTAAAATAAGGATTTAAAAGGGTAAATTTGGTAAAAAAAAGTATAAAATGGGGGAATGGGGTGTACTTAGAAAAAATAGGGGTGTAAATAGTAAGTGCCTATAAACAAATGGAAAGCCCAACTAACAAAACATTTTTATATCTTTTATTTCTATTTAAATTTGTTCCATTACGAAATTATTCAATATGTTGCGCATATACAATAATCAATTTTTAACTTTGTCAACTAAATTCATATACTAATAAATACATTATCCAAAAAATATAATATAATATACATTATCAATAGCCACCGATATTGCCCATTTATTTTTTCGCTATACACAAAATTTCATAATACAAAAAAACAATAGCACACATCATATCGTATTAAAATAAAATCATTCAAAATTCATGTAAAATTGAAAGTCGCCCTTTGCTATTTGCACTTCCCCTTATTGCTAATACGGTCCCCTTTTGATTTTCGTTTCCAAAAATGTCCCCAAAAAATACACTCCCCTTCATCTCTTAAGTCTCTATCTAATTCAAGTGTTGCAGCAGCTGTCAATTCTGATATAGCAAAAAATTGCATGGACAGTCTTAATGACATGGTCCTCAAACAGAATATTTGGTTTCTTTTTAATAATTTTGATATTATAAATGCTCTGTGGTTGAGATAATTAATATTTAGTATACAAGCAGATTGACAAAAGTCAGAAACGGCCAAATGAAGGACACAGTGGGTCCATAAATAACATACAAATTGATGAACTGGAGGACAAAGTTAAGAAAGACCAAATGGAGTGGCTATTTCAGATTATGTAATTTTATTTTAATGTCACTTGTGGATTGAATAGCTAGCAATTGTTGCTAGCTGCAAATTTCATATTTGGCAATTCTTCCTTCAATTTCAGATTTTGCTCCAATCCCAAATTGATTTCGTGACTACCAAAGTTTAGTGTTAAAAAATAGCCTTGCCACATTCCAATTGAAATGTAAATTAAAAAAGTGCCATGCCACCAATATTACATACTTAAAGCCATGAGTAATGCCAAAAAGCAATTCCCTGTCAGCTTATTCCACAAGTCACAAATTGTTCCTTTGAAAATGATAGTCATGTGTTCATAAAAGCTGATATTTATCTACCAAATTAACAGGAACAATGCATATAAACAAGTGCACTTGTTGTGAACAATATTAATCATTAATAATTTAAACAATGCCTTACATTACACAATACCAAAACAACCATTAACCATCAGAGTGCATTACATTACACAACACAAAAATACCAAAATACCAAAACAACCAGTGAGCTATTACAACCCCCTATGCCCTATTACAACCCTCCCAAATCACAAATGACAGTGTTTCTGCACAACAATTTCCTACCCTCTGCACAATCCACATTTCAGTACACAAATGCACCCTCCAAACAAGGTAATTAGCCATGACAACATTGTCAAAAACACAAGTGATTTCCCCCTGCTCCTTTCATTTGTCAGCTTCTTGTGAAGCTTTGAAATCTTCTTCTTATGCTCCTCAACAGCTTCTGAAACACCTTGCTCAAACACAACTACACTTCCATCGCCATCATCAACCCATCTAAAGAAATCACAGTGCATTCCCCTCAGCAAATGTACCAAATCAAAATTAATGAAAGTATAGAATTTCCAAAATTTAAAATTACAAATAAATACCTTCCAATTACAGCAGCCCCAAAACATTCTTCCTGTTACAAGCACCTCTCTATATCCGCATAAACATTTTTTTCACCCCGGAATTGTTCACTCCGAAGACGAAATGCCCCTCGAGCCTAACGAATTAGACGACGCATATACCCTCTCCGCAGAAGAGAACGCCCTCGACCCTGACGAGTCCGCTCTTCGAACAGGCATGGCGTGAAGATGATTAACAGTACCTACCACCCTTTCAGATCACTAGATAACGGACCTTCTTAACAGCGAGGACTAAAATAGCATACGGAGCAAAAGATGAAAGACCAAGACCGGTCAATATTTAATTTAGAGACTAAAAATATTTATTTTAAAAAGATTAGGGACTAAAAATATACTTTGTCCTTTAATAAATTTACATCTCACTTACAAACTCTAAATCCAAATGTATAATTCATACATTTAAAATTCATATTAGCAAGTAATTCAAATTTACATATATCTGATACGATACGACTTCAACAAATGGGAAAAAATTAACCATAACTGAACCTCAATATTAAATCGGACTCCTGCCAAATTGCTTCCAAACACTCTGTCACAAACACCCCTTTCACTTTTTTTCCTCAATATTAAATCGGACTCCTGCCAAATTGCTTCCAAACACTCTGTCACAAACACCCCTTTCACTTTTTTTCCAATTACATACCAATTCAATTCAATTAACTAAAAAACTCAGCCAAACTTACATAAAATTGCACAAGTAATAGTCACTCACACTACAAAACCACCTACAATCTACAGAAACAGATGCACAATCGCTACGAACACTGCAAATACAGTGGATCCGCCGAGAATAACACAAAACACCTTCGCTGCGAACATGACGCCCCACCACCTACAATCGATTCATACATCAGTTCACTCATATGAAGTGTTAACGACTCCAAACTTCACAAGAGACTTCAGTGAACGGAAGTACTTGCCCACGTGCCAGTTCCTCCGGCGACGGAAAAACACTATACCAGCGGCGTCAAAAACCCACAAATGCCGACCCCATTGGAGCAGGGCAGCAAAACCCAACTTTTTCTCTCTCTAGGTTTTTTTGTGGTTGTTCAAAATGGTGAAACTCCAATCGTGTTTAAAACGTGTAAAAGGATCCTGCATTTTAAAAATTGCTAAGTCCACGTGGCAACTCTTAATACAACATTAAGACCATAGAACCAAAATAAACATAAACGCTAACCTACATCATCCCTACAGTATCTACCAGCATCCGGTTCATTGGATTATCATGTAAATATTTTTATAATATAGTCCTTAGGATTTCTAAAAATGCCAAAAAGTAACCCTAGGGACCTACTTTTTTACTTTAGGGATCTAATTAAAAAATAAATAGTTTAGGAATCTATTTAAAATTTTGCAAATAATTTGGGAACCAATTGAGTAATTTAACATTTAAATTATTCAAAATATTGTTTATAAACTATAAATGTTATAAAAAATAATTTATTTTGTTTATAATATAGTTGTAAAATATTAAATTATTTTATAAATAATCATTTCCAAATTACAAAAATATTAAAAATTAACCTAAATTAAATCCTTTTAAATTTTTAAATATAAATTTCTTATACAATTATATAAATATTTTAAATAAAATAAGAAATGTTTAATATTATAACCAAATATATTTTCTCTGCTTGAATACTTCCACTTTTTCTAGATTTTTCTAGGACTTAAACAACTAATTATATTTATCTCAATATAATACTCCCACTTCGAGACATAATACTAAATATCTATAACAACTCATCTTATATTAGTGCTAATAAAATATAAATTGTCTACTAGAGATTAAAATAATAGTTTATTTTAAGTAATACTTCATTTCAATTGTTTTCATCTAATTTAATTAATCTTTACATTTTAAATTATTCAAAATATTGATTAAAAATTATAAATATTAAAAAAAAAATTTATAATATAGTTGTAAAATAATTAAATTATTTTATCATTTCACATTTCAAAATTATAAAAAATATTTAAATTTAACATAAGTTAAATCTTTTTTAAATTTTTAAACAAAAAATTTTCATATAATTTTATAAATATTTTAAGTAAAATAAGAATTATTCGTGAGACTATAATTGAATATATTTTTTTATTATTATTGTTCTCATACAATTTTCATACACAAATGAATAAAATAAGATTTATTTTTAAAAAAAATATTATTATTGTTATTACTACATTGTACATTATGACGTTAGATTGTGAAATATGAAAACTAATTTTTGTTTAATATAATATACTAAATATTTGTTCTAAAAACTGTATGATTACTAACATCATATTTATTATTAAAACAATAAATTATTTAAATTAAAATTGATATATAAATTCATAAAAATAATTTCTAAAAGTAAAATATTTTTTAAACGACTTCAAAACTAGGAATGGTAAGAATCTTCGTACTCACAAATACTCATCCGAACTTGACCTAACTTTGACGGGGAATACCGCTTAGACCAGGTATAATATGAGACTTGACATATTTATTATTGTAATGAGCTGAGTTTATGTTATGAATCATTGCATTTTTATGACTTATTCAATTTAATGACATCAAAAATTAGTTTTAAATTTAAAATTAGACAAAAAAATATGTAAAAATATATTGTAATAAAATAATAACAATTTTCAATGGATAGGGATGGAGACATGGCAAGTATACTCAACCCCAAGCAGAGACGGGGATGGGTACAAAATTTTTATTGCAGTCGAGAATCGGGGATAGGGATGGGGACGATGTTGGGGAGCAAGGACGAGGACGGGGAATGACATACCCATCCTGTCTCGCTTTGTTGCCATGCCTATTCATAATCATTACTTATACATTTTTTTGTTTTAAATAATTATATATAATAATAAGCTTAAAATATACTTTTAATCTTTTATTTTATTTTTTGGTTTTAATTTTGTTATCTAAATATTTTATAAAAAAATCACTTCAATTCGTTCACATGTTTTTATTAGATCAATTTATCATATGACATTGTCAAGTTAATGTTCCAAATCACAATTCTACAATTGTTCTTCAATATATCTATCATGAATGCATTTTAATATGTTAGCTAGCAGTTTCAATTTTTTACTTCATTTAACCTTTTGTAAACAATATACTAGCAACATAAATAAAAACATTTCTAACAACAATGATCTCAATAAATTAAATATGTATTTCATTGTTTACTTGCTTCTAAAACGTGCATAAGCATGGATGTCATCCGTGCGGAGACACGGATAACGTACTAGTTTTAAAAATTGCTAAGTCCACGTGCCAACTCTTAATACAACATTAAGACCATAGAACCAAAATAAACATAAACGCTAACCTACATCATCCCTACAGTATCTACCAACATCCGGTTCATTGGATTATTAGGAAACAGATCCAACGGACCAAAATCTTTCACGGATAGCACCCACAAAAAAAACTCTTGCACGGTAGAATTCGCCAACAAGAAGCAACAACAAAGAAAAAGGTTGGATCTAGTGGGGATGTGGAAGACATGGAGACAAAGATGGTTGTATCTACCAAAAGAAGCTTTAACAGTAAGCCAAGGACTGTAGAGCAGCCCTACCAGGACCCATGAAGCTCCTAAGCTGGAACTATTGTGGACTTGGGAACCCACAGGCAATTCTTCTCTAAGGAACATTTTAGTTTCTAAAGATCTCAACTTGGTCTTCCTTATGGAAACCAAGAAATATGTCAAGGAGTTGAAGTGTTTGAGAAGAATTGTTCGTCTTACAAAGTTAGTTGGAGTGGATTGCATTGGTGGTGGGAGTAATCGAGCGGGAGGTTTAGCTTTACTATGTAAGGGTAACATATCAGTGAATATTTTATCCTTTTCCCATAACCATATTCAAGCACAGGTTGATTTTCAAAATTAGATGCATTCCTTTTCAATATCAGTTGGAGTGGATTGCATTGGTGGTGGGAGTAATTGACCGGGGGGTCTAGCCTTACTGTGGAAGGGTAGCATACTAGTGAATATTTTATCCTTTTCCCAGCATCATATTCAAGCACGAGTTGATTTTCAAAATCATATGTATTCCTTTGATATGTCTTGTATCTGTGGGCATCCTGAATCACAAAACAAGCACCTTACCTGGAGACTTTTGCGTAACCTACATCAATCCACCTCAGGTTCTTGGTTATGTGTTGGAGATTTCAATGCAATTATGTGCCCAAAGGATAAAAAAGGTGGACTAGAGGTAAATTGGGCTCACATGACTAGCTTCTATGAAGTGCTGGAAGAATGCGGTTTAAATGATTTGGGCTTTGTGGGATACAAGTACACATGGTCAAACAAAAGGCATCCACCACATTTAGTGGAAGAAAGGCTGGACAGGGCTCTTGCAAGCGAAGTCTGGATGGGAGTTTGCAAACACAGAAAAGTATCAACTTTAACTCGCCACAGATTAGACCATAATCCAATCTTGGTTGATTTCAATCTACATGAGAGGAAGAACCAAAAGAGAAGAAACTACACTCCTTTATACAAGTTTGAACAGGCCTAGTTACAAAAGGAGGAATGTGAGGACATTATAGGCAGACCTGGTGTTATGGGAACAGGTTAGATACAAATGTTGCTCAGGTAAGTGAAAAACTAAATGAATGGGGGAACGAAGCGTTTGGGGAAGTCCCTAGGAAAATCAAGGAGATAAAAAGGAAAATTGATTGGTTGCAACAAAATCAATCCTCATCAAGAGAAACCCAAATGTTAATAGAAAAGGAAAGGAAATTAGATAAGCCTCTTTCGCATGAAGAAATGAAATGGGCTCAAAGATCATGCATTAATTGGCTTGAATATGGTGATAAAAACTCCAAGTTCTTTTATCAAAAATCATCAAAGCGGAAGAAAAGGAATAATGTTGGGAATAATGTTGATCGTATAAAGGATGACTCAGAAGCAATATTCAATGAAGAGGAAGATGTGGCAAAGGTTATTTCCTCTTATTTTATTTACCTTTTTGAATCCTCCAACCCTTCAAGGATTAATTGAAAGGTGGTGAACTTGGTCAATGGCATCACACATGAAATGTATAATTTTCTTGAAGCTGACTTTTGAAGAATTGAGTTACTTCAGTCTCTAAACCAAATGCACCCAACAAAGTCCCGGGGTATTGATGGCACTCCCGTCTTATTCTACCAACGGTTCTAGCACTTGGTTGGAAAAGATGTGACAGACATGGTTCTGAATAATCTCAATAATGGTGGTGAACCCACCAGGATAAATAGAACTCTTATTGCTTTGATACCAAAGGTGAAGGAACCTGAACATACAAGCCAATTTAGGCCAATTAGCCTATGCAACATTCTTTTCAAGCTAGTGACTAAGATGATTGCAATTAGATTGAAGCAAATTTTGCCACACATAGTACATGAGACTCAGACTCAGAGTGCTTCTGTTCCTCACAGACAAATCACTGACAATGCATTGCTAGCATTTGAATGTTTTCACAATTTGAAGAAGAAATCAAGGAGGAAATGGTATATAGCTCTGCAATTAGACATGTCAAAGGCTTATGACAGGGTGGAATGGAAATTTCTAGATAGTGTGATAAGATCCATAGGTTTCTCCCAAAAATGGATTTTCTTGATCATGTGATGTGTTACTACGGTTTCCTTCTTCGTTGTTCTGAATGGACAACCACAGAGTGTCCTTCTTCCTCAAAGAGGCTTATGTCAGGGAGATCCATTTTCCCTATATCTCTTTATATTGTGTGTAGAAGTCTTCTCAGCTATGATCACAAGGGCCATTAAAACAAAAGCTCTCGATGGTATTAAAATTTGCCCAAAAGCCCCTTTTATCTCACATCTCTTCTTTGCAAATGACATCATCATCTTTATCCGCTCTACTCTAAAGGAAGCAACATATCTCTCAAATCTCTTGAAAACTTATGAGGGTGCATCTGGACAAAAAATCAACTTAGACAAATCAGAGCTTTCTTTTGGCCAAATTGTCCATAGTTCTAGAATTCATGCCCTTGAAGGGTTGATTAGTATAAAGGCATTGGAAAGGCATGTGAAGTATTTAAGACTACCCACTATTGTCGGGAGGTCGGATTCCACTCTTCATAGGCCTTTAATTTGGCTTTATTAACCAAGCAATGGTGGTCGCTAATTCATGAGGAAAATTCTCTTTTGGCTAGAACTCTTAAATCAAAATACTATCCTCGTTGTGAGCCTCTCGAAACTAAGAAAGGACCACATCAGAGTTATGCATGGTCCAGTCTTCTAGCCTCCAAATGGATCATTGAGCAAGGAACGTATTGGCGTGTTGGAAGTGAAAGGAAGATTAGAGTATGGACAAACAGATGGATTCCAAATGACATTAACCACCAAGTCCTATGTGAAATAACAGATCCAGAGTTGCATGATATGATGGTGAATGATTTATTTGTGTGGTACTACGCAGTGGGATCGAGACAAAATTAATATCATTTTTCCCCAATGCATTGCAGCCCAAATATGTGAAATTCTAGCATGTATTAATGGTACATGTTATCTTTTTAATTTGGAAACTTTCCCAAGATGGTGACTATAAGGTTAAATCTGGATAGCAATTTGTGTTACAACGAATGAATTCTGGATATGCTTCCTCAAGTAATGATGTCACTGGTCTATGGAAGTTCTTATGGAAAGTCCCTACCATTCCACAGTGTAGGCTTTTTAGTATGGAGGGCGTGTAAGGAAAGCTTGCCTGTCAAAGCGATTTTGTGTAAAAGGCGAATAGCAGCAGATCCAATCTGTCCTGTTTGCAAACTTAGACAAGAAACAATCGTCCATGCTTTACTTACTTGTCCTGAAGGTCAAAAAGTGTGGTTTGCATCCAATGTTACTATACGTATCTTGCAGGAACCATATCAATGTGTTCGAAACTAATTGCAAGAGAATTCAATGTGATTGGTGACCACCGGATCAACATATTATAAAATGTAATTTTGATGCTTCATTTGTGATGGGAAAAGGTACTGAGATAGGGGCTATCTTTAGAGACAGCAATGGAAGAGTGTTGTTGTCAGCAACAAATCTGCTTCAGCAATGTCCACACATGGAGGTTGCTGAAGTTTTATGCTTCCGGTAGGCGATTGAGATAGTCATTTCCAGCTCTTTTAGGGACGTTTTGTTCAAAACTGATTGCAAGAGAATTCAATGTGCTTGGAGCAATGTCACTGATGGTGCCCATAGTTACTTCCACGGTTTGGTTCAAGATTGTAAATACAAGTCAAGAGGTTTAACTTCTTTTTACTTAGCCATGTCAAAATGGAGTGGCTGACTATCTTGCTAAGTTAGCTTTTATTTACAAAGAGAGATATTGGGTGAGGATTGTCCATACCAAGTGTCTACTCTAGTTGAGTCTGATGTAACCAACTTTGCTTCTGTTTTGGAATAATATCATACTTTTCTCTAGAAAAAAAAAATCTCCATTACTACATCCCATTCATCTTGTGTCGTATCCTAATCCCAATATTAAACAAGCTCATCACATGCATTTAGTCTCAGCAATTAATAAGACATAATAAACACACCCATATTAAAAAAAAAAAAAACTCATCAGTTGCATAATATGACATAATAAACATACCCATCATCATAAGGTTGACATGAGTTCATACAACAACAAATCCATAGTCTAGTAATTCAATTACATCCAAAACATTGATAGGGGCATGATACACAAAATTTCCATGAGGCTAGTACCACTACAACACAACCCCTCCTTATAACATAAATATTAACTACAAGGGAACAACAAATTATAAAGGATTTTGGCTCACCGAAGATCCATAACAAATCCTTTCATCCCAAGATCCAATCAATACCTAATAAACCTTAAGCAAGGCACTCTAATAGCTTGAGCAAAAGCAGACATCATGGATTGCCTGGATACAGCCATAATCAACTTCAATTATGATGGTCATCCTTACTGGAATCACTGGAAACAAAGAACAGAAAGAAAAAAAAAAATGAGTCTAGATGCTCAGTAGTCAGTATGAGTATCTTCTCTGTAGATTTCAATTTGAAAGGAAAAGAAAATCCAACCATCTAAGTATATGAAAAATGTAAGTTTTAACAGAGCAGATTTTTTAGTAAAAAGTAGACAAAAATAAACCATAATTGTTGCTCAAGCTTTTTGGTCATGGCATGAATCACAATTTCATCTCTGCCAAGATTTACATAGTTTGTTCCTCAAATCTGCCAAGTTTTATGGCAACACATTCTGACTAGGCACTGGCAGATAGCAAATATTTGTATCGAATAGCAACCCAATATCAATACCAGGTGTTCCTTTTCAACAAATCATATTGCGAGATTCTCCTCCCCCACCCTTTTTTTCTGCTACCATACCATGTTGGAGTCTAAATTCATTATGTATGTAACAGAAAATAGTAACAAGTTTAAATAATCATGCCTAATAAGGTACCTCTGATGGACAAAATGCAGAGAATAAAATCAAGAGTAATGCTATATCCTCCTACAAATCCTCCTACTACTTTTTATGATAAGTATTGAATGAAAAGTAAAAACATTTAATGTCTTAGAAGTCTAAAACACATTTAAAACATAAAAGGTAGTAGGAGGATTTAGAATTATTCTAAAATCAAAATTTGAACTTAAAATAAACTGAGCATGAGCAACTAGGTTAATTCCCTTTCATAGTTTGAATTTTAAAACATCAAACTTCAGTTTTTCAGTATCAATATCCTCTGTTCAAACTGGGATATATTCAGCACCATCAAATATGAAAATCAAAATATTTCTCGCAAAAATTCTGGGTGAATTTTGTAAAGGAAACGGTGAAAACAATTTTTTATTTTTATTTTTACACCATTTCCTTCCCATGATCCAGAAATAGAAAACAGTAGAAATAAGGAAGTATTTTTGAAATTATTAGTGAAAACATATTAGCCAAAAATCACAATAGACAACAAATAAAACACCACCTAAAAGTTTAAATTCAACTTCACCCACTTGCCACTGGTCATTGGACATAATTAAGATGTCCAATAATCATTCCTAGCCTTAATCACATAAAAAACACTACTTGAATTTTGATCCATTTTCATTAATTAAAACCTGACAATGATGCAGCATATAACACCAGCAAACAAAGAAACTTCAGATTCATCAGTCTATTAACTTTTTTTCCCAACAGCAGTAATGTTCTTCAAGGATGATCACAATTACAATAAATATAACAAAAAACTTTCAAAGACAGTTCAAATCAACCGCCACTTAATAATATCAGTTGTAATTCAAAAAGCACCTAAACAAAAACATTGTTTCCTGATGCATTCCCAATTCATTATTACCTCTAATGATCCAACCATAAATTCTTAAAGGATAAAACAATGTAGGCAATTATTTTTCCTTAGTCTTAGTATAAGGCAAACAGGAAAGATATATATTAGAGATATAATAACAGTAAGAAATAGTATGTAACTATGTATCATACAGATTGTTCACTACACTAATAGTTACTTAAAAATTGTCATCTGCCATAGTTAAATATCGCAAAAACAAGGCTACAAGGGTATCAACAAGGAGCTCAAGATATGGCAACCTATAACTTGCTGTGACTCTGAGAACTGAGAAGAGACTAAGCGAGTATCAGGAAGAGAAGAAAACATAAAATGAAGCAAAAACTGAACAATATGTACAACTCACCATCTGAGGAGTTTGTATGCATATATCACTCTCAGCAATTAATAACATCAACTTTGGCCACTGAAGATTTTTGAAGTAAACACGCCTTTATCCTGCTAACTCCTTCATCAGATATATTTGACTCAGATTTCATTTTCAACTTCAATGACTTCAATTGAACAAAGCAAGGAATTTGAGTTGTCACTGAATCAGAAGTTAAGAGGCCCTACACAATTGAGAGTGAATTAGAGACATATTTTGAAGGATAATTTGAAGGCAAGATTGAGTATTGAACATAAATTTGACATAAGGGTCATATTGCGAGCAATATGAAAACTTGAAAAGTAAAAAAAAAAAAGGAGAAAACAAAATAAAGCAACTTACATTTAGAATCTCAAGGGTACTCGGAGAGAGTATCAACTTCTTTGCATAATCTGCGAGCACTTGCAGCAAACCAATAAGGGCTGAATGTGACTTCTCAAAATAATAAGAATGAAAATAGGTTTTACTTGTAATGTCAATGTTTACTAGCTCCAAAGAAGAAAGAGTGCATGCAGAGAGTTGGTGAATAGGATCACAAAGCACATAGAGGGATCTAAGGTTTGGAGTAGAAAGCACAGTTTTGTTGGGTCCTTTTAGAATGGTATTGCCTAGGGTCAAACTACAAAGGTTGGAATTAGATATGCACAGGACTTGTACATCATCTTTCAAAGAGCAATGTTGAATGACCAAAGTATTCAACGAGTTACAAGCTGAAAAGGGCTCAGCGCGGTCATTGCCACCTGCACTAAAACTGAAATTATCGAGATGCAAGCTTTTCAATGCAGGTAACTGCAGAGATTCTGGAAATTCCAACGAAGGAGCAAGAGAAGTAATACAAAGTTTAAGACATGTCAAAGACTGACAGGAAGATATGAGAGGAAAAAAACGGCCAGATATCAAATTTACAGTGATGGTCAACTGCTGGACATTGTGCAAGACAGCATATTCCGTGACCTTATCGACGAGACTCGGCTCTTCCGGCTCAAAGGCCCAGATAACAAGATTATGCAGGGGAACAGATTCATCCCGAACAGACAGAACTTGAGACACAAATTTGTCACAATCGGCCGTTGTTCTATGGTACTGGTGGCTGAAAGAGAGATTATAGAGATGCTTCCAAAGGTCCTTCCATCGTCTAGACAAGAGAGAAGTCTGAACAGCATGTTTTGTGTCCAAATATTTCATTATGTAGAGCAGAACACCCTCAGGCAGCTCATTCAGCTCGTTCAACCTCAAATTCCCCTCAGTTTCATTTCCTTCTTCCATCTGATACCTAATTGAAACAAAAAGAAAAAAGTGAGACATTTCATAATCCATGCCCCTAAAAACTTGGTCAGGGAAAACCTAGAAATAATTGGCATAGCAGCATTTCATAATAGCGCCAAGAAGAGTTGATTTCAGTGATTTTCATAAAATTGATGAAGAGGAAATGGAGGTTATAGCTATGTGGTTTGGGGATTCAGTTGATTCTATAGGCACCCAAAGAAGAGATTGCATTAGCATACCTGAATTTTCTTGTTTCGGTTTTGAATCAAAATATTCAGACCATTGACTATTCGGTGTCTCAGGAAAGCAAAAGAAAGCGCGAAGGCAGAGGATAATGAAATAGAGCGCAAGACGAGTAGTGTTCTTTTTATTTAAAAAAGAAAAAGAAAAAGGATTTTTTTAATTAAATTCTGGCTTTTATATATCTCAGAAGGCTAACACTTTCTGTAACTAACCGAAGTAGGTTTTGTTTCCCCTCTCACAATTAAGTCTTCTCCATAACATGGTTAAGAATCGAATCACTAACAACATGTTTCAAGAACTCAGTTATCTATGACTATCAGCTGTGTTAGACCTATAAATAGTCTCTATCTAGAATGCAAGTCTTGGGTTATTCTTCAACCATAGAGTTTTTGGGTAATTTTCTTAAACGACAGTGTTTTTAAAAATGATTAGCATTCATTGAGTAATGTGTTTTATCCTAATATCACATTTTTTATCGGTCAAATATATATTAGTTTTTGTTAGTTTTTAATATCACATATTAAAAGTTTAATTTTATTTTTAATTTTCTATTTCTTTCAAATAAACTTTTTAATTTTAATTTCAAATTTAATTTAATTTAACAATTTTCAGGAAAAAAAAATTATCATCACAAAATACTCTCATTTTATCTTTAATCGTATACTTGATTTTCTTAATCGTTTATTTTTTTAATTTATAATTTTATTTATAAAATAAATTTTTATTTTTAAAAAAATATCAATAATTAAAAATAATCTTATAACACAAAATAAATTATTATTATAAATGCAAAATACTATAAGTTATAAGTTCGAAAGAGTTACTCCATCTGGTCTCAATTTTAAGCAAAAAAATAAAAAATAGGATTAATTAAGATTATAGTCCCTCAACTTTTTCATATTTCAATTTTTAGTTCTTCAAATTTTTTTGGCTAAAATATCAATCCATTATGTTTTCGCATTTTTCCATTTTGATCATTTATGTTTTAAAAGTCTCATTTTGAGATTTTATGTTTGCGAATGAATCCAAAATGGTTTTTTCATCCATTAAATGATGTTGTGGCATTAATTTTATTATTATTTTATTACATTTCACTCCAAAAAATTTCTCTCTTTCTTTTTGTTTTTCTTCCCAACTTTTTTTTATTAATTTTTTATTTTTTATTTTTCTATTCTATTATCTATCTATTCTATATAAAAATAGAAATTCTCTTTTATTATCTATCCTAATCAATTTTTTTCTTTTAACGTTCATTCCTTTTTTTTTCTTTTTATGTTTTTTCTTTCTTTTTTCATTTTATGTTATTTCTTTCCTTTTTTCTTTTATTTTTATTTTTACGCTATTTTTTTTCTTTTAATGTATTTTCTTTCCTTTTTTTCTTTTTATTTTTTCTTTCTTTTTTTCTTTTTACGTTATATAAGAAAGTTTGGTCCTAATTAGACACATATCATCATTTCGTAAAAAAAAATTCCCTCCAAAAAATTTCTCTCTCTTTCTTTCTAGCTTTTCTTATTAACTTTTTATTTTTTATTTTTCAATTATGTTATCTATATATTCTATATAGGAAAAGAAATTCTCTTTTATTATATACCTACTCAATTTTTTTTATTATATCTTTTTTCAATTTTTTTCTTTTAATGTTCATTCCTTCTTTTTTTATTTTACCTATTTCTTTCCTTTTTTTACACTATTTTCTTTCTTTTTTTTTCTATTAATGTTTTTCCTTTCCGTTTTTCTTTCTTTTTTTCTTTTAACGTTATTTTCTTTCTTTTTATATTTTTCCTTGCATCTTTTTTCTTTTATTATTTTTACTTTTTATGTTTCTTTCTTTCTGTTACGTGTTTTTCTTTCTTTGTATTATATTATATTATATTTTATATACCAACAAGTCGTTGATCCGAGTGATGTTGTGTTTTTTCTGTTACGTTGTTCTTCCTTAAGCAATGTCTCATGTTCGAGTCCTGTGGATGAAAGAAACGTCGTTGGGAGGGGAGGGGAGAATCTCACTAAAGATAACCAGTGATACTCCGTATCAATAACATAATAACCAAAAGAAAATATTATATTATATTATATATATATATATATATATATATATATATATATATATATATATATATATATTATAAGAAAGTTTGGTCCTAAATCCTAATTGAACACATGTCATCATTTGCTAAAAAAAACAAATTCTCTCCAAAAACTTTTTTTTTTTGTCTTTCTTTCCATCTTTTTTTTATTAAATTTTAATTTTCTATTCTATTACGTATCTATTCTATATAAGAATAAAAATTCTCTTTTATTATCTATCCAACTCAGGAAAAAAAATCTTTCTTTTTTTTCAGTTTTTTCTTTTAATGTTTATTTCTTCTTTTTTTTCTTTTTGTTTTGTTCTCTTTCTTTTTTTCATTTTACGTTTTTTCTTTCCTTTTATCTTTTTTTTTTCATTTTATGCTATTTTCTTTTGTTTTTTTTTTAACTTTTTCTTCTTTTTTTCAATCTTTTTTCTTTTTCCGTTATATAAGAAAGTTTGATCCTAATTAGTCACATGTCATCATTTGATAAAAAAAATTCATTCCAAAAACTTTCTCTCTCTTTCTTTTTTGTCTTTCTTTCCAGCTTTTCTTATTAATTTTTTATTTTTTATTTTTCAATTTTATTATCTATCTATTCTATATAGGAAAAGAAATTCTCTTTTATTATATATCCTACTCAATTTTTTTTCTTTTTTCTTTTTCAATTTTTTTCTTTTAGTGTTCATTCCTTCTTCTTTTTTTCTTTTTTCTTTTTTCTTTTTTCTTCTTTTTATGCTAATTTTTTTTCTACTAATGTTTTTTCTTTCCTTTTTCTTTTTTCTTTTTCCTTTTTTTTCTTTTTAAGTTATTTTCTTTCCTTCTATATTTTTCCTTTCTTCGTATTCTATTATTATTCTATTATATATAAAAGTTTGATCCTAATTAAACACATATCATCATTTAGTAAAAAAAATTCTCTCAAAAAACTTTCTCTCTCTTTCTTTTTGTCTTTCTTTCTAACTTTTCTTATTAACTATTTATTTTTCAATTCTATTATCTATCTATTCTATATAGAAAAAGAAATTCTGTTTTATTATATATCCTACTCAATTTTTTTTTCTTTTAACTTTCATTCCTTCTTTTTTCTTTTTATGTTTTTTCTTTCTTTTTTCATTTTACTTTTTCTTTCCTTTTTTTTTTTTTTACACTATTTTCTTTCTTTTTTTACTGATGTTTTTTCTTTATTTTTTTCTTTATACGTTATTTTATTTCTTTTTATATTTTTCCTTTCATCTTTTTTCTTTTATTTTTTTTATGTTTTTTACTTTTTATGTTTCTTTCTTTCTT
Source organism: Pueraria montana var. lobata (assembly GCA_026413185.1). Lineage (NCBI taxonomy): Eukaryota > Viridiplantae > Streptophyta > Magnoliopsida > Fabales > Fabaceae > Pueraria > Pueraria montana. Next base: position 46,698,892 of record CM048647.1, read on the forward strand.
TTACATTTTTTATTTCTTTGTATTATATTATATTATTTTTTTATTTCTTTTAATGTTTTTTACATTTTTTTATGTTATATATGTCATCATTTGGTAAAAAAAAATTATGTAACACCGTGATTTTTATAATCTATGATATAGTGATTGAAAATAATTACAACAGATAATTAAATTTAATTTCATGAGTAAACTTAATTAATATTGTTTTCCTGTGTAAGTTTCAGTAGAAAATTTCATTAAAAATGAGACTATGTTGCATACTGACAGTGTAAGAATACATTGTGGAAGTAAAAAAATAATCAAGAAAATTGAAGGATTTAATTTTTTTTTTAAAGGCATTGAAGGATTTAATTTTAATTAAGTCCCTATAAATTTTTTATGTTATTCTGTTACAATTGATTAAAATAATAATATTTTGATGTGATTTCAAATAGTGCGATTTTAAGAACTTTTTTAGAGTTAGAAAAATTCTAAGACATTCTAAATTTTCTTAGATGTCCTAAAATTAAAATTAGTGAGTAATACACTTACTAATTTATGATTAGCAATTTAATTAATTTGATTTACATTTTGTTACCCAACTTGTTAAAAAAAAATAACTTTTTTTTTTTTGGTAAATGGAAGGGGAAAAGGAAACACCCACGACACTAACCACCTCTATTAAAATAGATACCAGCAAAATCTGCTGTTACAAACAAAGATAAAAAATCAGGAATAACATCAAAAGACTTAACATCATCAGTCATCTCCATGGCATGACATGCTAGAGCATCCGCAGGCTTATTTGCCTCACTTTTTTTAATAAAAAAAAATTAACTAAACTAAGAAGACACATAAATTCTACTTACTCTGTAAGATTTTGGCAAATCCAAAAGACCAAAACTTTTGTGTCTTGCTTACTGCAATACGTATAGTCAATTTCTACAATTGCTACTTTTTAATTTTTAATTGGTCCATTTCTACAATTATTCAACATGAAGAAGAATGGTTGTATACGTATAGTCAAATCAAAAGATAAAGAAAATTTAATCTTTTGACCAAGGGCACTTATGGTGTGAATGAAAGAAAATTCACCTTACTTTTTTTTTTCTCTGTACATATATCTTGCAATTTGTCAAATTAATCAAAGAAGAATAATTATTTTTCTCGACTTTACTCACTCCCTAAGACTAAGTAGCTTCTACTACATCTAATGTGGTTTGTAGTCAATATGTTCACACTTGTTTCTTTTTTTCCTATACACATTTCCTTCTTTCTATTATTTGAGTTTACCAAGTCAAAAGAAAAAGAGAAGTACTTGCTATTATATAAACTGCAGCATGGACTTTAGTGCATGTTTGGAACCGTGTTGCTCTCCATTGAACGTGCGTTCCTCTTGGTCAAACGTGGGTTAAGTTGTTAACCGAGATGCTTGGGTGTGAGCGTTAACAAAATTGATTTTGAATAGAATTGATTTTGCAAAATTAATTTTGGTTAAAATTGATCTGGAAGCGATGAGAGTTATGTTTGAATTTTTTCTTATAAAATCAAGTTAAAAGTAACATTCAATATAAAATTTTGGATCCAACGTAAAAGTTATTCAAAGTTGCTTCAACTCAGAATCAATTATGTGTTAAAAATATTTATTATGGATTAGTATAAATCAATAATCATTATATTATCTTTTAATATCATCAATTAGACAATCAAAGATATGATAATGATCATATGAAAATTAAGAATTTCTTGGATGGGATTATGATAAGATTGACCCTGTGATGGGTTGGGTTAATCATTTAGCAAATATCCTATTGAGAGGTCCCTATGCTGCTAGGGGATTATAAATTCGTCATCCCATTAAGCGAATTTACACACCCACATTCTCTTAGAAAGTTCCCTAGAAAAGCGGGCAGTAATACTCTCAAGAAGCAATTAAGGATTCCTCCTACGTCAAGTGTTACCATGGAGATGAACGCAAACTCAAGTTAGCGACTAATGACCCTCAAGCATTATTATTGTTCATAGAATAACATGCTATATTATTGTATCTATGTGTTGATGTTCCTTTAATTTTTCTTTAATTTTCCGTCATTCTAAACTCAGTATCAATTCTGAACTTTTCTTCAACATGAAACCAAACACGTCAAAATTTATCCAAAATCAATTTTGGACTCAGAATTAATTCCCTTATTTTTTTTATTAGTAGGAATCGAAGACAATATCAGAGGGTTTATAATACTCACATACCTGAGCTAGACTCCCTTGGTACACGTGTTCCCTTTGAAGCTACTCCAAGTAGCTTATGGATCCACAGAAAATCGATTCCGTATGGGTATTTTTCTGGTTTCCAAATTTATCCCTCTTTCGTAGGGATGACAATGGGTAGAGTCTGGGTAAGGTCCTATAGTACTCGTCCACATACCCGCGTTAAAAAAAATACCCATACTCGCACCCGCTACCCGCACTTTACTTATGTATGAAGTTAATAAATCAATAAAAAATAGACTTAAATGCAATTTTGATCCCCTATTTTGCACAATCCGCAATCTTGGGCCCTCTATTTTTAATAGAGACATTTAGTCCCCCAATTTTGTAAAATCCGTAATTTTAGTCCTTTCATCAAATTGAAAGCATTGACAGTTAAGAGATTAACGTTGATCTTGACGTGACCCAAATATAATGACGTGAAAAGGAGATTATTTATTTATTTTAAATACTGGATAATAATTATTTGTTTATCTACGTCACTAAAGTACATGTCATGTCGATTTTAATGGTTGGGATAGTCGTGAGTCCTAATATAAAAATCACAAATCTTAATCATTTATTTTAAACTAGTTCTACGTTGTTGAAGCACATACACGTCGTAGTCAAAGAAATGATATTACCTTTTTTTAAAATATATTTTTCATCAATTATTCTATTAAGTATTTAAAATAATTAAAAATTAAACAAATAATCTCGTGTCACGTTACTATATTTGAATCACGTTAAGGTTAACGTTAAATTCTTAACAGTCAAGGCTTTCAATTTGATGCAAGGACCAAATTTTACAAAATTGGGGGACTAAATGTCTCTATTTTAAAATAGAGGGACCAAAATTGCATATTGTGTAAAATAGGAGGACTAAATGTCTCTATTTTAAAATAGGGGACTAAAATTGCAAACTGTGCAAAATAGAAGGACCAAAATTGCATTTAAGCCATAAAAATATTAATTAAAAAATTACTACAAGTAAATTGAAAATTCACGCTTAAATAATTCAAACTTAACATTAAAAACATCCACACATAATATTAAAAATATAAAATTATTGTAAGTTATAACATAAATCTTTTATTGCTAGTGTTTGTTTATGGAAAATATATATTTTTTTACAGAAAAGTATATATATAACATAATTATTTATTTAAGTTATTTTAATTACATTGATATATTAATATTATATATATATATATGGTAGATGCAGGGCGGGACGGGGGCGGGGCGGATACTATAGTACCTGTACCCGCGAAAAAATATGGGTAAATACCCGACCCCAGCCTCAGTCCCAATAAGCAGGTATTTACCCGACCCGTTTGCGGATATTTTTGCGGATATCCGTAGGATCTGCAGGGGCAGACGTACATACATAGGAGGGGGGCCTTGGCCCCCCATGATTTTTTTTAAATTCTAATATATATAATATAATATATTTTAATATTAAATTAATTATTTTTATTTGAAGACTTTGATTATAGAAATAATAGTATTTAAGTATTAATATTTGATTTTATTTCTTGACAAAATATTTTGTTCCCTTTTAATAGTATTCATTAAGAAAATAATGACATTTTTTTTCTTCTTTTTAGACAAATATACTATTTTTTTTATAAATACTATTTTTTATAGTCTTCATCATTGAAATAATTACATTTTTTATTTTAAAACAAAATATTCGATAATATTTATTTTCTTTGTTAATATTGTTTCCTTTTATAATGTTTTATTATTATTTTAAAGGTTATAAATATTTACATTTGTAACCAAATAACTTTATTATCTTTTCTTTTATATTGATAAATGTTACTTATAATTAATCTTTGTCTATGAGATAAACTTACACTACATAAGAAATTGATAACTTAAATATTGAGACATACTATGTTTCTCTTATCTCATCTTTGTTCTTTTTGTCATTTGTTAGGTTCTAATCTAATTTTGGCTTCAAGTGTATGAGTCTAGTTTCAAATTTATGAATCTAAACATCATTATATAAACTTTGAAAAAACAAACCAAAAATTAAGTTGTATAAGACATTGTCGAAATTTACTTTAATAGATTTTGGTCTTTTTTTATAAAATAAATAGTTAATGTAGATTTTTAAGTTATATTTGGCCCCCCTAACTTTTTTCGCTGGATCCGCCCCTGAGGATCTGGGTATACTTCGTCATCCCTACTCTTTTGCTGCCCATTCTCGACAGCGTGAGTTCAATAAAAAGGCACTCACACATGAATTAGGATATGCAGTAGAAGGAGTGCGCTGCGGACTGCGGGGGAAGCCTTGCGAAGAGGTTGAGTGATCTATTTCATGTTTAAGAACCTCTTAATTAATTCTCGTTAATAATTACTTTTTTTTTCCTCAATTTTTTTTAGAAATGGGGAAGAAAAAGAAGGGTTATTTTTTTTTTGCAGCAGGAGCAGCAACAAAGGAGATGCCCGTAGGCTACTTTTTTGGCCCACGCTATCTCACTTTTTTTTGTAAATTTTTTTAATAAAAATACTTTTATAGAAATTAATTTTAGTAACATAGTTATGTTTTAATATAGCATGCAAATATTTTAATTATTAATTTTTTTTTACAAACCTAGTTATTTATTTTTAAATTAATAATCTATATGTCAATATTAATATAATACATTACAATACAAAAGACATTTGCAAATAATTAAAACCCGTTTTGGTAATTATATACTCAAAATCAATTTTGATAGCAAGTTTCCAAAAAACGTCAAATGTGAAAATCAATTTTCTAATATATGTATCCAAACAGAGACGCAAACATGCACTAAGTCTCAAGCTTTTTATGTTGTAATTTATTGGTGAGTTAGCTTCATTTTTTCTTTTTCTCTCTATATAGCAACTATACATTTTTCTTCTCTCTAATTATTTTTCTTTTTAATAATTTCTTATTCTTGGTGTTATTTATTTAGTTGGTTCATAGTGGTAGTTTAATATTCGTGTTCAAGAAAACTAAAGTTCCTTCATTTCTCATTCCTCCCTCATTCAAAGCTCTTATTTTAGCATCTCTTTGAAGTAAGGGAAACTCTTTCTAATTTCTCTATTTATAACCGAATTAAATACTGTTTTTGTGAGTATAATGTATTGAAAATTTTATGGTATGGATTTGCTTGGCTTGTTGGTGTTCGAAGTCCTGAAAATGGTCTACTTGTGGTGTTGGTTGCATACCTTTGAATAGAATCTTTTATTAGTTGCTATTGGTGTTTGTATTTATGAAAAATATATGTTAAAGTGAAGTGTATGAGTTGCTGGAAATATATTTCTTCTTCTGTTTTCATCTTATTGTTTTTTTCATCTTATTGTTTTCATCTTATAGTTATAATTATTAAAAATATTTTTAGTTAATGGGTGTATTTGGTGGCAAGATTGGTGGATATGGCTTATTTTAGTAACTTTGAATGTCAAAGAGATTATGGTGAAAATTTCACGTGAGTTGAATGGTTGTGGTGATGTAGAAAATGGTGAAGTTGTTGTTCAAAATAGATTTATGATCAATTTTGTGACTTAATTACTAATCAAATGATAATCCATTGATTTATAATTAATTATTTAGACAAAAACTTTAATGAGATTTTGGCTATTTTGGATTGGACTACTGGATATTGTTAAATTTCGTGGTGGGCTGTACTTATAGAAAAAGAAAGGATTTTTTTTTTAAGTTTAAGACAAATTAACTATTAGAAAAATTGAAATAAATTAGAATAAAAGAGAAGGAAAATACAAACAGTGGTCAAATAATTTTATTTCACCTAATTAGAAATGAACTAAGGCAGTTTTGTAATTAAAACAATTATTTTCAAATTTTAGTAAATTTTATAAAGTGGGTGTGTAAAAAGTAAGTGAATTGGTGGTAGTTTTGAGACAAAAATCCAAAATAAATTTTATAGAGGATAATTTCGAAATTTCACATTTTTATAATTATTATTATATTACTTTTAATTATATTATATAGAAAAATAAATTTAAAAAAATTGATTTAGTATCATTAATAAATTTTCGGCAAGAAAATAGTTTTTAAGGGTTATTTTTATGAGAAAAATACCAAGAAGGGAAAACTGGTTCTTTTAATTCCAGGGACTTATTTTCTAATTTATAAATAATGTATTTTATTAAAAAGTTCAACAAAATTCCAGGATTAAATAATTTTCATAATTATTAGTGTTTTATTTATTGTTTTATTAATTAGAAAATTTTTGGAAAAATTATCAGTACGTGAAAATGATTCCAATATTACATGACAAGAGTTTCAAAATAAAATGAACTCGTTTTAGTGGATTTCATAATTTTAAAGTTACTAAGTTTTATGAAAAGCTAAGGATATTTTAGCAATTTGATCTTTCTTTTTAAGTATTTATGAAAACATGATTTAAAAGGTGAAAATAACTAATGTTAGTTGTAAATATTTAAAAGATTCAAGTGGAATGAATTTTAAATACCTACATAAATCTTTATAACATATGCTATCCGTAGTTGACGGAAATTTGTTAAGTACGGAAGGTGGAATTCTATTATTAGTAGGAATTGTTTAGTGAAATCCCTATAAGGCAAAGTTTGTTTGGTGGGACCTCTGCTTGTTGACTATAATGGTTGTTTGGTGAGACATTTATAGTTAGTTGTGGACTATGCGGGTAATGGTTTAATCCTGTGATGAACTATGCGGGTGATGGTTTAATGTCGTGGTGTGTGATAAAAGTTGGTTGTTGTTGTTGCTATATTTGTACAAGCATACATGCATGAGTCCACAGCTGTAACTGTGTTGCGAGTAAGAACGTAAGTTGGGGTCGGTTGCTTGGTGGGACCCTTAACCGAGTGCTGGAAAGGTTAGTGGGGGTAGTTGTCGATGGACCTTGGGGATAGATGGACAGGCAAATTCCATATTGTAGGGCAAGGTCATTGCAAACCTTGTGTCGTGGTAAAGCCACTACCACGTACGTCTATCCTGACTGACCACTATATCATTTCCGTATATCAGAGTTGCGGCATTCCCCAATGGTTTTTGGCACGTGTTGTTTTGTGGATCAATGCGGTCCAATATTGTTGTTGTTGTACCATGTTAAGGAACAAGTCCGCCCTAATCGCTCAATTGTCAGAGATCTCCATGGAGTCAAGTCTGCATATGTTGTATAACCTTTATCAAATCATGTTGTTGTGTGCACTTGTTGGCTTGTTGGTTGAGGATCATCTGGTGTATGAACCTATAATTGTGTGTTGTGAATTATATAATTGATTATTTGACTATCTTTTGGAAAAGTGTAAAATCTTTTATGGGTATGTTGTTTCTATGAGCTTACCCTTGCATGTGTGTTTATGTCTGTATGACTGTGATGATCGTGAAGTTTGCATTACGGGAGCAGATGGCTTAGAGGCACTTTTCGTTTCTAGATGAAGATTTATCACATGAGAGATCACCCTCGGCGAGGAGGACTTCCGCTCGAAGACTCTAAGACTTTGTTGGGTATTTAATAGTGTCTGAGTAGTGTTTTAGTTACGACCAGCTTAGAGAGTAAGTTGCGTAATGTCTCATTTTCATATTGGATTGTATTTGTTAAAGATGTTGTTGCCTTAATATATATGTAGTAAATTACAATCTTTCATAGACATCTCAGTTTTAGATAATGTAGTATGGATATAATTTTGGCATTTCACTATTTACTTGTTTTACATCAAATTATATGAAAATTTGAAATGTCTATTAGATTTTATTAATTGTTAAAAAGATGAACGAAGTTGCCTATTTCAAGTTATTAATTTATTATTATCGCGAAAAAAAATTACTCGTATTTTTATAAATAAATTAATAAAGAGATTTTAAATTAAATAAAATAAAATTCTATTATTTCGTTGTAAGGCGTTCATGTAGCGACATCCGGTTGTTACAAACTAGGTTGTGTTTGAAAATATATTAGTAATATGATTATGAGAAACAATATTTCTTTATTGATAAATACATAAGTAATGGTCAATTTGTTTAAACATAAAATAATATATTTTAAAAAAGTGTTTTTTAAAAAGTGAAGCTTTAAGAACCAGATATGATTTATTTCTTAAAAAAATAATTTTTGCTTTTTCGTTTTTAAAAAATCAATATAGATAAACACATAAAAAGGCAAAAAAAATAATTATTTATTAAAAAAATGCTTTTTAAAAAATAAACTTAAACAAATGGATCCAATATATAATTGATTTCTTTTAAATATGAGAAACTCAATCATGTAATACTAAGCACATTTTAAAACTAAAGATGTTTTTAAACCCTAATATAAATATGACAAATTTTAATATGATATAAAAATAAAATAAAATTCAAAGTAATATGTGTGTGTGTGTGTGAATAAGATTTTATGGAGTAAATTTTTTTTCAATTTTTTTAAATTAATTTAAAATATTTAAAATTATATCTACAAATTAAAATCTTAAAATCTATAAAAAAATAATAAATTAAACATTTGAAAAAAAAATCAACCAGTGTTAAATAAAATCAAGTAAAAATATTAATGGTCAATGCTTATCTTAATTACGACATATCTTTTTTTATAAAATCTCTTCATTAAATCTGTTGTGTCATATCAATAGTTGAAAATTAAGAAATTATAAAATAATGTAAAAAAATTGTATTTCAAGTAGAGAAATTATGAGTTGTATTTGCTTAAAATAAGTCTAACGAGATTTCTAAATTTAAATTTCTTACAAATTTGAATCAAAATATATATTTATATTATTAATTAGATTCAAATCTTGATTGATTACCATAATTAAGTATTTCATAATTAAATAATTACCTTAATTATCATAAATATTTATTTTGCTGAATTAAAAAATTAATTAAGTTAGTAGAATCTTAGAGGGAAAAGAATGAATGTGATATTGTCACGTAGCATCTGCTTATGTGATGAAACCTTTTTTTTATAATAATAATAATATATAATTGATTGATATATTGTTAATTAATAATTGATAATAGTATATATTTGTAGTAAATTATTATAAAATAATGATAATAAACAAAAAGTATAAAAATTATAAAAATAAATTCCATAAATTTTAATAAACTGACTATCATATTATATTATATAAAGTCAAAATCTATTAAACATTTGATAATTTAATAATTTAATTGATTAATTCAATCAGGATATATATTCACCTTAATTACTATAATTAAAAATAATAATAAGTTTTTATCAATTAAAAGATGAAAAAATCGATAAATTTTAGGAGGAAAAAGAATGAATATAGTGATATTATGTGACATTTATCTACATGACAAAACTTTCTTTTTATAATAATAATAATAATAATAATAATAATTGATTTATATATATATATATATATGAAAAATATTTTTTAAGAGGTAATATTTATTTCAATAATTTCGATGCTTTGATGAAATTAATTTTTAATTATTAGGTAGAGTATAGCTATTCACACATGCACAAAAAAGTTACAAAGAATCAAATTAATTTTAAGAAAAGTAAAATGTTTTTCCTTTTGTTAATGAGAATTGGTTATAGTGTGGAACATATAAAATAATTAAAAGTAAATTTATATTTTTTTCATTTTAAAAGTGGTGATATTTTATCGATAAAATAAAAATATTAAATTTTTTAAACTTATTTTCAGAATATTATTTTAAATTTAAATTGTTTTTTTAACATTTATTCTCTTAAAATTAATTTACTTCTATAATATAATTAGAAGTAAAGGTGAAAATTTTCTTTATTCTTTCAATTAAGAATCTCTCAACTCAATTAAGCATTTTCTATATTTTTTTATTAAGGCACTCTTGAACAATTTACACGCAAATGAGATCCTTTGTAAAGCAAAAGAATCAATAGTTAATAAATGAGTAGGTTATTATTGAAAAGTATTAAAATAATCCCTCACCAAATGCACAATACTATAAAACTTCTTGATTAAGTTTATTTTTGAAAAATATTAAAATAATTCCTCACCAAATACACAATGCTTCAAAACTTCTTGGTTAAGTTTTTGGATAAGCCTCTACCTACAAAAAAAAAAAGAGTCTCTACAATGAATAGTAAAAGTAACATCTTCAATTGTATTGTTTATTGATTCTTTCCAAAAACTTTCTTTCTCTTTCTTTTTTGTCTTTCTTTCCATCTGTTTTTTTATTAATTTTTTATTTTTCTATTCTATTATGTATCTATATAATATAGGAATAAAAATTCTCTTTTATTATCTATCCAACTCAAAAAAATCTTTCTTTTTTTTCATTTTTTTTCTTTTAATGATTCTTCCTTCTTCTTTTTTTCTTTTTATTTGTTTTCTTTCTTTTTTTTCATTTTACATTTTTTCTTTCCTTTTTTCTTTTTTTTTCTTTTTACGCTATTTTCTTTCTTTTTTCAATTAATTTTTTTCTTTCCTTTATTCCTTTTTATTTTTTCTTTCTTTTTTTCTTTTTACATTATATAAGAAAGTTTGGTCCTAATTAGACTCAAGTCATCATTTGGTAAAAAAAAATTCCTCCAAAAACTTTGTCTCTTTCTGTTTGTCTTTCTTTTCGGCTTTTCTTATATTTTTATTTTTCAATTCTATTATATATCAATTCTATATAGGAAAAGAAATTCTCTTTTAAATATATATCCTACTCAATTTTTCTCTTTCTTCTTTTTCAATTTTTTTCTTTTAGCGTTCATTCCTTCTTTTTTCTTTCTTTTTTCATTTTACGTTTTTTCTTTTTATGCTAATTTTTGTCTTTTTACAATTATTTTTTCTTCCCTTTATTCTTTCTTTTTTCCTTTTTATGTTTTTCTTTCTTTTTTTCTTTTTACGTTGTTTACTTTCTTTTTATATTTTTCCTTTCTTGTTTTTTCTTTTATTCTTTTTACGTTTTTTCCTTCGTATTTAAACTTAAACAACTATTTATGTGTAATAACTATATTAATATTTTCTGAATTTAATGTTAATTTTATTTATTTAGATTAAAATATACATAAATTTATTTATTTACAATAATATTATAAATATAAATATTTATATTATGATGTTGATATTTTTGTATAAAAAATTAATTTAAATATAATTAGTTAATATATTTATTACAAACTAAAATTTTGACTCTATGTTTAAAAACTTCATATACGAAAATTTTATTGATTAACACATGTATAACAATGTCAATTTTTTTATATAAATATAAAATAAATATCATAAAATTAATTTATTAAAAATATTTTCATTACAAAATAGTTTTAAATTACTTCATCAATAATATCATAAATTAAATTAGTTTTATTTTTTTATGATAGAAATTAGAAGTATCATTCACTACAGATAATCTTGCTCGAGTCTGGTAGAATCATTATAGGTGATAAAATTCTTTCTCTGAATATTTAACACAACTGCATATTCAAGACTCAAAAATATTATTGTTTTACTTTTAAATCCTACAAATCATTTTTACTTAGAAATTGTATAAAATAATTTTAAATAATTTCAAAAATAAATATTTTATTGAATAGTATTTATTTTATGAGGTTGAAATTTTTATACTAAAAATTAATTTTAATTTAATTAGTTTATATATTTATTAGAAAATAATATTTTGACTTTATGTTTAATAATTTCATAGACGAAAATTTTGTTGATTCATATGTTTATAATAATGTTAAATATATATATATATATATATATATATATATATATATATATATTAAATATATTTTTACCATAAAAAAATTGTTTTAAATTACTTCATCAACAATATCATAAATTAAATATTTTACTTAATTTTTATGGTAGTGACCATATGTATCATTCACGAGAGAAAATCATGTTTGAGTCAGGTATTATGGGCAAATAATCTCTTTCTCCTACTTTTTATCTTAACTGCATACCCAAGAGTCAACAATATTTTTCTTTTTTACTTTTAAATCCTATAAAATCATTTTGACTTAGAAATCGTATAAAATAATTATAAATAATTTCATAAATAAATGTTTTGTTGAATAATATTTATTTTATGAGATTGAAACTTTTATACTAAAAATTAATTTAAATCTAATTAGTTAATATATTTATTACAAAATAATATTTTGGCTCTATGTTTAAGAACTTCTTATACAAAAATTTTGTTGATTAATTTGTATAATAATGTTATATATATATATATATATATATATATATATATATATATATATAATAAATATATTAAAAGTAATTTATTAAAAAATTATTACAAATTATTTTTTAAATTACTTCATCAATAGTATATTAAATTAAATATTTTTTTATTTTTTATGACAGAGACCACATGTATTTTTCAACCATTTTTTCCAAAGAAAAAAAGTGTAATACCACCAAGTAGGTTTTTTAATAAGCTCGTCACTAAGAAATGTTTATATGTTTGTGTTAATTGTCATTATTGTTATGTAGATGCCAAATTAAATAGAAATGTTGTAACTTTTTGGAGATAGAAGTAAATAAGCTAAATAACTAAGTTGAATTATATAAACAATATGCTGCTAATTTAGAAATTAAATATTATTAATCAAATTATGAAAAAGAGTATTTGATCTAATTTATAATTTATTAATCTCTTTTGAGTATTTGTTACAACTAAAATATTTTTTTATAATTAGTTAATATTGCATGATTATGTTAATTAAGTGAAAAAATACCTATATTAGAGAACTTAATAGTCCGTAACTTAGTGCATTTTCTTCTCACAGGATGAAGATAATACTAAACATCTATAACAACACATCTTACATAAATGTTAATGAAATATAAATTGTCTTTTTGAAATTAAAATAATAATTTATGTTAATTAATATTAATTTCAATAATTTGCATATAATTAAATTAATTTTACATTTTAAATTATTCAAAATATGGTTTATAAATTATAATATTATAAAATTAATAACTTTGTATTTACAATATAATTGTAAAATAATTGAATTATTTTATATTTTATATTTAAAAATATTTAAATAAATTATAATATTATAAAATTAATAACTTTGTATTTACAATATAATTGTAAAATAATTGAATTATTTTATTATTTTATATTTTATATTTAAAAATATTTAAATTTAGCAAAAGTAAAATCCTTGTTTATCATTAAAGTTACTGGAATATTTAAATTTAAAGTTATTCAATCATCAAAACTTTTACGATTTATAGACACTGGACATCCTTGGTTCTAACAATAATAATATTTATAAAAATAAGAAAAAACTAGGATATTAAATCTATATTAATTCATTATTTTATTTTAAAACTTATCAAATTAAAAAAAAAAAACATATCCTTCTAAAACCTCCTATCCAAACATTAGAAGAAAAATTTAAAGAAAAGAAAAGAAAAAAGAAAGAAAGACATTTTTTAAAATAAAAAAATTATATTTATAAAGTAAGTAAAAAATTAAAATATTAAATTTATATTAATTAATTATTATTATATTTTATTTTTAAAATATTAATTTTAAGAATATTTATTAAAAAACTCCTCTCTTATATTTCTCTCCAAATTCTCCCTTACAATTATATCCTACTTCCCACCTATGTAACATATTTGGTAGATAAATTATGGGAAAAATATATTTTTGGTTCTTATACTTTGTAAAATTCTTGATTTTAGTCATTGTATTTCATCATTGAAAATTTTGGTCTAAGTGTTTTTAGTCTCTTAAACTGTTAACACCATTTTCTATGTGGCGTCTGTCTTGAAGGACTAAAATCACTTATTTTTTAAAAGTTTATGGACCAAAATGTTCGATGATGAAATACATAGACTAAAACAAAATTTTTTACAAAGTACAAAGACTAAAAACATATTTTTCCTATAGTTTAACTAACTCTCAATGAAAATAATACAATTTAGGCTACTTTCTCTACCTTTCATTTTCCCCATTAATAATTTTTTTCAATTAATGTATATAATCGAACTTGTTATCCGCGATACAAGAGCCTGCAATTTCTTCAAGTACATGACCATGCATGTTCAGTATGGTTTTAGAAGGAAACTTACGCAATCAGGGGCGGACCCAACGAAAGAAGTTAGGGGGCCAAATATAACTTAAAAATCTACATTAACTATTTATTTTATAAAAAAGACCAAAATCTATTAAAGTAAATTTCAACAATGTCTTATACAACTTAATTTTTGGTTTGTTTTTTCAAAGTTTATATAATGATGTTTAGATTCATAAATTTGAAACTAGACTCATACACTCGAAGCCAAAATTAGATTAGAGCCTAATAAATGACAAAAAGAACAAAGATGAGATAAGAGAAACAAAAAGTTATTAGTATGTCTCAATATTCAAGTTATCAATTTTTTATGTAGTATAAGTTTATCTCATAGACAAAGATTAATTATAAGTAACATTTAATTTCTCAAATCAATTATAACCAAATCAATATAAAAGAAAAGATAATAAAGTTATTTGGTTACAAATGTAAATATTTATAACCTTTAAAATAATAATAAAACATTATAAAAGGAAACAATATTAACAAAGGAAATAAATAACATCGAATATTTTGTTTTAAAATAAAAAATGTAATTATTTCAATGCTGAAGACTATAAAAAATAGTATTTATAAAAAAAATAGTATATTTGTCTAAAAAGAAGAAAAAAATGTCATTATTTTCATAATGAATACTATTAAAAGGGAATAAAATATTTTGTCAAGAAATAAAATCAAATATTAATACTTAAATACTATTATTTCTATAATCAAAATCTTCAAATAAAAATAATTAATTTAATATTAAAATATATTATATTATATATATTAGAATTTAAAAAAAAATCATGTACGTCCGCCCCTGTACACAATTACTTATAGTACTGCATGCAACATTCAACACATGACAAAACATTGCACAAGGTGTTCGTTGAATCAACCAACCACATTCGTGAGAAAAATTAACAATAATTTTGAAAATCTATAGAAAATATGGAAAAGCAAAAACGCCTCAAATAAGGAGATGAAAATGTTGCTGATGTTATTATTATTATTATTTCAACTTTTATTAATTATTAGAAATAAATTCCACCACAGAGACATGGAATTTTTGCAACTTATTAATCTTGAACGATGAATTAATGATGTCTCGACTTGATTTTTATTACCCTTCTTTATCAAACAATTTTAGAAGGTGGTACTCGATAACCGATACATTTCCAGCGACAACATTCTAATTTGCATGTTCCAACAGCGGCATGTCCTCCGCAAATTTCAGGCGGCGGCGAAGAACACTGATTATCGTTAAAGCACTGCTTACATCCACTCTTAAAACCTGCCAAATTCATTTGCTCAATACCCTTATCAAAACCTAAATGCTTAACTAAAAATGGTTTTCATGATAAAATTTTGCATTATACTTTATATTGATGTTAAGTATACATAATTGTGAGAAATGCTAGCGACACTCTTTCTAACACTTTTTATCCATGATTGGTTGAAATTTATTGAAAATCACCAGGTGGATCTTACTTTTAAATCAGGAGAGGGAATCTTTAAAAATGAGAAGCACGACCCACAAAAATTTGTTGGTGATTTTTAATAAATTTCAGTCAATCATAGAAAGAGTGTTATTAGAAAGAAAGTGTCAGAAAGAGTGTCGCTAGCATTCTTCACATAATTGTATATAAGAGACACACACAATGAAGAAAAATAGAGATAGGAATACCCATTGTTTCATATGCTACGAGAAATAAAATGATCAACCAAGGAAACAATAGTGAAGTTTTTGCCATTATGTGTGTTGAAAGTTAATTTCAGAATCAATTTTTGTTCTTTGATAGCAAAAAGCTATGTTTTTTTAGGATTATTTATAATGACAAGAGCATTAATTTTCATAATAATATTGCTAAAAGAAATTATTAAATATTTTGGGTCAATTGTTTGACTTTTCTTTTTTAGGTATGAGATATTTTTAAGGAAATAAAAATAAAAAATTCAATTAAAGCATATTTAATATGGTGAAGCTTTAAAAAGTTTTTTTTTTTAGTCTTCTTAAAATTTCCTTGTTAAGAACATCTGTTAAGAAAAAATAATAATTTCAAAATAAAATATTCCAATAAGCTAAAAAGGTAATTCAATATTAAATATAGTTTAATTGGCATTGGTAGTGTAAAAGTTTTTACACTATCAACAAATACAAAATTAATTATATGACTTTTAAAGTAATTATTATAGTAGTAGTTTGTGATTGGATAATTATATAACAAGAAGTTGGCTCTTCTAAGTGAAGAGATAAGTTTTTTTTTTGGTAAAATATGTTTTTAATTCCTGTACTTTCAAATCGACCATTTTGATTATCAAACTTTTTAAAAAATATATGAATTTAGTCTCTTTCTTTAATACAAGTTATTGATTTTAGGGACTAAATCCATATGTTTTACAAAATTTGAGAACCAAAATAATCGATATGAAAGTTCATAAACTAAAACTAAATTTTATTAAAAGTACATGAACAAAAACATATTTTAACCATAAATTATTCATCAGATTTGGCATATTCCTTGTAACTGAGTAGTTTAAGTTCGTTCCTGACAGTAACATTGAACGGTTAGAACAGTTAGTTGGGTATAAAACAAAACAGAATAGAAGAGCATCCACCTTTTCGTTTCGTCCCCTAAAATTAGCAACGCCATTAACCTCAATCAATCAATCAATCATGTACTTCAATTACACTTTGATGTTGGAATCTAAGATCCTTTAGATCTCATAAACACAACATATTCGGTATGTTTTTTTTTTTTCTTTCTTTTTCCCTGCATCTTTGTCATTAATTACACGGTTTCATACACTAAAATAAGGTTTCAATTTTTGAACATTGTATGCTTTTTGAGTGGAACGGATTATCAGAATGGAGTTCCACTGAATTTTTGGAAACTTAGGTGTTGGGTTTCTTGGACATTAATCAGAAGAGGTGGAAAAAGCAGATTTTGAACATTTGATTTGTTGGTATCTTCAAATCAACTGTTTTAGGTGCATTTGTGTTGATTCTGTTAATAATTTCCTCTCTCTCTCCTCTTAATGTTCCCAAAATGATGATGATTTCTGAAATCCTGAAGTGCAATGATATATAGTCAATATTGTGCAGTAGATGCTGAAAATTATGTTATTATAGGAGAGCCAGAAATTACCAAGTGAAGGGGGGTATAAGTAAAACAAAGAATTTTAGAAATTTGGAAGAGTTTTCAGTTTTTGTTTTTTGTTTTTCAAGGTTATTATATGAAAGAGTGTATGATGATGTTTTCTTTCTGAAACTTACTTATAGGTTTTATCAACAATGGAGCTGCCTACAACCGATGTGGACCTTGGGCCTAAGAAGATTGAACCTGAGAAAGAGGAAGGTCCCTTGTTGCATTGTGATTTTTGTGATACAGAAGTAGTGCACAAGCTGGCTCAAATGTTCCTGCCAGGACTAGCCTGTGCCTGTGTTGACAACACAACAGGAGATCTCTTCAAGACCCCCGGTTCGGTGGCCGTTGATTTGAGAAAGGAGATGATAGAATTTGTCACCCAAAAGAGCGAATCGTTTGTTGCCGAGTCTGTTATCTTAGAGGGTGGTCCTGATGGTGGAGTGCTGGAACACCCTTTTGCTGTCATATCTTATTTTGTTGATGAGTTTGTTAATTCCAAGAGGAATTTGTTGAGCCAGGTTTCAGAGTGGCTGCTGAGTGATAAGAGAGAGGACAAGATAGATGATTTTGTTCAGGAGATGGAGATGAATGGCTTTTGGCCACTGGATAGAAGAGAAACACTTGCAAAAACCTTGCTCAAGAATGTTGACTTCAAGAGCTCATTCCATTGCAGCATGAGTTTTAAGTCTGCGCAGGATCTCGCCAACCATGTTGATGCTTGCAACTTCAGGCCTGTGATCTGCCAAAATGAGGGGTGTGATGCCAGGTTCACTGCTGGTCATTTGAAAGAGCATGATTCAGCTTGTGATTTCAAGATAGTTCCATGTGAACAGCAGTGCACAGATAGCATTTTGAGGCGCGAGATGGATAGACACTGCATAACTCTTTGTCCAATGAAGCTAGTGAATTGCCCTTTCTATGCAGTGGGTTGTAGATCTGCTGTTGCACAAAGTATGATTAGAAAACATTGTTCAGATGATGTTGAGTCTCACTTATTGCTCATGCTTAAAGGCATTCACCAGGAAGCATCAGGTGAAGATCTTAAACGGCGTGTGGAGCAAATTGCACAGGTTAGTCAACATAGATCATAAATTCATTGGGTGCTTTTGGTTTTACAAAAAATTTCAATGACTGAAATCCAGTACTGGTATTTAATCATTAGAAATTTTAAGTAGAAAGTAGTTGTGTTTGAAAACAATATAAATACTTGAAAGGGACTATGTTGAGTCATTTATAAGTGAATGAGGGTTGATTAAACAGAGTTGTTTTTGAAGTATGGTCACAGAATTTGATTCCACTTGCATTCTTTTTGGTTAATTATTCACAAACATCATTGAAAAGATCTCAAGGCTCACTTTTCATTTTGAACTTTTAAGTGAGTTTTCAAATATCCTTGTAATTATTTTCAGATTCAAAGAGGTCTAAGATCTAACATCTAATGTGGGGAGGTGGAGGGTAGGTTAAAGTTATTTGGGTAATTTTTAAGTTTGTAGCTATTAATTTAAATTCCTTTTGGCCATTGCTCCCCCAACTTACTAAAGCCTGATTGGATCTTTTGGCCTCCAATGTTATCATGTTTATTATGTTTAATTTCTGATGATCTCAAGCGTAATTGAAATTTAGACCTATTTCATTTTTAAAGATAAACATGAGCTATATAAAGCCCCATAATCTGTTGCTTGTTTTACTGGTATGGTATGTGGTCTGAAGTATATAATTGGATAGAAAGTGTGGACCCCAATGAAAAAAAAAGAATAGAAGGTATAGTAATAATAATCATTTGATAATTTTGTCAGCATTAGTTTTTAAACATGAATGAGACTCTTGCATTAAACATTTTGGCTGTGGCTATTTATATGCTTCATTATGTGAGTATTATATTATGTTTATTTGTGAACTTCCTAGTAAGAATTATGCTGCAGAACAGTTCATTGCTTTCGACATATAATTCAATCAAGTTCCCAATTTCTGCTGGATTTCCTTTCTGTATTTTAGTTTATGGTCAGAAAATACGTAAGTAAATAAGTGCTATTAACAAGTGTTTGAGGGAACGAATTTGGTTTTTTTATCATAAAGTAATAGGCTTATTTTGTTGGCATTAGATCATCCCTTGATGGAGCAAGAAATTGCAGACTTTGATCATTAGTTGTCATTTATCTTCCCATACTATTTGGGAATAGGTACATAAATTTTACCGAGGAGGTCTAGCGGTTGAGTAGGGTGTGTGAATTGTTATAAATCTTCTGATACTGTCTTCGATTGCTATAGATTAAAAAAAATAAAAATCTTGGTATAATAAATATTCAAACTTTTAGTTTCATATGATAGGCATCATCAAGAAGCAAATTAGCAGAGGCTCAGGATGTGAGATCTTTTAAAAATATTGTCAAGGACTTTGAAGTTAAGCTAGGGCCTCTTGAAGTCAGTGCCAAAGAGAAGACTAGTGCAGAAACAGTTGCCAAGAATGAAGACAGTGAAGACAGTAGCACCAAAACAAAGGACAAGGACCAGCACACACAAGCTTTGAATTCATTGGATAAAGCTGAAGAGAGTGCCATCTTGGATAAGACTAGTGCAGAGAATGCTGTCAATAATGAAGATAAGGAAAATGGAAAGCAAGGTTAGTGCATAGAATAATGTGAGGAACAAGGTCTTAAACAAAGGATGGAAAGGAAGGGTAGCACACTATTATTCTCCTCAGTAACAGGAGAAAATTGTAGATGTAGCATTGTGTTGATTTTTCTTCATTAAGATTTCTGGTCCTCCCCTCCTTTTTTCCTGTATAATTTTTCTGAAGGTTTTAGAGATGAGCTTGTGTACCACGGGATGTTTTCGTGCATGTTTGGATATGCATTTGCAAAATTGATTTTGGAATCAACGTGATTTTATATAATTGATTTTAAGTAAATGTGAATTTGTAAGAACGTGATTTTTATTTGGATAATAGATATTAGAAAATTGATTTTAACAATGTTGTTTAGTAACTTGCAATCAAAACTAATTTTAGGTGTGTAATTACTAAGATGACTTGAGTATATCTAAGGGTGTACATGGAACAAACTAAGAGTGTATATGAAACAAATAACCGTTAATCGATTGTTTTTTATAACTATATTAACGGTTTTTTATATTTGGTTTTAAATATTCACAAAATAACGAGACATCTAAAATTTTACCCTTCAATATTTAACTGCAATTAATAATAATAATTTAAAAAATAACCCTTTGATATCAAAGTAAGAAATCTCCTTTTATATCATATAAATAATACTTTCTACGTAAGTTTATTTCTGATTAGACTGAATTGGGTCCTTGCCAGATCCAGAAAGCACTGCTTCGAGCCATTGACTGCATATGTTTTCCTCTACTGATTAATTCTGTCAAAGTTAGTGTGTTGGGACTTACAAAGCCTAATTAGTGATTCTGAACAAGGCATAGACATGGTTTGATGAGTTATTTTTATTGAAATATACATAGTTTATATAAAGAATAAACATCCGAACAGTAATTAGTAAAGACTAAAGATACACACCGGGCGAATGAGTATATAATCAAACAATAATTCTCACGCCATGGAGGGATGCGAAATACGTGCGGAAATGAGAGAAACAATAGAGAGAAAGGAAGAAAGAAATGAGTAAATAGAAAAGGAGAAGAAAGAGTGAGTGAGTAAAGTGAGTGAATGCGTGTAAAATAAATATAAGAAAAAAAAAGGATGTGAGAAAATCAGAGTTGGCAATCAAATCACCAAATATTTGGTTTTTAAACTTCGGGTCCTACTAAAGACCCCCATTAGTAAGATAATTGACAGCTAAAGTACTCAAACATGAAGTTAGAAATAGCGTCTGTCTTTTTGCTGCAAGCCTGCAACAAGGCTTCACATCCTCATATTTTTTTTTACATACAAGTTTCAGACTTTCCTTATCAGAAGATACAGCCTCTGATCAAGCTCAAACTTGTTGCAATGAGAGGTATCTCCCTTCAGCATCATCAGAAGCCCACCAAATGAAATATTCATCTCCCTACAATTAAAAGGCAGTAAACATTATGACTATTAAAAAAAAAAACATAAAATACACAACATTAAATTATTAATGTAATGATCACATTAATCTCTAACTAGGGAGCTGCTACTAGGAATAAAATCCACTACATAATCTCAGAACTTAAGATAACTTGTTATCTCATAATCTCAAGATAATTTCTAACTGATTGGCACAATAGAACTACACAATGTCAAGATAATTTTCATTTTTATTTAGTGAACAGTGCTTACTTGGAAACAAAATGAGTCAATCGGCACTATACAAACTACATATACGTGATTCACTTATTCACTTCATGCTCACGATCAATTAAAAACAATTCACATCCGAAGGAAGAATCCATTGTCCCAGTAACTAGCTTCTACATGGCTAATCGGCAACACATGCAGGCTATACAGAATTAATTTACTAACATTAATTTAGTAATTTAGTTATTTAGTAAATTATTACATATGAATATGAAACGCAAAACTGGAATTCTGTAAATAGACATACGCTTTTTCACGCCCCGAACCCTCTGTTATCCTGTAGAGCTTCCCATACATGACATATTCAAAATTGTTGGCAAGTGATTGTCGACTGATCTGGAAAAAAGAAATATATATGTAAGCCTAAATTCACTTACTGATTTGACAAGCAATAGGGGGGAAATGAAAGAAAAAACAGAAATGGCAACCATAAAAAGAAAATGAAGGACAAAGGGAACTATTAGTTATAAATTGGGTTATTTATAGATCACACCACTATCCACAAAGTTTGTTAACAGCACTATGGCATATTGTCATGAAACTCGTGATTCAACACAGACTAGTATGAGTTTATGATTCTAGGTAGAGAAATAAATCAATCACACAAACTGATCAAACACTCATCGCTGGTTGCCTTCTCAAATTGGATGTTTGTTTTCTGTGAATCAATCAACGCTCAGCCCATTAAGTTCTGATGTCATTGAACCCACTGTTATAAACCTATCATTCCTCTTCTGTCACAACATCTGCAAACCCAGGGTCCATCAAGAACCCAAAATCACGAAGATGTCTAGAATAGAGGGGTTAAACATGAAGGAAAGAGTTGAAGTTCTATTCCAAACTTGGGTTCTTTTCATTCAATTTTGGTGCTGGTGTGCTTTCATTTGTTGTTGAAAGGAATACATTTACATTTTAAAATGTACACATAAAGTTGGTGAAGGATTGAGGATAAGGACTAAGGTATTGTGCTTCGATATGGAATATTCTCTAGATGAAAACCAATATATCCTTCTGGGAAACATCACATGTTGGAACACCTAATACAAATATAGGTTGTCACATTTAAATAACACTGCCACTGTGGACATCCTTTTTACCTTAGTTCCAGAGCCAGAGTAAATGAGTTATAAAAATCGCGTGTACAGGCATGAATGTCCATGTTTTCGTGTATCTATTATGACTAGTGAAGGGTTTCTGCTTTATGTTTGAATGCTGTGATGCTATCATGGGTTTTATTTAAATATTATTTTTATATCAGGAATACTCTGATGACAGAAGCTCCATGAGTTTGTGTAGACTTTTGGATTTGACAAACTTGATGGCATCTGCTCTGTAGCAATGTTATTTTGTATGTTACTTGTGTCTCAGTAATCATGATTTACAAAGGCTAAGAAATGTCTTTAATTAGGATTAGGATTAGGATTAGGATATAAAGGGATTTGCACCTTTGAGGGTTGTCAAAGGGCTTGATTACAAATAATCAATGTTTTTCATCTATTTCTCTTCATGGTGGTTAACCAGAAGAGTGGCCTTCTTTGGGCTGGGATTCGTATCTCATTCACCCATCATTTTCTCTTCTAATCACTCTCAAGCTATAAAATTGCTTACTATTTAATATAGCTTTAAGGATACAGAGGAAAAGATAGTGTTGTATGTAGTTTTAGTCCTATTTAAAGTATCTAAGTCGTACCCCAACCTAAACGTATCACTCAAAAAAAATTTAAAAAGAAATTTAATAAAAAAAAGATATTCCCTCGATATGTATCTAGGTGTACTGCACACATACCGGAATCACATACAGGTACAACATTGATATGTTGGAGTATTTGAGAGTCATAGATACTTGAAACTTGTTTTAGTAACACAGAGTGAGCACATGGTTAAATAGTAAATACAATCATAGATACTGAATATTCCAATGCACAATAAAAAGGCACTAAATAAAAATATAGAAAGAGCAAACTGTATTAAACAACAGTGAAAACTTGCTTCCAACTGCCTTAAATTAAGCAATGCGTCATCTGATCATCAAGATCCACGCGTTAAAACTTACTTTACTGCAAATAACCACTGGTCCACATATCAATTGCATCACACCTACCCAGAAATATCTTAGGCAGAAAACAGACCACTCTTGCCACATCAACCATGTCTACGCTCACCATTAACCCAATTTCTGATTTGAATTCCAAGCTCATGATGAAGGAAAAAAGCTCCCAGTCACACAAAAAACTTATAATAACAATAGTAAACTAAACAAAGATTGGCATACAGCTTTGATGAGAATAAGCACAGCCACACACCATTAAATGCACATTCTAGAACAGTAACTAATCTTTTCTACCATGGCTCACTTGACAATCATAACAAACAATCCGTCACAGCAAAAGAAGGGTTCCTTGTAAGAGATAATAAATAATAAATTAATTACCTGGGTATAATAGCCAGTGTCTGGTGTTCCATCAGGATTAAGCGTTGAAACAAGCACAAGAGCAAACTTCTGACCCACCTTTAACGGATATATCTCGGAATTAATGTCCAGGTGCATAAACATGTCAAACTTTTCACTTCTTGCTTCAATGCGAGTGACTTGAGATGCACAACATCAAAGCATTAGAATGAAATACACAGAACAAAATTAAAAATGTCTCTAGTAAGACCAAATAATCATGTAACCACAACGTGCAATGCAAATTAAAGCAGACAAACTTTAATGGGGAATTTGGAAGGGGAATTTTAAGAAAGGAAATTCAATTTTTAAGTGAATTTAAAATACCATACATCAAACAACTTGTTTGGACATCAAATCTAAAGAATTTTTAAAATGATCAAAATTTTATAGGGGATTTTTTTTTCAACCAAAAAAATGAAGGAATTTTATACCTAAAATGAAAGAATTTGGAAATTCTTTATCTTTTTCATGTTCTCATTCTGAAGCTTTGATGCATTCCCTCTTCTCCACCTCTCTTTCTCTCTCTCCCTTCCCTCAATTTACACCTCTATATATCATAGAAGCTATCAATATTTGCTTCTTCCTTTTCTTTTCAACTATATTTTCATAGTTGTAAATGATGTTGAAATCAAAATATCAAGTACCAAACAGAGAATTCAAAGCACAAGAAACTTAAATTGTTTTATCCAAACAAAACATTTTAAAAATGAAAGGAACTTAATTGAAATTTTGAAATCCCTTATACAAACACTACCTAAAAGAAAAATGAGATTCCGTTTTACAGTGGGAAAAATATTCTAGAAAGAGAGAAAAACTAAAAAAAAAATGAAATGTAATACTAATACATAGGAAGCACAAAGGGCAAAACCCTAGACATTTCACTCTTCACTATGACGATGATTCATAGAACAATAAAGCATGGCAAGTTAAACTAAACAAGTAATATATGGACACAATTGAAGAAACAACATAGTTGCAAATAATAATAATAATTAATACCTTTATCGAATATTTTTTTGTCATCGGGGTTTAATTTTTCGACCCTAAAGATATCCTCGAAGAGATTGTTCTCCACCATGGCTGAAACGGTCAACCAAACGCGACGTATCTGAAAAGCACAAAGCAGAGAAACGCGAATTACAACGATGCTTTCATCCGCAAGATGCTAACGAAGACATTAGAAGAAGAAGAAGAAGTGAGAGTTACTGTCAGAACAGAACATACCTACGGTTCGTTCAGTGCAGTACTCTGCGTGAGGACTGAGAGGGAGTAAAGTAAGGCAATGAAATAAAATGAAGCAGAGAAGGGGTTCGGGAATTTTCGAAGGGGCCTGGACTGGAATGGCCTGTGGCCCACTACTGGTCCACGAATTGTTTGGGCCTTTTGTCTTAATTTATGATAGTTTCTTTTATCATTTACTTTCGGCTTTTGCTATTTACAGTCTCTCTTATACTAAGTACACTCCTCTCTTTTTATTTTTTTTTATATAAAATTAGTTAATTAACCTTTTTTTTTCCTTCAAAACAACACTCCTCCTTCATCCCGCAACACACTCCCCCCACTTGAAATGGTTCAAAACATTTTGCTTATGTATAATTTTTTTTTTACAATGTAGCAAATGTGATAAAAACCTAAACAAAGACTAGGATGGGAGACTGTATCATGTCTCCCACAATGGAAAATAAATTTAGAGTTGTTAGATTTATTTAATTTTAGATCAATGGTTGAGTTTTTATCTTTTTTTTCTTTTTCTTCCTTTTTCCTGATTTACCCTTATATTTCCTATTGAAGCAATAACCCCTCTCAGCCAAATTCACCATTGTGGACCCTCGATGATGGCATTTTTTTTCTTCTTTCTTCCTCTCCTTTTCTTCCCCTATTCTTTTTTCTTCCATTCTCATCTCCAACCATTGCACATTGCCATAGAAAACGATTTCCGGTGGTCCTTCCTTTTCTTTCTCTCTTATCCCCTTTTCTTTT
Source organism: Pueraria montana var. lobata (assembly GCA_026413185.1). Lineage (NCBI taxonomy): Eukaryota > Viridiplantae > Streptophyta > Magnoliopsida > Fabales > Fabaceae > Pueraria > Pueraria montana. The sequence continues at coordinate 46,725,007 of CM048647.1, forward strand.
TCTTTTTTCTTTTCCTCTTTCTCCTAAAATAACAAGAAACACACAAGAATGGGGTTGAATTTGTGTATGTACATTTATAAAAGCCTTTTCGATTTTCGCAAACCACGTTTTAAGCAAGATAAAACTATCCTCCAATAAAACGTGTGAGGATCGGGGAGTAAAAGAAAAACACATGTTTTTATATTGGTTCACTCAATCTAAGCTATGTCCAATCCCTTCAATCCTAAAGGTGTTCCACTAACCACACACTGGTCATAACAAGTATTCTTTAGGTCATATCGGGTACAACAAACTGCAATTTTATACCCAAGATTGCAAAACCAAGTTTAGTATTTTTTAACGCCAAGTCTCTCCAGGCTTTCACAAACAGATATGTTTGAATGTTAAAAGAATCATCTCACAGAGTAAGGATATAAAAGTTTAGCACGGTTACAAGATAACTTTGCAATACAAATTATGAAAATTGTTAAAGGCTTCTTTTGTTTGTCAAGTGAAAACTGAGAGCTTTGTTCATAGCAAAGAAAATGTTGAAAATCGTTCAGCATAAGTGCTTAACTTCTCTTCAAATCTTGCTTTTATAAGCTCTTTGAGAAATGTCTGTTGTAAGAGAGTTCCGTAGGAAATAATCACGTTATGAATCTCCATTTAATGCATGGGGAGCTCTTTCATGTTTCTCCTTCATACATGTCTACCTCTGAGCTAGGAGAGAAACGATAGTTGTCATTTCTTTGCAAAAAAGGCGCTGCAAGCCTCTGATGCTCAAAGTTGCTTTTCGAAACATTCCTTCTTTTGGTTTTCTCTCTTTATACTATGCATTGGCATGTTGACTTGCTTTTGATTAGAGATTGTACTTATACTTAGAATATCGTGCTTTTCATTAAAAGCCAAGATATTTAAATGTTAGAGCATTTCAAAGCAAAAGGCATATCAACGAAAGTTTATACAAGGATAGAATATCAGAGCATAAAACCTTAACGAAATGAACACTTTGAATAAAGAGCTTAAGCACAGTTCGAGTTGGATGATAGAAAGCTTGTGTGATATATAGTTAATGTAAAGCACACGTTGGACACAAGTGGGGAAAATGAGGGAGAAAAAGAAAAAAAGAAAAAAAATCTCAACAGTTAATTTTAAAATCATTGTATCAACGAATGAGAAACTTTCCTATGGTATGAGATATGCTCAACTCTCCCACCCTAGCCCTGGTCTACAAAGGTAATGCATTTGAAAGAACTTCTTTATAGTTTACTAGAGCTTATAACACTTGTATATTTGTTTAAGAGAAATTATATATAAAAAAATAGTTTATAGTATATTTTTAAGTTATTTTAGCTTATTTCAATATACTCTCTAAGATAATTTATGAAAATAGCTTAACTTTATTTCCTATTTGATTACATAAATAAATTATACACAAGTATTTACATGATGAATACTTAAAGATCTATTTGAATAAACAACTTAATTAAATGCTTATTGAATGAGTACTTATCATATAATTGCTTATATTTAAGTTGTTTTATAATAAAAAATGAAATAAGGTAAAAATATTTATATATAAGTTGTTTTCTAAGTTATTCTAAAGGTTATTGAAATAAGCTGAAAACAACTTATAGACATATATAAGTTATTTCCATAAACTCTCAAACATTTATATAAATGTTTTTGTCACAACATAAGTCTTTTTTTATCTATAGGAATTGAAAACATATACCAGAGAATTTGTAATAATCAAGCACTCTACTCAACCAAGTGAACTAGACCATCTTGATTGTCACAACATAAGTCTAAATAAGTTAAAAATAAACTCTTCTAAATACACTACTCTTATTTAATAAATATTTAATTATTGACTGATCTCTTCTTACTATAGTGCAATAGTAGGGTCATCATGAGTCTATCTACAAGGAGAAAGAAGTCTAAAATGAATTTTCAATTAAGTACGAACATTCATTGCATTTTTGGTGTTTCCATTTTTAAAGATTCTCAAAGAAAAAATAGAGAACTTTTATTTTTTTATTAGTTTAAATATGTTTTTAGTTAAAATATTGTTCTATTTTGCTTTTGGTTCCTAAAATATTTTTACTTGACTTTGGTCTCTGTAAAATTTATTTTTTATTTGTGATCTTTATTATTTTGTTTTAGTCCTAATATATCTATTTTTTCGTTTTAATCCCTATAATGTGTAGATCATTCACTTTTAGTTCCTGTTAATTTTTTTTAAAAGGACTAATTCAAAATGAAAAAAATATTATAGAAACTAAAACAAAAAAAATAGATATATTGAAAGGACTAAAATAAAATAACAAGAAAAAAAAAGAAGAAGAGTTTTACAGGGACCAAAAGTCAAGCAAAAATGTTTTAGAAATCAAAATCAAAATATGATTATATTTCATAAAACAAAAACATATTTAAGCCTTTTTTTTTATTCTATTTTTAAATTTGGACATTTTCTACCAAACGTTTCCACTGAAATTATTTTTTGAAATCCAACAAAACATGTTTTTAACTCTGCTTTTCTCTGTAAAAAAAAAAAAACTCTGCTTTTCACTTTTTAAAAAACTTAAAATAAAAATGAGCAAAACAAATGAATTATTACTTTTTATTTTTATTTTTCTCAATTTAAATAAATATTAACTTATTTTCTCTTTTTTCTATTTCATTTCACAATCAAACATAGTATTAAAAAAATTAGACCATTTAATTTGAAAAAAAAAAAAATTATTTTTATTTTTAATTATAAAAATATTATAACATTCCTATTTATTTTTAATTTTTAAAATATATAAAAATAAAAATATTTTTATTACTTTTTATGCAAACCCTTAAAAATAAAAAGTAAAATAATATATTTATAATTAAAAACAAAACAAAAAATTCCCAAATGAATCACACGTGTCAAAGCCTTTTAGCAAATACTATCAATCGTGTCGGTGTCTGTTTGTATGGCTGGATTTCGACGGCAGTAGTAGAATGAAAAAACGCGTTGAATAACTTTTGGCTTTGGCGATTAACAAATGAAAAAGAAAAATTGAATTCATTTTCAATCTTCTGTTCCCTCTAACTAAATAAATTCACTCGGATGGAAGAAAAGAAATGAAAATCATTAAATCATGAAAACCATACACAACACAATAATCCGACATTTGCTTTACAGATGTACTACTGGGCGGTCGAATTATTAGAAATTTAGAACAGAGTAGCATAAGAAGTTGTCATTCTTATGTGTTTTGAACATGCTACACCATTTTATTAAAAACCAAACCGACTACATATGACATAGATGCAAACGTCATATCCAAATAAGCTTATAATGGAAATTAAATAATGGTAATATGATTTTAAAAATACTAAAATTGAGAAAATACAAACACTCAAAATAATTGTTCTATCAGGACAGGTCCAACGATAAGTGAAGCCTAAAATAATTTTTAAGAGAAATATTTTACTTAAAATGAGAGAGCTATAAGTTAGGTCTTTTTGCCAACATATGTGGCCTTTTTGTCAACATATGTGACATTTTATACTTTATAAAAATTAATAGTAAATATTTTTTTTATTGGTGGCCTAAAGCTTAAGCTTGAGTTGCTTTATCCTTGGGTCGGCCCTGTGTTCTATTCATCTAACACGAAGATATATTTATTTATTCACACGCTCAACACATAGATTAATCGATGTGGAGTTATTTCAATTTACCTAATAATTTTAAATGAGTCCAAAATATGTAACTATATTAAATACTGATGAGTTTCATTGCTTATAACTTGCTTGAACAATATACCTCTCATAAAAAAAAAAATTTATAGTCTCTACCAAAAGACATATATATTTATCTTAAGTAAGATACAAAATAATCGAGGGGGTCTAACTCAATTGGTTGAGCAGGGTGCATGAGTTATTGTAAACCCCCTGGTACCTGTGTTTGATTCCTACGGATAAAAAAAAAGTAAGATACAAAATATAAATACATTGAGTAATCTTAACTGAATTTTATAAAATTTTTAATTAATTTGTTTTTTAAACTTTCATATATGAATAGGTATGCAAGTATTTTATTCATTTATAATAATACGTTAATTTTAAAATCCCATTATCTTTTAATTTAAAATTTATATTTATGCATTATATTATAATTATATCATGTTTATAAGTTTTTTATGTTTGTACATGTTTAAAAATGTTTAAATTTAAAAAATAATCACTAGTTTTTTAAAATTTTCAAAAAAATAACTATTTTACTAAAATAAATTCAAACAAACGCACACTTTAATTATACCCACTAAAGTTAACCTAATAGTGAAGAATTGAGTAATTTGCATAAGATCTTAGATTTTATCCTCATTGCTACCATTGTAGATAAAAAAATGCACACTTTAATTAAGGAACAAAAACGTAAGAGAGGAAGAGGTTATACTATCAATTAACGGACAAAAAGTCTAAAAAAATGTTGAAGCTAAACTTGGGTATCATCTTTATTAGTGTGTGTTTGATTTCATGTTAGAAAATTGATTCTGAGTCCATAATTGATTTTGGATAAATTTTGACATGTTTGGTTTTACGTTGTAGAAGAATTTAGAATTGATTCAGAGTCCATAATTGATTCTGAGTAGAAGCAACTTTGAGTAGCTTTTGCGCTGGATCCAAAATTTTGTACTGAATTTTACCTCTAACTTAATTTTATAATAAAAACATCCAAACATAAATCACATCACTTCAAAATCAATTTTACAAAATCAATTCTATTCAAAATCAATTTTGCCAACGCTCATCCAAACATGCACTTAATTATTATAGGTATCGTGAATGACGAATTATGTTCAGGTAAGGGTGTGTAAATACATTCTTTAACTTTGATAAAATTACAAATAAATATATTGAATTTTTGTATTTTATCCCCTATATATATATATATATATATATATATATATATATATATATATATATATTTGAACTCATTGTTCCTCAATTTGTCACTCCCTTTCACATATTTGATTTGAAAGTAAAATTTTATTGATTCTCCAATAATAATATTTTTTTTGTTATCATATTATCGGTATAGAGTATCTATCGGCTTTGTCGATGACTAATCTCCCTCGAGAAACTTGACTGACCACCTTTAGTGGGGTTCTCCCCTCCCAATCACGTTTTTTCATCCACAAAACTTGAATCCGAGACCTTATTTAAGAGATCGAGTCCAGCACCACTCGAACCAACGACTTGTTGGTTCTCCAATAATAATATAGCTACTAGCTTGTTTTCTTTGCCCCCACTCATTCATATTCTTAAATCCACCACCAGACATCATAATAATATCATGTTTATAATTTTTCAAGTTTGTCCATGTCTAAGAATGCTTAGTTTTTTTTGTTTTGTTTTAAATATCACTCATTTTTAAAAAGAATTAAGAAAAACTAACATAAAACAATGATTTAATTGTAATAAATTAAAACAAACATACACTTTATGACATAGCTACTCCTGTCTCCGTTACATACTTTAGGATCATCTGTACCTTATAGTTGTACACGCCTACACGGACTCCTCCACCAACCTTAAACAGAAAAAAATAGTTAGTAACAGTGTTGTTAACACCACTGACGTCCAGCTAGCTAATTGTGTTGTTGAAGCCGCGTGCGTGTCAGCGTGTGTATGGTGGAAGGTCCGTACCATGGGTCGTACTTAGTAAAAGTACGTACCATGGTTGCACATTCTTGTTGTCAGAAATGTTATGTTGATTATTGTTGACTAATTAACGGCTAGCTATATGCTATTCTTTAATAAATTAATTAATTAATAATAATCTCATTCCTCGACTAGTCGACTACATTAGTGAAATTTTCCATTCATATAATTAAAGTATTATGTTCTTGAAAATCTAATTTGTTTTGTTTTATTTTCATATCTAGTATAGCGTTCTCTCTCTTTTTTTAAATTTTTATTAAATTATACATAATTTCATTCTTTTCTTTTCGTATCTAGTATAGCGTTCTCTCTCTTTTTCTAAATTTTTATTAAATTATACATAATTTCATTCTTTTTATTTTCTTACACTAACTCTCATTTAAATTTAAAAACATTACACTAACATTTTCTTATATATTTAAAACACATCTAAATAATTCCTCAAATTTTACACTAATACTCCATAGAATGAAGGTGAATATAATGGTTAAAAAAATATAGGAGATGCTTTTGTAATTATATGAAACTTCAGGAGAGTGTTGCTGCAATTTACTCTTTAGTTTATAATATTACATTGAACAACAATTTAAACTCTCTTATTTTTATTTTTTTACGTAATTATTTTCACTTAGGGACAATCTTACAAAATGAACCAGAAGTAATAATTAGTAAACTTATTAACAATTAATGATGATGTTGTGATCAAGTGGAATTGGCCAATGGCCAAGCAGTCGAAGACCGTAGTTGAATGGGTGGTGTAAGGTCTTGTTTATTTTCCTTTTTTTTTTTTTTTTTTTAATTTCCCCTGTATTTAATAGGTGTTCAGTTTCTGTCTTCCTACGTACTATCCAAGAAGGGGAATATTTTTTTTACAGAAAAGCAGTCTAAGAAGCCTAATCATATTTTTATTCATATATGTGCATGTAGTCATTAACGCTAATTATATTTTTATTCATACATGTGCATGTAGTCATTAACGACCGTGGAGTCAATCTACATAGTACATATTATTAAGAGATTTTTACGTGCTAACAAAGCAAGTGATTAGGATTTTCCTTATTTTAATCATTAGTTATGCACCAAACTAGTTATATTGAACATATAAATAAAATTAGATGAAAATAACCGATCGACATATATAGTTGAGGTAGCAATCACTTTTATTGCACTTCAAGGTATCTTTCATAACTAAGATTAATTTCTTTTTATTAAGCTTAACAAAATCTTTTTTACGTAATAAAAAATTAAATATTGGCCAACATATTACAAGATTTAATTATTTATCATTTGCGTGACACTTTATTAGTGCGATAAGCATAATCTGATAATACATTAAGAATTTACATATATACTACCTTCACTTCTTTTTATAAGTACCAAATTACAAGTGTGATTTGATTTTTTTTATAAGAATTAATTAGAGGTGACAAACTGGGCTACTCGGCCAGAAGCAAGTCGACCTAATACGGGTTGCGAACTATAACGAGTTGGGTCTCTAAAATGAAACCTAAGCCATACAAAAGTCTGTGTTTTTTTAGCTTTTAGCGGGTTTTTGCAGGTTAAGTCCATATTGGGCCATAATCAAATCAAACTAAAAATACTCGCGTTTTATTCAAGTTCAAAATTTAAAGCCCAAGTCCTACATTTGCCTAGCTTTACCCATTTTGGTAGCTCTAGAATGTCTAGTAGCTTGGGACTTTTGAGTATATGACAAGAGTGTCATTCCTAGCTATGCAAAGAGAGCAACACAAGTGAGGAGAGGAATTGTCCCTTGACTGGTACTTTACTTCCTTGGGGGATTAGTCTTATGACATCCGACTATAAGGATACCTTGCTTTCAAACAAAAAAAACAATCTAGAAAGTTTTTTGCATTAATTATTTTCAAAAAATACCCTTAATTATCAGTATTTTTCAGGCTCAATTATTCAAATGGTCCCTTAATTATTTAGAATGTTCAATTAAGTACCTCAATTTTAAAAAAGTTCAATCAAGTCCTCTAATTTTAAAAAATGTCTCAATTAGGTCATTTCCGTCCAATAGAATTTGACGTCGTTACTGATGCAAATTTGAAGGTTTAATTTGGCCCTCTATTTATTTATTTGGTTCAATTTGGTCATCTATTTATTTATTTGGTTCAATTTAGTCCCACAATTATTAAAAAGTTTAATTTGGTTTGTTTATCATTAAAAGGTTCAATTTTTGTTCCTCGTTTTTCAAAATCGTCACAATCTTATCCTTTCTATCCATTTGAAATTAATGTCATTTCTGTTACAAATATCGATGATTTAGATTTGTAAATACTGGTAGTTTTGAACCGTCACTATTTAAATTTAAAATTATTAAATTTTAACCATTTATAATATTAAATTGTTATAAAATATTATAATATTAAATTTTTACATAAGTAAATATTATTATAAATTATTATAATTTTAAATTATTTTTTTGTCATTGTGGCAGTCGAAAACCGTCATTATATTTAAATTACATTTTTTTTATTTTATATTTTTTTTTACCATTGTGGTGGTTCATAACCATCACTATATTTATTTAATTAAATTTGAACAATTTATAAAATATAAAATAATATTTTTTATTATTTTATAATTTTATAAAATTTTCAAATTTAATAATTTAAAATTTAAATAGTGACAATTTAAAACTGTTGATATTCCCAAAGTTGAATCATCAGTATTTATAACAATAAAGACCTTAAATTCAAGTGGATAAAATGGGCAAGATTGGGATGATTTTGAAAACCAGAGACCAAAATTGAATTTATTAATAATAAGCAAACCAAATTGAACTTTCTAATAATTGAGGGACCAAATTGAACAAAATAAATAAATAGAGGACCAAATTGAACCTTCAGATTTGCATAAGTAACGACATCAAATTCAATTGGATGAAAAGGACTTGATTTAGGCATTTTTAAAAATTAGAGGACTTGATTGAACTTTTTAAAAATTGAGGGACCTAATTGAACATTAAAAAAAATAATTAAGGGACCACTTTAATAATTAAGCCTATTTTTTATTTCATTAAATAGTAAGTGAAATACATTAATGTTGTAATTCTTTGGGAGTCTAACTTTACCTTGTATAAAGAGCATTTTGAAAACCTTACTTCGACTACATGCATAGCCAATAAAAATTAATGCAATAAATATATTATGATGAGGGATTAAAAAATTTAAAACCAATAATATTTGAAAAAGAATAAATTAAAAGTATACTTCTTCCATACTCAAATAATATGAGGGTTCGAGTATTGTGTATGGAAAAAACGTGGTTGGGAGAGGATAATCCCACTAAAGGTGGCCAGTCAGGTTTTCCAACAGAGATTAGTCATCGGCAAAGCCGGTGGATACTTTGTACCAATAACATGGTAACAAAAAAAAATATAAGTAAAATTAACTAACTTGTGCGCTAATTAAGAAAAATAGTTAATATCATCTATTTCTAAGAATCACATTTAAAAAATATTCCTAAAGTGTCCTTCAAAACTTGATATCAAAATATAAAACAGTGTAAGTGGAAATAGAATATCAATTAATTGAAGGGTATTTTTGAGATGATATCATTACATATGACGAAAATAGCTAAAATTTGCTTATATTTGAGTTCAATTTTTTTAGTTGCTGAGTTTGAAGGAAGAATCTCATTAATATTAGAGTTAATTTTGGGAGAAAAAAAACATACTATAAATTTAGGAAAAATTTAATATTACTAATTAAATTAACTAATTTTTTTAATCCTAGCGAATTAGTTAACCGGGTCGTATAAAAAGAATCAAGGAGTAGTTTTTAGCGAACCTCCTATTTAGATTGGGTGATTTAAGGAGAGAAATAATGTATGACTTTCACTTGTTTGATTGGAAGAGAAATAGAGAAAGAGAAGTTAACAAATTATATATGCCTTACCATTTGAGAAATCCTTCTCCATTTACCTTGATTTTGTGCATCTCTTTTTTTAATTTAAATAATTTTTTATATAAAAAAGTTTAAATAATTAACAAATAATTATGTTAAGAAAAAAATAGTAGAGTAAAAAATTAAAATTTTTAATTAGAATAAAAATATTTTCGGTTTACTATCTTTTTAGTCTCTAAACTTTTTCTGATTTATGTTTTTAGTCTCTCAACTTTTTTTGACAGGTCAACGTCCCTTAACTTTTTCTGTTCTTACTTTTTGTCCCTTAAATTTTTTTCGTCCTTACTTTCTCTTAATAGAAAGAGAGACTAAAAGTAAGAATGGAAAAAAAAAGTTAAGAAACTAAAACCAATCTAAAAAAAATTCAGGGACTAAACAAAAATTTTAAAAAGTTTAAGGACTAAAAAGATAGTAAACTCAAATATTTTTTATATAATTTATACTTTTTCCACCCTATTTTTCATTCATTCAAACAAATGGAGAGAAATTATTTTCTTTTTTCTATTAATCCAAACAACACATATTTTCCACCCTATTTTCCATTCATCCAAACAAATGGAGAGAAATTATTTTACTAAAACTAGTCTAAAAAAAATTCAGGGACTAAACAAAAATCTTAAAAAGTTTAAGGACTAAAAAGATAGTAAACTCAAATATTTTTCATATAATTTATACTTTTTCCATGCTATTTTTCATTCATCCAAACAAATGGAGAGAAAATATTTTCTTTTTTCTATTAATCCAAACAACACATATTTTTCACCCTATTTTCCATTCATCCAAACAACACATCTTTTCCATTTTTTTTTTTCTGAGTAAAAGTCGTAGAACAAAGAGACGCCCTTAGTATTACCAGGTAGGACACTAATGACATGTTGAGACTGTCAACAGAGGCCTACCTAGAGGATTAATACATAGGCCCAAACCACAAATAGTTCCGCCTAGTTGGAGCTACTCAACTAATCCTTAGAAGCTAGGGGATCTCCTTGAGAAGGGCTGTCCACCAAGTGAAGAAAATGACGTTAAGGATATTCGTACTCACACCCATAGAGAAGGTGAGAGTTCGTTCTGAATTCTTAACCGCTTATGTCAATCCACATTAGCTTCCTATTTATTTTCTATTTTTTCTCTCTCTATTTCACTTCTAATTTAAATAAAGCAGTAGTGTTAGACGCACTCTAGTAGGAATTCGCATCTGTTTCTTAGTGTTTTTCATTTTGTCCTCTTTCATTCCTTGTAAAAAAAAATTGTCTCAAGTGAAAGTGTGACCTCTAAGAAACAAGTATTTTTATTTTCATAATATATATATTAGTAGATAATTTTTGTTACATATTCAAATTGTATTAATAAGGATAAGTTTAACAATTATTTTTTTCCGTTAGAATATTACTTTGTAGTTTTTTTGTATGCGTGTATAATGAAGTCTTGCAAATATATAACTAATGTAACATATTCTTCTACCAAAAGAAAGCATAACGTACGAGGTTACTTACTTTATTGTAATAATTTTAAAAAATTAAATGACTAAATTTGAAAAAAAAATTTATTCAAAGATCAAAATTACACATTTATCATAATAAAGGATAAAAATATATTTGAGTCCAAAAAACTATAGAACTTAATTATAATAATCAAATTTTTTTTTAAGTAATCAAATATTAAGTTTTTTTTATAATAATCAATTTTTTTTATAATAATCAAATATTAAATTTAAGTAAAATTTATTAACAAATAAAAAAGTACATTAATTACCACCAAACACGTCAATAAACTGATGCAAGATTGTTTCTATTGAACCAATATTTCGAGTTTGAACGTATATAATTGCACATTAATTAAATATTAAAAAAATTAGTAATCTATAATGACTCTATCGGACTACCAACAAGTTGTTAGTCCAAGTAATATTGGACTCATGTTCGAGATTTATGGATAGAAAAACGTGGTGGAGAGGGGAGACCCAATTAAAGGTGGCCAGCTCGACGAAGATTAATTATCAGCAAAGTTGATGGATACTTTGCACCAATGTCATAGGTACAAAAAAAAATTGTCTTTTAGGCATGGTCTCTACCAAAAAATTGTACATAAATTATAATAAAGAAATGAAAATAGTAGGAAGATGCATATTATTTCATTGAAAAAAAATGAAAATGAAAAATAAAAAATAAAATGAATGATGAACTCATTGAACTGTTGTACCATGCAAGTCCCTGTAGAAAAAGGCCAAAAGGAAAAACCCCATGTGGGTTAGTCAGAGTCAGAGACACCAGCTTGCATGTCTCACTTCACTCCAAAGTCCAAACAAACCTACCTTTTTAATATAGTGTTTCCACGGTCATGTCATGAAAAAACCCCTTTCATTTTTTTCCATTTTGTTTTCTATATATATAGATGGGTGCAAGTGCAAGAATAGCATAGCATAACGTGTTTGCATTAAGCATATTTGCAATACACCTAGCCACCCTGTAACTCCGAAAAAAGAAGTCAACCTCTTTCTTCTCACACGATCCTCTCTTCCCTCATTGTTCGGTCTCTCTCTCTCTTACAATATTGTCACCCTCCATTTGTGCCACTTCCTTTCTGGGGTCCCTTCCTTCTTTGCTTCTAACATTCTCATTTTCTCTCTCCACCCTTTTGTTTGTTGTTGAATCTTTCTCTCTCTCTGCTGCGCCCAACACCTCCTTGAGCCATTCTTCTCCCTTGGTCCCACTGTCACATATTCAGGTATGCCAATGCTCCTTCATAACAATAACAGTAACATTGTTGTTGTTGTTTGTTGTTGTTGTTGTTAGTATATACCTATATGTTGTTGGCATAGGATGTTGTCATTTTCAATATTCAAACAAACATATTGGAATGGAGAGTAATGATGTCACAATATTAATGTTTTATGGTTCTTATAATTGAAAATGTGCCATGTTGGTTGCATGTTTTCTGGGTTTTTTATGACAAATATATCATTTTTGTTGTGTTTTTTTTGGCTTTTGTTGTTTTTGTTACGTTGGAGGAAATGGCCTAAAAGCATGAACATTGAGCAACAAGCTTGTTAAGGGAATAAAAGATAATCTGATCTTCTTTTAGGGATTATTATTAATTTATACCAACAATATTGACAATGTCCCTTAATCCCTCTACTCTTGCATTACTGCTTCTACATTGATATTTGAAGATTTGATTGATTATTCTATATGCCATTGTTTGGATTATGTAGAATCCTTTCTGGTGATTTCTTTTTGTCTGAACTCTGAAGCAACTGATAAGTCTTTTGTGTATCATTTTTTAAAACTATGGAATTATTGCTTCAACTTTTTTCGTGCAATTAATGACTGGTAGAATTCAATACATGCTTTGGTTTTTGCTGGATAAGATATTGAGACAGAAAATCTGATTAATGCTTATGAGGCCAGTAATTTTATCAAGCAATGCCTCCTGCTTTGAAGATTTCTAATGCAAATAAAAATGATTGGAATTTATTCCCATTTGTGCATTGGTTTTCCTCCTCTTTCCATAATTGGTGAAGATTTGAAGGTCTTAATGTCTACAACGCATAATAAAATGCTAAGCATACCTCCAAACCTTGTGCCTTTCTCCTACTTTTTCTTGTTTCTTTTTAACTTGGTTGAACTCCTTAAATTTTGTTGATTTGAAGTTATATTTATAACAATTTATCACATGAGAAAAACCTTAACTTGCACATTAGTTGATTTGGATAGTATGCGTAAGTTTCTCTTGAGGTTTATCAACTTCAGACAAGAGTATATAAAGCATATTTTCTTATAAGTTTGTTTCAGTGGTTGAGACTTAAAACTTGACTTAAAGAAATCAAATTGTGCAGGGAAGATGATGCTCGAAGGATCGGTAGAGTTGGAGACGGTGCTTTCTTTAAGATCTCCTACAGCAGATATTGGTAAACCAGTGAGCACAAAGAGTAGAGACACTAGCAGTGACTGGTTGGAGAAGAACTTCTATTCACCATTGAAGGAGACACAGAGCCAATGGGACCAAGCTGCACTGAGGTTGCAGAAAGTTTACAAAAGTTTTAGGACAAGGAGGCAACTTGCAGATTGTGCAGTTCTTGCAGAGCAGAGATGGTTAGTTTCAACACATGTACCTGGGTAAACACAATCGGAATTTACATGAAACATTGTCCATTTTATTTGTTACTTCTTCTGTCAATTAAATTTTATTACACTGTCAATCAACCAGAAATTAGGGTAGGTATAATTTTTAAGGTAATTATTATAAAAATCAACAAATTTAATATACATAATAGTTTGTAATTAGATGACAAGATAAAAATTCTTTACATTGTCAGTTCATATACTATTTACTCATCATCTTTTGTACGAGTGTACACCTTTAGATTTCTCATAGAGTGCTTTCAAATTAAGTTGAAAGAGAAGGGAATAAAAAAAGCTTTCATAACTCGTGCCAGTTGTCCTTATCAAACACAAAGATGTTCATAATCTTGTTTATGTTACTGAATTAGATTCATATGTATAGGTGGAAGGCTTTGGATTTCGCTGAACTGAAGCGCAGTTCTATATCATTTTTTGACATTGAGAAACCGGAGACAGCTACTTCACGTTGGTCAAGGGCAAGAAAGAGAGCTGCCAAGGTTCTGACATGACTTGTATTATAATATGTTGAATTGTTGATGTTGTAGGTTGGAAGACTAGTAATTTGTTTTTATTTTTTCTGTGTTCAATAGGTTGGAAAGGGTCTATCTAAGGATATGAAGGCTCGCAAACTTGCTTTGCAGCACTGGCTAGAGGCAGTAAGTCTCATAGCTAAAGTGATAGTTCAAATTAAACTGCTAGTTTCTCTAACTGTTATCAACTTGAACAGATTGACCCCCGGCATCGTTATGGTCATAATCTTCAATTTTATTATGTCAAATGGCTTCGCTGTGATAGCTATCAACCTTTCTTCTATTGGTAAGACTGAAACCAGAATGAAAAAGTCAATTTCTGTTTTAACAAGTAACTTTCAATCAAACTGATAGATAAATCAATCTACAAGTGCAGGCTTGATATTGGGGAAGGCAAGGAAGTACTTTCTGATAGATGTCCTAGGTCAAAACTTCAGCAGCAATGCATCAAGTATCTGGGTCCAGTGAGTTTCTTGTTCCCTTTTATTTCACTTTTTTTTTCTTCTTTTTCAACAAGATGGATCAATCTCATGTTAAAAGAGGTTATGAACAGGCCATGATATTTTATTTTAGAGAAAAACTCAGCTATTATTAGATAGCTTAACCAACAAGCAACATGTAAAAGTAATTTTAAAAGTTGTTTCTTTTGCAGGTGGAAAGAATGGATTATGAAGTAGTTATTGAGAATGGGAGGCTCTTGTACAAGAAAAGTGGGAAACCTGTTGAAACAACAGGAGATGCAAAGTGGATTTTTGTACTTAGTACATCCAAGATTCTTTATGTTGGACAGAAGAACAAGGGCACATTCCAACATTCAAGCTTTCTAGCAGGGGGAGCCACATTGTCCGCCGGTAGATTAGTGGCAGAGAATGGTGTTCTTAAGGTATGAAAAAGTACATAAACCCAAGATTTTCATGACAAATTAGTATATTGTATTCCTTTGCTTCTATTTATCGCTGTATCGCATACTGACACTAGACTTTTTCAACTTCATAGGCAATTTGGCCTCACAGTGGGCATTATCTCCCAACAGAAGAAAATTTTGAGGAACTCATGTCATTCCTTATGGAGAATAATGTGGATCTTACAGATGTAAAGGTAAATGACTAAATGGTGACTTTGCTGCAGTATAAGATCAATCTAATGCAAATTTCCATTCAGCATTTACATGACTGAAGAAACTTAAACTCCTAGATTAACATAACTCCACACTCACTATAATCTCATACTAGTTTACTTGGGATAGAGAGTTATATTATACATAGGTATTAACTTTAGCCATGACATCATGCATAGAAAATTAGCTAATTGTCATTTCATTACACCACAGAAATAAAAATCTTTCTGGAATGCTAATTGTCATTTTCTTATATTCAGAAAAATCCAGATGAAGAAGAAGACATTGCCAAAATGAACCAAGATCTCTTCCGAGACAATCCTTCAGAGGCCATGGAACCTCCAAACATTGAAACCGAAAATTCCAACACGTTAGCCGAAGATCTGCCTGACTCGAGAAATGAGGATTCCAATGCTGATTCAAATCATCAACTACCCTTGTCAAGATTGTCGGTACGACTAGGATGTAAAATAGCTAAGCTTGAGATACCAAAAAGAGTCACGGTGTATGACATTTTTGGAGAGCAAGAAAATGGTCCTCGTACCCAATATTATTCTCCAACTGCAGCATCAGACTGTGACTGTGGTTATGAGACAGCAGAAGAATCATTTATAAATGAGGAGGAATTCATGGTTTCCAAATCAAACATGTTTGTTGAAAATCAAGATGAAGAAGACAAGAATACTATTCCAAAGGAGAAGATCTTGAAGAGGATAGATTCACACAAAGGAAGGAAATCATATCAATTGGCCAATCACTTGTCTACCAAATGGACAACAGGTGCAGGCCCTCGAATTGGTTGCATGAGAGACTACCCTCTAGAGCTGCAGAATTTGATTCTGGAGCAGCAAAATTTGTCTCCAAGGACAAGAACAACAGCTCCATCGCTCCGGCTCCCGCCGATGTCTCGCTTCAGCCCTCATGTTGCTTTTCCACCTCCTTTGGCTGATGCTCCAAGTGCCTGAAGCAGCTAGTGTATAAGCTGACAATACATATAGGATGATGTAGCAATTAAGGGGTGTCACTTCTGTTGAGAAAATGACATAGGAGTTCTTTTTGCAATGCTTTTGATGCCATTCTTCAAAGCCATATAGTTTTTTGTAGGTCATGTGATGGATGAGGAACAAAAGAACCTTGTATGTTATAGTTCCAAATGAGGAGAGAATATGATTGGCTTCTTTCATCCAATCTAGATTGAGATAATATATAGCAACTTGCAAATAATTAATACTAATAGTTATACAAGAAATTTCTCTGGGGATGGCTGATCACCTTTGTGTTATCCTTCAAAGTACATACTCTACTTATCTTATATATGATAACATGAGGAGAAAATAGACAAGATGAAATAGGTAGAGTAAGATTATATTAATTTTTATTGTTACCAACACCAAAAATTGTTTACTGTGTTTTCAATCCTTAAAATCTATCAAGAAATACTCTGATTAGATTGAGATTTGAGATATGTGCAATGTATATAATAATAGCTGCCTCTATGTTTTGAAGTGGAATTATGAGTGATAGAGGTGCACTTAAAAATACATTATGAAGTAATTTGATAATTTGTATGAGTGAAAATGAAAATTAAAATAAGAGCCGGTGATGAATGCATTTGATGATGGAATTGAAAGTTGCAATGGTTGGCAGCATAACAGGCCAATCTCAAATTCCATGGCTAATATTAGTTATATTACACATCTGGACTTTTTGTCACCATATGATGGCTGCTTTTATAAACGACAGTTCCAAACAAAAGAAAAATATTAACTCCAAGCAACTACTTCTCCAATAAATAAAACACGGTCCTGCATTCAGTTATCTTTGGGTAGAGAGAATGTTGACTACAAACATAAGGTTACATATACCACTAAAATGTAATATATAGAATTTACAATCTATTTATAATATATAATTTCTAAAACATTTACTTAGTTGTCACTCCTTCATTTTCTTTCTTCTATCAAATCCTGCGTTCTCTTTCATTTCTAGGTATTCATTATTGCAATTATTCACTGTTTAGTTAATCTTGAACTCCTCTTTCTTCCTTTAAATTTGACACATTACTTCTTAAAAGGCTTTTGCAATTAAGTAGCCAATGGAAACACAATTGTTCTTCTTCCTGTTAATCTTCCTTTGCTGCTATCAATAATGAAAACAAATTCATTTTTCTGCAAGACTTTCTTTATTTTGTGACCACCAACATTGTCTTCCCATTCCCTTGAACTTAAACATTTTTTCTTAATTCATTTTGGGAAAACTTGTTGATAAAAGGGAAACTCTCTGGGTCAAGGTGTTGGCTCATAAATATTTTGATAATAATACTTTCTTTAACTCTAAAGCACAGAATGGTGATTCCTATATTTGGAGGAGCATATCTCGAGCTAAGAAAGCTCTCTGGGATGCTTTCCAATTTCGACTTGGTGATGGTATCACTTCTCTTTGGTACGGTGATTGGCATAAATCAGGTTTTCTCTGTCATCAGGTGCCTTTTGTTCACATAACGGACACTAATATTAGCTTACGGGACATTGGCCATAATAGTGTATGGAATCTTGGTAATCTGTATACTATGATTCCTCAGAATATTCGAAATATATTTGTTAATATGGAGTGTATCTTTGCACTGAACTTCCCTGATAGATGGGTCTGGTGTCATTCTACTAATGGCACTTACTCGTCTTCTAGTGCTTACCAAAGGTTGTTGACTTCTTCCAACAGCCCTCAGCCAAATTCCACTTCCTTTAAGTGGCTCTGGAAATGCAAGATACCTGAGAAGATCAAGTTGCTCTTCTGGCTCGTTTTACATGGGTCCTTGCCAAGTGCCAACTAATGCTTTGCGCCACCATAGAAACATGACTTCTTCTCCTATTTGTAACTCCTGTTCTAGTCATGAAGATATTGCCCTTTAACGAGACTGTCCTCATGCCAAAGAAGTGTGGATGAATCTTTCTTTTGTTGGTAAACCAAATTTCCTTGTTAGGGATACTGTTGTGTGGATTAAAGATCATCAACTCCAGGCTCCAAGTGGTTTTCTTTTTGCAGCAGCAACCTGGTGGATTTGGCGTTGGAGGAATAACCGATCCTTTGATGTAGATCATTGGCAGATTCAGCAAGTTATCCGGAACATACACCACCTTCATGATGATATTATTGTTTCTCTTAGAAATGATGGGGTTGTTGTTGATCCTCCCCTTCTCATTCCTAAATGGCATCCTCCCCCCCTTGGTCCATCGAAACTTAATGTTGATGGCAGTTGCATTTTTCCTGAGGGGCATATAATTGGTTCTGGTGGAAACTCTTCATGATCACACTGGAGATTGGTTAATGGGCTTCTCAGCGTTTGATGGTACTTGGTATCTTGCATGGTGTTAGACTTGCTTGGGATCATGGCATTCGCAATGTTCTATGCGAGACAGATAACTTACATATTGCACAGATGCTGGATTCGAATGTGTGTCCAACTCTCTACAAGCATGCTGCTATAGTTTCCAGTATCATGGGGTTTCTTGATCGTGATTGGCAGGTCATGTTTTCTTATATACTAATTGATAGGGAAGCTAATAAGGTTGCTCATGTTCTTGCTAGTGTAGGGATGCATCAATCTCAGCCTTTGTTGATTTTGCATGTTCCTACTCCTCAACTTCGTACTATGCTCCTCAAGGATAGCCTTGGTTGATTTCTTTGGAAATAACTCCTCTACTGGAATTTTCCAATTGGAGAGAGAAGGTCCCACAAGCCTTATGTGTCTTTCTCTCTCCAACTGGAAAATTTCAGTGATCGGAGGAATGTAAACATATGAAGACCCCTATGCCTTGTCCTTATCTCTATATGGTTTTGATGATGATGAAGTTGTAATAGTTTATATTTGCTCCTCATAAATATTGAGAATACTAGTCCTATTAGGATGCTTGCTATAGCTTTAAATGTGTGAATGTGTGTGTATCATGCATCTAGGCTAGTTATATTCCTATTCCCTCATGTTTGCTTTGATTGATCATTGATTTTCTATACATTTTGTTTAAGGATTGAATCTGGGCGAAAACCTCTTGAAAATTCTAAGATTTCAATTCAAGAACAAAATAATCGATTATCAGAACATTTTAATCGATTATCTTGAGGCTCTGTTTTAATAAGAATTGTTACCCATTTGCAGATAATTGATTATCCACTTAAAATAATCGATTATCTAACTCTGGAAAAAAAAATGAGTCATTCTCAATTAATCGATTATTTCAGGAAATAATCGACTATTTTGATCTTCAGCATTTGTAAATATTGATAAGAACGAAATAATCGATTATCTTAAGCAATAATCGATTATCTCTGTTTTGAGATTTATATAACTAACTGTTTGAATGAAAATCGAAGAGTGACACCATTCTCTCTCATTTTACTTCATTTTTTCATCTGAGAAAACTTTGAAAGTGTGTGTCATCATCATAAGGATTCATTGGATCAAATCTTTTCTAATTCTCAAGAAAACAATGAATCTCTCTCAAGCTACATGAAGGGAATATGAAGGCAAATAAGGAAGAACTTCAACTTTTCATATCTTCAAATTTTAGGTGATTTCTTTCCTTTTATCTTTGCTGTAAAATTCGTGTATAGGGTAGGTTTCCCTAGTTGCATTGCATGTAGATAGGTTTTCTACATTGTAGTGTTTCTTGATAGATTTTCAAGAAGATCATTGCATTTGTGCTGCATGTGCATGTGAGTTTGTGTGTACAAATTCTAAATAGTGGAAAAGGTTCAAGCTAGGGTTGCTTTGGATAACACTGAATGTAGATTTCAGGTTGAAATCAAACCAGTATAAATCCTCGTGTCATCTTCTCTTTTTCTTTATCTATCTTTTAATATCTTGATCTTAATTGCTCGAATTTGATCTTGATCTATTTGTTGAAACTAAGTCTTGGAAATAAGAGATAGTTAACACAAGTTAAACATACACTCTCATCTTCTCAAGGATTCAAAAAGCATTTGAAAATTGCAAAAGTTTTCACAAAGAAAATTGTCCTTTAAAGAAAATTTTTAAAGAATTCAATTCACCCCTCCCCCCTCTTGGATTTCTTGTATTTTAAGCCATTTTATCTAGCAGAGATCTGAACCCAGGTATTTGAACCCAGGTTTCTTTGTATCAAAAAATCTCTTATAAGCAACCAACACAATAATTATATTTTGCTAAAGATATAAACCATTAGCATATTTTGCTTTTTTCGCCATTCTTATCATTTAACTACCGTAATCTATTATTCACAATGTGTATTCATCTAAGCTATTTTCTTGCTATTCTACATTGCTTTTTTTTTTTTTAATGTATCTAAATATCATTTCAAATTTCAAGTAAAACTCAAATAAAATAGATAAGGGTAAATAGTTCATACACTGAGTGTGGAGAAGTTTTACACTATCATTCAATTACAAACAGTCATGTATAATAAATGTATTGACTTTTATAATAACTTGTTTTAAACTCATCCTTAACTTAATTTTTTATTAGTTAATGGTGTAAAACTTTCTATAACGATACTCTACTCAAAAGATAATTATATTTATGTACTCTTTCTGGTTTTTAATATCTTAAACAACCGTTAAACTTTTTCTCTTGAATCTTTTTTTTTTTTTAAGAATCTTGCGCAATATGCGCATCAATATCTAATATTAGTAAAGGCCATAAGACTCGGAGCAATCAACCTTTGTAAACGTATTAATTTCTATTCAAGCCATCCATATCATAAAATCTCTACTACATTAAATTTGTTGTTAAAAAGTCTACTACATTAAATTTGTTGCTGTTGTGTTGTTATCCATCTTATCTATTAAATTATAATATTATAATACTTTTATATAAGTAAATTAATTTCCTTTTATACTTTTCTTCAAATAATGACCTAGGTCATTCTTAATTATCTCTTTTCTAAATTTTAAATTTACTCTTTCATTTTTGGTATGAGAAAATCTCCTGTTTTTGGTACAAAACTTTCTTTTAATTTAATTATATATTTCTTTTCTTCAATTTTAAACATATTTCCTTTGTTTATAAGGGGGTGTAGATAGTTTGCACAAAGTTTTAGATTCTAATCATGTTATCACCATTGTAAAAAAAATGGAGAAAGATTTTGAAAAGCTATTCAAGTAATATCAATTTTAGTGCTTCTTTGGTGTTATTAAACCACTCATAGATGTCTAGTCTCGACGTGAAGGAGATGCTTTGGAGATCTCACATTGATTACTTATATGACCAAAATAGTATATATAAGTGACATTGTGAGATTGAGAGTTAGGCCTAAACTCAAATTAAAAAAAGAACAAATAACTAAATTATTTATTCAGTCAAAGATCAATTGGTCACAATACTAAATGAAGCACACTGCACACATTTAAGTGCAAATATCAGGTAAAGTATGACGGAGTCTAAGATGGACCACTTTTCCAAGTGGTTCATCATGCACCACTAATAATAGGTCTTAGATCAATCTAAGGTGTATAGTCTTATTATGCATCTTCCACATTAAAATTTTACCCTTTTTACTCCTTCATTTCCGGCAATCCCTCCACTGTCTCCGGCGGCTCCTCAGATAGCCTCTCCATCGCCTACGGAAGCTCCGTCGAGGCACATCCACCATCGTCGTCACCCACCCACCAACCCTCCTCCACTCCCCTTTCTTCCCCAAATCCTAATCTTCTTCGGAAAAAAAATTCCATTCGGTAAGGCCAACCATCACAAAAAGAAAGAAACAAGTTGCAAATGCAACCATAATAACCAATCAATAAGGGGAAAATACTGAAAGGAAGGGATTAATTCAGAACAAACCAACTAATTACCTACCACATTAAAAGAAAGGAAAAGGAAGAGATTGAGATGGAGAATAAATTTCTACAATACAACTTGTTGTTCGAGAATAAATTTCTGCAATAAGTTTCCAACGAATATGGAACATCAATAATCTTTTAATCTATTCCCAGAAAAAAAAAATCCATATCAAAAGTAAAAAAAATAAAAAGAAAAAATAGGAACAAATCTGGGAGTAAAAGAGAAGACGGGGAAGACGGTGATGCGAAATCCTCTAGATCTGAGGTTGTACGTATTATTGCGATTTTTTTCTTGCTACAATCGCATCTTGTAAGTTTTTGTTCTTGTGACTTTGTTAGCATCTTGCGATCTTATTGTTGCTACTGCGATCTCACTTTATAACAATCGATCTCACTTCACGATTCTGTCTGTGCATTGTGATATCTCTTCGCAATCTTTGTTTGGTTACTGCGATTTCTCTTGCAATTTTGATTTCGTGTTTCTGCTAGTGATCTCACTTCGCAATCTCACTTGAGATTTGATCTAGCTTCGCGATCTCACTGGCATTTAGATCTGGTGCGACAGTTGTGGCTGTTGAGGGTGGAGAAGTAGTGGTTTTCAACGTATTTTGTGTCGGTGGTGGAGGGGTCGTCGGTCATCGGAGGCATCGTCGGGGTGCCATCGGTCGTCGGAGGCATGTGGGAGGATGCGGGAGAAGGAGGGACACTATGGAGATGTTCTGATGAGGGAGGATTCATGATAACATTATACATCTTGATGAATCCAAAGGCTGTAAATAATGGTCCACGATAGATCATTTACCTTGTTGGTCCACGCTAGATGCCGTAAAGTATACACAACTTTCCTAGTTATACTTAGATAGATATATTTATTGGGGAGAAACAAATTTACAACTATATCATGGCAATTGTATCCTGCACCTCCATAATTGCTTCCTATATCCTTTTAAGCTTCCAAAACACCTACTCCCAAATGTAAAATTACATACCAGATTAATGTTTCCGGAATGTAAAAGCA
Organism: Pueraria montana var. lobata; assembly: GCA_026413185.1. Taxonomy (NCBI): domain Eukaryota; kingdom Viridiplantae; phylum Streptophyta; class Magnoliopsida; order Fabales; family Fabaceae; genus Pueraria; species Pueraria montana. Next base: position 46,748,217 of record CM048647.1, read on the forward strand.
TATTTATTGCAACAATATTTATTGCAGAATGTAATTTTACATTCCGAATTCTGGATTCCGGATTAGGTGCAGGAAGCAACTATGGAGGTGCAGGAAGCAATTGTCCTACATCATGGTTCATTTAAAATTATCCACCCTGATCGCGCCAGGCCCATCGCCCAAAAGGGAAATCCACAAATTGAATAATGCCACATACACACATTTTGTTTTTACTTTTTACATCTCTATGCTTGCTTGTAACAAACTACGTTGCACAGACAACTTAAAAAAATAGTTAAAAATGATCGACAAAGAATAGCATAGAGGTATAAAAACAATACAAAATATTTTCAGTGTAACATTATGAAATATGTTAATGGCATTACATCAAAGTAAAAGCAAATAGTATCACACATTTATATACAACAATACTCGCTCAAAAAAATAATAATAATAGCTAGTTTACTAATTGATACTTGATACAACAAAGATGAACTCTCTAACTATGCACGTGTGCACCTTTTTCCAAGAAAAATGTAGCAAGGTTTGCTATATGAAAGGAAATATTGCATACTCAGCGTAGAACAGATTCCATATGAATCGATAGAATCCTGATATTGCATCCTGCATCATACAGTCAGACATTTTAAAAGCAGCTTAAACAGCAGTGGAAAAAATATAGATAAGGAATGAAAAGTTCACCACTTAGACCCTATTTGAATAAAATTCTCCGTAAACACTTATAGGAAAAAAATAAATAAAGTAAAATGAATTGAACTTCTCGTATAAGCTAAAATCAACTTTATGCACTTAATTTTTTGAAACTTTTCTAAAAGTTATGGTGCATAAGTTGATTTTAGCTAATACATTTTACTTTCTTATTTTTTTTCTCCTATAAGTGCATATGAAGAAATTTATCCAAACAAAACCTTAAATTAGCAGAGATGGTAGAAACCTTTATACAAAAAATTTTAAAAAAAATGATTTTGTCCTATTATTAAATCATTGATGTGGATTAAGCTTCTCGTAAAAGCTAAAATCAACTTTATGTCCTTAACTTTTGTAAAAACTCTTTTTTTCATTTAACTTTTCCAAAAGCTATGGAATATAAATTGATTTTGGCTTATGGAGAAGTTCAATCCATTTTATTGTCTTATTTTCTTCTCCTATAAGTACTTATGAAGAAAATTATCCAAACAAAACCTTAAATTAGCAGAGATGGTAGAAAGCTTTATACAAAAAAACTTAAAGAAATGATTTTGTCCTATTGTTAATCATTGATGTGGGAATCTAGATATTTTTTTGAAAAAAAAAAAACTGGTCACTATATTTTTCCACCTAGAGTCAAGCATTGAACTATTCATATTCCATTGACAAAAAATCTTGGTCTCTATATAGACCCAAAAATGATAAAGTGGAACTAACAGGACAAGCAAAGCAAGTTCTTCCAAAAACCAATTCACAATTCCACATGATGATGTCATCCTGTCCTAAAATTAACTAATTTGCAAGAATTTGTATCAATCAACCTATTCTTTTAGTGTCACAGCGTGAGTATTTAACCAACCAATAAGTTGTGATATCAACTAATGTGCCATGAGGAGGTTTATGGTATTGATCAGCAGTTGAACTGATTTATGTCATCAGTAGTCATTGTTACAAGAGACAAAAATCAGGGTCCAATATCTGAGCATTGAAAACAGTTAATAAGTTGCTATAATTATTTTCATGCAGGAGGTATAATAGATTACCTTGGTATAATTTGCTTGTTCCAATATCCGTGCCTGAAATATAAGAAAACAAGTCATGGCTCATGGCTATTCTACAATTTCACAACCACTTGAATGCATTTTGGAAAAAGAAATATTGAGAAAAATGAGAAAGCACCAGACAAGTATCTTCTGCACAGCACTTACATTCCAATAAGCATACATAATGCATGGGATAGACAAAATACCAACAACACTACAGGGGGAAAATGTTTTGCTTTATAATTTCAAGTTTTCAACAAACATATATAATTTCAAGACTACAATTTGAAAAGGAACTTTGTAATATTAAATACTACATTTTATGGTGCCAAAGATATCTTCAAGAACTTGTAGTCTTGATCCCAATAAGTTATATCTTATGCCATCCAATATTACAAAGTTGGAAACAGGTAAAGCTATGCTGTTAGATGGGAAGGGAGAAGAGTTCTGAGGATCTTTCTCTTTCGTTTTCCTTGTCCAGTGAAACAATCTGTTTTTCTGGACTTAAAATCAGAAAGTAGGAACTGGGCAGTCCACTAATATCTCATACTGCATACTAACACCAACGTTTAGAGCGAAGGCAGAAGAGCCTGTTTGGAAATTCGGTGGCAGGTGGCAAACGTAGGTTGGGAGAAGTAAGAAAGGTGTTACTTTTGCTTCAAACGTAATTTTGGAGGCTGCCCACTGGATTTCCAAACATGCATGAAAACTTCCATGAAGTTTACACTGCATGATTCAACAACCTTGTGAAGATAAAATGCAGGCTCGATGGAACTCTTCTCTATTCAGTTTAGAGGTTTTGGAAGTAGGATTGAGTGTTAGAGATTAAGGGAAATATTGTAATTATGAATATTATGACCTATATGTAATTATGGTAACTGTTATTCGTTTTATTTATATCTCCTAATATAAATAAGACCTTTGGCTGTGTAGGATTCTTTTACATGTCTCCTGTTCTTTTCCTCTTTCAACAAGTGCAAATACTTGTGCAAATGGGTTCTTGATTGTTGGACTATGAAGCATTCAGCTAGAAGAACATCTTGTGAGAATCTTTAGCCAGAAGTGTCTATCTACAGTTCTACACACCTTCTCAGGAATAGGCTTGTTTTCTTAGCCCCTATGAATGTTCAGCTCATGAGTTTTAATTTAATAGAGATTCTATTATCAGATGGATCAAAGGATTTTGAGCTGTTGTTTCTTGCTCTAGGTTCTTGTAATTTTTGCACTTTTCTCTCCCTTTTAGAAGAACAGTGATTCTCTTCTGTTTTCCCCTTTTTTGTAACAAAATCTTCTTTATTTCCCCCAGCTTCCCCATCCCCCACACTGTCCAAGGAAATAAAAAATATGATAGTCACAGAAAAAGTGTATGTTAATGGATGACTGATATAATACTACATTTCATATTCTTGAGGAACACATGTATCCAAGTTACACTCAGAAGAAAGTCTAGAGAACACATAACTCAATAGCTGCCCCATTTCTCTAAACAAATATAAAGAAAATAATTAACAAATATTATTTATTAAGAGTAATGGGATGAGTTGGTGGATGGTGGCGGAATAAGCGGGATTCCATGAAGAAACACATGAAGCATTTATGAAAATCCACTTAAACTAGAATGACAGCCTTGACAGTTAATCCAATTAACAAACCTGGTAAACCAAGCTTATAGCAAAAATCGTATGGGCTGGTATGAGTAACCAACGCCTGAAAGCCTGTCAATAGTTCCAGAACATACATAAGGTTTTGTTTTCATGTATGAAAAAATAAAGAATTTTGTGTAAGTGATTGGCACATGATGCAAGTTTATATTCACCTGAGGCATATAAATTGCTGCCAAAACAGAAACAATATAGTTCATCAGCAAAATTCCAGAACCAAGGAAAGCAATGTTCCGAACTCCTAATTTTGTAGCAAAGGTTGATATCTGATACCTGAAGTTAGTAATGACATGCAAATCCATATTAGATACAGCACCAAATTAAAGGGTGGAAGCAGATTATGCTTTATACGCAGAATATACAGACACACACCCCAAAACTTACTTGCGATCTCCTTCAACATCAGGAAGATCTTTAGTTATAGCAATTACCAATGCGAAAAAAGTTACAAAAGTTGTGATGAAAACCACAGGAGAGCTGCAGGCAGAGATACAAGAACAAATATATAATAAGCTCCGAAAATATAAGCCGAACACTTAAAAAATATTGGATGAAAAGCTAACACCATTATAAGCTTCATTCATTGAAATTAGGGGAGCACAATTTTATATTGAGAGGCAGAATTGACTGACTCAACCACTTTAAGGTGGAGTTTGCCCTTCTAACATTGCCACTGTTATAAAGTCACAGGTGCCCTCATTTTAGCAACTCTACCTTAGATATTTTATTCTTTTGATTATACTATTTTCTTGGTTGAAACATCAAAAGTTCATAGTTAGTATACTCTTCAGTGAGCCTCTATTTAAACACCAGCCACACAAGAGCTCGGTTGTTCAACTTTACCAATTACAGATATGAAGCAGCAAATGATAAACTCTAACCCACCTCCATTCAAATGCAAGCCCAAGGGCAGCTCTAGTGGCATAGTACACACCAAAGTTAAGGAGAAAACCACGTACCTGCATAAGCCTCTTCTGTCAATCTTTTCAGCTATATCAACAAATACTTAAAATTCAATAGCCTACTGAATTTATTAAAAAAAAAAAAAAGAACAGATTCACACATTGTTGTTAGTACTGAAAAGATTGGGAGGTAGAAGGATATAGCATACCGTGGCAATTATAAGAAATGCTGCAACAGGAAAGCGTTTCATCCTAAGTGGAGGAACAGAATAGATGGTACCCAAGAAAAGGCCAAGAGTGTAAAGAGAAAAAATAAAGGGCCCAAAGTTCAACCCCACAATTGACAGGCCAGCTGCTGCAAAAAATATAACCAAGAGCCATGCAGATTGGACAGAAAGATCACCTGCAGCTATAGGTAAATAAGGTTTGTTTACCCTGAAAAAGAATATAAAACCAACTTAGACTAACATTACTATCTGGATTTATTTAGATAGACATTTAACTACAATGGGAAGAATTTCAGAACTAGAGCAAAAGAATCTTAAAATGAAATCACTGTGCAGTTAAACATGTTCAAGAACAAAATATTGAAACTTTGAAAGAAATGTGCAATGGGAAGGACACAGAAAGGAAAAGGACAAGAGGAAGACAGTAAGTAATAAGACAGTTGTCTATATGTCTGCATCATACTTGTCAATGCTAATGTCATAGATTTGATTGATGCCAACTATATAACCATTCCCGCAAATCAGGGCAAAAAGACCAGAGAAAGCTTTGAACAAAAGGGACCACTTTATCAAATTTGAGTTCTCAATCAATGCTCTTGCCACCAAAGCACTGTAAATACAAAGAGAAAATGAACTTCAGACAAGTATACTTGGCATGAAGCTGCAAGAAACAGTTGCTAGCAAGTTATAGCTACTCACAATGAACCTAGTGCTGTACCACGTATAGTATGTGGCCTTAAAAATCTCCAGCAAGCATCTTTCAAATCTAAAAGTCTTTCAGCTAATGGACGATCAGATCCAGCAGCTCCAACTCCAGTGCAGGCCTGCCACCATTCTTTTCACTTTAGACTGATAAAAAAAGACTAAAATCTCATACAAAAACCAAAAGTAGGGTAAAAAAATGTCCTTTTAAGTGCGTGTTTGTTTCACGTTGGATTCTCTAGGTAACTTTTTAATGTCTGGTTCCATGTTAAGAAATTGATTTTGGGTTCAGAATTGAATTGATTATAAGTTGAAACAACTCTGGATAACTTCTGTGATGGATAAAAAATTTTATACTTAGTTCTACTGTTAACTTGTTTTTATAACTCAAACATAAATCACATCACTTCAAAATCAATTTTAACCAAAATTAATTTTACAAAATTAATTTCATTCATCATCAATTTTGTCAATACTCGTCCAAACAACCAACACAGTCAGTTACAACAAAGTTGAAGTGACTAATAAAATAATAAATAGCATTCCTGACATTCAAACACTGTAGGAACAAACCATTATTCCAAACACTGTAGAAATCAGCAATTTGAAAACCTTCCATCCTACCAAATCTAAATTCACCACGAACTTTTCAGCAAAACCCATCATTTTTTAATGTAAAACACAAGCAAAGGAATCAAAATTGGAACTTCAAGGGAAAACAAACACACCCTTATGGAACTGGGTCTCTGGGATCTCTTGGGAACAGGACTTGAGCAGCATCTGTGACTGTGATGGTGCAACCCAATTGGGTGAAAGTGTTTGGAAAATCCTAAGGTGGCCTTAGTGAATAATTTAGCAGAGTTCAAAGTGGGAACTGTGGAAGGAACACGGTGTGAAGTTGGAGAGAGTGAGAGCTCCATGCGGAGCTGAACACAGCAAAGCTAAAATCACTCCAAATCTGCAAAAAAATGTGTGTAAATTGTAGAGCCATTGCTCACGCAGACACAGTAGCAATCTTGTGGGGTTACAACTTACCGGTGCCTCAAATTTTGTTTTCCTTTTTAAAAAGGATTAATAGTAATTTTTACCACTAATTTTTTATTTTTTTGACAAATTTTATTTTAAATAAATTAATTTAGCATATTTTATTTCTAATTTTTTTAAAAAGTTATAAATTTTACCTTTTATCATTTTACTGACATGACATACTAAAATAATTATATTTTTTACCATCAACCTTTTACTTTGTGACAATTTTTATTTCTAACTTTTTTATTTTTTGACGAATTTTATCCTTAATTTTTTACTTTTTGATAAATTTTATCCCCATTTTTTACGCTTATGCTATCATAATAATAGAAGGTAAAATTTGTAATTTTTTGAAAAAGTTGAAATAAAATGCACAAAATTAATTTTGTTGAGGATAAAATATGTCAAAAAATAAAAAGTTAGGAGTAAAAATTGTAATTAAGTCTTTTAAAAAAGTAATCTTATTTTTGTTTAAGTTACCGTAGCATTTGTGCAGAATATTAATTAACTAGTTTGTTGATCATTAATCATTAATGAGATATCTCTTTCTAATTACATTATTTTTATCTATAAAACTGGAGTAATCTTATTATTATTATTATTAAAAGTACAGTAGAAAATGGATTTAATAAAAATAAGTTTTATAATGTTTTGCAATTTATTTTACTTTTTAGAAAGGTAAGCTAGGAAATTTATTTAAAAACTTACTTAATAATATTTTTTAAAATAAATTAAGAAATTTAATTATAAATAGATTAATGAATCTAATGTAGGTAAACAAGTCTTAAATTTGAAAGTATTAACGAGATTTGGATGAAAAATTTAAAGCTTAGGACATTTAGATAGATCGATTTAATTTTATTGAAATAAAAAATTCATGTTTATTTAACAATAATAAAAATAATAATAAAACTTGTGGGGTTGGTTAAGTAGAGTAAGACATAGGCTTACATTTTATAAATAATTTTTTTTGACAGAAAAAAAACATAATAATAATGATCCATTATAAATAATTTCATAAAAAAATTAAATTTGTCAAAATAAAAAAATGCATTTAATAATAATAATAATAATAATAATAATAATAATTCATGATAGAGATGAAAAATAATGTTTTAGAATATACTGATAATAAACATAATAATTCATGTTAGCCAAAAAATAGTACTTTTGCCTTTTCTAATATCTAAATTTATGATAAATATATTAGAAATTATTTGAATTGAAAAATTAAATTTATTTTTAAATTTAATCTAGTAGTTTAGTTCTAAAAATTTAATTAATTACATCACAAGTTATATAATTATTCTCTCATGTTCCTCTTGATATTTGCATTGGTGCTCTTAACAATAACTTTTCCCGCTGTAAAAAAAAAAATCACTTTTCCCATCCAATTAGGTAAGATTAATTTTTATTTATTTAAGAGCACATGGCGAAGTCATAAATGAGGAAATTCATTACAATCCCATTATTCTACTGAATTCACCAAATCCTATTAAAAAAAATTGTCAGTTTCTTCACACATTTTATAATAAAATTTAACGAATATTTTACAAATCATTCCACTTTGGTTAGTTTATAAGTTGGTTTGCTAAAATATAATTTTTTAATAAAAAAAAGTTTTTTAATAACTTTTAACTTATTTTTATAAGATAATTTAACTAGTTTATGCTTATAAGCTTTTAACATTTTTTCTTTTTTTAATTTTAGTCTTCACTAATTTATTTGAATTTATTTATTTATTTATTTTAGAAATCCTTTTGCATATCTTGTCATTTTCACTGTAGAAACATTTTGCCTACCATGTCACTTTCACATATTCTGCTCTCATAGGCATGTATCTGGACATACATCCTTGATGACATCATCCTTGATTTTAAACAATATAAAAAATTTAATTTATTAAATTATATCTTTTTTTTTATAAAAAAAGAGGAAAACATATAAAGAAAAAAAAAAACAATGACCACCAATTACTTTCAAAACTAATAAATTTTCATACTTGAGGAAGATTAAGCAAAATATTAATCATCACATCTTTGGTTTGAAAGGCAAAGCAAATCAAATCTGGTTCAGTCTTAAACTAGATGAGTCACTTATGGCAATTTATCATGGACTTCACATAGCTTGGAATGAAGGTTTCAGAAATGCTATATGTGAATCTGACTCTCTTATGGCTTTGCAACTCATCTCTAGAGAGCAATCTTTATGGCATCCCTATGCATCCATTCTAAATGGTATCAAACGATACTTGCAAAACCAATGGAACCTTACCTTCAAACACACCTTGAGGGAAGGGAACCAATGTGCAGATTGGCTGGCCAAGCAAGGTTCTTCATCTATGAATAGTTGGATGACTTGTGTCACAACCCGTCCTAGGATTATGACCGACGCACAAGCTACATGTTCTTTAGTCTGGCTAGCCTGAACACAAAGACATAAATAAAGACAAATAAAGGGGACTACCAAAAATCCGGCAGAGTCTCCCCTAAAAACAAGACAAACCAAGTATGCAGAACCACCTGTGAAATCATATATATACATATATTTAGATCCAACAGTTAGATATCAAGGCCACACATCACAACATAGGCCCTTGATATGGATATATATATCCAAATACATCACTAGAATAAACTCAAAATAAAGGGATTTCATCTATATCTATTTCTGTCCTTGTCACTATAACTGCATTATACTGGAGTCACCAAAATATACTCTCCATTATATGCAATGGAGGCCTACCAAAAGATGAACAAAATTCCTAGGGAGATCAGCAAATCCCAGGAAGTCTGCTACTCAACTACCTGTGAATCTGAGAGGAAAAGGAAAGAATGGGGTAAGTCACAAGGACTTAGTGAGAGCATAAAAATACAAAGTGGACAGGAAGGAGAAAAGCAACCATAGCACGAGTTTTTCATCCGAAAAGAATTTAAATGGAATTTAAATTAAAGTGAAATAAATACAGCTCATTTTTTTATAAAACTTATATTTACTCCCTTGCTAACTCATAAGAATTAAAATCAAATCATAATCAAGATTAACAACTTTATATAAACTTTAATTCTACTATGTATACATAGACCACGTTATCTCTTCGTTGTGGCAAACGGAAATTATAGAACTACAACAATTAGCTCTTAGACTGCATTATCTCTTCGTTGCAGCAAACGGTAAATATAGGAACTATGAATATTCAATCCATAGGCTACATTATCTCTTCGTTGTAGCAAACAGAAAAAAATATATAAACTATAGGTATTCAACCTATAGGCTACTTTATCTCTTCGTTGTAGCAAACGGTCATTATTCACAATGAGAACTCAATTTTCACATTTAAATTATATCATCAAATTATAAAAAAAATCATACAGAATTAAATCCAATCAAGTAAAATAAATATTATACTTATTTTTCTTTCTCAAGTACTCATAGGAACTAAAATCACTAAGAAAACGTATTTTTAAAATATACTTGCTTCTCCTAAAAATACCAATGAAAAAGCCACTAGGTAAAATTAGCTACTCACAACTAAAGAGAACCTAATCAATGCCTTCCAATGACGTGGGGAGGAGCAACCACTGTGTTTTCCAAGGAATCTAGACATTAATAACAAGAGAATGAAAAATTAGATAAAGTCCCCAATTTAATATACCCAGGGTTTTTGAGAAAACCACAATAATCCTAATATTTAAATTTCCAACACCTCTCACACACAACCCATAACTAATCTATGCTAAAAAAATAATTATCTAGCTTTGTTGTTCATGGATTTACCTCAAAAGCTTCAAATAGGAAAAGAGATAGGTATTGTTTCCCTTAACCTCAATCACCTTTCCCAGCTTGAGTACCACAAAAGTGTAAGAAATTTGATGGATTTTGGAACAAGGAAGGAAAAGAGAATAGAAGGAATGAGAAGAAGAGAGGATTTAAACGAAAGAAAGAAGAGAAAAAAAAAACGACGCGCAGGGGAGGGGAAAGTTTCAGAACAGAGAAGAAAAAAAGGGGGGGTCTCGGGTGACTTTTAAAATAGGGGAGGGAGAAGGTTTTTTTTTTATTATTATTATTATTGAAACAGTGCGTTTCATTCTTCCCCTCTTAAAAGAATTTGTCCTCGAATTTAATCTATAACTAACCTTGAGTCTCAAACAAGTGAGGATACTTCTCACGCATAACAGTTTTTGTTTCCCAAGTCATCTCCTCACCTGCTGCTCCTCGCCAAACCACTTTAACTGACACAACATCCTTAGAACGTAAACGCTTCACGCGTTTGTCTACTATGGCCATTGGTTGCTCTGTATAGCTTAGATTCTCATCAAGTTGCACCGACTGATGCTGAATAATGTGAGATGGATCATGAACATACTTCCGAAGCATAGACACATGGAAAACTGGGTGAACTCCAGAGAGATCAGGTGGGAGAGCTAAGCGATAAGCCACTTGTCCCACCCTCTCTAGAATTTCAAAAGGACCAATAAACCTGGGACTAAGCTTAGCCTTCCTGCCAAAACGTAAGATGCATTTCATTGGAGACACACGTAAAAACACATGTTCTCCTACACTAAACTCCAAAGGTCGACGTCTTCGATCTGAATACGACTTCTGTCTACTCTGAGCAGTCACCAAGTGATCTCGGATTATCTTGACCTTCTCAACAGCTTCTTGAATTAGATCTGGACCTACCAATTTAGACTCTCCAGTTTCAAACCAACCAATCGGTGATCTACAACGCCTTCCATACAAGGCCTCAAAAGGTGCCATCTGAATACTAGACTGATAACTATTGTTATAAGCAAACTCTACCAAAGGCAAGTATTGATCCCAACTACCTCCAAAATCAAACATGTAAGCACGAAGCATATCTTCTAGGATCTGTATTGTCCTCTCAGATTGGCCATCCGTTTGAGGGTGAAAAGCAGTACTCAAATCCAATCTAGTCCCTAAACCCTTCTGAAAAGATCTCCAAAATTGAGCTGTGAACTGAGGTCCTCGATCTGATATTATAGACAATGGCACTCCATGCAAGGATACTATTCTCTCTATATAAAGCTTAGCATACTGAGCTGCTGAGTAGGTAGTTTTCACAGGCAAAAAGTGTGCTGACTTGGTCAATCTATCTACAATCACCCAAGCTGAGTCATAACCCTTTGAGGTTCTAGGCAACCCCGTCACAAAATCCATAGTGATCCTCTCCCATTTCCATTCTGGTACATCAATTCTCTGAAACAACCCTGCGGGCTTTTGATGCTCAGCCTTAACTTGCTGGCATACTAGACATTTAGATACAAATTCAGCTACATCCTTTTTCATCCCTTCCCACCAATAAAACTCCTTCAAATCTTGATACATTTTAGTAGAACCCGGATGAATGGTATATGAGGAATGATGGGCTTCTCCCAAAATCTTCTCCCTTAAGTCTCCTACATTAGGAACACATAGGCGAGTGCCAAAGTGTAAGACACCCTCCAAATCAACCACAAAATCAGAAACCTTGCCTGCTTGAGTCTCTTCTATAATCTTCCTCAAAAGAGGGTCTTCACCTTGAGTTGCTTTAATGGTATCCACTAAAGTGGAACGAGCATGAACATGAGCTAAAAGTGATCTGGTACCTGTGACTTCGAACTTCACTCCATTAGTTACAAGATCTTGAAACTCTTTCACTATAGGTCTCCTAACTTCAACTATGTGAGCCAGGCTACCCATAGATTTCCTACTCAAAGCATCAACAACTACATTTGCTTTACCTGGATGATACAAGATCGTGCAATCATAGTCTTTCAAAAGCTCCATCCACCTCCTTTGCCTTAAGTTCAAGTCCTTCTGCTGAAAGATATACTTAAGGCTCTTATGATCAGTGTAGATCTCACAAGTCTCACCATACAGATAATGCCTCCAAATCTTAAGAGCAAAGATCACTGCTGCCATCTCCAAGTCATGCGTAGGATAGTTTTGCTCATGCCTTTTAAGCTGTCTAGAAGCATAAGCAATCACCCTTCCATGTTGCATCAACACACACCCTAATCCAACTCTAGATGCATCACAATAGACCACATAACCACCACCACTCGAAGGTAAGGCCAAGACAGGAGCGGATGTCAAACAATCCTTTAGTTGCTGGAAACTTTGCTCACATATATCATCCCATTGGAACATAACCTGCTTCTGTGTCAATCTGGTTAGAGGAGCTGCAAGTCTGGAAAAATCCTTAACGAATCAACGGTAGTATCCTGCAAGTCCAAGAAAACTACGAATTTCTGACACCGATGTAGGCCTAGGCCAAGCCTGAACCGCTTCCACTTTCTTCATATCTACACTTATTCCATCCTTAGATACCACATGGCCTAAAAAGGTTACACTATCCAACCAAAACTCGCATTTGGAGAACTTTGCATATAACTTATGCTCCCTCAAGGTTTGCAAGGCTAACCTCAAGTGTTGCTCATGCTCCTCTTTACTCGTAGAATACACCAAAATATCATCAATGAAGACTATCACAAAGCGGTCTAAGAACGGCTTGAAGACTCGATTCATCAAATCCATGAAAGCTGCAGGGGCATTGGTTAGTCCAAAAGACATAACCAAAAACTCATAATGTCCATATCGGGTACGAAAAGCTGTCTTAGAAATGTCCTCCACCTTTATCTTCAATTGATGATATCCAGATCTCAAATCAATCTTTGAGAAACATTGAGATCCTTGAAGTTGATCGAACAAGTCATCAATGCGAGGTAAAGGATACTTATTCTTCACTGTCACCTTGTTTAATTGTCGATAATCAATACATAAACGTAGTGAACCATCCTTCTTCTTGACAAACAACACTGGTGCACCCCAGGGGGAACAACTAGGACGGATGAAACCTTTGTCAAGAAGATCCTGCAACTGTTTCTTCAACTCTTTAAGCTTGGCTGGAGCCATCCGATATGGAGGTATGGATATGGGTTGAGTTCCTGGGAGTAAATCAATACCAAACTCTATCTTTCTATCTAGTGGGACACCAGGTAACTCTTCAGGGAAGACATCAGGGTATTCACATACCACTGGGACTTGCTTCAACTCCACTACTGCCACATCAACATCTTTTATCATTGCAAGGTACCCATGACAACCCTTCCTCAATAACCTGTGTGCTTTTACTGCTAAAATCAAGTTACTTGATGACCAACTCTGATCACCCTGAAACACAAAGGTTGGTTCCCCTGGCATATCAAACTTCACCACTTTATTGTGGCAATCTAGGGTAGCATGGCAAGAAGCCAACCAGTCCATACCCAAGATCACATCAAAGTCGACCATATCCAACTCTATAAGATCTACCATCAGCGGTTTGCCCTCCACCAAAACCTCACAGGATCTGTACACTAAATTTGCTAATAAAGAGTGACCCATGGGTGTAGCCACTGTCAAAGGCTCATTTAAAGGTGATGGATCTCTCCCAAAAGCAAATGCAAAGAATGGAGACACAAAGGAATGTGTAGCTCCGGAGTCAAACAAAACATGTGCATCTCGAGAATCTATGGAAAGTATACCTGTCACAACAGCATTAGATGCCTGAGCATCCTGACGAGTCAAGGTGAACACACGAGCCTGTCCTCCACTAGTCTGTCCCTGTCCTCTGCCTCCTGGTCCTCTACCTCCTGGTCCTCTGCCACCCCGATATGAGCCACTTGGACCACTAGACTGCCCCACCTGAACCATAGGTGCTGCCACTCTGCTAAAAGAAGGCTGGAAAGATGACATAGGGCAATTCCTAGCAAAGTGTCCAACTTGTCCACATCGATAACATCCTGCTGACCCTTGCCTGCAAGATCCAACATGCACTTTCCCACATGTAGCACAAGTAGTAGGGGTCCAATCAGAAGTAGTGCGATGCTGTGAAACACCTCGGCTATGAGTTGTGCTAGCTGCCTGGCTAACTTGAGTGGCCTGTGGCTGTCGACCTCTTTGTTGACCTCGACGATACTGACTAGTATCATCCCTAGAGCCTCCACCACCATGGCCCTGATGGCCACCACGAGATGTCTCCAAGTGGGACCTCTTGCGTGAGTCGCGAAAATTCCCACCTCTATCTCTGTTTCCTCGCTCAACAGTCAAAGCCCTATTCAAGGCTTGCTCATAACTTATGTCACCATGCCCTGCAATCGCCCTGAACAAGTAACTCTTCAAACCATCTAAAAACCTCTGAACTTTAAGCTTCTCTGTAGCCACCAAGTGTGGTGCATATCTAGAAAGTCGCATGAATTGGATATTATACTCCATCACTGACATCTGATCTGTTTGCATAAGTGTCTCAAACTCTCGTGCTCTGCTATCTCTAACACTCTGAGGCAAGAAGTGAGCTAAGAACAACTCGACAAACTCATCCCACATCAAAAGAGGTGATCCTGCCGGTCTCGCAAGGAGCATGGTCTCATACCATCCCCTCGCCACATCACGCAAACGAAAAGCAGCCAACTGAACCATCCGAGTAGTAGAACAACCTAAACCCTGACATATCCATGACACCTCATCTAGAAATGCCTGAGGATCCTCATGAATGTCTGAGCCGCTGAAAGTCGGAGGATTAAGCTTAGTGAATGCAGTCAATGAAACCTCTGCTCTAACGGGCTGAACAAGTGGTTGCTCATGTAGTTCCTCATCCTGATTAGTCTCAAAAACTGGCTGTTGTGGCCCTGTTTATTGCTGCCTCTGAACTCCAATCACATCAACTAATTGTTGTAGTGTCTCTTGCATATTCTACATATTAGTAGTTAACTAAGCTAGTGTTGGGTTTCCACGTGCAGCTCTAGGAACCTCAACCTCTGGCATTCCACCACCCCTTCCACGTCTTCCCCGACCACGACCGCGACCACGTCCACGGCCCCTCGGGGCTACATTCTGGGGTTGAGTAGAAGCCTCATCAGAAACTTGCTCTCTAGCAGGTCTAATCCTGGGTGGCATCTCAACCTAACAATGAGGATCAAAGATGTAAATATGAAGAGGAATTAGAAAGGCAAGCCTAGAATCCATTACACCAACTAATACAACAACTCCAGTTTAACAATGGATTGTCATGGCCTCTTGCATGTAATTTGTGCCCGGGTACACAAGTTACAAACAAGATGCTACAACATACCCAATAATGCAGCCATAGGACCTATTAACCTAAGCTCTGATACCAACTTTGTCACAACCCGTCCTAGGATTATGACCGGCGCACAAGCTACATGTTCTTTAGCCTGGCTAGCCTGAACACAAAGACATAAATAAAGACAAATAAAGGGGACTACCAAAAATCCGGCAGAGTCTCCCCTAAAAACAGGACAAACCAAGTATGCAGAACCACCTGTGAAATCATATATATATACATATATTTAGATCCAACAGTTAGATATCAAGGCCACACATCACAACATAGGCCCTTGATATGGATATATATATATATATATATATATATATATATATATATATATATCCAAATACATCACTAGAATAAACTCAAAATAAAGGGATTTCATCTATATCTATTTTTGTCCCTGTCACTATAACTGCATTATACTGGAGTCACCAAAATATACTCTCCATTATATGCAATGGAGGCCTACCAAAAGATGAACAAAATTCCTAGGGAGATCAGCAAATCCCAGGAAGTCTGCTACTCAACTACCTGTGAATCTGAGAGGAAAAGGAAAGAATAGGGTAAGTCACAAGGACTTAGTGAGAGCATAAAAATACAAAGTGGACAGGAAGGAGAAAAGCAACCATAGCACGAGTTTTTCATCCGAAAAGAATTTAAATGGAATTTAAATTAAAGTGAAATAAATACAGCTCATTTTTTTATAAAACTTATATTTACTCCCTTGCTAATTCATAAGAATTAAAATCAAATCATAATCAAGATTAACAACTTTATATAAACTTTAATTCTACTATGTATATATAGACCACGTTATCTCTTCGTTGTGGCAAACGGAAATTATAGAACTACAACAATTAGCTCGTAGACTGCATTATCTCTTCGTTGCAGCAAACGGTAAATATAGGAACTATGGATATTCAATCCATAGGCTACATTATCTCTTCATTGTAGCAAACAGAAAAAAATATATAAACTATAGGTATTCAACCTATAGGCTACTTTATCTCTTCGTTGTAGCAAACAGTCATTATTCACAATGAGAACTCAATTTCCACATTTAAATTATATCATCAAATTATAAAAAAAAATCATACAGAATTAAATCCAATCAAGTAAAATAAATATTATACTTATTTTTCTTTCTCAAGTACTCATAGGAACTAAAATCACTAAGAAAACGTATTTTTAAAATATACTTGCTTCTCCTAAAAATACCAATGAAAAAGCCACTAGGTAAAATTAGCTACTCACAACTAAAGAGAACCTAATCAATGCCTTCCAGTGACGTGGGGAGGAGCAACCACTGTGTTTTCCAAGGAATCTAGACATTAATAACAAGAGAATGAAAAATTAGATAAAGTCCCCAATTTAATATACCCAGAGTTTTTGAGAAAACCACAATAATCCTAATATTTAAATTTCCAACACCTCTCACACACAACCCATAACTAATCTATGCTAAAAAAATAATTATCTAGCTTTGTTGTTCATGGATTTACCTCAAAAGCTTCAAATAGGAAAAGAGATAGGTATTGTTTCCCTTAACCTCAATCACCTTTCCCAGCTTGAGTACCACAAAAGTGTAAGAAATTTGATGGATTTTGGAACAAGGAAGGAAAAGAGAATAGAAGGAATGAGAAGAATAGAGGATTTAAACGAAAGAAAGAAGAGAGAGAAAAAAAAAGACGCGCAGGGGAGGGGAAAGTTTCGGAACAGAGAAGAAAAAAAGGGGGGGTCTCGGGTGACTTTTAAAATAGGGGAGGGAGAAGGTTTTTTTTTTTATTATTATTATTATTGAAATGGTGCGTTTCAACTTGGGAGTTTTGCCCTCCATCTTTGATTCATATGATGGAAGCTGACACCCATGGTGTTGCTTTTGTTAGATTGTAGTTGCTTGTTCTTTTCGTTGCTTTGTTGTTTCTATTTCTGACTGATCCAAAAAAAAAATCATCATATCTTCACCATTTCTTTATAATATAAAACTTAAAAATCATTTTCCTAATTTTTAAGATGATGTGTTATTAAAAATAAGAGTTAATTACATTGACCCCGCTAAGGTTTATTCTTATTACACTTAGTACCCCTCCATTTTTTGACATTACTTTGAGTACCCCTAAGGGGGGCCAGTGTAAGATTTTTCAAACTTAAGAGGGGGGTCGGTGTAACAATTTAAACTTAAGAGGGGGGTCGATGTAACAAAAATCCAAAAATTAGGGGGGGGGGGTTTCTGTAGGATTAAAAAATGGAGGGGTATCAGGTGTAATTAGGGCAAACCTCAGGGGGGCTCCGTGTAATTTACTCTAAAAATAAATGCAAATATTGAAAGTGATACATCCATCCATCCATACATACATTTATATATATAATTTATAGTTATAATAAAAAAAAACAAAATATATCATTTTATATCATTTAATATTTATTAGTTAGCTTAATAGCTAATCTCACCAAATATTTTCAATTTAATAAATTAGTTTATAAGCTTTTAGTTTTTTTATTCTTGATTTATCCCTCTATATATAAACGTGAAAGACTATCTATTTTCTCCCCACTCTTTCTTACACTCACTTTCATTTGAATACTCACTCTTCTCTCATGACATGCATCTAGTATTTGATCTTATATGTTTTCTATCAATTAAACAATTTAACAAGTTGTAACTAAATATCATAAACCAATTCCAAATAAATATTTTATTTTCAAAATTCAAATACACTCCAAACACACATGATTAGAGCTGGCAAAATGGGTCCAACACAACGAGGTGGCCCGTTAGGCCGTCAAGCCTGGCCAGACCAAAAAAAAAGAAGCAAAATGGCCCAATTTAGGCCAACCCGACAAGCTAAGGGATTAGACTAGGCCATAAAAAGTGTAGCCCATATAGAACGGGGGTCACTCATTTTGACAGCTCTACATATGAGTTTTTAATATTAATTGAACGGTTTAACTTAACTTATCTTCTTCAATCTATCATTTTCAATATATTTTGTTCTAACTTGAATTAAAAAAATTATAAGAAATTAACAATAATTAAAGATACCAATATATCACAATATAAAATATTATTATTATAAATCTAAAATATAATTTATATGTTTAAAATATTTATTTATTGCAATTTTAATTATAATATAATTTATATATTTAAAAGTATTTACTTATTATAAATTATAATTTTTAGTTGTGTAAAATAAATATTTAATTTTACGCAATGGACATGCTAAAATATTAATAGCTTATAAATTTTTAACTAATTTATAATTTTCAGCTAGCTTATAAGCTAATTTTTCTCAAAAGCATCCTAAATCTCATGACTCTCATGTTTATTTTTAGAAGAAAAAAAACAATTTCTTTTGTAATATTCAATTCTTTTTCATTATTAAATAAATTGCCATCTTACAAACTTTTGCGGCTTATCCCATATTTTCTTTTTCATTTATTTTTTCAATTTGGTTACCACATTTTTGTTAGAATCAAAGACATAGAAGATGTCTAATATATCAAAATCTCATAGTTTTGATGATAACAAAAATATTAAACTTTGATGAACTAATGAAGTTTATTGAGTGTTACAGGATTACATGCGTCCAATATGGATATAAGTATTGTATTTCATACCTTAGACGCAAAAATTGTTTTAATTGAACATGTGTCCAATGTGACAAAATTGGACCCAATCCAATATTTTCATTGTTAAACTTAGCGTCCAACACGCTACAAAACAAATTGCATCCAATGCTTTATGAAAATCTAGCATCCAATGTGCTATGTTTTATTAATAGGCTAAGAAAACTTACACTATGATGTATACACTAAGTTTTCTTTCGTCCAAACATAAAAAGATTAACATATATGCGCCTTGATTGATGATGATTCTTCTAAAAGTTTCATTTGTCCTTTGTTCCCTCGCCTTTTTTGAATTGTCTTATTGTTTGAATTTCAAGTATGTTTTAAGGTAGGAAAAGCAAAATTAGAAGAAGAATATGCTTTGCACAAGCCGTTATTGTACATGTAGTGGAGACAAGGCAAATGTTACTCAGAGAAGGGACAATACCTTTTGTCTTTATATCTCCACCAGAAACAGACATGTATATGAAGCAAACATGTGCTATGTCTAAATGGAAAAATCACGAAGGCTCGCACTCTCACAATGATCATCTTTTTCAGTGAAGTCTATATATACAAGATTGAAGCTTTGAAGAAAATAAGAAGTGTTGAACAAATTCAATAGAACAGTGAAAAAACTCTCATCTTCGCACAATAAAATCTCTTATACATAGCTTTATTCTTTGCTTAGCAAAGTCATTTGTATTTGCTCTGCAATTGCTTATTCTTACTTTGTGAGTTAATTTCTGTGCAAAACTTTCAAACATTGTTGTTTGAGAAAGCCAGGAGTGACTTTTGATTAAAGAATACTTGGGTTTTACAGTCTTAGGGTGAGATTGTTTTAGCGTCAGAAGTGACCTAGAGAATACTTATTGTAAGCCAGAAGCGACAAAGAAAAAATATTTGTTGTAATCAATTTTGATTAGTGGAACCCTTTTAAGGTTGAAAATAAACTGGACAGAGCTCAGGTTTAGTGAACCAATATAAAAACAAGTGTTATTGTTCTTGTTCTAAAATGCTTATCCTTTCTCCTCATATTTCATCTTTGGACGGAACGCTTTAAGACTTGCTTTTAAATTTATATTTGTGAAATTATTTTTGAAAATGTTTTAAGTTTTCACATACACATTATTCAACTCCCCTTCCAATGTGTTTCATTTATTTCAATTTTATTTCTCTCTCTTATCATATTAACTACAAATAGTTTTCAACTTTCACTAGCTTTCATTTTCATGCACCAAAAATTAACCACACCTTCTATTTTTTATTCAAAGTTTTCACTTGTAACCAAAAAGTTCCGAAGCTAGAAACATTTTCCTTATTCTTCTTATTTCATTTTAACTTCCTCTGCTTTTTGTGATCCTTTATTTTCTACATTCATTTTCTACAACTCTATTATTTTATTTTTTTAACAAATTCTTTATCTTTTTTATAACACTCTTTTACTTGTTGTTGTACTAATTTTTTCTACACCCATTTTTATTTTTGCCTTATTTTGTAGCTTCATCTTCATTTCTGTGACGTACCTAGAGCAATGACTCATTAACCTATATATGTATTGAGAAGGCTTCTTGTTAGGAGGTTAGACTAAAGAAAGAAAACTTTGAAGGAGAACACAATCAACTCATTTAGAAGTAAGGGAGGAAGCAGTAATTTTAACAATAGTGAATCAATGATAATGTGAGAGTGATCTTTTTTGTGTCAAAGGGTGTCTCTCTAACTCTAACCTTATTTCCTAAACACTAATGTTTTAATTAGTGTAGGAGAAAAATATGTCTTTTGCAAGTGTTTTGTATAATATTCTTCGTTATATTAATTATGTTTTAATATTTAAGTTGGTTTTGCTTTAATCACTCTATTGCCTATCATTCTTGTTCAATAGTTTTGGTTCCACTGATTTATTTGGTGTGTATTCCTTATAATCTTTGTTTTAAACTTGTTTATTCTATTAATTATCATTTTATTCTGATTTGGGATGTGTTTTGTTCTAACTTGGTGTATGTCATAAGAAATGAAAATACTTCTTATCGTGAAAAATAAAAATTATAAATATAAATCATCATCATTATAAGCAATATCTTAAAAGTAGCTATTCAAAATTAAGGATAGAATATTTGGTGAAATATTAATTAATAAAAAATGAAAGAGAATTAAAAAGATTAATTTAGTAACAATTTTTGTAATGTCATGTAACGTTACATTAGATTAACTAACATTAATCATGGAATAAATTTAATTTTAAGAAAAATTATTTAATTTAATCTAGTGTGTAATTTTTTTCACATTTTGAATACAAAATAAGGCATACATAATAAGCATAAAGAGACATCACATGATAATTATTGAATAATTTTCATTCATCTTTATATATATAAAAGTAGCAGTGATGTGGTGCAATCTCTAAGGCAACAAGTTCTCCCACCCAAATAAAGGGACTGTTTTGTCATTTTGTTGGCAGATATCTGAAGCACAATAATAATTAATGCATGCAATGGTTTGCATATAGCAATTTATGGGATCTTTATTCACTAATTATTTTCAGATAGAAATTTGAAAAGTGAACTGGCACATTGTTAACAATTGTGATGAAAAGCTTTTTACACATAAATAAATGCACTGACCGAAAAGTTTAACTCAATGTAGGTTTTATTCTCTCCCAAAACCCTAACGTTCTACATTGAACAACATTGTGTTACTTCAAATGTGAAAAATAGAGAAAGATATAAAAACACAAGAGTTTTTATATTGTTTCATCTTTAATCCAAGACTACGAGTCTTTGTTATTCAACCAAGTGTTCCACTAACAGATAAAATTGATACAAGTATTTTTCAATTCAAGTCTCTTCAGGTTCAACATGAGTATTCTTTAACTTGCTTCTTCAAGCAACAACCCAAGTTTTATTTTCAAACAAGCCTATCCAAGCTCACATCTAAGTATTCTTTAAATCAAAGCCTCTTCAAGTTTTCATCATTTTCACTTAGAAAAGAGGTTAATGGGTAAAACTCACCGACTACTTCGTATTAGCGAGATAGATATGCAAGCTCAACACAAGCCTTTCGTATTACACTCAAAGAAATTTCAATGAAAGCTTAGATGAAGAGGATAGAATTCTTGTTATGAAGTTCAAGCAAAGACTCCCTCTTCATCTTCATTTCTTTGGTACTTATAGACAAGTTGAAAGTGTTTGTTGCAAGATCATTGAGACTCCATTCTTCAACTTGAGGATAACATGAACGCCGATGCACTATATACTGCATGTAATGCCTTTCAACAGCTAGTCACTCTAATAAGATATATTAAAGTTCTTATCTTCCTTTTCTCGTATTAAAATTGTGCATCAGGGGACAAATCTTCTTTTGTTAAAAAAAAGTATGCACTTGTTCTTTGCTTTTCAGAGATGTGTCTTTTAATAAGGTGGATAAGCAAAGATGTTTAATTTGTACAATTTGACAATAGAAAAAAATACAAACATTCTAAGAAAGAGAAAAACTACTCATATATTATAAATTAGAATACACAAATTAAAGAGTGAGACTTTGCTCTTCTCACTCTTTCATTTATACACTCTAAAGCTTTGTTTGGCACGACTGATTTATTGAGGATGAGTGAAGATAGAAACATAGTTGGTGGTTTGGTTGAGGCTATTGAGAGTGGAAATAAGGCTTAATGTGGGTGGGTCCACAAAACATCTTCTCTCTCTTAGGTTAAAAAATAGAACACATGAAGCTTTTTATGCTGTGCAGGTTTTTGGCAGAAATAGCATGCAATGACGGAAATGCCCTCTGGGAGTATTTTTTTTTTATAATTGACCATGCTTGTTTTCAAGGGTGTAAAAGTAATTTTCATAGATTTGTTATTTTTTTCTTATTTTATTCAAACCAAATAACATTACCATTTTATTTTCACTCTGTTTCTCACCTATTTCTCTTCAACTAAACAACCCAACATTCAACTTTTTTTTATCTGTAGGAATCAAACACAGTACTGGGGTTTTACAATAACTCAGGCACCCTGCTCAACTAACTGAGCTAAACTCCATAGTCCTCAACATTCAACTTTATCTCTACTCTATTTTTTTCTTTCAAATTATCTATTTTCTATTTCCATCTCCTCTACTAGACAAAGCCTAAATATTCCTTTTTCTATCTTTTGGATGTTAATTACACATACTATCCCACAACTAGCAATTTTTTCTTTCTCAACCATTTCTAAATATCTCCATTTTATTATTTTGTGTATACTTGATCTTTTCAACCCTCAATCTATTTCAATATATATATTTTTTTTATCTTTGTCTCTAAATTGAATTTGAATAGCTTTTTTTAATTTTTTTTTGCTAATAGTTAAAAATAACCTTGTAACATTATTTAAATTGTTCATTGTAAACTTAGAATATAATTTATGTATTCAAAGATATTTTCTTATTGTGAATTTTAATTATAATATGATTTATATATTGAAATTTTTTTATTTATATAAAATAAACAATTATTTTGTGCTTTGCACATGTTAAAATGTTAGTATTTTAATGTGGACATAAATAAATAATAAACTAATATTTATTTAAGCCAATGTGTGGTTTAGTTAAAGTATATATGCAAATTTTAATGATAAAAAAAAATATATGCAAAATTTAAACAACATATGATAAGCCCGGGAAATTTGAACTTATGAATAACATATTTGTTATTATAGTTTTAAAAATTTATTCCTATCTATTTTTTTTTTTCCAATTGCTATCAGTTTCAAACCGAGGATTTCGAACTTGATGCTCATGCTCCAAGCCCGGGAAATTAGCTTTATTCCCGTGCATTGTTCATTTATATTTTCATGGGAATATGAGAACTTATTTACTAATTTAATAATAATTTTTATTTTTACTCTTATTTTTTTATTCTAATCATTTTGAACTGTAAAAAATATTTTTAGAAATACTAAATTATTTTTAAATGTATCCAAGAATAACATTCTTGATAATAATATTTCTGGCAGTGCAATTGTTAAAAATGCAATACTATATCTTGAAGAAAAAATCCATATATAAAACGAAAAATATCAAAGAGAAAGTGAAAAATCATTTCTTTATAAATGAAATTATTGTTAAGGCTAATAATTAATTTATGATACAGCTAATAACATTACATTTATTTTGTTTTTTTTGACCCAATACATTTATTTTGTTATACTCAATTAATTATATATTGTATGCCCTAAGAAAAATTATATATTGTATTATTAAGAACTGTATTATCAAAAGAGTTGTGATTCTTATTATTATACAAAATGAAAAATATGAAAACTACGTTAAAAATATAATTTATAATGAATTTTTTTAACAAATTATTTCAATAAACTACAACATATAATATATTTCATTTTTTCAATCATAACTCTGTTAAAAAAATTTAACAATTAATATTATTAATCTTAACGAAAGAAATACGCATGATATCTTAAAACTATTATAAACAATAAATCATTTATAATAAATTATAAATCAATAAAAACTTAATCTCTAAACATATAATTTAGATATTTAAATTATATTTATTTTCACATTCGAATTAACCCGTTTTTTTTTTTTTGACAGATTCAAATTAACCCGTCATTACATCTAGTTGGAGGATTTATTTTCGCATATTTTTTTATACATAAAATTTAGGGAGAAAGAAAGACGTCCCAATTTAAAATGAAGAAAGCCTTCGAGTCAACAAACATTTACAAAAATACTACTTAGTACTTACATTTACCTCATATCCTATAAAGATGAGTGATACATATAACCAAGGCTTAAATAGTCTTTTGATCCCTTTAAAATAGAGTGTTTTTTTAGTCCTTTTGTTTTTGTCCTTTAAAGATTTAAAATATTTGGTTTTAGTCTCTATTGTCAAGTAACAATATTAATTGCTGATGATGTAATAATGACATTAACAATCCATTAACTTGTCATGTTGTCAAAGAGTCAAAGTCACAAGTATTTTTTTTTTGTAAACTTGTATTTTTAAATTTCTCATCAACTATTTTGAACATATGAGAAATTAAAAACACAGTTTACCAAAAAAAATTACACGTGACTGTCTTGTCAAACTCCTTGATGTGTGACAAGTCAATGATGGAGACTATTAACGTTATTGTTACATCATTATTTAATATTGTTACTTGACAATATGAACTAAAATTTTTTTTTTTAAAAAGACTAAAATCAAAACAATTTTTTTTGAAGAACTAAAATAAAAAATTTCCCATTTTATTTTATTATTGGACCAAAACATTATTCAAGCCAATGATATAGTTTCCTTTCTGTCCAAAGTCCAAACACAATAGACATGACCTATGGCTGAAGTGGATAAAATGAAAACCACCAAGGCCCAAGTCCAGGACAAACAAAACGTAAACCAAATAAGAACAATGGGCCGGGCCTAACCATTTAACTTAGGGTTTTTTTCGATCACTATAAATACCCAAATGTTAAAGCAAAATCCTAGGGTTTTTGTCGCTGCGATTGGAGTTGCTGCTTTTTCCGCCACTCAGCACCTCGCACCCTCTGTGCTTCACCAACACCACCAAGTTCGTTCTCTTCCATTTCCTTCTGCTTCGGTTGTTCTCTTTTCTTTCTCTCTTTTCCCTTTGCTAACTCTCTCTCTATTCAATTGCTTGTGCAGCCATGGCCGAAGTCGAAGCTAGCGTTCCAGATCCCACCCAAATCGACGTCAAACTCTTCAACCGCTGGAGCTTCGAAGACGTTCAGGCACTTCTCTTTCATTTTATTAATTATTAAGTTTGTCATAGTTATTAATTTACTTATATCCTGAAATTACCGGATTTTTTTTTATAAAAATAACTGTGTTCTGTGTATTAACGCATTTTTGTTTATTTTGAGTTGTCTTTTTTTTTTTCTTCTTCTTCTTGTTTTAGGTTAATGACGTTGCTCTGGTTGATTAGGTTAACTAAAATGTTTTTTTTTGTGGTATTTAGTTTGAGTTTTTTTTTGGTGTTATTAGGTTCATGATATTTCTCTGGCTGATTACATTGGAGTGTCCCCGTCAAAGCATGCCACATATGTTCCTCACACTGCTGGTAGGTACTCAGTAAAGAGGTTCAGGAAGGCGCAGTGCCCCATTGTTGAGAGGCTCACCAACTCTCTCATGATGCATGGAAGGAACAATGGAAAGAAGCTCATGGCTGTCAGGATTATCAAGCATGCTATGGAAATCATTCACTTGCTCACTGACCTGAACCCAGTTCAGGTCATCGTTGATGCCGTCATCAATAGGTATGTTCCAGTGCCGAGAACAGATTTTTGTAAAGTTGTTTTTGTGTTGATGGCTCTGATTTGGGTTTTAATTTTGGTTGTTGTGCTGTTGCTGATGATGTCATCAATTGTGGATTGCTTTCATGATATTGCTTGCCTTTTGTAGATTTGTATTATTTGAATTTAAGTGAGCTTTCCAACACTGAAATTTCAAGTTTGGTATTTGGGAAAATTGAATTTGGTCTCATATTTTTGAATGGGTTTTCATTTTTAAATTTATGTTGACAGCTAGCATCTGTCTTGATTTGGAGAATGGAATGATGATTATTGTTTCCCTATTGGTTTGATAGCCTCAATGATGGCATTTTGTATTAGCTCTATCTGACCATTCTCCTTATCTCCTTGTTATTTTTGTTTTGTTATTTCTGGTTGTATATGGTAGATCAAATTTTTTGCTTTTGGGAAGAGAAACACATAGCATAGGTTAGAGCATGTAAACATGTGTGTTGGATTGTTTTTTCCTATCCTAAAGTGGTACAGTGTGTACTCTAAGGAAAGGAAATCCAAATTTGATGTTGTAGTTACCTTGGTTTAGGGCTTAGATAAATGATAGTCAGAGTTGGAGAATGACATGATGATTAATCATTTCCCTATTGGTTTGATTGCCTGGATGATGGCACTTACGTATTAGCTCTATCTGATCATTCTCCTTGATAAATTGAAATAGAATCATGGGTAGTTATTTTCATAACATCATTTAGAATTATTGCATATATTATCGAGATGAAACATCTAAAGAACTGTAAGTTGTGTCCAATGAAATTATAATTACCTGGTTCTTGTTTGGTTTTTGACTGGATGATGATGCTTTGGTATTAATTATGGGTGATGTTTTGGTATTTTTACTTGTTTTCACAGGTTATTGCTATACAACTTTTTTTTGGGGAAAGGAAACCCGAGTTTTATGTTATAGCTACCTTGGTTTTGGGCTTATAGATCAAAGATCAAATGATAATTAGAGATGGAGAATGACATGATGATTAATTGTTTCCCTATTGGTTTGATTGCCTGAATGATGGCACATATGTATTAGCTCTATCTGATCATTCTCCTTAATAAGTTGAAATAGATTTATGGTCAGTTTATTTTCATGTAACACACCATTTGAAAAAAAAAATTGGTTCCTCACCCTAGGCACGCACTTGTGAGTGTTTTTACTTAAATATGATCATGTATACAAAGGATAGTTCGAAGTGAAATGTTTGATTTTTCCTGAGCAAATTGTGAACATTGCACATATTCTACCATTCTTGATACTGTTATTATGAATTAAATATAAGTTACCTTTAAATTTCAATTTTTTATGACTTGATTGTATATTTATTTTTCATTTATTCAGTGGTCCCCGTGAAGATGCAACTAGAATTGGTTCTGCTGGAGTGGTGAGGAGACAGGCCGTTGATATCTCACCCCTTCGACGTGTTAATCAGGCCATCTATCTTCTAACAACAGGTGCTCGTGAAGCTGCTTTCAGAAACATCAAGACTATCGCTGAATGCTTGGCTGATGAACTTATTAATGCAGCAAAAGGTTCATCCAACAGGTATACTTTCACATCCTACTCCTGGAGCATACATTTTTCAATTAATTTTAATATTTTTCCCGTTTTGCTGAAAAAATATTACTGTTTCAGTTATGCAATTAAGAAAAAGGATGAAATTGAGAGAGTTGCCAAGGCTAACCGTTAAGCCAGCCGAGGAAGCAGTATTGGTGACCAGAAAGATTTTGTTTCGACCTTTGTACTTCATTTAAATTTCGAATATTGTGTAATACTTTCGATGGCTTTAGTTTAATGTTTAGTTCGCCTAAGGATTTTACATGAACGATTTTGTTTCTTGGACGAAAATTTTTATTCCAAGACTTGGGAGTTTAGTAATACTCTGCTTTATAAATTGTTGTGATGATTTAAATGGCGTATGGTCTAGCTTTTTCGCTCTAGCTTGGAGTTCGCTTGTGATGATTGCTCTAGCCCAAATCTAATGAGTAATTTGTATTAGCATTGTCAAGAGGTAGATTCTACCGTGCCCTTCTAGTTGAAGGGTTTGTCAATACCTTTAAAACTATCTTTAATTTTTAATTTTAATATTTTATTAATATGACTTAAAAAGTTTACATATTTACAAAACAATCACCCCATCTATGAAGATGTAGCGTTCAGTTGGGTAAATCATAAAGCTTGTGATGATTGAAATTGGAGATGTTTAATGGGAGTTCAGTGAAACCAAGTGTCCACTGGCAAGGCCAGTTAATAAAGTTACATGTTTTTAGAAAAAGTTTAATAAAAAAAGAGATTCTGAGTTTGATTTGTCACAAGTTGTGGCCAAATGCAAATCAGAGGAACTTTACAGAGTTTATATACCCACCAACTAATTCCCATCCACACTCCATCCTTTCATAATTAAAACAACATGAAATACATAACTTACAAAACCAAAGAAAAAATTAATTGCCCAAATACATGTTTTTACCCTCTGCCCGATCAAAGAGGCACCATCATGACAGCAATACCTTCTTTGTTCCTGCATCCAAATCTGAGACAATACCATATAACACAGAAAGATTACCGAGCTGCAGTAGACAATACCATATAGGTTTATTGTTTATAATTTTACATGGTTACGCTAAGGTGAAGTTTAAGTTTAGATAGGTGAGACACCAGTAAGAAAACATTGTTTTACCTGCTGTTACCCATCAATGAAAAAGTGGATTTTACTTGCTGTAACAGGTTTTTCACCTGCTATCAAAATTTTTTTTTTTTAATTTTTTTTCCGGTGGTAGCAGGTGAAAAACCTGTTACAACAGGTAAAAACCCACTTTTTCATTGGTGGATAACCTGCTGCAGCAGGTAAAACAATACTTTCTCAGCAGTGCCTCACCTATCTAAACTTCACTTTAACCAAACCCTTTTACATAATAGTCCTTTTTAATTTTTAAAATATTTAAAAAATATAAAAATACTGTGACGGCACCGTAACCCATCAACTTTAAACGGTACGAAGGAAACACCTTTTATGGCCATTCATCCTACCCCCAAAGTCGGATTGGACTTCCTGGATACATTTAGACGGATCCTAAACCATTAAAAATGGAAAGTGGCCAAGATTAATATGCTTGACTACATTCGAAATGCTAAATTTGGTTATGATCAGTTTATTTTAAATAGATTTATGTTTAGGCCAAGTGACGGATCTAGGACCCTGGGTTGGGGGGCAAAATATAAGAATTTTTTTTAATTCTATTTAATATTTGATGTACATCAGATAACAAACCAGATAATGATAAAATATTTTTTTATTAGTAGATAATGATAAGATATTATATAACTTTCTAAAAATTAGATAATGATAAAATATTATATAACTTTCCCCTTGAGATAAGAAATAAGATAAATCAGGAAAGAGAATCCTTAAATGATATGTGGGACCCACAAAAATTGGTGATTTTCAATAAATTTCAATCAATCATAGGAAAAATGTCTAAAAGAAAGTGTCAGAAAGAGTGTCACTAGCATTTCTCATGTTATTAATTGTATCCCATTGGCGCAACAAA
This sequence comes from Pueraria montana var. lobata, assembly GCA_026413185.1. Lineage (NCBI taxonomy): Eukaryota > Viridiplantae > Streptophyta > Magnoliopsida > Fabales > Fabaceae > Pueraria > Pueraria montana. The sequence continues at coordinate 46,778,054 of CM048647.1, forward strand.
TAACCAATTATTTTATCCTAGGATAGGATAATTATTTTATCTTATCCTATCCTATTGTCGAGTCCAATTGAAAAAAAAGATAAAATTAAACTTTTAAATTAAATAAAAATAATAAATACATGAAAGGAGAAAAAAAATTAAAAGCAAGAGTTTCAAATACATAAAATTAAGGGGGCAATATATATATATATATATATATATATATATATATAGTGGATCCGCCAGTGTTTAGGCCTGCCTGGCCCAATTTTATGTTCATTTTGCTAGCTCTAATATAAAAGAGAAGCAAATGAAAGTTGAATACTTAAAGATGACATTAGGAAAAGAGAGTTTATCATTATGAGAAAAGTTGACGGTGACAGAGTAGAAAAGGCGAAAATATTTTTTGGAGGATGTTGCAGACATTATAAAACTAATAGGTCCTAATACGAAAGAAGCAATGATATTTCCATATTAGGAGGATTATTCTACATTCATCATGGTAAAAAAAAAAATCATGTAACTTTTTTTTTAATTAAATAGCTACAATATAAAATTTAAACTTATCTCTTCATAATTTAAGAGAAATGTTTGCAATATACTTTTTAACACATTATCTATTATTAGTTGAAATTTATTTAAAATTATATTCTTTTAGGTCTTATTATTTATTTAAAGAGTTTTTCTCTTAATTTTATAATTTTTAATTGATTATAATAATAATTAATAATAGAATATATATTTGAAGGAACACGTCAGTGAAAGTATTGTTAGGTAACCTATTATTAAGATATGGGTAACCATTTCAATTTCATTATTAAGATATGAGTTTTTTTATTTGATATCCAACTATTCCCTTCTTACTATGTTAGTCCATTTTTAAGTAAAGTGGTATCTTTAGTTGCAACTTCATATCTAAGTTAAGGAACAAACTTCCAAACTTTGGTTAAGGGACCATCTCAATTTCATCCCATTTTTTTTGGGCTAATACCAGTTCGGTTTGGATCCGATTATTTGAATTTCGAACTAGAAAGTTTATATCCAGTTGGAGCAATCCGGGTCTAAAACTAGGGATGGCAACGGATCGGGTCGGGCACGGATAGTGGTTACCCGTTACCCGACCCGCTGGGGAAAATCCGCCCCGTTATCCACCGGATATCCGTTTGAAAAAAATTCGCGGGTATCCGTGGATACCCATGGATATTTCATATTAAAAAAATATATTTTTTAAAAAAAAAAGGTGATTTTTTTAGAAGAAATACTAAGAAATAGATCCTTTATGTGCAATAAAATTTGGAAATAAAATCATATTATTTACTACAAGAAGAATAAAGAATCAAATGTGTAGTTAATTGAATTTTCATGTGAAAATTACATGTCTTTAATTAAAAAAATCAAAGAAATAAGAATCTTATAATGTGATTTTGAATCTCTAGACATAATATTTACTAGTATCAAGAGCAAAAACTAGTGATTTTAAATTATATATATATATATATATATATATATATATATATATAAGGGTAATTTAGTAATTTTACGGATAACGGGTATTCGGGGGCACGGATAGTATGATACCCGTATCCGCCCGTTAATGAGCGGGTAAATAAAAAACCCGTACCCGTTACCCGCGGATATCCATTTATACTATCCATCTTCTATCCCTGACAAATTTTATCCGCGGGCATGAATTTTTTTGCCATCCCTATCTAAAACACCGCTCCTATCAGTGTCACAGTGTGTGTGTGTGTTCGAGTCCCTACCAACTTCTTCCCCGCACGAGATTAGTACACAATGGAGGACCAACTCGAACTGAACCCTAACTCGGCGACCGGACTCAGTGACGACGACGAACCGGTTCTGAGCTCCCACACTCTCGCCGCTCTCAAAGAATTCCTCGCCGAGCAGCAAGGTGGCTCCGACGCCGGAAACTCCGAGGTTTCTCTGGTGTCCGAGGATTGGAGGTTGAGCCAGTTCTGGTACAGCGCCGAAACCGCCACAACCGTCGCCGAAGAAGTTCTCACTCTCTGCGGCACCGTCCACGCTCGCGTCGCCTGCATCGCTTGCCCTACTCTCTATGCTTATCTCAAGGTTCGATCCTTTTCCTCTGCCATCGTAATTTAAGTTTTATTTATTTATTTTTCTTTTAAGTATATAATATTCAGTGTATTAATCAGAAATTATTGTTTGTATCACTTTTAAATACTTATCGTAAAAGTTAATAAACTTACATTACATGATTGGATGATAGTGTATTCTTTATACTTTTGGTGCATACACTACTTACTTTTTACCTTTTGGTTCAGGTGAGAATGATTGGGATTAGCGTTAAGTTCGGTATGAAATTCACAACATAGTTGAAAAGTTATTAAGCAGTGTCTTTAGAGTTTAGAGCTTGGATTATATTTGAAGTTTCTTGTTGTCCTGTTTTTATTTGTTATATAAAATTGGAGTGTCGAGCATTGGCTTAGTGTAGAAGATGTTTACAATTCCAACGCCTTATATGTGAAATGAATTTAATTAGAACGCATCGAATCGCATATTGACATGTATGATATATTTGTCGACTTCTATAATAACTACTTCAAAAATCATACTTGAGGTGATTTTGTATTAGTTGATAGAGTAAGATTTTTGCACTAACAGTATGCAAATTAAACTCATTTGAGAAAGGGAGTCATTCTTAGCAATAATTAATTTAATGAATGCAGTTAGAGTACACTCATAATATATGAAATTTTATACTGTCATCCAATCGTAGATTATCATGTATGATAAGATTATGGACTTTTGTAATACTTGTTTTGAAAATCTTATTCAAGGTGATTTCTAATTTCTAATTAGTTGATGATGTTAAAATCTTTATTGTGACAGTATGTGAATATTAAAATCCTTTCTATTTGCTTTTGCTGTATTAGTAATATTCTCTGTTTCCTTTCTTCAATCTTCAGAAAATGGATCCTAATGTGTCTGCGCAACTTCTTGAGTATGACAAACGTTTTGAGAAATATGGAAGTGAGTACACATTTTATGACTACAATCACCCTGAGGAGATACCATCAGAATTGAAGCATTCCTGCAAAGTTGTAGTTGCAGATCCTCCTTACTTGGTGAGAATTAATTGCTTAGATTTTACTCTGTAAATCAGTGTCTTCTATACCTTTTGCTTCCATTTCTGTCAATTTTTTTTGCACTTCATAGAAAACTATAAATGATACAAGTGTTGAAGGATTATTTGATTATCATGTCTTTTTTCTCGTGAAAAATGATTTCTACACCTCTAGTGTGCAAGTTGTAAAAAAAATTTAAACCGTAATACCGTATAACTTAATTCAGTTAAAAGTCAGATGTTAAAACTCAGATGCTATCTTGTGTGCAGTCTGTGCAGATTATAAAAGGGGCGTATGTTTAATTAGGAGAGTACCAATATCACTACCCTTTTCTTGTTCTAATTTTAGAAGTGTAGGTTCCAAGTCATCCAAGATTTATTTATTACAAATCTATTATTGTGTTGGACTTCTCTTAAGTAATTACCCCCTCCCTTGTGTACTTTTTTTACACCTTCTGATTAAAAGTAACGACAGGACTGTGATATGAAGCTGATATTCTTCAGTCTTGTAGGTTTGATTGTAATCAATAATCAATATGAACCTAATATTTTGTTTTGCTTTATTCAAAATTATATGGTACATAATTTAATATCTCTTTTCAATGAGTTGAATTGCATGTTTCATGGATACGTAGGCTTGCTATATCTCAATGTGAACCAATTTAATGCCTGTTTCGTGTATCCTCACACTGCATCACTCACTACTTTGTAAGAATAATTCTAATTATTTGTTACAAGAAGGGGTGCTGACAATGCGAGTGTAAAAGAAAAATCCAGTTTTTTTTGAGGCATGACAAACTGTTTTCCTTCTTTTTTAATCTAAATTAAACAAGGTAGATAAATGTATAAAGAGTGTGTTTGAGTGAACAACTTAATTATGCTTATTTAGTAAGCCCGAATAACCTATCCTTAGAAGTTCTTCCAAATGTCTCCAAAATCTACAAATAGGAGTTGAGTGTAATTGGTGAGCCCTTGTCATTCCATTTGTAATGAAAATTTTGTCCTTTTTAGGGGGAGATAGAAAAGGCATCAAGTGTGAGACTATGAGACTGTAGATTATTTTCAATTTAAAACAAAGTAACATGGCTGATGATCTTTTTTACCTAATTACTTTGGTAGTAGAGCAAAGAGTGCTTGGAGAAAGTTGCTGAAACAATTCATCTACTCGTACAACCTGGAGAGTCATTTTTGCTTCTACTCACAGGTAACAATGAATTTTATCCTGTTGTGCTTCGTGTCACTGCTCTGAAAATGATAATTTACTCTTAATAGAATGTTTATGATGAGATAATCAGTTTGAAGAATTAATAAGAAATAAAACTGTATCCTAGGTTGGGTATTCTAATTGTTGTATTACAATTACTTGTAGGTGAAGTGCAGAAAGAAAGTGCAGCAGAGATCTTGGGCTTGCATCCTTGTGGTTTTAGACCTCAGCATACCAGTAAACTTGGAAATGAGTTTCGGCTGTTCTCAAACTATGACCCTGGAACGAGACTTGGAGGGTGGGAAAAATAGGTACTTTTCCGTTGGTTGCCTTGCCTTTCATGTCTCTAATTAGATATCTGTAAACAGCTTAGGATAAAATGTGTTTTAGATCTCTCAAAATTTGGTCAAAATTAATTTTAATCTCTATATTTTAAAAAACGATAGTTTTGATTCTTGTATTTATGAAATAAGGTAGATTTCATCCTTGATCTTATATTTCATTTTGACTTGACCAAGGACAAAATGTACCCCATTTTAGAAAATACTAGAACCAAAACCAACATTTTTAAAATGCAGGAACTAAAACAAATTTCGACTAAATCTTGAGAAACCTAAAACATATTTTCTGCAAAAAGTTTAAAGGTCTTGTTAACCAGTGCTCTTAGGATACTGGTTAAAAAATTAAAATGAAAAAGTTTTTATTGAAAATAATGTAAGAACACATTTAAAAATTATATGAGAACGCATTTTACGTATCTTAATAAAAAATTTTGCCCTTTTACTTACATTTCCCAAAGTTTAATATATTTCTCCCTATAGCTGCTCACACACTAAATTCCATCTCATATATGCTAAGGAATGTGCATAGCAAAGTATGTCTATAGAATAAAGTGGTGGTCGATTCTGGATTTTCCAATTTGAAAATGATCGTTGGTAGCTGGTCTTATGATGTTAGGTGTATGAAGCTGCAGTTGCGGATTTGATTGATATTGGAGTGATTGGATGATCTTGTCTGCCACTACGAGGACATTGAAGTTATTCTGCTTGAATTACTGAGAAAAAAATACCAACGTTTATGTGGCATTAATTTTAATATTAGCCTCTAGGCAACAGGCATGATTTTGACATTGGTGACCTGAGATATTTGTCCATTTGTGACAATTTCTAGTGAGGGGCACAGTTTTGGGTCCCTATTAGATTATTACGAGGAAATTAGTTTCAGTGGACCAATTAAAATTTTCTTTTCTGATATTGATATTTAAAAGTTGAGGTAAATCTTTGACCTAATCAATTTAAAATTATTGTGAATGATAGCACCACGTACTACTATTCTACTAATAATCGTGTGGTCCAGGAAAATTTTTCTTCAACATGATCATCTTAATATACATTAGTCTAATAGCAGTTTGTCAACTGTTCATAAATGACTATTGCACAAGACAAAATATAGTTCTCACTTGTCAGCATGGAATTAGGCATGCTTATCATCTATTTTCTTTTAATTTATATATAGTTGAAATCAATACATGTAAGAATAATTATTCATGTAACCCTAAATTCCATTGATTTCAAGATTTTGATACTTGTGAATTTTTACTTGCTAAATGAATTTAATTGACCCTACTAGTGAGACCTTCCTGATTTTTTTTTTGACAGAGTGAGACCTTCCTGATTTGAATTCATCTTATTGAATGAAAACAGTTCTTATCATTAAATAGTTAAATAATATGTTGTTTGCAACATGTCACTTAACTGTTGAAAAACATTTTTTTTTTAAATTCTCAAATTAAATATTTTTTATTTTTAAGTTAAAGACTTTTCTTTGTACACGCATTTCAGTTATACTTTACATTAGTTACTTGTAAATACACTTTTATACATTAAATGTTTCAGTAATGAGGTATCATTTTTTTAGTATACTAGAATTTTTTCATAGTGACTTAATCTTTTAGTAGGGTGAAAATTCTAGTACATTCAAGATTAAGTCATATTAGAATTTTTAGTATATAAAAGATTAAGTCACTATGAAAAAATTCTAGTACATACATTTCACCCTAGTATATCTCAATTCTAGTATATCTAAAAGATTAAGTGACTAATTTTTTTTTTTGAAGAGAAGGGACTAAAAAATTAGTTACTTGTAAATACACTTTTATATACATTAAAAAAAAAAAAACATACATTTCAGTAATAAAATTTGAGGACTCTGTAAGAAATGATTTAAAAGCAAATATATAATATGAAAAATTTATATATCGGTCTACCCTAGTATATCTCAATTAACATGAATCAATAGTTTGTTGATGTTCTTAGTTGCTCTGTTTCTGTGGTTTCCTTCTACATCAAAAGGCAAATAATTCTTTCAAACGTGATCAACATTATTGATAACTCTTAATAAGAATTAACTTACCATCAACCTTTTTGATCACTTTCTTAGTTACGAATTAATGACTTATGTTATTATTAAGAGAGAATCAACTTACCATTAGCCATCAAGAAAGGCAAATAAAGACAACCATCAGCCTCATGCATATCTCACTAGATTTGAGTTAACTCCTTTAAAAGTGATCAACATTTTTAATACTTCTAAGAACACAAGTCATTCTGACATTGATGTGAAGTATTTACCACCGAATCAAGTACTACTCGAACCAAAAACTTGTGGTAACTATACAAGTTATTTGTAATTTATTTTAAATTCAAACTTTTAAAATTAATTATAAATATTATCATTGGCCATTACAAAAAGTGCAAATAAGCATCAATCTAACCTCCTTAGAGAAGAAGACGTTAAAATACATAAATCCAGCACTTCATTATAGATGATGCGTGAACTTAAAACATAGGCAGAAAAACTGCGGTTAGTGCTTTTTACTGTGCTCTGGTGGTTTCACAATAAGGATGGGTGTTTTTGCATGATGTGCACAATAGTCGCTTACACTTCCAAGAAATGTCCTGCAACCAAATGTATAAATAGAATAATCTATTATCCAATTGAAACCAAAATAAATAATAAGCTTAAATACACCCTTAATTTTTTTTTATTATAACCATATCTTGAATTTTGTTTCTTTGTATAACTTCGGTTCACTTATTAAGTTGACATCTAATATTTAATACTCCCTCCGTCCCAAAATAAATGTCGTCCTAGATTGTTTTACACAGACCAAGAAAACCTAATAAATAGATGAGAGAGAAGAGTAATTTTACAAAACTAACCTTTGTATTAATATTACATTGAAAAACTAAAGTGATACTTATTAGGGATATTAGTGGAAGAAAACAATTAATATTGCATTGAAAAACTAACATGACACTTATTTTGAGACAATTTTTTTTTTCAAATGCGACACTCATTTTGAGACGGAGGGAGTATTAATATTTATGTTGATGTGGCACTCTATTACACAGTCAAATAATAATTTTATTAAATAATATTAAATGCCAAGTTAAAGAATAACTTAAACAATAAATTGATAGCTTCATATCCCAACACAGTGAGTAAAGGTAAAATATTTTCAGCTATTAATAAGAAAATTAACCGTCAATATTAAAACACATGTAATATTAAATATTTATTTTCTCATCTATCTATTTTACCTTTTAAGATGGATAGCTCAGAGGAGTAAAATTAGCATATATAATTACACTTGAAAGAATGAAAAGAGAGGTATATAGATTGCCAAAGCTATATGCAAGTACAGCAGAATCATCGTAACACTAACCTTTGGAGCGTACCAAGGCCACGGCTACCCAAGACAAGGAGGTTAATTTGCATTTGCTCTGCGGTTTCACAAATCATTTCCCTTGCGTCTCCAGTAAGAATGATACTTTCTGCTTTCACCTGCATTTTCATTGGTGAATCAGATTTGATTCACTGAATGCATGTTTGGATTAAAGTTCACAAACGTAAGTTTGAATTAAAAGTATGTTACAAACTTAAGTTTGATAAAAATGATTTTATTATAACATGATTTATGTTTGGGTATTTTTTATTCAAAATTATGTTGATAAAATGAAACTTGTTTGGATAATACCAATGAAAAGTACTTTTACTTCATGTTTCTATTGTAAATATACAAATCAAAAGTACTTTTACTTTAAAAGTATCAAAATTGTTACTTTTGATCCAAATTCGGGTTTGGTCTAAATGTAAGTTGCAGAATTAATTTTCGAAACTTCCAAACATGATGCCAAACTGAGTTTGAAACTTCAAATGTAAGTTTGAGACACCCAAACGGGTATCCAAACATAGCCTAAATCATTTTCCTATAGTCTACATCAAAGATGCCAAACTTGAATGTATCCTCTTTACCAAGTCCAGGTAAGATATACACACAAATCCAATCAAGTGTGTTTAAACCCTAAATCCTAAACAAAATTAACACACTTATATTGAGTTTGTATGTATCTCTCTCCAGCTGGACTTGACTTGGCTAATACTAGAGAGGATACATTCTTGCCAAAATTTGTATCTCAATTTATCATCATTATACAGTTTCATGAAGATGAAAAAAAGAAAAAAAAAACACACACACACACACACTAAATAGCATATACATACACTCTAATTAGTGAATACAACTTTGTAAAATTTTCAAAAAAAAGAATGAGATAAAAATAGAATGCATTTAAGATTAAAGAAAAATATATATAATTATATTTGTTCCAAATCCATTCTTGTGTGTAAACGGTTGTTGCATTTTGTGATTTTGTCGTATGGATAATTAATGAATGTAGGATCTTCTAAAATAGGTTTTTATAGTGTTGATAAAAATGACTTTTTTTTTCCTTATATATATATATATATATTAGAGATGATAATTTGTATTGTTGCTAAAAGATACAATAATTACCGAAAAAATGACTTTTGATGTAGTGATAGAAGACATTTACCAGCTTATTATGGCACAATTTCAATCCCCGTGAGAGAAGAGCTGCTGATCGTTCTTCTTGTGCTTTCTTCACCGAATCCACCACTACAGTTGTAGGATAAAAAGCTGTTGAAGCGACGTATATATAAGAATCTTATTAATTCGTACCACAAAATACACAGAAGCAAAATATATCCATAAGGTAAAGGCATTGAAAGATAAATATTAACTGAATTAAGCAAATCTTACAAAGGTTAATTATATTATAACATTCAATGAGAAACCGATTTTGCACTATTTTTAATTAAGGGTTAACTAAGTTTTTAGTCCCTAAACTTTTTAAAAATTCTGTTTTTAGTCCCTGAAATCTCATCAATTCAGGGACTAAAAACTGAATTTTTAAAAAGTTTAGGAACTAAAAATCGAATTTTTAAAAAGTTTAAGAACTTTGATCAGTCAAAATTTTGTTAAGAGACCAAAAATTGAATTTTTAAAAAGTTTAGAACCAGTCAAACTAGAGTTTAGGGACTAAAAATCGAATTTTGAAAAAGTTTAGGGACTAAAAACTTAATTAACCCTTTAATTAATCGTTAAGCATAGCTCATCTGGGTTAGTTCAAGGTTGAGACCGTCTATTTTAATTATTAATTTTTTTTGACAGAATAATTATTAATTTATTATTCATCCTAAAATTGAACCTAAAGCATCTTATGTTCAAATTCAGTAAAAACATACACAAATGTGTGTAAGACATTATTTTTTTTTTTCCGCTTTGAGACCGAAGATAAAAATAACTATAAACTGTAGCCTCGCGAAAAAATGATTTGGAGCATGGACAATGAACTACATATAATAACTAGACACATTAATGTTCAATTCAAGAAAAGGGAATAATTTAACAAATTAACTCCATGTTTAATTTTAAATTAACACGTTTCCTCTAATACGGATAAAAATAATGTTCATCAAATGTAACCTTTCTACTATAGCGGTATAACCTATCTTCAAATAAAATTTAATAAAAAACAGACGCAACTTTCACATTTTTTTGAGCGAACTAACAAATGGAATAAATGTGCCTAAAAAAAAAAAAAAGGAATAAATGTGATTCTGCCTCCAATCCAACTCAAGAGTAATATAAAAAACTCAAGATTAACTTTAACACAATTTTATTATTACTTAAAATTTATAAAATTACGAAGTAGACATAATTGAATAGATATAAAAGTCGTATTATTATCTCATGAATTTAATAAATTAAACTTGATAACAAAGAATATTAACCTGCTCCACCGGGTCCAATGGGATACACATAGTTGTGAACTTTGGGCTCAACATGAACCAAATACACCATGCCATCGTTTTCAGATGATGCTTCTGCCACAGTTGCCATGGTGGTGAAGAGGTTATCAAGGGCCCACTTAAGAGCATAGAAGCTCCCTTCACTCTCATCTATAGCCACCATCACCTTCATCCTTATCCTACGTTGCTCTGCACCCGCACTCAGGTGATCACCGCCACCACTTTCTTCCATGACTTTGCTTCCTTTATCAACAACAATTATATATTTCGTATTATATTATATAGCCTACTACTTTGACAGTTTTGCCCCTCACACCTTTTGGTTCCTTTAGGATTTTTATGTCTTTTTTCTGGTGGAAACTGTTTGAGACTTGGCATCACCAGAATCCATGTTCTGCATGACTAGTGAATACGTGTAAACCATGCACATTAATATTATCATTGGCTTCATGCACAACATGATATGCAAATATTGAAATACATGCATTAAGCCAAGCCTATAAGGCTATAACAGGTAGCCTCACTAGGCTATTAGTAAAATGTTCGTATTTGATTTGAATTTGGATTTAATGAGTACATAGGGCCACCATTTAAGATTAACATTTAACGGTATCAATTGACGGATGTACGAAATTAAAGTTAAAATCAAATTGTTGATTCAATGTGGTACAATATTGTAATTTAATAAGACAAATTAAAAGAAAAAGTACTATGATGAGGAAAAGAAAAGTTTAAACGTGACACACATATTTATATGTACTTTGAACACTCACAATAAGGAGATTATTACCAATTCTAGTAAAAGCAAAATTTCTATTTTTACATTAATTCTACTTTAACCATTTTTGACAAAAAAAAAATAAAATTCAAAAGTTAATTGGCCTAAAATGGCCTTTGCTTGCACGGGTAGCACAAGGCACACTCACCCATAACTTTTGTGTCATAAAACCCATAAAATCCATTAGATAACAAAACCCCTCTTGACTCCTAGACCAAACCATTCAAAAGTCAATTCAAATAAAAGGAGAAAAAGAGAGAGAGACCCCATTTTGGTGCTGCTGGCCGTGCAGTTCAAGAGATATGGAGGAGAGAAAATTGCTTGGTTCTTGCTTGGTCATTTGCTTGGAGACTTGGGAGTTCTTGAGTTCAAGTGCTCAAATCTTCATCTTTAGGCTATTTTGTGCTCATAACTTGAGGTACGGAGAAGTTATCTTATCTTGTTCTAGTCTCTCTTGGTTGTTTCATGAAGGTCTCTCCAATAATGTGTTGTATGAGGCCTTGAATGATGTTATTTCTCAAAGATCTTCTTCTCTCTAGCTTGATTTTGCTTCCTTTTCTTTATATGGCTGTTGCCGTGTGGAAATTTGTCTAAATATTTTCGTGCACTTTCTCTATGAAATGAGACCATACCTATGTTTAATCATGCCTCTGGAACACCTCCAAAAATTTTCATAATTTTTTGAGTTTATTTAATATTTTTAATTGATTTATTTTCCCAGTTTCCTTAAATCTGCCCTGTGATATTTTGAGTTAATAAATTGTGTAGATGAAGTGATTTCGTGAAATGAGGCCACAAACCCTTACTACCAATGACATGTGATGTCACTGATTTTTCCTGGAATTTTACAAACCATTTTAATATTTTATTTTGATTATCTATCGTGTTTTCTGAAATGTGCCCTACACTATATTTTTTAAGAGAAAATTTTTTTTAGTGCGAAATAAAGTTTGGGAAAAATATATGTTGTGAAAATACCTCTGTAGAGTACCCCTGAATTTTCCCAGAATTTTTAAAATTGATTTAATAATTATTTTCGAATTTTTAGTGTGAACTCTATTTTCTGCTAACAGGGATAAATAAATGTAGAAATGATACTTGAAGTGAAAAACTTATACTCTTTCTCAAACATGGAAACCTTTTCGAAAGCAAATGAATTAGAAACTTTGTAAACAAGCTTGTAAAAGATCGTCCAACACTTTAAAACAATTTTCACAAAGACAAATTTTTACAAAGATTGTCCAATAGGTATGAAACCAATTTTCTCAAAACTAAGTTATAAAGAACTTGTGCATCCAAAGATGTGTTCAAAGAAATGCAAGAGAAAACAAGTTAAAACTTAAATGATAGAGTATAAACACTTGATTTATACTAGCTCACTTAAACTCTTGAGCTACGTCTAGTTCTCTTTCAAATCCTTGAAGGGTTCGATTCCACTAATCAAAACTTGATTACAAAACAAGTATTCTACCCTGCCACTTTTGGCTTAAACAAATATTCTCTAGGCCACTTCTGACACACCTTTCAATCTCACCCTGAGACTGAAAACATCCAAGTATTATTTATCACTAAACCATTACTGGCTTTCCAAACTACTGTTTGAATGATTACAAAGAATCAAAATAAATAACTCTCAATGAGAGGATATATAATAAAAACAGAATACAATGAAAAACTTTGCTAAGCAAAGGATTGCACATTTAAGCACTCAGTGTTTTGGTTGTCCAACAGAGAAGAAGTATCATAGTAGATTTTTGCAGCACTTTGTTTCTTTCTTGATAGCTTTGTTGTTCTTCTTTGTGTGTTGATCCTCTATTTATAGGCTTCTTGAAAAGTATCCGTTGTGGGGATCAAAGCCTTTGAATATATCCATTTCCTCACAGTACATGACCGTTGCTACGTGACAACTTGGGGGTGGAGAGAGAAAGGGGACAATAGTACAATCCTTTTCTGAGCGCTGTCTCCACTACTTGTACATAAACGATTTTTGTAGGTTTGTGCTTCTTTTTTGTCTATTTTGTACACACTTTGAATTTCAAATGATTAGGCAAATTCAAAAAAGACGAGGAATAAAGGTACTTAGCTTTTTGAGCACGAATCATCCTCGTAAAATGCACATGCGTACTATGTAGATATTGGACGATAGAAAACTTTAGATAAAAAGCATTGTGTAAGTTTCTTTTATCCAATTTGGACGTTCAAGTATGTCGTAATACTTTGAATGCTAGTTTTCACAAACTCTTGGACGTTGTTTAATTATAGTGCGTTGGACGCTAGTTGTTCTTTTAATAAAACAGGTATCAGACTAATAATACTATATTGGACGCTGAAAGATATGAACAAAGTAATATAAGAGTTAAGGATTTCAATACCAAATTTGTCATGGACGAAAGTAATCCTGTAATATTTAATGAAATCCATTAGTCCATCAAATTTTAATACATTTGTTATCATTAAAACCATAGAGATTTTGAGGGGCTAGACACCATCCAATACCTTTGGTTCTAACACTTGCTTCTTCGTTTGACTCGTCGTTGTCATCTGAATCGACTTTTCTTGATGTCGAGATGGAGCCTTGCTTCTTCGTTTGACTCGTCGTCATCATCTGAATCGACTTTTCTCGACGCCGAGATGGAGCCTTCTGTGCAGCTTCCCGAGTCACCATCGAGTGACATCTTGCTTTTTGCATATCCTCCTTTCAACCTTGCCACTATGTTGTGTTTCTTACTGTCGGGACATCCTATTGATTGGAGTCTGGCACCTGCTGTTGCTGTTGTTGAGGAGGACGAGGACACTGAGGAGGAGGATCCTTCTGAGGATTCCTCTTAGGCATAGGTTGGGTAGTTGTTACTTTTCTTTTGTATAGCCGGGGTACTTATAGGAAATAGTTAACCGCTCTATCTAGGTTTTATGTCTTTCTTGATGTATTCAAGGGAGGGTAGCTTAGATATAGTATTTTGTACTTGTGTTATCTATTTTCACCTTTTGAAAAACTTATACTCTATATCACCAAGCTATTTATGATGATGTATGGGAACCCTGACATAGCACTTTGAGCTGGCATATTTATGTGAAGTGATGTTTATTTCTGTAGATCATGTGTATGCTATATTTATTTTGTGATGCCGTCAAACTGAAATTATGTGAATTGAGATATATGAGTTGAATGTGTGTGCAACAATTTGAATTAAGAAGATTTTTTTTCTTTTACGCATTTACCACTCTAATTACTATTTTGAACTACGTTTCTATTTATCATAAAAACGTTTTAAAAAAATGACATATTTCTGAAATCATGATTTAATGTTTTATTTCGCAAATTAAGTAAATTCGTTATTAGATACATATTAGTGAGTCCTAAAAAGGGCGTTACAGGAAAGGTTCTCCAAAGGGTTTCTATGTTTTTAAAAACACGTTGTACACCGGTAGTTCATTTAATCGATGTAAAATGTGATTTCTACTTTGGTTAATAATGGTTAATAATTTAATCGATGAAGAAATCACATTTTACATTGGTTAAATATACAACTGATGTAAACACTATAAAAAATTTACAAAATTGCAATAGCGTCAATTTCTACATCGGTTGTTTAACAACCAATGTAGAAAGTTGACGTTAAAAGGTATTTTCGCACTAGTGTCTTGAAATTATAATTTAATTATACTCTTCGTGTTGTTACACATTATATATATATATATATATATATATATATATATATATATATATATATATATATATATATATATTTCAATTCTAAAAGTAGGTGTTGATCATTTTGTGGTCTTGTATACTATTCAACAAAATGGTCGTAATTAAGTATTATGAAGAAGTTGCTACAAGCAATGACACCGTGAGCAACAACATTGTTGAACAATATCTTAAACATATTGAAACAAAGAAAGGCTTGACATGTTGAAGAGTTAGTTCATGACTTCAAAGTCGACCTAGGAAATATTGGGTCAAAGATAAGAAAAGGTTAATGAGTGGCACTTGTAGGAACCATTTTATTTGAAAGAGGAGTAACCTCACAAATATTCTTTCCATGCAACGACAAGCATTGGTTGAAGTAGGTGAAAGTAGTGCAAGCAATACATGTTGTCATTCAAATGTTTCAAGTGACAATTTACTTGTGTTCGATGAACTATACTTTAGAGACATTTTAAAGATAAGAGAGTCAAATGCCGCTCAACTTAAATACAATGAGGTATTAAAGCTAATATACACATTTTATTTATTATTTTCTCCTTGATTCCCTGTTCATGCTTTAATATAATAATTGGTGTTTTCTCGATAGTTCATGAAGTATATAAATTTTTACATTAACACAATAAATTTTTTTGAGGGACTAAAATTGCACATTCATGAAACTATAGGAACCAAAAATGGATTTAAGCCTATTGACCAAATGCGATAAGCAAAATCTAATTGATAGTAAATATTTTAGAGATGATTTGTATTGTTGCTAAAAGATACAATAATTACAAAAAAAATGACTTTTAATGTAGTGATAGAAGACATGCACAAGACATTTACCAACTTATCATGGCACATTTTCAATGCCCGTGAGAGAAGAGCTGCTGATCGTTTTTCTTGCGCTTTCTTCACCGAATCCACCACTACAGTTGCACGATAAAAAGCTATTGAAGGGCATTGAAAGATATAAGAATCTTATTTGTACCACAAAATTCACATAAGCAAAAATACCGGAGAGAAAATCGGGTTTTATTTATTTGTTTTAAATGTTAGTTTTTTTATATTTATTTTATAGGTTAGATTTATTTGTTTTTTATTTTTTAGTTGTAAAGTTTTTATTGGTTGTATGTAAGGATGAGGTGTTAGGTTTGTGCCCATCCAAGAATTTCTCCCACAACATATACAGAAGCAAAAATATCCATAAGGTAAATTGAAAGATAAATATTAGGTTTAATTACTATTTTTGTCCTTTAATTTATTTTTTAGATCTAATTTAATCTTTTAATTTTTAAAAGGTTCAATTTGGTCTCTTAATATATTTATTAGGTTCAATTTGGTTCCATTATTTTTAAAAGGTTCAATTAGGTCTTTTATTTTTTAAACTAGGTTCAATTTAGTCTCATTTTTCTTCTATCAGCTTCGAAGATTTTCAAAAAATGGGACCAAATTTGATTACAAATGGGACCAAATTAAATCCAATTTAAAAAATAAAGAATCTAATTTAAACTTTAAAAAATAAAAGTACCAAATAGAACTTAATAAATAAATTAAAGGACCAAATTGAACATTTTAAAAATAAAAATATCAAATTAAACCTAAATAATAAATTAGAGGACCAAAATAGTAATTAAACCTAAATATTAACTGAAATAAGCAAATCTTACAAAAGGGACGCTTTTTTTTTTTCAACGAATTTTATTGCATTCCTGGGAATGTTATTCCCAAAAATATTACATAGGAATGACATTCGTGGGCATTTTAAAAAAATATGTTTGGTTAACAATTTGTTGTGAATCTTTTTTATATTCCCAAAAATAAAAAAAAAGATATTACATTTTATATTAACAACCAAAGTTTTCAATTCTTTTTATGCTTCTCGTACGGATAACTTAATAAAAAGAATAAATATATGTCACACATAATCATAAATAACTAAAAACTTGTGGGCATAATAAGCATAAATCATTAAAAAAATGGCAACAAATAAATCTAAGGGCAATTGTATGTAAAATATTGTTTAGACATAGTATGCAATATTCCAATCAACAGGTATAAGCTATTGTAACAGATTTTGGATACCCATGGCAAGTCATAAAACAAAGCGTATTAACATGGGAATAACATTTTTGGATATTTAAAAAAATCCACATTCCCACCCCCTTTTCATGATTCTCATGATAAATATGGATTTTTACATAATAAATATGATTTCCACCACACAAAAATCCACATTCTCATCTCCTTTTCATGGGAATAACATCAATATAAAATTAGTATGAGCATGGGGATCTCATATTCCTTAGAATAAAAGATACTTAAAAATATTTTTTGATTACCTTCTAACAAACATTAAAATATATATTCCTATCCAGTGTTATAAAATCCGATTCGGACCGGTCGGTTGGACCATTTGAACCAAAAACCAGTGACAGCCGGTCCAAGCTGGTCTTTGGATCGGATGTGCATACGACCCAGTTTAACCCGGTGTCACTTGGCAGTTTTTGGGAAGAATCAGTGACCCCCGTCAGGTTTAGTGACTCAAATGGGTGACTCAACTTAAAAAAAAAATGCTCCGCGATTCAGTCAGAATACGCAGCTCTGGCACTCGCAACCGTCGATGCAGCTCCAGCAAGGCCAATTTCGACTCCAGCAAGCTTTGATGCAGGTCCAATGGTGGCCAGGTTGTGTATTTTTCTTCATTTAGGGTTGAAGCAGAATAAAGAAGCAAGGCACGCATGAGAAGCATGGACTCAAAAGGGGACTGACAACTACAAAAGGGGACGAGAAAGGAGAAACAAATTGCTTCTCAAAAAAATAAAAAGCACCATTTGAATTTTGTTCGGTCCTTTGGGATCTAATTTAGATTTTAAAATTTAAAACTCATTGAGAACGAAAACACGACACTCTGCCCCAGTGCATAGCTGTAGCTTACATAATGATCCCAACTCCCAAGTTTTCAACTCCCAGTGCATTTCTAATTTCTATACAATCTCAAGTACCAGATCTATTAGTATAATATAATACTACCTCCCTCTTTATCTATAAAATGTTATTGATTAATTTAAGTATATTAAGAAAATTGGTTAATGTAAGTATTAGTATTAAATTTATCTGTAATTGTAATATTTTTTTAAATTTATCCTTAATTAATTAATGCAAAGAAAGAAAATAATAATAGTGGAGTTTCAATTTTTAAAACTAAATTCTTTAATTCTTCAATCCATATAAGAGAGATAAAGAGACAATTTATAACATTTATTATTTATAGATTATTGAAATAATTAAAGGTATTTTGGTTAAAAAATAATTAATTCAAGAAACAATTATAATACTACATCCATCCTTTTTTATAAGACATTATCTTGAAATTTTCTTGTCCCTTTTTATAAAACTTTATTATAATTGTTTCTTGCATTAATTATTTTTTGACCAAAATACCCTTAATTATTTCAATCTATAAATAATAAATACTATGAATTGTCTCTTTCTCTCTCCTTGCATTAATTATTTAAGGATAGATTTGAAAAAATATTACAATTACAGACAAATTAATGCTAATATTTAGATTAACGAATTTTCTTAATATGCGTAAATTAGTCAATAACACCTTATAAATAGAGACAGAGGTATTAGAGTCTTATAAAAAGGGATATGAAAATTTTAAAATAATGTCTTATAAAATGGGACAAAGGTAGTAATACATATGAATGGATATGGACATATATAATAATATAATACTATTATAATTATAACAATAGTCTACTGATGTGTAGTTATAATTTATTTAATATTGAATATACAATAATATTAATATACAATAATATTAATATATGTATATATTAAAATAATATTCATACAGATATGTAGTTATATTTTATTTAATATTGAATACA
The DNA here is from genome assembly GCA_026413185.1 of Pueraria montana var. lobata. Lineage (NCBI taxonomy): Eukaryota > Viridiplantae > Streptophyta > Magnoliopsida > Fabales > Fabaceae > Pueraria > Pueraria montana. The sequence goes on from CM048647.1 coordinate 46,796,888, forward strand.
ATAATATTAATGTATGCACATGTTAAATATAACTATATTTTTATGATAATTATAATATATATATATATATATATATATATATCAAATATATTTTTATTAAAATTATATTATACTATATATATATATATATTATATTAATTAATATTACAGCAGTTCGTGCGGGTTAATTATTGATACAGTGGTTCGATTACTGATCCAGTAAACCAGTACCTAGACCAGGTCGATGACTAGTCCGATTTTAATAAAAGTGTTCTTATCTCTACATTCCAATAACATTATGTGAAACAAACGTCTCCAAAGTTTAATTATATAGGCTTAAATGCAATTTTAATCCTCTCCTATTTTGTATAATTCATAATTTTGTCTCAATTTTAAAACAGAGGGACTAAAATTGTAGATTGTGCAAAATAAAAGGGACTAAATGTCTCAATTTTAAAATAAGAGGACTAAAATTGCTGATTATACAAAATAGGGGGACTAAAATTGCATTTAAGCCTATAATATAACATTCTGTAAAAAAAAATAAAATTATTTTATAACATTCAATCCCCCCTCCTGATGCAGGTTTCGAACCTAGGTGCTTGTGGTTGATGAAAATGCTTCAAACCAACAAACTACTTACATAACCTATATTATAACATTCAATAGGAAACTGGTTTTGCACTCATTTTAAATTGAGACTTAAATATGAATTTAGTACATGTAAGTTTGTGTTTTTTTCAATTTTGTTCTTTTTAAGTTTTTTATTTCATTTTTTATTTTTTTTTCATTTTTAGTCTTTGGAAGTTTGCATTTTTCCAATTTAGTCCCTAAAGAGATTTAAGTGTGACTAAGTCTTAAATAGATGATTAGTCTCATAGCTGATCTAAAGGACCAAAACTTGTAATAACATCTTGAAATTTTGTCGGAGAATCAAAGACTTAATTAGGGTGGTAATAAAAAACAGCCTATATAAAAAAAAAAAACTTAACTCCATGTTTCAATTTAATGTTTCCACTAATACGGATAAAAGTAATCTTCACCAAATGTAACCTTTCTACTATAGCCTATCTTCAAACAAAATTTGATAAAATAAAAAAAAAGATGCAACTTTCACATTTTTTGAGCGAACAAACAAAAGGAATAATAAATTTGATTCTGCATCCAATCCAATTACTCTCAAGATTAAATTTAACCCATTTTTGTTATTAATTATGAAAATTCATAAAATTACGAAGTGGACAATGAATAGATATAAAAGTCATATTGTTTCAAAAAAAGATATAAAAGTCATATAATCTGATGAATTTAATAAATTAAACTTAATAACAAAGACTATAATGAAAGATATTAACCTGCTTCACCCGTGTCCAATCGGATACACATGGTTTTGAACTTTCGGCTGAACATGAACCAAAAACACCATGCCATCGTTTTCAGGTGATGCTTCTCCCACAGTTGCCATGGTGGTGAAAAGGTTATCAAGGGCCCACTTAAGAGCATAGAAGCTCCCTTCACTCTCATCTATTGCCACCATCACCTTCATCCTCATCCTACGTTGCTCTGCACCCGCACGCAGGTGATCACCACCACCAGTTTCTTCCATGACTTTGCTTGCTTTATCAACAACAATTCAACCCCATATATTTTATTTCGTATTATTATTAATATAGCCTGCTACACTTTTTGGTTCCTTTAGGATTTTTATGTCTTTTCCTTATTGGGAACTGTTTGAGACTTGGCATCACCAGAATCAATGGTTGCATGACTAGTGAATACGTGTAAACCATGCACATGAATATTACCATTGGTTTCATGCACAACAGAATATACAAATACATGCGTTAAGCCAAGCACTAGGCTACTAGTAAAATGTTCGTATTTGATTTGAATTTGGATTTAATGAGTACAGAGGACCTTGTTAAGATTAACGGTATCGATCAAATTGTTGATTAAATGTGACAATATGTAATTCAATAAGACAAATTAAAAAAAAGTACTGTTTTTTTGAAGAGGAGGAAAAGAAAAGTTTAAATGTGACACACATGTTTATATGTACTTTGAACACTCACAATAAGGAGATCATTAACTTATTTGGAGAATAGATATAGATAATAATTTTTTATTTGATTAATTATTTTTGGATTACATTTAAATGCAAGCAAATGTCATTAATTTTGTCACTCAAATTTTGATTATTATTATAAAGTTTACATGTGTGATTGTGATCGTGATGTTACAGTTTTCTGTCTGGAGCGTCTATTGATTAGTGTGATTCAAATTGGGTTAACTAAGTTTTTAGTCATTAAACTTTTTCAAATTTTGTTTTTAGTCCCTAAATTTTAGTTTGATTGGTCAAGGTTCCTAAACTTTTTACAAATTATATTTTTAGTCCCTAAACTTTAGTTTGACCGGTCAAGGTTCCTAAACTTTTTAAAAATTCAGTTTTTAGTCATTGAAATCTCATTAATTAAGGGACTAAAAACTGAATTTTTAAAAAGTTTAGGAACTAAAAACAAAATTTTTAAAAAGTTTATGATGAAAAAGTTTAGGAACTAAAAACTTAATTAACCCATTCAAATTTGAATTCAAACGGATTGAATGACGTATATATGGGATTTGTTAACATACTCACCTCTTTTTTAGTTGGAATATTTTAGCAGCCTACACCAAAACTTTTGGACAAAAAATTTGCTAACATAGTCTCACCTCTTTTTTAGTTGGAGTATTTTAGCAGCCTACATCAAAACTTTTAGACAAAAAAAAAAAAAGAAGAATAATTCTGAATCCTCCTCCTACCTTTTTATGGTAAGTTTTAAATGTATTTTATACTTCCAAGACATTAAATGCTTTTACTTTTCATTCAATACTTACCATAAAAGGTAGTAGGAGGATTTAACATTACTAAAAAAAAATAGTATATATATATATATATATATATATATATATATATATATATATATATATATATATATATATATATAGGGATTAAATGACATCCTTGTAAGTTTCACCAACTTTTCCATCATTCAATAACTTTATGTAGCATGTGAATTTGATCGATCCAACCGTTGAATTATAATTATATATTGTCTTGATTGTTTGTGTCAAATTTTATGAAAATTGAACATCAATAAGAAGATAATTAAATGATCCATATTTTAGTATATTTTGAAAATTATATATTACGTCAATTTTGACCTATATGAATGAGGTACCAATTATTTTTTTTATTAATATAAAATTTGGTAGATATGATTTACATGAATGGAACTTTCAATCCAACAATGGATTTTGAGATAAAAGTATTTAATTGAAAGTTATTGAATGGTGTAATAGTTGGTGTAAGTTACACCGGTGTCATTTGATCCCTTTTCTCTCTCTCTTTATATATATATATATATATAAGGAGAGATAAGTTATTTTAAAAGAGTTACTCTTCATTCTCATTCTTTATTTTCTTTTAATCTAATGGTCAAATATGAGTCATTTGTTAGAACCATTAGATTAAAAGAAAAATAAAGGGTGAGAATGGAGAGCAATTCTTTTAAAGTTACTCCACGAGTAACTCTAAAAAAGTAACTATAGAAATCCTCACACACACACACACACACACACACACACACACACACACACACACACACACATATATATATATATATATATATATATATATATATATATCATGTTCATCTATCTCCAAAATTTTTCGGAATATATTTTCTTATACATTCATTTTTTTTTTATCTTTTTTCGTAATAATGAAAGAAAAAAAACTTCTTTTTTCACGTCTTGTCCAAGGTTCTTATCAATTGGTATCAAAGCCTTTCACCTGAGTCCCACATTGAAAGTATGAGATTCCAATGTAGGGTTTATAAGCCTTGAGCTCTTTAACTACAATAACTAACCTTTGTGGTGTGATTCTCCCAAAAGAGAATTTAAAGAAGCATATATAAACACAAAATATAAATCCATTAACTATGCACAAATATAAACAAGCAAACAAAAAATCCATTAACTAACAAAAAGAGAATATAAGAAGAAACTCAAGCAAACTGAAAATCCCTTAACCAATATCCTTAACATAAATACATCCACATCACAAATGCACAACAATGGCGACAAAAAAAAAGAGGCGAAGTAGAGGAAGCGTACTTGAAAAGGGTCAAACCTTGGCGACATTGATGTCGTGAGTGTGTCTTCGTTGTAGTGGTAACCAACATGACAATGGCAACACCACATTTTTGAAAAGCACAACAAATGGCGACAATGTCACGTTTTCAAAGATGAGAATGACATGTTAGTGTGTTTGTGAAAGGTTGTTGAGCACGAAAGGAAGAAAATCGAAGACAAGGTTGCATGAGGAGGGTTCTCCAAAGGGGTTCCATGTTTTTAAAAACACATTTTACATCGATTGTTCATTTAATCGATGTAAAATGTGATTTCTACATTGGTTAATAATTTAAGCGATGAAGAAATCATATTTTACAACAGTTAAATATACAACTAATGTAAACACTTAAAAAAATTTACAAAATTGTCACCGCATCAATTTCTACATCGGTTGTTTAACCACTGATGGAGAAAGTTCACATTAAAAGGTATTTTTGCATTAGTGTTTTGAAATTATAGTTTAATTGTACTTTTCATGTTGTTACATGTTTTTTTTTCAATTCTAAAAGTAGGTGTTGATCATTTTGTGGTTTTGTATACTATTCAACAAAATGGTCATAATTAAGTATTGTGAAGATGTTGCTACAAGCAATGACATCGTGAATAACAACGTTGTTGAACAATATCCTAAACATATTGAAACAAAGAAAGGCTTGGTGTGTCGAAGAGCTAGTTCACGACTTCAAAGCGGACCTAGGAAATATTGGGTCAAAGATAAGAAGAAGAAGTTAATGAGTGATACTTATAGGAACCATTTTATTTGAAAGAGAAACAACCTCACAAATATTCCTTCCATGGCAATGACAAGCATTGGTTGAAGTACGTGAAAGTAGTGCAAGCAATACATGCTGTCATTCAAATGTTTCAAGTGACAATTTACTTTTGTTAAATGAGCTAGGCTTTAGAGGCATTTTAAAGATAAGAGAGTCATTGAGACGCGCAAATGCCTCTAAACTTGAATCAAATGAGGTATTAAAGCTAATATATACATTTTATTTACTATTTTCTCCTTGATTCCTTGTTCCATGTTATTATATAGTTATTGGTATTTTCTCGATAGTTCATGAAGTATAGAAAAAGAAAGATAGAAATGGCATACTAGAAAAAAAGAAGAAAAAATTTGATTTTTTTTTGTTTTTTTATACTTCACAACTACCGAAAAAACACAAATGACTATATAATAATATGGATCAAGGAATCAGGGAGAAAATTATAAATAAAATGTGTATGTTAACTTTAATACCTTATTTGATTCAAGTTTAGGGGCATTTGTGCGTGTCAATTACTCTTTTATCTTTAGAACGCCTCTAAAGTTTAGCTCATCGAACACAAGTAAATTGCCACTTGAATAATTTGAATAAGAGCATGTATTGCTTGCACTACTTTCACGTACTTCAACCAATGCTTGTCATTGCATGGAAGGAATATTTGTGAGTTTGCACCTCTTTCGAATAAAATGATTTCCATAAGTATCACTCATTAATCTTTTCTTCTTATCTTTGCCCCAATATTTCCTATGTCAGCTTTGAAGTCATGAATTAACTCTTTGACACACTAAACCTTTATTTATTTCAATACATTTAAGATATTGTTCAACAATGTTGTTGCTCACAGTGTCATTGCTTATGGCAACGTCTTCACAATTCTTAATTTCGATCATTTTGTTGAATAGTATACAGGAACAAAAATTCGATATCTGTTTTCAATATATATATATATATATAACAAAAGTGTAACAACATGAAGATTATAATTAAAGAATACTACTACTACTACCACTACTACTACTACTACTACTAGTAGTAGTAGAGCAAGCAACTAAAGAAATAGATGGCCTTACTTTTAGATACACTTAATTTGGAAACCCTCGTCTAGAGATTAAAAGTAAAAAGATATGTCACAAACTTAGTAATATTAAGTCACTCACCTCAAAAACACTTCTCTTAGTGATACATGTTTTTATTTTATTAGATAAAATCATATTGCTTTACAAATAAATTTATAATGGCTTACAAAGGACATATTAAGGATCAAGATGTGCTAAGGTTGCATACCTAATGCTCTGCATTGAATGTTGAAACCAGGACACAAAATCTTTCTTGAACTTAGTAGCAATGTAGTTTCTGCCCTAAGCAAAAATAGGAAAAATTAAAAAAGTTATAATTTTTATGTTAAAATAATAATAAATTTATATAAAAATTATATTTTATAATTTATAATATAAATTAAAAAAAACTGAATACATATGATTTATTATGTTAAACAAGCTTATAAAGCACTACAACATCAAATGTTCTATGACAGAACTTTCAATTGTTTTCAAGGTTACAATTTCAATAACAAGAGTCTACTAGTAAAATATATAAAACACAATGTTCTAAGCAAAAAGGGGGAAATCACGCACTAATATGACAATTTGGTGAGGTCGAGAACTCTTGTCATTGAGGTATGTCTTTCCTACCTATCTTTGTGTTGCAAGAATATAGTGGGAAATGTAATGCTATAAACTAGCTTATGTAAAGAAATTTATGCAAATTTCTTTTACCTTCACAGAATATTGGGAGCTTTTTCAAATACACCATCCTTATCTTCATAGGTTGGCTACATACTCAAAGGTGTTAAGAAGATCCATCAACTTGCTTTCATTCATGAAGTCTATCATTCCTTTGGGCCCGTAGTTACCTTCAACAATCCCAATATAAAGCATAAATAACAAGAAAATACTTTAATGTTTTTCTAATTTTTATTTAATTACAAGCAATAAACTACAATTATATAGATGAAAGTAACAATCCCAAAGTGATTAGTCCAACCTTTACAAACACCATTAACAATTCCCATGCATCAAGGATCTAAAACTTTATATAATATAATACACAATATTCATGTCATGTCACTTGTTTTTATCTCTTCTTTGTACTATAGGTACATTTACATACATTTAAAATAATGATGTTTTCTTTTTGGTAAATAACAAAATGCTTATGATCTAAGTGCCATGTAAAATGCTTTTGAGTTGTGATCTTTAAAACTAAAGGTTTTTATCTTAATTTAAATAATATTTTTGAAGAATTCACATTTACAAGAGCAATATTTTCATTAAAGGAGATATAAAACTTCAAGGATATTAAACTTTGGGGGCTAGGTTCTAGTTAGCTAAGTGTTTTCTTATAGTAAGCAAGATCACCATGACCCCTTTCACGAGGAAACCAAAAAAGAGATCCTATTGGGAATTTATTAACTCTCAGAGGAGATGAGAATGTAAATAATTTTTACATGTTTCCAAAATAATTTGTATGCATACTCATAAGCATTATCCTTAATTGTTTGCTTCTGTGCCTATGTGTTGTACCTCAAGCATTTTAGCACACGTTTGTTTGATTTAAAAAGAGCATGAATCATGGTAAAACTCAACACCAAGCCACCAAATATAAGTGCATCAACCATATGACAACAAAAAGATAATTACTATATCACTCAAAAGAGCAACACTATTCCAAAATGGAACATTAAAACATCTTCCATAATTTGTTGTTGCACAACATCAACTACTAGCATTCTTATGAATATGGTAACACATGCTTGATTATCATAATATATTAGTAGTTCCTACACCAAAAATCTTGTAAGTTAATGTACAAGATTTCAGGTGGATATATAAGTTCTTGAGACAAGATACATAGCCAGAGTACAATTAGGGGATGTTGCCAAATTTGATAATTTGTGGCATGCATTACAATTTGTAGGCAACAAGTCTTCACAAGTCTGGTGGCATCTACACACCAAGGTAAACTATAATTTGGTTAGTTTATAATAAAATAATTTACCATGTTGTCCTTAGTGGTGCTGGTATTTTTAATAAAAAATAATAACAACATACTATCCTTTAAACAAAATTGTTTTCTTTTTTGGGAAGGAGGTGATCACGGGAGAGAAATAGGAAGACAACAATTCAAATAGTATAACAACAATGCAATAACATCTAACACAAAAAAAAAAAAAATACTAAGTAGTTATAAACACAATAAAGAAAATAAACAATGCACAACATATAATATAAATAATAAAATGGACAACATATACCAAGAGAATCTAGCTCAGTTGGTTGAGCAGAGTACGCAAGTTGTTGTAAACCCTTTGGTACCTATCTTTGATTCCTACGGATAAAAAAAAAATCAAACAATAAAAAACACTTGGTATTTACAACTTCATAATGACAAACAATTAGCAAAAAACACAAAGTTACAAAGACATAAACACTCTTTCTCACACATAGATAGAAAAAATAAAACAAAGAGATATATTATACAAGCGAGAAAGTGACAGAGAGAGAGAGAACTCATAGTCACATACACAAGGTTTGGCTTCACTCCAGGGTTTAGGTCTCCACAAAGTTCCTTGTCTCAGTCATGCCTTTAAAAAACACCATTCAAGGAATGCAATACTTGAAGTCAATGTTAGGAAGAAACGAAGAGAATGGTTAAAGAGAGAACATGGTGAGAACACACTAATAGACATAGATGACATAATATACATAATACACAAGAGAGAGAGAGAGAGAGAGAGAGAGAGAGAGAGAGAGAGAGAAAGATTATACAATAATTGTTCGATCTACAGTGGTAAGTGCTAGCAAGCTCCGGCGAAGTGCTCAATCTACGAATTCAAGAGAGAAAAGAGTAGACCCAGAGATGCAGGGCCACTGTGCTAGGGTTTCCCTTGCATAAAAATGAGCACAACACGTTTAGATGATAATATATATAGTCAGGCTTTTATTTAGGAAGCTAATTTGTTGGTTGGTCTGTATTTTAATTTGGAAAAATAAAACCTAAACTAGACTACCTAAGCCCTTTTAAACCCAATTCTTTAACCCTAAAAACCAATGACCCTTTTGAACTCATCCATTGCAGCCAAAATGGGCTTTGAGTATGTCGAGTTTCAGGTGGATCAGTTTGGGCTGCTTTGCCCTAGGTATCAATATCTTTTTTATCCTATACTAATAAAAAAGAATTATCTCAACATTAAAATCATATCATAAATAAGTTAGCATTTAATTTAAAGGTATTTTAAAATTTATAATAACACATTTAAGATAACTTTTCACCACCTTACAACAAGGTATACATAGTTAGACAATTTCTTATATATTTCTATGAATAATACCTCTTTAACTTTTCACATTTTTTATTTTTGATAGATAATATACGTTATAAAGACTTATCAAGTCTATTAATTATATTTAAATTTCAAATCTTAAATAATTAAATTAGATTATTTAAGTTCAAGTCATCATGTCTACAATAATATTTTAAAATATTAAAATTAAATTATATACGAAGTTACAAAAATGTCTTTAATTACAAAATCTGTTAAAATCTAAAAAAAGCATAATAAATTTAAATAACTTCATTTGAATTTGAAATTTTATGCAAATATAATATTAAAAATTATAATGTTTGGAAAATTTCTAGAATCTTCTAAATTCTTTTTCAAGTAAAATGACAATGTTGCCCTTAATAGTGAATGAATACTAGAATAGAAAAAAAACCATCTAGGCTTAATTGAAATTTTTATAATATATTTGTAAAATTATTATAATTTTTAAAAATATGTTTAATCATAAAACCAACTCTAATTTTCTTTAATAAGGTGAAATATTAAGGTGAAATAGATATAATTGACAAATATAGATATAATTCTAAAAATAATTTTAAGTTATAATTGATAAATAACATTAAAATATTTTTTTTGAGTTATAAAATTATTTTTATAGTTGTAAAAAAATAATTTTCCCTTAATTCACATTTCTAACAAAATAATTTTATTTAACTACTTTTATTCCAAAATTATTAAAAACAGTAAAATTAGTCTTAAAATTTAATTTCCAACTAAATAATGTTAGAAATAATATAAAAATAAATTCCAAAACATGAAATCATAGAAATATATTTCTAAAAATTATTTTAAAATTTTGAGTTGAAACTAGCTTTTATTGGTCTATATTTTGCATAACTTTTTTTTTGTTGTAAAATTATTATAATTTTTTAAAATACGTTTAATCGTAAAACTAACTCTAATTCACAGTAATAAGGTGAAATATTAAGGTTTATATTCTATTTTCATTTTATCTTATTAAATGAATCATTTAGAACTCCAATTTATTATTTTGGCCTTGAATATCCAAGGATGGATTCATTTCTTCAACTTTCTTCAAGTTCCACAAAGAGCCCTATGTGTTAGGTTAGTTTTTTGGGATAATTTCGTACTTAAAAAAAATAAATACCTCCCTCTCGAAAATCCTCCCAATATATAAAACAACTTTATCCAGCTTCATGGGGTAGAGAGCATAACTAAAAATTTTTACTAATATTTTCTTAAGTATTTTGAGTATTTAAGGGTATATTATGCTATAATAATTCCACAATCTCCAATAATTATTAAAACAACATTTAGGTAGCAAAACCAACATTCTAATACATCAATAACTTAAATATATTCAACATATTCTTTTGAAAATTTGTGGAACATTCAAGAGCTCAAACAAAACAATCATCCAACACATATATCTATAATAATTATTTTTAGAGCAAATTACAGCAACACCCCTGAGCTTTTATCAAATTACATATAATCCCACCCTTTTTGATTTTCCTACACTAACCCCCCTTTAAGTTTGAAAACATTACACTAACACCCCCTTATATGTTGGAAAACATTACATTGACACCCCTTCAAATCTTACATTAACACCCCTTCAAATCTTACATTAACACCCCCTTAAAGGGAGGTGAATGTGATGGTTAAATAAACAGGGAGTGCTTGTGTAATTACACGAAATCTCAGGAAGTGTTGCTGTAATTTGCTCTTATTTTTAAATAATTAAAGTCTATATAAGGTATACTTTAAAACATTCACATAGTTACTTAACATTCAAGAGTAGTAACATATTTTTGTGTTTGGGAATAAGAATAGAGACACAAAGTTTCAAGCTTTTTGTAGAAATTTCATTCTAACTCAAAACCAATAACTGTTTAAAGACCAAAGCAAGCATCAAACTTGTGAAGTCACAAGAACACACTATAAAACAAAATCATAAGAATTTTAAGAGGATTTTATTCGGTCAAAACTTGAAGAAATAGGGAAGGCTCCTTTACTCTTGTAGATCCTAAACTTTGGAAGCTTGAAAATGAAGGAAAAATTGAAGCTTTTAGGCTAGCTTCTTCCAAAACCAAAATGACAGCCAATAAAATGAGGTTTTCGTGTAATAAAACAAATAAAATGGTAAGGGGAAGTGAGGAGAAAATTTCTTTGGAAAGAGGTGGAAGAAAATCACCAAAATGGCTTGAAAACTAAGAAAGGATGAAGGAGATGGTGTCTCCAAAGGGTGAACCACCTTCATGTTCTTTGTTTCTTGAATTTAGAAAAGATTAGAGAAATAAGAAAATTTTGAGAGGAAGAAGAGGAGAGAGCTGCGATTTTGAGAGGTAAGAACAATAATGAAAAATGAAGCACTTGGTCTCCAAAAGTATAAGAAGCCCAATATGTTAGGTTAGTTTTTTTGGAATAATTTCATACTTAAAATAAAATAAATACCTCTCCTCGAAATTCAAATGAGTGGGATGACCAAGGGCTAGGGTGATTATTCTCCTAGCTCTTGATTGACTTCTCTTAGACTAGCATTGGTGGGGAAAGCTTGTAAAGGAAATTTTAGGTAAAAGTAATTTATCCAAAGGTGAAAATGCCACTTCCACTAATTTTTTGTGCTAATAACATATTTAATGAGTTAATGACTCATTAATATTAATTGGACCATTTAGAAATAATTATATATGGCTCAAAATATTTTTCTTACTCTCATAAAGTTTCCTAATTAAAATGTGTATCAAATACCAAATTAAAATAAAGCTATTTTAATAAATAGTGTCAAAATTAAGTAATTTTTTTTTTACAGAAACTTAATCATAACTAATTCCACGAACTTTTGCTATTTGCTCACTTTCATAGTGTAATACTGTATTATTAGCTTACAACATAGTCCCATTTTCAGTGAAATTCTCTACTAAAACTTATATATAAAACCACACACATTTATTTAATTAAATTTTCATAACTAAACTTAGGTGACATTTGTTTCATAGAATGATATTGTATTCCATGAAATGACATACCAAGGAATACTACAATAAAAAATGTTTGTTAGGAGTACGATAAGTGTAATGGTTGTATAAGTAATAAAGTGAAAAGTAAAATATCGTCTCTACAAGGATTGTGGTTTAATAACAAGACAACCAATTAATTACTCGTTGATTTATAAATAAAGGAAGAATTGATTGTAGGTTTTTATTTAATTCAAAGTGAAGTAAAATGAAATTAACAAGTATTAGAAATTCAATTAGTAAAAATGGTTAGGTATTAGAATCCCTTTAATTTCCCCTAAGGTAATCTCCTTTCCAAATTCTCTCCTGTTATGTAATTTTCCTCCGATTTCTCTAAAGTAGTTTAATCCTAATTCCTTAGGCAATAAACACTATGTTCCCAATTATGTACCCTAATTCTTTAAGCGAGCAAGATTGGTTACAAGTATTAAGAAAAGGAAATCCACACAGAAGCATATGTACAACCTATTCCTATCCCTAAGCTCAAGAATTGTATGACTATTGAATTTGAAGGTTCAAATCCCAATTTTCTAATTGAAAGATTCAAATTACAAACCTATTCTTAGTGAGTGTCAATCATATAAAGACATTAAGTAAAAATTCAATAACTAAGTTATCTTAATAAAAGAAGGATTCAATCAAGATGTAAATTACAAAAGGTTCTATTAAGATTCATCCTAACCTAACCCAAAAGGGTTTAGAAACTCATGGCAATACTAAACACAAAACAAAGAGTAGAAAAAGATAGATAGATAACCATGAACCCTAAGAATCAAAACTGAAATCCTCAAGATCCAAGCAAAAGATGAGTCTTCAAGCCTTTCCTCGCTTTTGATTCTTAGATTGCTCAAAGAATCCCCTAAACATGTATTTTTTTTTCCTTTAAATAGCAAGTTTGGATCTTCTGGATTGTAAACAAATGAACTTGGCTAATTAGGAGCTAAAAGACATCAAATTCAGAGTCTAGACCTACTCGATGGGGTTTGGTGAAATATCCGAAACAAAGATACGTTGGCATCAGGATTTGCTTAGTGAGTGTGTGCCAAAATTGGCCTGCCAGATAACTTGCTAAACCCGATGGGTGGCTATGCTAAACAAAGACTCACCAAGTGGGTGTGCGGACACGTCGAACGACCTCTAAGATTCGTTGGGTGGATACATGCAGATGCTGCTTAGTTTTTTGTCCACCATGCTCTCTACAATTAGAACTGACTTTTGACATATGCACAAAAGTTGTAGATAATTTTGTCCTTCAAAAAATGGCATTGGTACCATGTCTTTTCAATATCTTCAACTCAAGATATGCTCAAAACAATGTACCTATATATGTTAGTGTTGTCAAGACAACATGTCAACTTCAACTTCAAGCCTAATTTCCTCTATATCTAAGTTAAATATAATCAAACTCTTTATGTGAAAAATGCTGATCTATGTTTAATCTTTCCATAGAGATTGATATCACTTCAATCACATTCCTAGAGTTTGAGTTGTGACCAAAACAAGGAGGAAAGATAAAAGTTTATGTCCAAAATTTGAAGTTTTTCACAATTGCTCATTTTTCCTACAATAAAAACCCAAGAAAATTAGTGGATTCATGCACCTTTTCAATTTAAATAATTCAAAACATGAAGCATAAGAAAATATATAAAAATAGATTATTTTTTTATAATATTCACTAATGTAATGCATTATAACATATAAAAAAAGCTTTATAAATCTACATATGTTTTAAATTTATCAATATTATTCCTGGGAACAATTAAAAATATGTTTGACTACATTTTAACCTTCCTAGTAATATTTTTAAAATTTAAAATAATTGAAATAGAAAATAAAAGTTGGAATGAAAGTTATAGTTGGGTTAGAATATAACTTCTCACATTCTCATGGAATATAACTTTCACACTCATCATCATGGGAATAAAAATGACTTTAATCATGGTGTAACTACTTTCCTAGGAATAAAAAATACCCAACAATATTTTTTTAAAACTTATAACAAATACGGGGATACTACATTCCTAAGTTCACATTCCCAGGAATGAGTTTTTAATCTGTCAAATAAACACCCTCTTAGGTTTTCTCTTGTAATTTTGTTCAATCAAGTTTAATTATAAATATAGAGAGTTTTGAATGTTACAAGGTTAGGATGAAAGATCTTTTTCATATGTTTCTCATCTCTACAACACAAGGAGGCATAAATATATGATTTAAGTAGAAGCATGGAAAATGGTGCTTGGGAGTAGAATCTAATTTGGCGATGAAACTTGTTCAAGTGTAAAAAAGGATTTGGTGCACATATTTACTTGTTTTAGTAACAAAGCATTATTCTGTGAAGATCACATTGACTTTTGGCAGTGGGAGGCAGATGCATTTAGATCTTGCATAGTGAAGTAAACATATAAAATCTTCAACAACAAAAACTCCCTAGAGGATAGTACACTATTTGGCAATCTATGGATTTCCTTCTCTCCTCACTAGAAGGTGGTTGCTTTGGATTGGAAGACATTTCTCAATAGACGACTCATAAAAGATAATCTTCTCAAGAGAGGGATCTCACTTCAAAACTCTTAATTATTAAGGGCTTTTTGTAATATTGATGTTGAATAAACAAATTATTCACTTTTTACATGCCCTGTCTTGCATTGCATTTGGCAAATATTTATTATTGGTTAAGAAAGATATCTTCAATTTTACCTAGTAGTGGGTGACCTCCTTTTTGGTCACATTTAGGATTTTTCAAAAAGAAAAAGGAATTAACAACACATTCAGAAGGTTTTATGGTTATCATCCTAAAAAGAAAAAGTAATTAGTATGGTCCCTTTGGCTGCAAAAAAAAAAAAAAATCAAATTATTATCCACTTCGTTACACTAAATTATGAAAATGTTTTGGAATTTGTCAGAATCATAAGTTGGTTATGAATTAAGAGCAAATTTAAAAATTTATCAACAACTCACTTTGAGTTTTTAGATCAATTAACTTGTTTAAGTTCTCACTATACAACATTTGGATTTATAGGATGATAAGTTCTCACATGTTTTAGATTGGTTGAAATGTCTTTTCATATAAGTAGGTTGGAATGATCCCTCTTTTAGCTATGTTAGACTGCATATTTTTCACAAGAAAACAATGATCACTTCGTTATTAACATTATTGATTTTAATTGAAGTTTAATAAAATAAAAAATGGAAAAGTTTTTTTTATAGGCAAATGTTAGTAATCAGTATGTTATGTTAGTGGAGGGATTCAAACCCATAACCTCCTTATCACTCTAACCCTTATGCCCCTCCCCCACAACCACCATACCACCTTATAACTCCTATAAAAAATGGAAAAGTGAAAAATCAAAAGAAGAAATTAATAGGTTCAAATTTCAAGTTTATTAGACTTAAGTAAAAATATTAGGGTTTGTTTACTTTATTTCCATTTCTTATTTTCATTTTCTATCTTCACTTTTTAATTACAAAATTATCACCTTATCTTGAGCACAAAAAATAAAAATAAAAATTATCACCTTATCTTTCAATGTGTTTCTTGTTTTCAATGCTTTGTATAAGAAACACTAAAAACAACTCTTTTTTTCTTTGTTTCCTGTACAAATCTTTAAAAATATAAATCCAATTGAAAATAAGATGAAATATTTGTAGTTATAAAGTAAAAATTGAAAATGATAACTAGAAATAAAAATAGACCCTTAAAGCTCAAAAGTTTTACAAACTCAAATATACAATTAAATTTAAAGTTAGTGAATTTAAAAGTATCAAATAGATAATAAAATATAAAAACCTTATAATACACACTACAAGAAATTTTCATTTTAGCTTCGACTATATTAGCGTAAGCCACTAGTCCGATGCTATAATGCTTGAAGCTAATAAGTTGCGTAAGAAAAAAGGCTGATACAACTTAGCATCGACCACAAAATTAAGGCTAATGTCCACGCTGACTATAGAAAGGGGCTGACACTAAACATAACGTCAAACAAAATTGACGCTAGTAGCATTTGCCTCAAGCTGACGAAAAGTAGTGTCGGCTTTAGACCGATGCAAACATAGCGTTGCTCCTTGAACCACTCAAACCCCCCACCCCAACCCTAATTGTTCCCACAACTTGAATCTCCATCTATGTTCTCTGTTACGAAATTGCTGGTTTTGAAAGTATAAAGGAGGGGATGAAAGATGTAGTTAAAGTCGAACAAAAAGAAAAAAAGAAGAAGAACAAAGTAATAAACCTTTGTGGCATATTTGCTTTTGTTGTTCACTAAACTCAACTCAAATCCCTATAAAAGTTTGCTAAAACATGAAGTGGAATAACTATTTTAATTTCCCCAAGCTGATGTATTACAACTAAGAAAATTACTTTTCAAAATGAATGTGTGGTATAATCAAGAAAGATAAACTTTAAAATCTCAATGACATTAACACCATTTACTTCACATGGGCTGTCAATCCTCATGAAATGCTTTATCCATGGATAATGGTCAAATAATTGAAACTATTTAAACAATGGAATCTGTTCTTGTTTTATTACTTTTTGTCCAATAACTATTTACCTGTCCAAATCAATACAGAAATATTTCACAGTTGGCCATTCTCCCATTCTAATTGTTTGAATCATAGAATTAATTCAACAAACCTTTCAAATATCTATTCAAATATTTAATATCTTAAATATCTTGTCAAATATTTATGGTCTTTCAAATCTGGTTCAACTCTAATTTTCGTAACATTTTGAATAAAAGAATTTGTTAGTGTCGACTTTTAACCTCAACAATGACAACAATTATTGAAGTTGGTGAGGTATTTGAAAGGCCTATTAAATTAATTATGGGATTTAGTCAATTAGAATGAGAGCGGACAAATTGTGAAATACTTTTGTATTGGCATTGTCACTTAATTTAGGCAAATAGTAATTGGAGAAACAAATATAAAAAACAAGAATTGATTGCACTATTTAGATTATTTTAATTATTTGGCTAAAAGGGCAGACCATAATCCATGAATGAAGCATTTCATGGGGACTGATAGGTCATGTGGAGTATAGGACATTCGTGTCATTGAGGCTTTCAAGTTTATTTTCCCTTTTAGACCATATAAAGCCATTTTGAGAAGAAATTTTCTCTGTTGTAATACATAAACCTAGAAAGATTAAAATAGTTCTTCCACTTCATGTTTTAGCAAATATTTATAGAGATTTGAGTTGCGATAATTGAACAACAAAAGTACAACTGCCATAAAGGTTAATTACTTTGTTCTTTTCTTCTTTTCATTCAACCTCAACTACGCCATTTATCCACACCACTTCTACTTTCAAAAGAGGTGATTTCGAAAAAATGAACGCAGATGAAAGATTCAAGTTGTGGGAGTTGGGTTAAGGAGGTCGTTTGACGAGTAGTAGAGTTTGCCAAATGCAACGTTGAGGACGATATTAAATGATGAAGTTCCAAACATTACAAGGGAGGTGAATGCTGGCAATTGTGTAGAGGTAGGTGTAACACCCCAAAATCTTTAGTATTAGAATAAGCCTTAAGGAAACCTAAAATTCTTAGTGGAACATTTTTCTGCGGACAAGGTTTTTTAGATACTCTGGTGCTTATATGAAATATGTTAAGTCATCTTTTAGGCCTTCGTTTAAGCAATTTCTTCCAACAGTGAGTCAAGGAGCAACCTGGTTATTAGGAGATGACTCAAACATTAACTTCTGGTGGGATTCTTGTCTATCTAATCCATTGTGGAATCTTTGTAGTTTCCTATTGATAACCAAAACTCCCTTCAAGGCAAAGTTGGGGATTTCACCTCTAACAAAAACTGGCATATTCCTCCAGCTCTCATGGATCATTTTCCTCATGTTGTTAACAAAATCCAGCAAATTATTATACCTCTTCTGCCAAAGCTCGATCACATTATTTGGAAGTATTCATCGCATGGTAACCTCTCTCTCAAGAATGCTTGTAATTTCTTATCTTTTACCTCCTACCCTACACATGCGATGTATAAAGACATTTGGAATCAAGTCATCCCCCATCCAAGTTCTTCATTCTTTGTCACATTTGACATTGAAAAATGCCAATAGATGATAACCTTATGAAAAGAGGATGCTCCATTGCTTTTGTTTGTAGCATGCGCTCTTCATATATGGAAACAACTACTCATTTGTTCTTGGATTGTCCATTTGCTTCCAATATTTGGAACTGGTTATGTTTTGTGCTTAAATGCCACTTGGACATTTCTTCATTGTGTTATCAGACCTGACTCAGCTCAGTCGGTTGAATCGAAAATCGAGCATGTGGCCGGGTCGAGTTGTCAATCAGATCGGAAATGTATTTGGCTCAGGTATGACATCACCAACTCGATTTTAAACTGGGTTTAACCGGTGAAACTCGGAGCTGGTTGAACCATTATTTGGTTGGTCAGTTGGAAACTCATTTTGTGCACGCAGCCCCAAGCTGTTGTAGTAGAAATTGGGAAATCTTTTATGCGGCCCAAAGACGTCACATGTATTGTACTAATGTGCAAATAGGTTCATAGGTCTTAGCTTTTTCTATCTTTTTACACAAAGCTATTTTAGTTGGTGTCAGCTTTGGTATTTTTTTTGTTACTTTGGTAGTGTTATTGACACTACACACAACACAAGCTATTTTAATTAAAATACAAAATTGACATTCATGGGAAACGAAAACGTGACATTTGAGGCTTTAACAAAAGAGCTTATCACCAGATTGTCACACATTTTGTGTTAATACATGCAAAATATAAAATATATTATATATTTTAATTTTTATTTTATTTACACTGGTTCAAGCGAGTTAACTAGTGACTCACTGGGTTGACCTCTGACCCAGTGACTCAGTACCTCGACCAAGTTGATGACCAGCCCGAGTCTGATAATATTGCTTCTTCAGTTCCCTCTCCTACTAGCTTCGTGTAATAAGCAAATAAGCCACCAGATTTGGGATATTACTCGCATGTTTGTTATTTTCCCTTTCAAGCAAGCATTTGGATGTGCAAAAATCAAAGATGGTTCAAGAAAATTACCATTTCCCAGCGAGCTGCTATTTCTATGATCTCAGCTTTAGTTTCTTTATATGGGAATCTCTCCAAGGGTTGTATGCACCCTTCTATAGATGATATTATTGTCTTCAAAGCATTTAATATTAACGATCATCCTTCTAAGGCTCCTCGTATTTTAGAAGTAGCTTGGTACTCTCCTTTACTGGGCTGGGTTAAATGTAATTCAGATGATACAACTAGGGATGTCTTAGGCATGCGACTTGTGGTGGGATCTTATGAGATAGAATAGGAGTTGCCTTAGGATGTTTTTCTAATTACATTGGTATTACTAACACTTTCTCCGCTGAACTGAATAGAGCTATGGTAACAATTGAAATAGCCTACAACATAGGATGGACAAACCTTTGGCTGGAATGCGATTCAAAGCTGGTAGAGAAGGAAATGTTTGTGTAGATAGGCTAACTAATCATGGAATTTCTAATAATAGTTACTCCTAGTAGGACACAATACCTTCCTTTTGTTGGGAAGCTTTTAGTCACAATAGAGCTAGCCTTCCTTTGTATAGGTTTAGATGAATCTTTCATGGGTTTGGTTTGGTCCCCCCATGCTTTTTGTATTTTTCTTCTTTTATATTAATTATAATCAAAGGCATATTGCAAATGATAGATAGGGTGTAGGGTGCCAACTTAGTTTGGATGCTACCCCCTATTGCGTTGCTTTTGCATACCTCTTTAAAAAAATATTTGTAATTGGCACGGTTTGAATAAATTTAAGAAAACTTCTAAACAATTTTTAAGCAACAAGACAGAATAAAATTCCAGTATAAAATTCTTGCATTAAATATCCATTATCAAAATTCAACTAAGAACAATTTCAAAATAAACTAAGAACACAAGGCAAATTCAACTAAGAAAATAAAGCAAAATTCAAGCATCAAAAGTACAATATAAAAAATCAACTAACAACAATATCAAAATCAGCAAGAACACAAAGCAAAATTCCATCATCTAAATTCTAAAACTAAGATCAATATCAAAATTCAACTAAAAAGACAACAAATTCAACTAAGAACATATTGATTAATTCTATCATTAATAATCAAACCAAAATTACATAAAGCAAACACTAATAAAAGAAAAATATATTAGAGGGTTACTTGCGTTGGCGAGGTGGTGTTGGTGCAAGATGATGCAATGGTGGTGTGGTGGTGGCGACATGATGGCTAGGTAGTGGTGGTGCGACAACAATGTGGTGGTTCATAAATGGTGGGGGTGACATGGCGGTAGAGGGGGCAACACAACGGTAGAGGAGGTACGACGATCGTGGGGGTGACACAGTGGTGGGGGCAATGTAATGGTAAAGGAAGGTGACGAGAGCAGCTAAACTAGCGAAGGGGCGACATGGTAGGCCAAATTGGCTATAGGTGACGACAGGTAAGGCGCCAAAAGCCAAAACTGGTGAGGAGGGGTAGCGGGTGCACAAAATCGGTGGAGAAGAGGGGGTGGGGTTAAAGGAAGAAGAGGAAAAATGAGGGAGACAATATGGATGACCCTATATATTCACATTTTGCACCCATGAAACCATTTTGAAAAACATAGTGTTGGCTTTAATATAAATTTATCATTAGCGTTGGCTAGGCTGACACTATTTTTTAACTTGTTAGAAACAAACAAATTACCAGATCACATTAAATGGTATGTGGTGTTGGTTAGGCTGATGTTATGAAAAATGTTGTTTGGCAACACTAACTTCAAGGCGGATTCTACTGTGGAAAAGTAGAGAAAGTTTCCCACGGTGGGAAAGAATTTCCAACCGTTAGATTTGATACTATAAAAGTTAGGGTTAACTAAGTTTTTAGTCCCTAAACTTTTTCAAAATTCGGGTTTTAGTCCCTAAACTTAGTTTGACTGGTCAAGGTCCTCAAACTTTTTAAAAATTTTGGTTTTTAGTCTCTAAACTTTTTAAAAATTTTGTTTTTAGTCCTTGAAATCTCATTAATCCAGGTACTAAAATTGAATTTTTAAAAAGTTTAGGGACTAAAAACCGATTTTTTTAAAAGTTTAGGGACTTTGACTGGTCAAAATTTTGTTCAGGAACTAAAAACCAAATTTTTAAAAAGTTTAGGAACATTGACCAGTCAAACTAAAGTTTAGGGACTAAAAACTGAATTTTTAAAAAGTTTAGGGACTAAATTAACCCTAAAAGTTAAAGGGTTGAGATTTTTTGTAATTTTTCTTTTTTCTTTTCTTTGTTTTTTCTCTCTTTCCTCATTTGCCCTTGATGCCCTCCTCTTCTCCATTAACTTCTCATCACAATAGTTCCCAATGCCACCCTCCAAATATGATTCTCCACGTAGAGACCCTTTACTCTCAATGATGACTTGCTGCCCACTGGAATGCTTTGGGAGCTCTCTCCCTCCTCGAATTCTTGGCCTTGCTAACATCTGAAGACCAATTTGGATAACCATTGCCGAACAGCTCCCGCTGGAGTCGGTGTCCATGGCCATCGGGAAATCAAAGCACGTGTCGTACACGGCGGACGCCTCCACGAAGCAGCAACGATGCATGCCGCTCTGATCGTTGCTTCGGCCGGACACGGATCGCGTGTCGCAGCGGCGCCTCTTGCGTGTGATAAGGCAATAATCAGTGGCACAATTGTTTGGGTGGTGGTGGTGGTGTTGTCGTCGTCGTCCCCATTTCGACCAAACACACCCTGTTGGAAACGTTGGACTTTGAGAGCAAATGGATCTCGTACACATATTTGGTTTTCTGTTCCTCGGTTCCAAACACGAGCCGTAGGGAGAGAAACCATGATGAAAAGGTAACACTATTGAAGGAAGAGGCACAACACCTTATATCTTTGATTAAAAGTAAATGGAGTGAGAAATGTTAAAATGAGGAAACAGAAAAGGGAATGGTTTGTTTTTGTGTCTAGGGTTTGTTGTTGTAGAAGCCATGAAGGTGACATTGTTTACGAGGTAGGAGGCAATGCCGTTGATGAGGCCAGATTCAGCGTCAATGATGTTGTCGGCGAGGTAGCCACAACCGGCGTAGAAGGTGAAGTTCTCTTGCCCCAGGTGAATGCGAATGAGAGAGAAAAAAAGGGTAAATGCAGAAAGAGAAGAAGAAAAAGGAAAAAAAAAAAGAAAAAAGAAAAAGTAAAAAATTTCTGGCCATTGATTTTGTAAATGAATAAATCGAATGCAAAAACACCTTTTCCACCATGGGAAACTTGCTCTAGTTTCTCATGATAAAATCCACCCCAACTTCAAATTAGTGTTAGTTTTAGCTGACACTAAGGTTTGGATTTTAAAATAATTTAAAAATATCAACTCCATTATTTGTAACACCCCAAATTTTGGAGCTTAGGATTAAATAGGAAATTAACCTCTTAATTAGTGATTAATTGAGTAATTAAGAAAAATAATATAAATAATTAAAATAAACATTACTTATTAAGGATTAAGTAGAGACATTACATGATTAGTGGAGGAAAATTCAAAATTTGAAAAGTCAAAGATAGACTCACTTTGGTCAAAGTCAATGGAAAAAGATTTGGTCAATTCATTAATGACATTGTTGTAATTAAGTGGAACTTGTGTCTAGAATACAAAATTAGACTTTTAAGAGCATAATTAACTTACTAATGGATCTTGAATGACTTTAATTAGTAAAATTAATTGTTCTGAAGTAATTAGTGATTTAGAAAATTTAATCAATGTGATTAAACAAAATAGAGTGCAATTTGTTTAATTAAAATAGAGTGCAATTTGTTTAATTTAAGCCTAAAAAGCACTAGTTAGCAACTAAATGAATGTGAAACATTCAATCTTTATTAATGAAGTGAAAATAATTAATAAAATCAAGTTTTAACCATAATTTGACCAAAAGTCAAATCTGGTCAAAGCTGGTCAAATGAAGGAATATTCTCATTAATTGTGTTTTCGTAATTATGAGATTTTGAGCTCAAAAATTTATTTTGGACTTAGATAAAATTTTTAATAATTATAATTAAGCGTGAAAATGACCTAAGTTCATAAAAAATAATTAAATTGAATTAATTATTAATTTTAGCAATTTATTTAGTGTTTTGGGCATAGAAAATTCATTTTAAGTCCAAATTGAGTGATTCCAAAGGCATTAGCTTTAGAAAATTAAATGTTATGTTTTAAGAAAATATCAGACATAAAATAATTAAGTTTAAACATTTTTTTAAAAACATGTGGGGCCCTCCTTTTAGGGTTTGGGGCCCCTATAAAAGTTAAATGAGAGCCCCTCCCCCTAGCATAGTGTAGCCGGCCCTAGTGAGGAAGAGTGAGAGAGTTTCATTTTTTTTTCTCTTGTGTGAGAAGGTAAGGTTTTCCTCTTTCTCTCTAGCTTCTTCCTCCTTCTCTCTAACATTTCTCATACTAATCCTTATCCTTTTCTCTTGATTTTTGGATATATTGTAGAGCTAGAGTAGCTCTACATTTGGGTGGTGGATTTTTGCATTTTGAGTTTTGAGATAGGAGAAACAAGGTATGGGAGAAGTTCTTTCTTTTTCTTGAGCCTAAATTGTTTGTCTTGTGACCTACCCTTAGTGGGTCAAGCTTGAATGCCATTAAATGTGATATTGAATGTATGACATGTGTGTTAAATGTTATTTTCGCTACTGTTTTCGTGACTGGAAAAATGGGTACACTTTTTGATGTTTCATACCTCAAAAATGGATTCCTTGGGTATGAAAACCTAGGGTTGTATGTGTGGAATGTTACATTTGGATTTTGGAATCATTTGAAATGAAATATTCGAGTTTTAGCGCCATTATACTTGTTTTGGGGTCTGTTTGGTGTGCTGGGCATGATGGGGTTGTTTTATGTTGTTTTTGACTTTAAAAATGGATTCCTCATGTTTGAAAGGGTTGCATATAAGATTCATCAAAAATGGATTTCTAGATCATTTGAAATTTAATTTTTGAGTTTAAATGCATTTTTACCCTGTTTTGGCACTGTTAATGAAACTGGGAATGATGAGGCTGTTGTTAGCTGTTTTTGACCTCAAAAATGGATTCCTCATGTTTGAAAATGTAGGGTTGCATATAAGATTCATCAAAAATGGATTTCTAGATCATTAGGAATTTAATTCTTGAATTTTAAGTTCATTTGCTTTGTTTTGCTACTGTTTTGAAAACTGGGAATTATGGGGCTGGAATTGGTTGTTTTTTACCTCAAAAATGGATTCCTCATGTTTCAAAATGTAAGGTTGCATATAAAATTCATCAAAAATGGATTTCTAAATCATCGGAAAATTAATTTTTAAGTTTTGAGCAATTTTGCCCTGTTTCGCCACTGTTTCATGAACTGGGACAAATGGGTCTAGAATTAGCTGCTGTGGACTTAAAAATTAGATTCCTCATACCTTAAAATATAGGATCGCCTATAAAATTCGTCGAAAATCGATTTCTACATTATCGAGAAATTAATTTCTAAGTTTTCATGCCATTTTACTTGAATCTGCCACTGTTTCGAAATTTGAATTTTTTAGAGCTGGAATTGGCTGTTTTAGACCAGAAAAATGGTTACCTTACGTCTTAGAATGTAGGGTTGCATATTGGTTTGTCGAAAACGGATTTCTACCTCAACGGAAAATTAATTTTGAAGTTTTGAAGTCTTTTTAAGGGAATTTTGAACCAATTTCGGGTTGAATAATAATCCATCCAAAATCTAAGTTTTAAATGCCTAAAATAAGTCTTTTGTAGTGAAAGATGAAAGTTTACATGTACATGTGGGTTGGGACTTGTTTTGTGAGTGTTTGAAACCCAATGTAGGAAATTGTGATGCTTGAAAATTGAGGTCTTGTGTTGACTGCGGGTTTGACCAAAACTTATAGTTTGTGTTGAGTTTAAATTGTATAAGTATATGAATGTTATTCTTGTTGGGAAATTATTGGCTAAGACCGAAAGGGTGTCACCTTCGACACCATACTTGTTGAATTGTATATTAGCATGTCATGAATGTGTGTGATCAATTATTGCTAAGACCGAGAGGATGTGACCTCCAGAATTGATATGAATTGTTGGATAATTCCTGTGGATGTATTACTTGTTGTGAGTTGAGTCCGAGGGGCTTTGTCCCTCGGCAATGCATGTTGGTTTTTACTTGTGCATGAGTAAGGTGGATGAGTTTGGGGTGCCTGAGGCACTAGAGTGTGTGCAAGTGGATATATATCCACTTCAAAGAGTCATCTTGTTCATGACACTAAGAGGCGAGGAGGGCCAGGCCCTTCTCTTCTTGTCGTACGAGGAGTAGTGAATGATGTTCGTGTCATTTGCCTTGCACGGGACAACGCACGCTACGAGGAAACGGATAATGTAAAGAAGGCATTGGAGGCAAAGAAAAGATGGATTTAGAGAGACAATGTTATTAATCAGAGATGAGGCTTAACTCCATGCTCGGTGGGGAGGGTCCTCTAACATCCTCTTGGCAATACCGTTGAAACCGATTGTCCCGTGGAATACATCTCGCGGCGTGAAAAATGTGTGAGGAACCGTTATGAGGAGTGAATGATTACAGTTGGTACACTGGGGGATAGTTTGTCGTCTCAAAGGAGGCTTGGGAAAATGGTGTCAGGTTGTGATAACCAGGCTAAGGTTATAAGTCCGGTTAGTACAAGGGACTTACGTAACCGGCTTGGCATTCTCGACGAAGATGAAGCTATATCCATCTATGTACCTGACATGACTCGTGTGCTCCTAATTCGTCATCCACGTAATTGCGTAAGACCATTAAAACCTGGGAGGCTTAATGGCAGTGAGACCCATAGGAATAGATAATGTGTGATAGAAGATCAGACTAGGGTTATCGTGAGTGGGTAACACTAGTGAGCCACACGCAGTGGTTGTATAGGTTGTTTGGGACTGTAAGTCAGATTGTTTGTGGCGACTAAGGAAATGGAGAACTCACTTCCATGTTTTTTTATATTTCAGAGGAAGATGGTTTACTTGGTGCGAATGATGAAGATGGAGTGGAAACACTATGCCAAGTGTCAATGATGCAAATGGACATGTTCAGGAAATAAGATGATCCTCTTGAGGATGCCTCATGGGTATTTTGGATTTTAATTTTTATTGAGACACTGCTCTGAGTCTCAGTCCCTTCTTCTATAAATGAGGGTAGACTAGGATTTAGTATTATGATGTATCCTTTTCCTTCATGTGACTCATTTGAAAAATGTATTTGTTTTCAAAGATATAAAAATGTATTTAGTTTTGTGTAAAATAATTGTTTAATGATGAAATTAGGGATGTTTAAAATAAATTCTATTATGTTTTGATGGTTTACCGTGGTTATGATGTTTGATAATTCGAATTTAGTTTATTAAGAAATTTATTTCACAAAAAAGGCGTTTATTTTTTAAATGAATGATAACTTGACAAAAATGTTTCTTCTTTTGAAGTTAAAAACAATAAAATTTGAAAGTTAAAAAGGAAAAAAAATTTCTCGTGTTTGGAAGGTTATCTTATAATCAAGAATAAAAATCATTTTCGCTAATAATGTAAGTAGAAATTCCTTAATAATAATAAGGAGTGTTACATTATTTGATTCCACCATATTAATGTTTTAATAAAAAAAAAAATCTCTGAACGTTACTCAAGTCATCCCGGCTAAATTTGATTGGTTTAATTTTACTTTTATATATAAAAAAAAAAAAACTAACCCAACTCCATCCGTATGTGCCAATTTAAAAGATGGAATTAATTTATATGAAATAAAACAGTCACATCATGTGATTTCGAAATC
This sequence comes from Pueraria montana var. lobata, assembly GCA_026413185.1. Classification (NCBI taxonomy): domain Eukaryota; kingdom Viridiplantae; phylum Streptophyta; class Magnoliopsida; order Fabales; family Fabaceae; genus Pueraria; species Pueraria montana. Next base: position 46,823,981 of record CM048647.1, read on the forward strand.
GGATTATTATAGGTGAAAGAGAATCTTTCCTGTATTCAAAGGATCCGGATCATATATATAGAAAAGGATTGATGGGCCTTAAGCCCTCCTCAACACCAAAAATAAGAAAAGGATTGATGTAATAAATTTTATTATAGAGGAATTCTAAATTAAGATGCAAGCTTGTAAAGGTGTTCTATTGGCAACATATGTTTTGACTTCGTTTTAAAATTTCATAATGCTTAGGCGACACACAAACTTATTTAACCTTATTTTTGAGATCAGATCATACCAGTTAGGACTTCCTGAAAGCAATTCAACTGGTATTTAATAATTTTAATTTTGTTTTTTTGAAAAAAGGGGCTAAAAAGCCACGGTATATTTAATAGCATTATTCTCTAGTATGATTCATTCTGACAAATATTAAATTATGTAAGTATTTTAAACAGAAAAAAAAAAAAAGCATTGGAAGACTATTGTTGTAAGTAACCTCTACTTAATCAACCTCCAAATTAAATCTGCCCATGTTCTTTCCTTGAAATTTCATTAGCCTAACTTTGCACCTTAAAGTTATAGCCTCCTCCAGTCCAGTTTCCTATAACTGTTGTCAGTTTGAAATTTTCTACACTTTGAAATACTAGCTTGCTTCCTTACACCAAACGAACCTAGTTGACTTGACTATAGTGCCATTATTAATTTATTCCTGTCTGGCATTATTCACTATTTCTCTTTCTCTCTCTCTCTCTATCTTTGTTATCTTTTTTTCTCTCTCCAAATTCTAAATAGAATTCATGATTGTAAGCCTTTAATTTCTCTCTTCTACGCGCCGGCAACGAACCTTTAGAGGATCTTTGTATGTATATATCAACTTCTGGGACTTTAATTTCCAATATTAATTACATATGTTCTTGTTGTTATTTTGTTTTCTATCTTATATAAGAGAATTAATTTCTTAATTTCTTTCATTTTTTTCGTTTGTAATCACAGCCAGCACCAGATGTACATACCGGAATGGTGAATGACTTGACGACAAGTGTTGATTTTGAGAAATTCTCATGGAAAATTGAGGATTTCTCAAAACAAAATGTCATGAAATTGCGCTCCAAGCGTTTCAAAATCCGGGGTGGTACATGGTACGTCAAAATGATCAATTTTGCTTACAGTGGTTCAGATTTTTGTTTATTTTTCAGAAACCCACATTACATATGCTCAACAAAAGTGAAAATAAGGCTGCCAAAAGTGAAAAGTTTAGATTATGTTGTGATTTCCTTACCTTTTGCAGAAATAGACAAATTGAACATTATTTTACTTTTATCCAATGCTATGATGAGAGAAATTAAGATATACATGACTAGGAGAAACTAATGAACTTAATTTGGAGAAATTTTTATGAATTAATTGTGTGTCTTCATCATGTCGCAGGAGGATCCTTGTCTTTCCACTGAGAAGGGATGTGAACCATTTTTCAGTATATTTGATGGTTGATGATTCTTTACCACCGTACGGATGGAGCAGAAACACGTTTTTCAAGTTAGCTCTAATTAATCAGGCGGATAGGAAGAAGTCTATCACTAAAGGTATATTATTATATACCTCCCAGTCTTAATTTTTCTGTTTTAAGTTTATAGAACCTGTTTGGATACAAAGTTAGAAGAGTTTTTGAGAGATTCTCTACTAGAAAAAAAAAACTATATATTAAGCTCTCAGAAGTTCTTCTACCTTGTATCTAAACATGTCAATAGTTAAGTTTTTGGTATTCTATTTTGAGACCTTTTGCCTTCTGATTATAGTTGTGTCTGTAAATAATCTGATTCTTGATGTATGCTTGTGATTTCCAGAGACTCACCAAAAGTTCAATGGAGGACATCGTAGCTGGGGTTCATTTTTCTTGAATCTTAGTGATTTCTACCAACATAAACAAGGGTATCTTGTGAGGGACACATGCATAATTGAGGCACATATTTGTGTCTCGGATTTAGCACCCAAGATTCAAGTTCACCCAAATTGTTCTCCAACTCATGAATCTCTAGCATGTGATCAAGGAACAGAATCATCCTCAGATGATAGGGACACCATCAGTCCTAGAACCTCAGGATCCAGTGGAGCAGAAGGGGAAACTCAAGGTTCTTCAAACAATTTGACACTAAGAGAGGTCATAGATTTGGGCACTTTAGGAGCAGAAGAAGAAGCTTTCATTCCACTCTTGGAAGAGGTTTGCATATGGCATCCTAATCTGATACAGTGCCAGAGGGAAAGGACCAGAAGGTTTAGACAATGGGCCTTCACATCTTTAGGCCAAGTTTTGCATTTTCTCAAGACCAAAAAAGTGAAGGACATGAGTGAGGAGGACATAAAGTACCTTCATGGTTTGTGGAAAGAACTTGTCAAGTCCTCAGGATTTGACCTGGCTTGGCTGGAGCCATATGTTCAATCAGCACTGGGCTTGAAGGCTTACATGGAAAGAGCAAACCAACTGAAGAAACTGAAGGACAAGGTTGTTGCTTTGGAGATTAAGATGAAGAGGCTGAGGGGAGAACTGGCTGCTGCTGAAGGAGAGTTTGAGGTGGCAAGGAGAGGCTTGTCAGAAGTAAGAAGAGGTTTCAATGAGATGGATGTAAATTCTGCAATTGGTTATGCTATGTTTTAGTACTAATTGTTTCATGTATGATCCTCTCAAGTAGTTTTGTTTTGGTGAAAGGGCATGCAGAGAGTTTTCATTTCTGTACAAATTATGCTGAAACAGTAGTTAATTTTTTTGTTAAGATAAAATTTAATGTAGATGTACATTTGTTCTAATAATATAAGATAAAGTTAGTTAACTTTTGTTTAAAATTGGGTTAACTAAGTTTTTAGTCTCTAAACTTTTTCAAAATTCGATTTTTAGTCCTTAAATTTTAATTTGACCGGTCAAGGTTCTTAAACTTTTTAAAAATTCGATTTTTAATCCCTAAATTTTTAAAAAATTTTATTTTTAGTTCCTGAAATCTCATTAAAATTTTTTGTTTTTAGTTCCTGTTCATTATTTGACAATCTAAATATGTATATAGGTTATTTATGAAATATATACGATATTGTTATATAAAACAATAAAGAGAAATATATAATATTAAGATGATTAATGAGATAAGACTTGGTCTACACACGTTGTTCATATTACAGTTTGACTAAACTTTAACACGACCCGTGAAATATATTGGGGTGCCAATATTGGAGATTCACTTTTTTTCTTTTTTTGGTATTCAGATTCACATTTTGGTTAGGAACAATGAGTCTATGTGTCTAGAAAATGTTTTTGAATGCTGCAGCCAGTGGCGGAGGCAGCTTTTGGATTAAGGGGGGGCCAAAATTAAATCTCTCATTTTTTTCTTTTTATTTAGGGGTGCCATAATATACTTTAACATAAGAATTTTAAAGGAGGTTACAAAATTTGGGGGTGACCATGGCATCCCCAGGTCACCCCTTGCCTCCGCCCCTGGCTGCAGCCAACTGATCTCAAGTTAAAAAACGAGACACCATGCAGAAGACGTTGTTGATTTTTTATATTTTTTTTTACAAGATTTTGTTGCATGTAAATCTTGATTAAATTGATGAAAATTTCTTAAAATGTTAAACAGAAATTACTTAATTTGGTTAAAAAAATCATTCATACAATAATTTAGTCTTTACAGAAAATAAAGTCACTAGGGTCATTTCTATCAATTCACTTTTCTATGTAAGCACCGATGCATAATAAGATTTTGTTGTTGGAGCTGGCGCTTAAGCGCACTCCTGAAATAGCAGGTGCTTAAATAAGCACTGGTTTTTTTTTTTCTTCTTCTTCACAGTTATATATTACTATTAGAAAAAAGAACCCAATGAAAATTAATGTGATAAAATGTAAGGATATGGGAATACTTGTGAGACCTATCTAGTAATATTCTTTAAGTTATTGAGTTGAAAAGAAGCGTTGCTTAAGTATTGTAAAATGTAATTAAAAATTAGTGATGTGTAGTTATAGAATCCATTTAAGATGTATAAAAAGTAAAAAAGAGAGAGAAAGAGAGAGAGACAGAAGCTGGAAGGGAGATACTCTAAATAACTTTCTCAAGATTAATCCTTAAAAAAAATAAATATGTACCAGTTTAGTCTTTGAAAAAAATTATTAGCAACTTAAATTGGTTCTTAAAAGTATTAACTAAAATTATTAAAGGACTAAAATATTTCATATCTATAATTGTAAGAGACTATTTAATGACTTTTTAGAGACTACTAAGAGTATGTTTGGATTCAAGTTTGTAAACATAAATTTGAATAAAAAGAATGTTGTATATAAACCCAAGTTTGATAAAAAAAAAAGAAAAGAATTTATTATAACGTGATTTATATTTAGATATTTTTTATTCAAAATATGTTGATAAAAATATATTTTTACTTTAAAAGCAACCTTATGTTGCTTTTAGTTGAAACTTAATTAGTTTACTAGTGAATTTAGTTGAGAAAAGTATTTTGAAAGACAATACATAATATCAAACCGAGTTTATAAGAGTAAGTTGGAAATAACCAAAACGATTATTCAAACATGCTCTAAATTTAGTAGAATGAACTTAATTAATGTTCAATTTTGATGTAAAACACGATTATGACTTGGGCAAAGCTGCTTCAAGATTGTCACAGGGAATAAAGAGGTTTGCATTTAACTCGAAACTCCAAGTGGGATGATATTCTTGCCATGCAAGTTATGCCCTGCTAGGCTAAAGGGTTATAGCTAGGTGCATGTCTTATTTCTAATTAACCAAAGTTTTAAAAACCGAACCGGTAACCGATCCGGTCAAGACACTGGGTTACTGGGTCAGTGGTCGAACCAGTGGGTCACTAATTGACCCGCATGACCCGGTCTGTATTAAAAAATTTGAAAATTTTATACCTGTCTTAAAAAAGTAAAAAAAAATCACATAACAAATTAATATAATTTCACAAGCTCATTTTTCAAGTTCAAATCCATTGATATTCATAGTAACAAAATCACATTATAAATTACTTATTACACTTCTTTAAAGTTTAAATAGAATTCAAAATAATAGAATCACACTACCAACTATACCATCACTTCTTCAAACAAAATTCACAGTGACAGAATCACGGTATCAATTACCTAAGAATCACTACTCATAAATAATAAAACAGAATCAACTAAAAATAACTTTCAAGTTGGATTAAATAGAATCATGTGGTGTGGATCAATGTGGTTGAGATGAGGGCCTTAGGGTTTATCTGTGTGCACTTTAAAGTTTGAAGAAGAAAAGTCACAGACTCACAAACACGACACATCAAGCAATGTTTTGACAAACGCTCACAGCCACAAAGCCTTTCTTTCTTTTGATTTTTTATCCAAATAACGTTGTTTCAAGCAATTTAAAAAAAAATTAAAAGATTAAAAAAACAAAAAGTGCATGACCCAGGTCGGGTCATCGGGTCACCAGTTTAACCCCGGGTCGCACTGGATTTGACTGGATCACACCGGGTTAGACCAGGTCGAAAACATGACCGATCCGATAGCCTACTCGATCCGATTTAACCTCCGGATCACGGTCCGACCAATCCCACCGGCCGGATCGGTCCGGTTTTTAAAACATGGTTTCTAACTATGTCATAGATGAATATATAGAGATATTTCAAAACTATAAGGATGGAAAGAAAGGATCAAGAAAAAGCAAAAGCTGATGGTTGAGAAATGCACACGTCCACTTGCCATGTAAAACAAAACAAGAATAGAGTTTTTATTTCACGTGACGTCCAAACAAGCATAGAGTTTGTAGTTGTGGATGGGGTCTAAGTGATAACAAGTTTAATGATGCAACTGGGACCAGTACGAACACAATCAATCAAAATCTTAAGATAGCATTATGCTGTGTTTGGATGTGCATGAAATAAAAATAAGAGAAAATTAAAGAATGCAAGAAGAAAGAGAAAATGATAGATAATTACAATTTTATTAAGTGCATTTTTGTTATTTCACGCCATATATATTTTCTTTATTGCCTTTTCATTTTCTTGGTTCAACTTCAAGGGATATGTAAACTAAACTCATGGTGGTACCTAGTTACTCTAAGGTTTTGATTTCCAACTATTTTCATGCCTTAGCCAATTAACTAGATATAGAACTTCTGGGTTACGCAATTAGTTATTAATAATATGACATAATTTTTTTTTGGACAAAATAATGACATAATTAGTCAATTCATAATCTAGTAACAATAAATACAAACAGAAGTCAAATATATTAAAATAAAAATTTTAAATGGTAAAGAATTAGAACTATTGCTGACAGATATAAACATAAGGAAATCAATTAAGAATTGCTCATGTATAAATATATGATAATAATAAAATTAGTATTAATTTATAAAAGACTTTGTTTTATAGGTTTGGAATTAAAAGCTATAACCATAAATGTAAAGTAAGGAAAGTATTTTTTTTCTTCCATATATAACTGAAAAAAAAAATGATAGAAGAGAAATAGATAAAGATTATAGTTTGTGTTCCTAAAAACAAAGAATATAGTTTGTGATAGGAAGTGTTTACTCAAAATGTTAATATGAGAAAAACTATGTTGAAGGGGTGATTAATATGTGTTAATGTTACAATCCATGTTAAAAATTCATGTAATCATAAATTTACTATTTTTAATTTTTTATTAGATTTAATAATTTGATGTGGCAAGGGAATATTTTGGGTTTTGATGCCATATTTTATAACTTTGTCTGTTGTTGGTAATTAATAATTTGATATAGTCGCCTTAACGTTTAATAAATTGATTTTTGTTTTGTTTTTTTAAACTCTGATTTGGTTATTTATTTTAAAGTTATTGTTTTATTTATTAATATTATAATTTTTTTATTATTATTTATGTAATTATTTTTTATAATATAAAATTATCTTGTCAATAACTGATATTTTATAGATTTAAAATTAAAATGTATAATTATAAATGTCCAGCAGAAAAAAGTTGACTAAAATAGAATTTTGATTTCTTATTTGTATTTTAGGTTTCAATTTGGTTCCTTAAGTTTAGAAAATTTTGCTTTAATTCCTTAAAATTTCTCTATTAGACAAAATTGACCTTTCCATTAGTTTATTATAATAATTTGATCAACTTAGTGACACATAACACACTATAAGATATTTTACATTAGTCAAAATTAATTGTGTTAGTGTTAAAAACTAACAAAAGAACTAATTTCGTTAACAGATATGTTATAAATCAAATTGAAATCTAAAATATAAATATGACCATTTTTTTTTAAATGTTAGAATATTTTTTACAATGCGTACTCTTCATGCTTGCTTTCTCTATAAACAACCCTCTTCAATACTTTTCAATTATGAATTTTTTTTTTTATTCTGCTTTTCAATTATGAAGTACCGCTGTATGTGGAGCCACATTGCAACCAGGTATGTGGAGCCACATTGCATCCTGGGACCGTTGACTGGGTCTTATATTGGGCGTGATGATTTCATGATTGTGGTGGTGTTTTATTCAAAAGAAAGCAAAAAATAATCAATCATGTCAATGAAAGAATCATTAACGTCCGTGATAAAGGACCATAACAAATATCAGAGAAAAAAAATTTATTTTATAGGTTTGCTTAATTAAAATAACTTATGAATCTGTCCATAGTCCATATAAAATGTGTGCTGTGCTGTACCTACCATAGAAAATCAAAACTTAGTCAGTGTGTATTTATTCTCGTATTGTTTGTTTCTTCAAATTTCCATGTATTTATTTCTTCACTTTCTAGATATTCAACTAAATTTTTTGTGTACAAACTAATTTTATAGTCAATAATATAATATAAAAAGGAACATGCAGCGTTAGGATTTGACTCGACTTTAGACGAAAGATCATTGGCTCATCTACGTTCAAAAAGCCTTGTTGGATACGAAGAAATAGAATACTCGATAATTTAATTATTCTGGGATGTGACACACGACACGACTAAGAAGAGGGTCATTTCCAGTCATTATTTACTACGTACCCTCGATCAGTTTGATAGGCGCATGATTATTATATTATATTTTAGAGTAAATTATACGGACATTTTCTAAGATTTGTCTTTATTACACCTGACACCCCTCCTTTTTTGAATCCTACAAAAAATTCCCTAATTTTTAGATTTTCGTTACACTAACTCCTCCTCATAGGCATAAATCATTACACTGACCCCCCTCTCAGGTTTAAAAAATATTTCACTTACCTCCCTTAGGGTGCTCAAAGTAATGTAAAAAAAATAGAGGGGTGTTAGGTGTAATAAGAGCAAACCTCAGGGGAGTCTGTGTAATTTACTCTATATTTTATAACAAAATACAATGATTTTAATGATTTGGATTTCGTGCAATTGTTGTTGGCATGGTGGTTAAAATCGAGATCTTACTTAAAATTAAATGGGGGATAAAAATTCGTAACTTAGATGTAAGATCTTACTGCTTTGTTTGGATGATGAAATATTTTAAGAAAAGAGAAGTATAATAGAAAGAAATAGAAGAGAAAAGAGAATGAGTAGAAAATGGATAAATTTTTTAGTTGTTTGGATTTTTTTTATTTGTAAGAATCGAAGACAAATACCAAAAAGTTTACAATAACTCACACATATTGCTCAACCAACTACGTTAAATCCCTTGGTAAATTTTTATGTTGTTTGGATTTGAGAGGTAGAAAAGAAGTAGAAGAGAAAGAAAGGTAAGTATGTATTATAAAGACACATTTTTTCTTAAGAGTTTAATAGTGATGCACTGACAGTGTAAAATAGTACTATCATCCAATCACAAATCACCGTTGGTATGACTTTTAAGATGATTTTGTAAAAGTCAACAAAGTTATCATACATGATGAGTTGTAATTAGATGACAATGTAAAATTATTTTACATTATCAGTGCATAACCCTAGCCTTTTTTTCTTTCCTTAATAACATATTTACACAATATAAAAAAGCTAAATATGTCATTTTAATTTTTTTAATGGACCCCACAATTTCCCCCCCTTTTTTAGCTATTCTCTTGGCACTTTAGGATATATTTCTTTTTTGTGTAGGTCCCACCACATTTTTCTCTCTTCTCTTGTCTTCCAAACAATAAAAAAAATTATTCTCTTCAACACTCACTTCTTTCCCTACCTCGAATGCGTGTGTGTGTGAGGATAACTTGATTCCTCCTCTCTCTCTCTCTCTCTCTCTATATATATATATATATATATATATAATTAGCTAATTTGTTATATTATATATTTTGGTTTTTTAATTTTATTATTATTATTATTATTATTATTATTATTATTATTATTATTATTATTATTATTATTATTATTATTATGTTTTACATAAAAAAAAACAAACAAAACAAGAGAAGTTAAATACCTCAAATTGAGACCCAACAAATCGAACCAGAGAAAGATAAAATACAGAAAAAAAAAAAACGTTTAGGCCTAATTCCCCTGAAACCCCAGGACCCATATGCTTTTCTCCTAAGTACTATCTAAGTGCCACCACTATTGTGAAAGTCCAAGTGCAACAAGTGCAACCCTAATTCCTTATGGCAGATGACGCAGATCGAAGAGTATTGGGAGGTCGTGACTGCAAGAGGGAGGTGACAGAGGCTGTTTGGTAATAATGCAGGTCGTAGTGCCATGTCCGACAATGCATGGGACAAAGGAGCCTCCACGATTTGCACACGAACATCACTAGGGATCGTCAATCATGCAATATTATGTACAAAATCGCGATTCCACTACGCTCCTACCTTTGAGTGATCCTAGATGTGACTCAACATGAAAGCCCTTCTGTGACTTGTAGAATCGTGCGATTTCACAACTAAAATGGTGATTTTATTGTTGTTACCAATTTGATTAATCAGTTGCGAAAATGACTAATTATCAACAAGTTAATTTCCTTTAGGCAATTGATTTAAGGAATAGATTTTGTTCTTTGACTGGGTTCCTAGTCCATTTGAAAAAGCTTTCTAGTTGTGGTTGAACTAAAGTTTTTAAGCTATGCTACTCCTATGAAATTGTGGTAAGGAAAAGCAGTAAATAAAGCAATATATGAAGATAAATTTCATCGATTTTGTTGGGGACCTTGAATACATTGTGCTTTCTCCTATTTATAGAGGCATTTGGCGTCAACCATCTATCTTAGAATAACTACCCATTACTCTACGTTTTTAAGAGATCATGGCTCCATGCAATTCCTTTTAGAAAACCTCTAACTACCATCCTATTTAGTTCAAAAGCACTATAATATTGTAGCAATAGAAAACCTAGTTGTGATAGACATCAAAAGATGATATTTTACAAATATTCTTCTAAAGTTGTTTCTTAACACTGAAACTTACTTTGATTGCATATATTAATTGTCATTCATGTCTGAGAAAGTTTTTTCTTGCTCCTAACCAACTTCTAATAGTTAAGAACAAATCAGAAGATTCTTCAATGTTGTGCAGAAAAAGGAAATATGTTAAGGATCACTATTCAACCCCCTCTTCTAGTGACTTTCTGATCCATTTTATTCTTGATGTCCTATCTTATTAATAATCAATGGAGGAGAGGTGGTAGGTTTATCTAATGGGCATTCATAGCTTTTGGTCCAGTTCTTAAGACTAAAAAGGTGATGCTTGTAACTATCTCCAAATTTAATGGGAGAAATTTGAGACATTTAAATTGGATTTGACTTGGCAAGAACCCCTTGTTCAATCTGCCTTAGGTATGAAGACATATATTGAGAGAGTTGTTCAAGTGAAAAGGATGAAGGAGAATTCAATTACTTTAGAGATGGAAATAAAGAGATTGAAGGCAAAGATGATTAAAGCAGAAATTCATATTGAAATAGTAAGAAAAGACTTGGTGAAAACAGAAGAAGGCTTTTGGATAGTGTAATTTGGGTACCAAACTAAGATATGGAAGACCATAATTGTGTCACCTATAAAAGAATTCAATATAGGTAGTCTATATGTGTTTTTTTATGATATTTTTTTGGACAGATGAATGTTCTGTTAAACAATGATTTTATTAATTGGAATGATTTGCTGTAAATTGTATATGACAATTTTATTAGGCTATACAATTACGTTTTTGTGTATTATATATTCTTTGTTTGCTCATGAGCTCCTACTACTTGACTAATCTTCCTTTACAGAGGCCCTCAATATTCATATGCAATTATTTAAGGAAGGCAATGGGTAACAGACGCCATTGACACCTACAAAAATTACCAATGGGTAGCGAAATTACCCACTTATTGAGTAAGGATGGGTACATATAAAATTTGATTGACATGGGTGCGGTTGCATGTACATTGGAACCATCTCCACCTCATACCTGCATTCATATACACATGTGTATGTGTTTGAGTGCACATACGTGTTTATATATATGTGGGCACACATGCGTATATGTGGATGCTTTTGGTTAGTATCTACTTATTTTTTAGTATTCTCACCTATTATGCTCAAACAAATTAGTTTAAATAGTAGGATTTATTTGCTTTCCTAAGACTTTTATTATGTTTTTCATTATGTTGCCTTTTTGTTTTCCTAAGAGTTAATGTTTAGTTACTTTTCATTTTCTTTTCTTATTCCGACTCTTTGTACTTTATTGGATTATCGTATATGAAAAGTTTGAATTGATCTTAATTGTTGCTATCCTTTTGCATTTGAATTAACAATTTAAAATTAACAAAATATATTTGTATGAACTCCCATGGAATCATATGCTTCCTGTATTCTTAATTTGTGATAACATTTTCTTACTCACTTATTATTGAGGTTTACTTAACATTGCCTCCCCAAGATATCAACAAATGTAAAAGATTAATATTGAATGCAAAAAGGGAGGCTAGTTAAATGTAAACATTACCTTTTATCTTCCCTCTCATTACTAATTTTTCTAATGATGTTAAAAAAGGGAGAAAAATAGCATGATATTTGATCATTTAATGGGAAAGAACGTTTATTCTTATTGAGAAAAATAACATGTTATATGATGAATGAAAAGGAAGACTACTTATGTTGTTTATGATTATTGGATAACTTGAAAAAGAATGGTAAAAACCATATCTTGGAATTGCTATATTTTTCCTCTCAAGTTCATAGGTTCTATCATGCATTAATTTAAAGGGAGCCAAAAAAAATTATAAAGCTTTTACTCAAGAGGAGAAAAACAATGATCATAAACTCTAACCAAAATAAAGCATTCAACTAGCATTGGCTTTGCAAGTACATAATAGGTTGAAGATATTTTGGCTCAAGGTAAAGGTTGGATTGTCATCATAAAAAAAAGGAGAGAATGTAAATGTACATCATGACCTCCAAAGGTTGAAGAATAAAAACTGAACATAGCAAGCCATCAACTAGTGAAGTTTTGGTGAATACAAAGTCAACAAATAAAGCACTCTCATAGAAAGCCACAGAGCAAAGCTAGAAAAGAAAAAGCCTAGCCAGAAATTGAAGAATCAAGTTAAACATTGAAGATTCGACTTGAAGACTTAGGTATACAATGCAAACACTTCCTATCTTAACCAAGTTTAGCTTTGATGATCAATTTGGAGTATTTAAAACTAAATTTGGCTTAATAAATGAACCATAAATCAATCCAAGATTGAAGAAAAAGGCTTATAGTCACTTAAAAACTTTGTTTTTAGGATAATAGAATAAAAAGTCTAGAGTCTTACCCTAAGAACTCAAGATTTATAATGGACAATGGGAACAGTAGGACACTGATTATTTGCATGCAAATAACTTCCTTTTTTTCTTATGCGCAAAGAGAATTAAAGAAACTATTAGTATGTAAACTATCATTGACAATATGCTAAATGTGGGTGTGCAAACCATATCAAAGAACTCTATTATATATTGAAAGTGATTTGCCAAGACACTTTATTGCATCCAATTTCTATAAAAATTGATGGGGTGAATCGAACCCAAAGGTTATTGTTTTGTATACGCCTTAGAGACTTGCGTTTTGTTGGATCAATGGCAAAGAATCAAGAGAATGAGTGAATTGATTCCTCTTTTTAATTTTCTTTTCTTTTTCAAAAACCTTTGTTTTAGATTATTTCAATTTGAAAAACAACTTTCATTAATCAATTGACCCAAATATTTGAAAGCAAAGATTAGAATTAAATTTGGTCCTTGATATGAAAATTAAAGAGGAAATGGAAACATTAAATTGAAAAGATTCAATTAATGGATGCAATAACTTAAAAGACAATTGAGAAAAAAAAGGATCAAGAGATAAGCAGTTTTATACTAGTTCGATCCTTAGGATCTACATCCAGTTACCCAACAACCTTAGTTAGGTTTCCACTAATTAATTTTCAAAGTATTACAAACACACAACTTGAATACAATGAAAACCAAAATAGAAAACCTATCTTGAACCCTACAAGATTTGTTATACACATCTCTTGTGGAACCCTACCACAAGATCACACCAAGAGAAACCCCTATCTCTTGAATTACACAAATCCACAAATTAAAAAGAAAAGTTTTGGAACAAAGTCACCTGACAAAATTCATTGCATTACTCTAAGAGAACATGTGGTGACTCTTTGATCTTGCTCCTCAAAGACCCATGAGTGATTGCCCCTTGATTTGTTGAAAAGAAAAGCTTTATAACACCCTCACTCAAGAACTCTCTCAATTTCATAGGTGGTTTGTTAAGAAATGAAGTCACATAATGAAAGAGAGAGCTTGCTTTATTTTTTTTATTATAAACTTAGTTTAATGGATTAAAGTAACATTTAATCCGTTAAATTGTTCTTCCCCAAATCTAAATTTGAGTTAAAACTGATTTAATGGATTAAATCTCAATATAATATGTTAAAAGCGAAACTGCGTTGGCATGTTAGTTATTTTAATTTATTAAATCACGGATTTAATGGATTAAAACAGAACACCATTTGCTTTTGTCCAAGTTTAGTTATTTTAATCCATTAAATCAATGATTTAATGGATTAAAATAGAACGCCGTTTACTTTTGTCCAAGTTTAGTTATTTTAATCTATTAAATCGAGGATTTAATGGATTAAAATAGAACTCCATTTACTTCTGTCAAGGTCTAGTTAATTTAATCTATTAAATCAATGATTTAATGGATTAAATTGGTCTAGTTCTTTTTCCAAAATTCCTTGGAACATTTCAATAGATTAAAATCAATTTTAATGGATTAAACCAGAGAATAACTTGGGCATGCTTGTTTCTTTTTACACAAATATATAGTATTACATGCATTTATATATTTTACACATGTAAATGGTCCAATAATATACAATTTTAAGTACATTTCATTGAAATGCGACAACATTTGCTCAATTGCAATGCATGCTATCTCCATTGTTATGTTTAGTTTATCTAATGTAATAAATGGTTCTGGTTTGGTTTTATGTGATGAACTGATAATACAAAGATAGCTGAGAATGAAAGGGGAACTAGTGAGAGAGGGATGAGAGAGGCAATTTTGACCCAAGAGAGGTGCTAACGGTGGCTTTGAGGCTATAATTTACAAGCTATTATTTTTTGCCCTTATAAGGAAATTGACTTGTGGAAGATTTTCTTGAGGTGGGGGAAAATGTGGGAAGTGTTCATATCACTAAGGAGGAACAAGTTGGGAGGGAGGTATAGGTTCGTTAGGTTCTTGGAGGTGACAAACCCTAGTAGTTTGGAAAGGCAACTAGATAACATCTTCATAAGGGAGACAAGAAGTTGTTTGTTAACTTACCAAAATTCGGTAGGGTAGGGGTGAAGGGAAAGGAGGCTGTGGAAGGTGGAAATGGTAGAAATAATGGAATGAGGCTAAGAAGGTTGAATGTTGGTTGGTGGAGAAGGTGGCAACAATACGAGATCCTATGTTCAAGGCAAGAAAAAGGTTGAAAAGAAAAGATGGGGAAAAAATTGTTTCAAGTCGATGATGGAGATAACGATAGGTGGAATGACCAAGAGACAAAAATGGATGTATATAATATGGATTGGCTAGAAAAAAGCACGGTAGCTAGGGTAATTGATATCCTTAACATAAAAGACTTTTTCATCGCAAAATGTACAACAATGGCGACAAAAAGAAGAGTTGAAGTAGAGGAAGCGTACATAGAAAGGGTCAAACCCTTGGCGGCTTTGATGTTATGAGTGTGTCTTCATCGCGGTGGTGACCAACACAATAATGGCGACACCGTGTTTTTAACAAGCACAACAAATGGTGACAACGATACATTTTCAAAGATGAGAATGGCATGATGTTAGTGACTTTATGAAAGGTTGCCGAACACAAGAGGAAGAAGATCGAAGATAAGGTCACATAGGGAAGGTTCAACAAATGGGTTATGTTTTTAAAAACATATTTTACATCAGTTGTTCATTTAATTGATGTTGAAATCACATTTTACATCAATTAAATTTTCAGTTGTTGTAAACACTTTAAAAAATTTACAAAATTGCCACTTTGTCAACCAATATAGAAAGTCGACATTAAAAGGTATTTTTGCACTAGTGTCTTGAACTTATAGTTTAATTATAATCTTCATGTTGTTACACATTTTTTTTTATATATTTTTTTAAAATTCTAGAAGTAGGTGTTGATTTTGTGGTCTTGTATACTATTCAACAAAATGGTCATAATTAAGAATTGTAAAGATGTTTCCACAAGCAATGACACCGTGAGCAACAACATTGTTGAATAATATCCCAAACATATTGAAACAAATTAAGAAAGGCTTGGTGTGTCGAAGAGTTAGTTCACGACTTTAAAGCCAACCTAGGAAATATTGGGTAAAAGATAAGAAGAAGAGGTTAAAGACTAGTACTTGTGGGAACCATTTTATTTGAAGGAGGAACAACTTCACAAATACTCTTTTCATGCAACGACAAACATTGGTTTAGGTAGGTGAAAGTAGTGCAAGCAATACATGTTCTCATTCAAATGTTGGAAGTGGAAATTTATGTGTTCAATGAACTAGACTTTAGAGGCGTTTTAAAGATAAGAGAGTCATTGAGACGTGCAAATGCCTTTAAAACTTGAATCCAATGAGGTATTAAAGCTAATATACACATTTTATTTATTATTTTCTCCTTGATTCCTCGTTCCATGTTATTATATAATTATTGGTGTTTTCTCAATAGTTCATGTAGTATAGAAAAAGAAAGACAAAATGACATACAAGAAAAAAAGGAAGAGAAAATTTGATCCTTTTTTTTTTTTTTTTATACTTCACGAACTACCATAAAAACACAAATGATTATATAATAATATTGAACGAGGAACCAAAGATAAAATAATAAATAAAATGTATATGTTAGCTTTAATACCTCATTGAATTCAATTTTAGAGGCATTTGTGCGTCTCAACGACTCATTTATCTTTAGAATGCCTCTAAAGTCCAGTTCATGGAACATAAGTAAAATGCCACTTGAAACATTTGAATGAGAGCATGTATTGCTTGCATTAATTTCACCCACTTCAATGTTGCATGGAAGGAATATTTGTGAGGTTGCTCCACTTTCAAATAAAATGGTTCTCACAAGTACCACTCAATAACCTTTTCTTCCTATCTTTGACTGAATATTTCCTAAGTCGGCTTTGAAGTCGTGAACTAACTCTTCAACACACTAAACCTTTCTTTGTGTCAATACGTTTAGGACATTGTTCAACAATGTTGTTGCTCATAATGTCATTGCTTGTGGCAACGTCTTCACAATTCTTAATTATAACCATTTTGTTGAATAGTATACAAGGACCACAAGATCGACAATTATTTTCAGATTGAATTTTCAACAAAATAATTGTCAATTTTGTGGTCTTGTATACTATTCAACAAAATGGTTATAATTAAGAATTATGAAGACGCTGCCACAAACAATGACATTATGAGCAACAACATTGTTGAACAATGTCCTAAACGTATTGAAACAAAGAAAGGTTTAGTGTGTTGAAGAGTTAGTTCATGACTTCAAAGCTGACCTAGGAAATATTTGGAAATATATATAACAAAAGTGTAACATGAAGATTATAATTAAAAAAATAACACTTAAACCATGGAACCCATCTTATTAAAGAAAACAAAAGCTAGTCTAAAGAAAAATTAATACATGATAAAAGAGAACAGAGTATGACACACATACATTAGCCTTAGTAGAAGTGAAAGTGATTTTATTCCCTTCTAGCCAAAACAAAGAGTACACGATAAACATTAGAATTATAATTGTGATTCTTATGATCTTTGAGTGGAGTAGCAAATGAGCAAACAACTGAACAAATAAATGACCTTACTTTTAGATACACTTTGGAAACTTGTGTCTAGTTTTCTTCAAATGATAACTAGAGATTAAAAGTAAAAAGAGATCTCACAAATATAATTAAGTCATTCACCTCAAAAACTCTTTTCTATGTGATACACATTTTTATTCCATTAGATAAAATCATATTGCATTACAAATAAAATTATAATGACTTACAAAGGCCATATTAAGGATCAAGATGTGCTAAGGTCGCATACCTAATGCTTTGTATTGAATGTTGAAATCAGGACACAAAATATTTCCTGAACTTAGTAGCAATGTAGTTTCTGCCCTAAGCAAGAATAGGAAAAGTTAAAAAAAAAATTATGTTAAAATACTATTAAATTTATATAGAAATTATATTTTATAATTTATAATATAAATTAAAACAAAAACTGAATAATATATCTATTATGTTAAACAAGCTTATAAAGCACTACAAAATAAAATGTTTTATGGCAGAACTTTCAATTGTCTGCAAGGTTACAATTCCAATAACAAAAGTCTACTAGTACAATATATAAAACACAATGTTCTAAGCAAAAGGGGGGGGGGGGGGGGGGAGCACACACACACACCAGTATGATAATTTGGTGAGATTGATAACTCTTATCATTGAGATATGTCTCTCTTAATTATCTCTGTGATGCAAGAATATAATGGGAAATGTAATGCTATAAACCAAACCTATGTAAAGAAAGTTATGCAAATTTCTTTTACCTTCACAAAATAATGGGAGCTCTTTCATATGCACCATCATTATCTTCATAGGTTGGCTATATACTCAGAGGTATTAAGAAGATCCATCAACCTGCTTTTATTCATGAAGTCTATCATTCCTTTGGGCCCCATAGTTATCTTCAACAATCCCAATATAAAACATAAATAACAAGAAAATCCATCATTATAAGCAATAAACCATAATCATATATACTTAGAGGTATTAAGAAGATCCATAAACTTTTTTTTTTCTAATTTTTATTTAATTACAAGCAATAAACCACAATCATATAGCTCAATGTAGCAATCCCAAGGTGATTACTCCAACCATTACATGCATCATTAACAATTGTCGTGCATTTGAAACTTTATGTAATATAATAGACAATATTCATATCATGTCACTTGTTTTTATCTTGTCTTTATACTACAGGTATGTTTACATACATTTAAAATCATGATGTTTCCTTTTTGGTAAATAACAAAATGCTTATGATCTAAGGGCCAGATAAAATGCTTTTGAGTTGTGATCTTTATAGCTAAAGGTTTTCATCTTAGTTTAAATAATATTTATGGAGAATTCACTTTTACAAGAGCGGTATTTTCATTAAAGGAAAGATAGAACTTTAAGGATATAAAACCTTGGGGGCTGGGTACTAGTTAGCTAAGTGTCTTCTTATAATAAGCAAGATCACCATGACCCCTACTACGAGGAAACAAAAATAGATACCCTATTGGACTTTATTAACTCTCAAACATAGAAGTTGAGAATGTAAATCATTTTTACATGTTCACAAAATAATTTGTATGCATATTCGCAAGCATTGTCCTTAATTGTTTGCTTATGTGTCTATGTGTTGTACTTCAAGCATTTTAGCACAAGTTTCTTTGATTTGAAAAGAGAATGAATCATGGTAAAAGTCAACACCAAGCCACCAAATATATATATGTGCATCAACCATATAACAACAAAAAGATACTTACTACATCACTAAAAAAATGGAACATTAAAAACATATTCCATAATTTGTTGTTGCACAACATCAACTACTAGCATCCTTATGAATATGGTAACACATGCTTGATTATCATAATATATTAGTAGTTCCCGCACCAAAAATCTTGTAAGTCAATGTACAAGATTTCAGAGGGATATATAAATTCTTGAGACAAGATACATAACCAGAGTATAAATTTTTAGCTTACCCGTCACAAAGGACAATAGTACAATTAGGGCATGTTGTCGAATCTGATTATTTATGGCATGCATTATAGTTTGTAGCTAACAAGTCTTCACAAATCTAGTGGTATCTACACAAAATCAACTAAAATTTGGTTAGGGTTGTAATAAAAAAATATACCATGTTGTGCTTAGTGGTGCTAGTATTTTTAATAAAAAAATATAATAACAACATACTATCCTTTAGAGAAAAATGTTTCCTTTTTTAGGGAGGAGGTGGCCATGGGAGAGAAATAGGAAGACAACAATTCAAATAGTATAACAACAATACAAGAATGTCTAACATAACACAAAAAATACTAAGTAGTTATAAACACAATAAAGAAAAGAAAAAAAGGCAAACATATAGTAGAAATAATCAAACAATGAAAAACACTTGGTATCTACAACTTCTTAATGGTAAACAATTAGCAAAAAAATACAAACTTACAAAGACATAAACTCGCACACACATATAGACAGAACAAAGAAAACAAAGATATAGATTACACATGCGAGAAGAGAGAGAGAAAGCACTCACAGTCACATACACAATGTTTGGCTTCACTCTAGGGTTTAGGTCTCCATAAAGGTCCTTCTCTAAGTCATACCTACAAAAGAACATCATTCAAGGAATACAATACTTGAAGCCAATGTTAGGAAGAAATGAAGAGAATGGTTAAAGAAAGAACATGGTGAGAAAATAATAATAAACAAAGATGACAGAATACACAAGAGAGAGAGTGTGAGAGAATACACTAATTGTTCGATCTATGGTCGCAAGTGTTAGCAAACTCCGACAAAGTGCTCGATCTATGAATTCAAAAGAAAATGAAAAGAGTAGACTCAAAGATGTAGTGTTGCCGTGCTAGGGTTTCCCTTTCATAAAAAATGAGCACAACATGTTTAGAGGATAATATTTATAGTTAGGTTTTTATTTTAGGAAGCTAATTTGTTGGTTGGGCGATATTTTGGCTTGAAAAAATAAAACCCACATCCGACCACTTAAACCCATTTAAACCCTATTCTTTAACCCCGAAAACCCACGACCATTTTGAACTCGTCCATTGTAGCCAAAATGAGCTTTGGTATGTCGAGTTTCATGCAAATCAGTTTGGGTTGCTTGGCCTTAGGTATCAGTATCTTTTTATCCTATACAAATAAAAAAACAATTATCTTAACATTAAAATCACATCATAAATGAGTTAGAATTTAATTTAATGGTATTTTAAATTTTTATAATAATAAAATCGAGGTTTATTTCATTTTTTTTAAATTCAATATTAAACATGAAAAAATTATGTAACTGTAAACAGAATGAGAAACAAAAGTAACCCTCAGGTCATTTAGCAAATAAAAAAATAAAAAGATCTTAAACAAATAATTTATATTATCATTTCAGGTTACCCATAAAGTAAATATTACAAGTGCATGTGTTTATAATTTATTGATCTACTTAAGGAAGGTATCAATACCCTTTAAAATGTGCAAACATGATAGAATTTGCCTTTAATAAATTCTCCATTCCTTGAAAAATATTACACAATATTTTTATATAAGAGAACTTTGTCTTATTAAGAATCACACACACACACACACACACACACACACACACATACACACACACACACACACACACACACACACATATATATATATATATATATATATATATATATATATATATATAATGAATAAAAAAAACTGGAAATTTTTATTGATGAACTTAACTTTTAAGCTATTTCTAACCATTTAAGGTTTGTAAATTTAGGATTTTGTCCAAACGTGTATTAAAAATATTTAATACATTCTATTAATTTTTTTAAGTTCTTAAAAAGTAATTATTACATAATTTGAGTTTTAAATTAAAAAATGTAATGTGTAAAATAGTAAAAATGACCCTTATCTTAACGAATTCATGTTTCATGATTCATATGTTTTAATATTTTTAAATTGATATATTAATAATGAGTACTAATATTAGTAGTTTGTTAAAAATACTAATATTATTTTTAGTGTTGTAATGTTTATATGGGTTATTATCCCTCTAGCAGGAGCTGAAGATAAACTAGTTTGGAGTAAATCTGACTATGGTGATCTTACTTTCAAGGAGGCTTATTCTTTTTTGAATCCTCCTGGAAATTAATTGTATTCGATACGGCAAACTCATTTGAGCTAAACACCATCGAAGTCCCTTTTACTTTGGCGGTTACTTCATCATAAGCTTCCCATTGATGAAAATATGCAAAAACGAGGTTACACGTCCGTCTACCTATGTGTTCCTTGTGTGGTGAACATTCTAAGACTACAAATCATTTGTTTCTTAATTGTGGTTTTATAAAATGATTTTGGGATTGGCTTTCTCGAGTTTTTGGCTGCTAAGTTGGCAAAAAGTACACAAATCAAAGATGTCATCCTCTCAGCAATTATTCATATCATAGCTGGAGTTTGGTTTTGCCAAAATCAAGCCAGGTTCAATAACACTGTTGTGTCTAGTGGTAGATTAATGGCTTTGGTTTGTGCTGCCATTAAACTCTCGGGCACTTTTTCTGTTGGTCATATGTCTTTTAATGTCCAAGAGTTTATGATATTAAAAACTTTTTCAATTATGGGTCATCCACATAAAGCTCCAATTATTACCCAAGTAACTTGGCAACCTCCTTTACATGGTTGGGTTAAGTGCAATTGTGATGGTGTTGCTAAAGGTGCCCTGGGTGCTGCAGCTTGTGGAAGCCTTTTTCGAGATTCTAATGACACTTTTCTTGGTGGTTTTGTTGTTTTTCTTGGCATTAAATTGGCCTTTCATGTAGAACTCATGGCAGCTATTTTGGCCTTGGAGTCAGCATGGGATAAAGGTTGGCGAAAATTCTAGTTAGAGTGTGACTCCCTTCAGGTGGTATCTGCTGTTACTTCTCCACAGTTAGTCCCTTGGCATCTCAGTAATAGATGGAAAAATTGTATCTCCTGAAGTGGATTAGAAGGTCACTAGAAAGGGGGTTGAATAGTGACACTTAACCGACTATGGCTTTTCTGCAAAAGAACACTCAACTTCTAAAGTTTTAGGATATGTTTAGGACACAACTTCAGAGAGCTTTGTTGGGAGCAATCAATATCCTTTGATAGTATTTTGTATAAAATAGTTTTTCAATAATAATCATACAAAAATACTTTCATATACTGCTTCAGAAGCTATTCATAAAATGTCAGATTCAAGGTAGGTAGAATTTGTTATGAACAATTAAGATTGATTAGTAGATGTATGCTTTGGAATGTTTAAGAACAATTTGAGTAGCTTAAAATAGTGTTATATCAAAGTTATAACGGTTAACAACCAAGCTACTCAAGGTAAAGATGCAAAAACACACATATCAGAAGCAATAAGAAGAATAAATCACATAGAGGAAATTATCCTGGTTCACCCCACTTGGGCTACGTCCAGTCCCTACAATTGTAGGCTTTCTACTAACACAAACTCCAACTGGGTATTCTTTCTTTCCTGAAGCCTCACCAGGCTCCTACACCTCAGTATTCTTTAAGCCTCTGTAGGCTATCTACCCAAGTATTCTTTGTAAAAGCCTCTCCAAGCTTTGAACCAATAGTAGTAACTGCTACTTGACCCTCATAGACCTGCTGTGGTCACTCACAACCTTTAGAAGCAGCTGTCCCCTGACTATTCTTCTGAGATTCCCTATCCTAAATGAGTTCTATTTGGATAGGTACCTGATACATCTCATAGGGAGAAACCCATCAGTAAGCTCCCCCTAAGAAGATGTTTATAGACTCTCTATGGTAGATAGATTTAGCTATACAAATTGAGAAAGCCTGGGCTAAGGAAGTCTAGTGTTAGAAGTTGATGAGGCTTCTGACCTATGAACTCTCTAGTTGTTTCCTTCCTAGCAAGGAACTTCAGCAGTACTTCAGTGTCATTATATAGACAAACTTGAAGGTGACCTTTGCTCCTTTTCTTGGAGGCCAAGGAGTATGGTTACTCTACAACTCTAGAAGCTTGGAGGCTAAGGAGATTTGTTGTGTGTTGTCTTAATCGCACAGCTAAACCCTCCACCTTCCTTAGTAGGAATAGCTTGCACCAGCTTTGAATTCTCGATTCTCGTTCATTGGTGCTTGCTATTTTGTCCACGACTCATGGCTTCTCCTTTATTCTAGCTCAGCCATGAAATACAGAGAAATACACTAGAAGGGGGGTTAAATAGTGTGTTTATATTTTCTTCGAAAACCTTTAACAAGAATGACGATAGTATATCTTAAGTTTTACAAGAACTTAGTGAAACAGAAAATAATGCTATCGTCCAGTGGTTCAAATGCAACAGTCCTATGGATCTGCTTTTTCACTTTTTCGTTAGAACACAAGCAAAAGATTTTCGTAGATAAAATGTGTAATGAAACACTTTCGTAGTGTGTTGAAGAGATAACTTAAGAGATATGCAAATAAGCTAGAATACGAGAGAACAGAACACTTAGTTTTATACTGGTTCACTCAACTGAGCTACGTCCAGTTCTCCTTCAAAAACCTTTGAAGGGTTCTACTAATCAGTATCTGATTACTCACAAGTATTCTAACCTTGCCACTTCTGGCTACAAGTATTCTTTAAGCCACTCCTGGCACACCTTTAATCTCCCCCTGAGATTAAAAACAAACCCAAGTATTCTTTAACAATAAGCCACTCCTGGCTTTTCAAACAGAATTGTTTGAGTATAGTAAGAAAGAATAACTCTCTATAGAGAGGATATTACAATAAGTACGAATATACAGAATCGCTTAGCAAAGCTAAGTGGAAAGCTCATTTTGCTTAAGTGTTGATCGTCCAGTCGTTTTGACAGAGATTCAGCTCTTTATGAATTTTTCGTCAGTTTGATACATGAGCTCATTCCTCTATTTATAGGTAGCTTGGTGTAAAGTATTCATTGTGGGATCTGTTCCTTTGCCAAGAGCGGTTCTCTCCAAAGCATATGACCGTTGTCACGTTTTGACTTAGGGTGGAGAGTTAAAGGAGACAGCTGTACATGTAGCGCCTCTCCTACTTGTACTTTTTCTGCAGAGAGAAGCTTCTCTTTTCCTGTTCAATAGTATTCGAAAAATCAAATAGAATAACATATTAGAATGAGAGAGAATAATCGTTGCATTACAGAGAATCACCATCGAAAACGTATTGTCATATGATATTACTTTTTAAGATACAAACTACAGTGTGGGTTATATAGTCATTGGACGCTTGCTCTCACAGGAGCATTGGACGCTGACTGTAGTATTCTTACAAAACACATTTGGACGCTTTTCTTATTAAAACATAAAGTCGAGGTTTGAGAGATACAATACCATTGCGGCATTGGACGATGTAAATCTTATAACACTCAAACAAGATCATTAGATACTTCAAAATTTATACTTTAATTGTTATCATCAAAACCGAAATTCGAGGGGTTGGACATCGTCCAAGGTCTTAGAACCTAACAAGCCATGAGTTTTTGCTACCTTAGAAAAGTAAGTCTTTTGTAGAATGTTATAGATTCATTCTTGATCGTTGCAGAGTGTGTGATTACTTTTCTTAAAAGTGGTTGCCTTCCTAAAGTAGAACTTAGCTCTCTCTTCTTACGAATAGATCCATTGAATCAAGAGAGCTTCCATCAAGGCAGTGCATTAGTACGCTGTTGCATAGAGCTAGCTGTCATAGCTCGTGGTGTGTGCTTCTTGACCATCTAGACACATCTATCTTCACATGATGTCAAAGCATTGCATCTTCTGATGATCCTTAAGTCATGTGTAGCTTCTGATATCTACCCCTTGACTTAAATTATCCCCAGTATCATGTCTCTGATCATACACAACTTCTGATATTTGCACTTTGACCTGGAAAACATGACTGCCTTTCCAACTTTTGGTTTCTTGCTTCTGAAGTTGGACGAACTTCAGATTTTGGACGCCAAGGTTGTAGGCAAACGCTTTACACCCCTTCTCCATGCTTCTTGATAAGTTCTGTTTCTTTGAAAGCACTTCAAGGCAAATCATTAGTAGCAAAGAGTCTATCATACTTAAAATCTGCTTCTTAAAAGTTTGTTGTCATTAAAACATTCATCTCATAAAGGGTTCATGTGTCTCACATCTTCAGAGAGGGAAATACCTGTGCAAGTTCCCTTGCTAATGTTGGCCTGAAAATTGGTGATTATATTTGGTGGGAGTCTCTCCCTAATTTTATTAAGAAAGATTTTTTGGCAAATAATTTGGGGTTGCCAAGCAATAGATTTAATTAGTATTGTTTTTTCATGGGCATTGGCTTATGTCCTCCCTTATGTATTCTCTTCATGTTTGTTATTTTCTTTTCCTTAATAATATTTGGGGGTGCTTAGCAGGGGATTGGTTAAGTTTTTGGTGCCAACCTAGTTGGGATCATAGCTTAGCTATGATGCTTTTGCACTGTAACTTTTATTAAAAAAAAAATTATATAGGTTGATTCCTTTAAAGTGAATAACTTACTTTAGCAGGCAAAACAAGTAATTTTAATTATTGAAGAGAAAATCAACTGTCAATGTTAGATGCACAAGCATGACAAATCTTGAATGATGTGTTGAAATATAAATGTTTGATTTTCTCATTAATGTTTGAAATTATTTTCTTTATTCTTACTTATTTTAGAGGACTCAAATCCAACATATTTTGTTTTGGTCTTTGTGCAAATGTACCCATCTCCAACTAATCTCATAATTTTTAGGTTCCAATTTACTATTCTAAATCAAGGAGTTGATTGGTAGAATGGTTACGCACCCTTGGCCCAAGCATTTCAAACTTTTCCATTCATTGCATGAGCTTTATGCATAATACTTCCTCCACCACTCTAACAAGTAATAATTCTACTTTACCCAACCATACCACCTACCAACAATTTTGCCATCTCATGCAACTAATTCAGAGTCCTGGTTTGGATGGCTTTAACTTCAATTTCATCAAGAAGTGCTAGAAAATAATGAAAACAAATTTTGTGGGGATGGTGGAGGAAATTTAGGTTAATGAAAAGATCCATAGAGGGGGCAATTGTTCGTTCATTACTTTGGTCCCTAAGAAGGGTAACCCACAAGGTTTGGAGGATTTTAGACCAATATAATTGATAGGGTGTGTGTACAAGGTCATAGCTAAAGTATTATCCAAGAGTGTGCGAGCAGTTTTAGATAAAATCATTGACGAGAGGTAGTGTGCATTTGTTGGGGGAATGAACCTTTTGGATGGAGTCTTAATCGCAAATGAGGTGGTAGATGATGCCAAAAGGAAGAGGAATGAATGTTTGATCTTCAAGGTAGACTTTGAGAAGACATATGATTCCGTGTGTTAAGAATTTTTATATTATATGATGAAGTGATTGGGATTCAGTGAGAGGTGGATACGATGGATCAAGGTTGTATGGAGTTGACTGCTATTTTTTTTCTTGTAAATGCGCCAAAACCAAAACAATCCACCCCTACAAGAAATAGATGAATTCCAAAAATTTTGGACAAAGCCAAAGGTTTTCCCGCTCATCTCGAAAGATTTCTAAATCCAAATAAACCAATAAACCCATTGCTGATAGAGCATTATTTAGCATTCAACAGTGCTCATTTTGTGCATAATTGACATACTTTTGTCATTATTTTTGTCCCTTTTAATTGGGTTTTGTGATATTGGGTTTCATTGGGCCAAATGTTGAGTTTTATTAAATTTTCGTTAGTTTTCTCATCTTGACACTGTTTTCGTGTATGGCCATACTTTCTTCACAGAGCTTCGATTTAGGTGATTTTGGTATCGTTTGAAAGCTAAGAGGAAGATATACAATTTTATGTCTCACAAGCTCATCCTAATTTGGACGTTTCAGGGGTCAAAATCGAGTTACAAAATGATGTCCCTGCACTTGGAAATTTTAGATTTAGCTTTTTGGGCTTTATTTTGTAATTAAGTGATCCAATAATGTTTTTGATAGTTTAGAGATAGATTTTAATAGATTATAATAGATTTTGAGAAGATAGATTTTAATATATTTTTATAAAATAGAATTTTATAAGATAAGATTTTGATAGATTTTTTTTTTATAAAATTTTAGGAATTTTATGAGTGGGTTTCATTTGTTTAAATAGCTTTTTACTCTTTGTAGTAACATTATAATTCCTAATCAGCAATTTCAGTCCTCCTATTTTTAAATTCACATTTTTGGTCCATCAACTTTTAAAATTACGCAATTTTAGTCCCCCTCCATCCGTTTATGTAGACTAGTAATGTGGCAAAGTGATTTATAATTTAGAAAAATATTATAAAAATGGTGGAAATGGGATTAGAACCCAAGTCCTTACCAACAAGTCGTTAGTCCGAGTGGTACTAGGCTCGGTCCCCTTAAGCAAGGTCTCGAGTTTGAGCCTTGTGGATGGAATAAAACGTGGTTGGGAGGAGAGACCCCACTAAAGGTGGTCAGCCAGGTTCCCAGGCGAAGATTAGTCATCGGCAAAGCTGGTGAATACTCCGTACCAATGTCATGGGTACTAAAAAAGAACCCAAGTCCTTTTCTTTTCTCTTCATCACCTAAATCACTAAATCATTCCAATTACTCGAGTTATATTGTAAACACTATATAATAGATACATTACTATATGAGTTAATTTCTTTTTGGAAATATTTATATAATATTAAAACTATAATATTAATTATAATAATATAACATTATAATTTTATATACGTAAATTTATATGAATATTATAAAATTATAGTTTAAATAATATAATTCTATAATTTATATTGCAAAAATAATATAATATTTTAAAAATTTTATCAAATAAATATAAATTTTTTTAATAAATAATTATATAATTTATTATTTAATATATCTTTATAATCACTTTTATATTTCATATCTTTTTTTTAATTCCTTTTTCTCCTCATTTTTTTATCACATCACTAATTCAAATAATTTAATTATTTTAAATATTATAACATTATAATTTAAGAAATTTATAACATAAATATTATAATACTAAAATAAATTATTAGTGATGTGGTAAAAAATGAGAAAAAAAAATATGAAAATAAAAAATGATTGTATGAAAAATATATTAAATAATAAATAATATAATTTATTTATTAAATATTTTTATTATTATATTTATTGGAGAAATTTATTATTTATAAACCAGATTTAACATTAAATAAATATTTCAAAAAAGGAATTAACTCATATAGTAATGTATATATATAATATAGTGTTTATAATATAACTTAGGTAAATGAAATGGTTTGGTGGTTTAGATAATGAAGAAAAACAAAAGGAACTAGGGTCACATCTATACCATTTCAACTAATGGTTGTGCTTGAATTCGGTGTATTCCCAATTTTTCTGAATACATATGAGATCTCATGAAATTCATATTTAATTGTTGATCATAGATTCATTTTTTTTTTAATTTCTTGGAACCATGATAATTTACCTATGCATTGGATCCTTGGGCCGTTTCTCTGAATTTGTTTTCATTTCTAATTAAATTTTGTTTGCTTTGTTTTTAATTTATGCAATTCTGAACAAATTCCCCCTTATTCGAATTAATATTAGGTGTTTGATGAATTATGTCTTTGGAAATATGACTTGAGTTGATCCCTATATTGTAAAATTTAGTGGGAAATTTAGTGATTTTGACAATATAGAGACAGTGCTATCAATTGCCAAATAACCGCTAAAAAGCACAAGCCCAAAAACACAATATGCACTCCGGCCACACCTTCGTAACTCCAAATACCCGGATTCGTTATAGTCCCTCTTGTGATATTCCAACCGCCCCACGAATTGGTTATTCCTAGTCATGAAAGGTATAACGAACATATACTGTCTCCACATTGGATCAAGAACAGGGTCAGAGGGATCAAAAACTACTAATTCATATAGAGCCATCGAACCGGCCCAACTAGCAACCAGAGTTGGGGAGCCCATCTAGAGAGTTCAAAACTAGTCGAGAATTAAGTTGGGGTGACCCTATTGCACCTTTCCTCTTTCTGAATGTTGCAAAAGGTCTTAGTGGGATGATGAGGCAAGCACTTAGTTGTAATCTCTTTTTGGGGTATAAAGTTGGCAAA
This sequence comes from Pueraria montana var. lobata, assembly GCA_026413185.1. Lineage (NCBI taxonomy): Eukaryota > Viridiplantae > Streptophyta > Magnoliopsida > Fabales > Fabaceae > Pueraria > Pueraria montana. Next base: position 46,853,285 of record CM048647.1, read on the forward strand.
GAACGGGTTGAAGTATCACTTATGTAGTTTGCAAATGATACATTTTTCTTTGCGGAAGCATCTTCTCAAAATGTGATGTGTGTGAAGACTATGTTGAGATGCTTTGAACTTATCTCAGGTTTGAGAGTAATTTTTCACAAAAGTCGTTTGGCTAGTGTTCGGGTGGAGGAAGGGTCCATACGTAGGTATGTTGAGTTGCTAAATTGTAGTGTGATGGGTATACCTTTTGTTTACTTAGGTATTTCAATTGGTGCTAACCAAGGAAGGAAACCACTTGGGATCCGATTTTAGTGAAGCTTAGGAGAAAGCTAGCAGGGTGGAAGTAAAGAACACTCTCCTTTGGTGGGAGGATAACTCTTATCAACTCTGTCCTTTCATCCTTACCACTTTTCTTCCTTTCATTTTTCAGGATGCCACAGTGTGTTATTAGGAAGTTGTAGGGTTACAAAGGAACTTTCTGTGGGGAGGCAGAGAGGAAAAGAGGAAGATATAGCTTGGGTAAAGTGGGAGGAGGTGTGCAAACCAGGGTTAGGTATTAAAAATATTAAAGTGTTCAATGAAGCCCTTCTAGAAAAATGGAGATGGAGGATAGTCAACAACCAAAATTATTTGTGACAAACTGTTGAGATCAAAGTATGAGGATCAAAACTATAAGAGAGTGAGAAGGTATTCTTACAAAGATTCTCTATGTGGTGGAGAGACCTAGTGGAATTGTGTGGGGAAGGTAAGGCAACTTTGTGGTTTGATAAAAGTGTAGTTTGGAGGGTGGGTAATGGGAGGAGGGTGTCTTTGTGGAATCATGTGTGGTTGAGTGACAAGTGTTTGGTTGATAAATACAAAAGGCTATTTATGAACTAACTACAACAAGACAACAAGATTGTTGTGTAGAGGAGGTTGGGAGATGGGTGGATGCAGGGACGGATACAGAGGGGGCCGGGCAGGGGCCCCAGCCCTTCTCCCTTGGAATTTTTTGTGTATATACATATATATTTTTAAATTAGTTAGTGTAAAATTGTGTAAAATTAATTGTGTATGTTGTTATTATAATACTAATTAAGGTTAACTAGTGTAAAATTTGTAAAACTAGTTGTGTTTGTTGTTATTATTGCAATAGTTAAGATGATAACTTATGTAAAACTAGTTGTGTATTTGTTGTTATTACGGTAACATTTAAAGTTATTATCGTTTAAAATAAAAAATTAATTTCAATTTTACGTGAAAAAATAGTAAATATTTTTTAAAATTATTATTTATTAAAAGTTAGAAATTTAAATAATTATAAAGGAAGAAAACAAAAAGGTAAATTCTACCATGCTGTCGTAGTTTGAGGGGTTTTGGTACCGTCATTATATAAACCAATAAAATATTGCCATGCATATATAATATTTTTTATTTTTTTTTATGTTTTACTTAGATTTAAAAATAAGTTCATAAAAGTTATACTCCATAGACTTCTTCTATGGCCACAACCGCACACAGCGCTGCCACATCTCAGAACTTTCTCGTCTGGGACACAACCTCGTGCCTCTACTGTTGGGATGCAAACAACAACTGTCTCTAGTGCCTCTCTCTTTGACTCTGCGAACCCAATCCTTCTTTCATCTTTGTCGCTTACCCTATAATCTTCCTTTGCCCCTTTTGCATTTAGGTTTTCATAGAAACAGAGCCCAATGCTAATTGGCAATGAATTTGAACAGGTGTTGCAAGTGGATGCGATGTGAATGATTGTGATGGTTACATTTTTGGACTTATCCAAAGACACGTAGCGCATGACCCATTTATGAGAAAAAACTAAGTCTTCTATTGTAGATGAAACTAAAATTTAGGGACTCAAAACCACTCAGATTGGTACCTCTTGGGTCTTGACTTCCTATGCGATGTATGAGAGTTGAAGGCTACAATGCTCTGTTTTCGTTTATGCATCAAAAGTGGTCCCAGCGATGACTTTCCACGAATGATGGTAGGTTAGAAAGCCGTATCAGTGTTTTCAGATCAAACTTTGTGGCCAGTTACGTTGCAGATAAGGGTGTTCATGAGCCGGATTTGACCGGGTTTGGCTAAACCCATGACCCAACCCAATTAAATTTGAATAGGTTAGGTTGAGTCGATTTTTTGAATTTTTTTTATAAAACCCAACCCATTCACAAATGGGTTGGTTCGGGTTGGGTCAACAGGTCAAAGCATTTAATTTTTTTTAAGTTCAGTATTTTTTTATAAGGTAAATTTTAATTAAAATACACTTAAATGCAATACAAAATGGGTACCATAAAATAAGATAGGCTTTACATTCTTTACCCAAATTTGTCACAGTAATATAAAAAGGATAAACAAAAGCAAATCCATTAAACCCCAAGACCCTATCCCTATTACTCATGTGTCCTACCCTAAATTACATTCATTTTAATTGCAAGTTACAACATTCATTTGAAAGCTTTCACTAGCCACTGTTATGACTATAATAATAATAATATTTGATTTTTTTAAGTTAAAATATATATTATATATATAAATAATAATAATAATTTAATATTAAAGAATGGTTAACGGGTCGGGTCAACGGTTCAAAAATCAAAACCCGTGACCCAACCCAAACATCAACGAGTTTGAATGGATTGGTTCAGGTTCAACTCAAACACACAAAATACCCAACCCAAACTATTTTGGATTGGTTTGGGTCAATTCGGGTTGGCGGGTGACCCCTACCCGTGAATACCCCTAGTTGCAGAGATAAGCTAGTTACATTCTCATGGAGAATTCTATCAAGTATCAAATTTAATAAATTTTGCATATATAGGTTTAATTTTTTTAATTTTACATAATAGTCCATTCAAATTTTTAAAATATTTAAAAGTTAAAAAAATAATTAAGACAGCTGAAGCCCATCGATTAACAACGGCACTGAAGAAAACACCAAAAAAAAATTCAGTCCCCACTTTAGTAGGTTTCTGGGTGGATGGTAGGTGGGAATGGATGTTAAGGTGGAGGAGGCCTCGGTTTGATTGGAAATTGCCATTGGTGGAGAGTTTCAAAACTGATCTGGCCGGGGCACAATTGATGCAACTGGAAAATGATAAATTGGTGGGCAAGAGACTCAACTGACCTATACACAGTAAAAACAGCATACCAGGTCTTGCTAGCTAATTGCAGCTGTGATGATGGGTTTTTTAAAAGGTGTTTATGGAGTTTATGTATTCCATCTAATGTTGCAGTTTTTGTTTGGTGCCTATCATTGAATAGGTTACCTACGAAGGACAATTTGAGGAAGATTTAACTGCAAGGGGTTACCAGTGTTCGTTTTGCCATTTGGAGGAGAAAACACTGGTCCACCTACTGTTTCAATGCAGGTTTCCAACAACAATATGGAATCAAGTTTATCTCTGGTTGGGAGTATATACAGTATAACATGTTGATCCTATTCAACACTTTTTCCAGCATAATTGTGGCTGGATGGGGAAAGGGGAAAACTAAGGCATGGAGGTCTGTATGGTGTGCAACAGTTTGGTCCCTGTGGAACCATAGGAACAACATTTTGCTTAATGATGTACACTCTTGATTTTGATTCTGTTGTGGAGCTTGTTAAGTTCAGATCATGGATGTGGTTGTTAGCTCAATTGGGGACATTTTGCTTTTCTTTTTACGACTCAAAAGCCTTTAGAGGCTGCTTTCTTCTGTCATGCTGGGTAAGTGATGTTGGCAATGTCATGCAAGGATTATGCAATCATGAATTATGCAATCATTGATGATACAAAGCTACAGATTTCTGAAATGGCAATCATATAATTGAATCCAATGTGCTCTCTGGCAGCAAGCATGATATCGATGATATTGTTTTCATACCTCGGATCACTCAGTTCTGTCCAATTAATTCCAAGTTGCCAACAATTACATTTCAGAGAAGATGATTCTCATTTTGTTGTTTACTTTGCCATTACCATAAATAGAAGTCATGCCAAACTACTCTTTCTCGGTTGGGTTATACATTCCAAAACCAAATTTCAGTCATAGGCCACGTGGCGTTATCAAATGTGAAATATTGCTTCGAAATATTCTTGTTCTTTAAACAAAGTAACCAACCCCCTTAGGGTAAAGCAAGGTATCAAATGGTGCACGTGTGACTTAGCTATTTTACCGGCAATTGAAGGTGAAGGGGGAAATATTACTTTGCTACTTAGTCCTTAAAATAATTCAAGCTCTATTTTGGGTTTCAAAAGTATTGTATATTGACCAACGGTCCCAGTTAATTTAAGTCTGAGAAGCTTGCAAGCACACGCATGACAAAGACATTGGGTCTCTCAAGGATGGTGTCCTTGCTGCTGTGTTGTTTTAAACTTGATCATGTGGTAATAATATGTGTTGGACGAGTTTTCACTGTATATTTCATGTTTAAATTCCATAATATGCAGAAGTGCTAATAATGTAATAATATATTATATTTGGTAATGCAGTGCAAACGTAACAGAGAGAATCATGTAAACCCTATTTTACAAGCTTTATTCATTAGTAGTGTTAAATTGCATACACCAGAAACGGTTATTTTCAAAATAAAATTATAAAAAAAAAAATTATGTTCTCCACTATATTTTCAATAGAGCCATGTTGAAGTATGAGTTTCAAAGCAGTCTGTATCCCAATCCCTGCGGCATGCACACATCAAATTATCATTTATACCATACAATTAAGACATGCATATCGAGCTCATACAGCAATCATAAAACCAATTAAAGCCTTAAAAAGTCTTTTTCGGGTCCTTATTATTCTTCTTTGTCACCTAAAGGAATATGGAGATATGGCTCAACAGCATGCACCAAAAACCATGCTTCTTTCTCTATCCATAATGTGCAAAACTTTTCAAATAAATGTGCCTAAGAAACAAAACCCGAATTTCACTGTCCGTTTACTGAATTTGTCAATGCTACCACATGGGAGGACTCTGTTGGATTATATATCATCCTTCCAAATCTCTCTCGATTATGTGGATTATTTTGCAAAATCAACTACATGTTATTTTTATAGTAGGACTAAAATGCAAAATTTATAACAAAAATACCTACAATAGTATCAGGTTAAGAATTTGATCCTTCTATTTTTTTAGTAATATATCTAACGACTCGAAATAGGTAATTCATCATGCACCACCTGCTTAGAAGCTTCATTCTAAAACTTGCAACCGCTATTGACTTTGTATACCTTCCTTTTCTCTCACTCATACAAAGGTACGTTGCCCTTGTCGTTAATGCTCGCCCCTTCAGTCATAGAAAATTCTTCATTTTACATCCTTATATGCTGGGTTGTGACAATCATCATGTGTGGTATGTCATGTTTCATTCACAGTAGTCCAACTATATATCATTTTGTGCTTTTGGGTCTCAACTGTGTCGTTTTTGTTACATGAATATCTGTTTTGGATAATTAGATTTCTTTTAAAGAAAAAAATATATATATATATACACACTAATAGTCATACCAACGATGATTTGTGATTGAATGACAATGTAAAACTATTTTACACTTCCAGTGTATGATCATTAAATGCTTTCATTTGGGTATACAGATATTGACAACATTCTTCTTACAGGTATAATTTTATTCACTCTAACTTTCCTTAAATCTTTATTCAGTATTCAAGTGCTTTGTGAATTCAACCACCCAGAATCCTTATTTTTGTTGGGTAATCATTAGGTTTTTTTTTTTTAATCTTTGGAAGTAAAATCAATATTGTTCTTTTTCAATATTTAGGTTGAAGCTGTCAAGTTATTGAAATGGAGAATCAGACCACAAAGGATAAGATGTTTGAGAAGTTTACATGGACGATAAGGGACTTCTCTAAATTGGACTCCAAGGAGCTATACTCTGAGAATTTTTCCCTTGATGACCATACATGGTGATTGATTGAATTGTAGTGTAATATATAATATATAGGTGTTTAATATGTTCTTTGACATGATTTTCACTTATTTGTTTTAATGAGTTTTGTAACTTTGTTTTTAGGCGGATTCTTATCTTTCCAAAGGGAAACAATGTGGATTACTTGTCAATTTATTTAGATGCTTGTGGCAATCTTGCTAATTTGCCTGATAGCTGGAACAAATTTGCAAATTTCAAGTTGACTTTAATTAATCAGATCAACGACAAAATGACTAAAACAAGAGGTGTGTGACATACTTTTCTCTTTTAACAATTGAGCTTTCGGCTATAATATCTCGTTCACAAATTGAGCTAGTGTTTCGTAGCAATTTCATATAAAATCTATAGCTATTTTTTAGTTGTAAAGATTCCATGTTATTTCCTTTAGCTATTCCTTAATTTTTCAGGTTCCATCTTTCTAGATTCTAACAGATTGAGTAAAACTCCAACAAAAGCTTCCACTCTCCACTCATACTATAGGTTCTATATTGTCTATAGCTATAACATGAAGCTGATGTTTATGTTATGAGGTTTCTCCAGTTATTAAGATAGTCTTTAAGGGAAGGACACAACCTCCCCTATATGCTATTGGGTGCTTGGAATTATATATCCATTTGAGTTTTAATCCAACATAACTGACTTTTGATATATGAATTTTCCAGAAACTGAATACCAATTCAATGCAAAAGAGAGTAACTGGGGTTTCCCAAGATTCATACCTTTAGATGAACTTTGTGACTCTAGCAATGGGTATATTTTGAATGATACTTGTATAATTGAAGTTGAGATTTTGGTTAGCAAATTAAAACACAGGAATCAAGTAGATCAACCAGTTAACAAGATTAATGATAAGCCTACCGAACTCACTGATAATCCTTTACCTAAGGAAATGTTCACAACAATTGGTGAGCTAGTGGATTTTAGGGGTTTAGGGAAAATAGAACAAGATTTTGTTCCACTATTAGAAGAAGTATGTTCACAACATCCTTCACTTATTACCAGTCAAAAGAAGAGAACTCGTAGGTTTGTTGAATGGGCATTCACAGCTTTAGGTCGAGTTCTACATTTTCTCAAGACTAAAAAGGTGAAAGATATGGATGACGATGCTTGTAATCATCTCCAAATTATATGGGAGGAACTTGAGACATTTAGATTTGATTTGACCTGGTTGGAACCCCATATTAAATCAGCCTTGGGTATGAAAAATTATATTGAGAGAGCTACTCAAGTGGAAAAGATGAAGGAGAATGTGTCTGCGTTAGAGATGGAAACAAAGATGTTGAAGGCAAAGATGATAGAAGCAAAGGTAAATCTTGAAATAACAAGAAGAGACTTGGCGAAAGCAATTGAAGGCTTTGAAGAGTGCAATTTGGATGATGAACTAGGATATGGAGGACAATAGATTTGTGCCATTTACTGAAAAATTCGTTGTATGTATTGTGTAATTTGTAAATTGTTGATGAAGTGTGTAGATGTGAATAGTTGAATATGAATGTAGACATTGATAATTCTGTTTATCGAAATGAATTCATTAAATCATAATTAAATAACAACTTTTGTTAGGTTAATATACCATTTGTTTCGAAGCTGATATAGCCTAGGTCTAGTTCGACTTAATAGGTTCAAGGTGCCTAATGTCAAGAACTGAATAAGCAAAGGGCGAAAAGCCCTCAACAACCTCGAGGTAGAAAAACTCCCTGATGTTCTCGCTTAGGGACAATTTCCCTAATAGATAATCATCATATCCTATCAATTAAATAAAAAAGAGGCATGTAAAAATGACCTAGCAACAAGAATCGGGTATGACTTCAACCTAAGCTACAGGTAATCTCGATTTAAGATAATGGAATAATAGAATATGTTACATAAAGAGTTTAATGGTAATGCAATAACAAATTACCGTTGATATAACTTTTAAGATGATTTTTTAAAAGTCAACAAACTCACCATTGGATCACTGTTGGTATGACTTTTAAGATAACTTTTTACACTGTCAGTGTATAGTCATTTTTCTCATAAAAATATATATAAATAAAAAGATGAAAGCAAGTAAAAAAAAATTAAAGTTCTAAAGTTTTGGTTGTATAATTGTTTGGTAAATAAACTTTTTTTAGCAGGTTCTACTGTTTTTTGATACACTACTTCAAGTAATTTTTTAAAACGCTAGCTTCTAGCTTTTTATTTTTATTTTCTTTTTGTCCTTAAATATTTATTAGATTTTCTTTTTAATCTTTTCTATATAAGGTAAGATTTTATTATTTTTTTTTTCTCTTCTTCAACTCATAAGGTTGGATTTTATTATTTTTACCTTTTTTTTTACAAAAAAATAGAATTTTCTCATTTTTATCTTTTTATTATATAAGATATTGGTAATGATAGAAAATAAGGTTATTTTATTTAATAGTAATAATTCTTATTATTTTTTTACTGCAATTATTATTTACATATTTTTATATTACACTTTATTTTAACCATTATACTATTTACAATATTTATTTTATTATTCCAGCTTATATTTCAATATATTGGTATTGTTAGATTATAGGTTTATTTTTTTATTATTTTTTTAATATTTTAATATTAAATTATTTATTTTAACTATTACTCTATTCACATTATTTTTCTATTACTTTTAATATTATACTTCAAGATATTTTAACCATTACGCTAATTAACTTAATGAAAGTGTGATGTCTACTTAAAAGTATTTTCGTTGTGCTTTATTTTAAATTTGATTGAAAATATTTTAGGATATAGTATAAGATGAATAGTAAAGAACACAATATATAAAAAATATATAATAATTGAAAGTAAAAAATATAATTAAAATATTTGATCTATACATAAAAAAATACAAGTATTTAAAATTAATTAAAAATTAAATTATAAATATCCCAAAATATATTTTTATCAATAAAATAAAATTGAAATTTATATAAAAATATCACATAAATATGTCTATTTTTTGTCATTTTATATTTTTCAGCTACTTCAACAGATAATTTTAGCAAAGACTTATGATTCAATAAGCTAACTTAACAACATTTAGCTATTAGTTACAAGTTTTCAGCTACTAGCTAGCTTTCCAACTAGTTTTGTCAAACATAGTCTAAAAAGTCACATGAAATTCATCTTAAAAATAATCCATCAAAATTTGTATATTATTGAATACCAAAAGACTTTTTATAACTTGTAAAAAATCTTAATTGAATATCATCGAATTTTGTTGCCGAACAAAAAATCTTGATAGTCTTGATTGAATACCACAAGACTTTTTTTTTTATTAAAAAAAGTCTTTTAAAATCCTTTAAAATCTCAATTCAATACACCCCTAATTTGTTTTATATAATTTAATAAAAATTGAATAAAAAAGAAAGTGAAAGAATAAATAATTAAAACAAAAAGCTGAAAAAAGGAGGTAAAAAATTATACCAATGAACCAATCCAATGGCAACAAAAATACCAAAACTTGGTACCATGAACCAATCCAATCCAATTAAAATTGAAAAATCGGTCCAAAAAATTAAAAACTAAGGGCTTGTTCGAGGGTGGTTACAAGTTTTTAGTTTTCAAATGCAATTTTCAAAGAGAAAATAAGCTATGCAATGATAGTATAAAATAATTTTACATCGTCATTCCATCACAACCCATCATGTATAGTAAGTTTGTTGACTTTTATGATAACTATTTTAAAAGTCATATCAACATTGATTTGTAATTGAATGATAAAATTACTTTACACTATCAGTGCAAGATCATTAAACACATTTTCAAAACAAAACGCGTTCGACAAAAATGGAGATGAAATGATTTTTAACTCAATTTCGAAACACTTGTACAATCATTTTCAAAACCAAGAAAAAAGGTTTTGTAAATTTGGTTTTTAGTTTTAAAAAATCTCACCACCACCACCATTCCACCATCACAACCACGACCACTACTGCCACTGCCACCACCTCTATTTCGCCACCGTCATCGCCACCGCTACCACATCCATTCCACCACCACCACCACTTTTGCCACCGCCACCGCCAACATTCCATGATCACCACCACCTCCTCCGCCACCATTGCCATACATTTAATTATTTTTATTTTTAATTATTTTTATATATCGATATTTTTATATTGTATTATTTCACAATGGAGCAAAATAAGATAAAATAGTTGACTCATTTTATCCATCTTCAATTTGCAACAACTTTTTAAAAATTAAAAAAAATTGAAAACAGAAAACCACCCCAAACGGGGCCTAAATTTCAAAATTAAAAACCATCTTGTTTAATATATATTTTTATAATTTATTCAATACTTTCTTTAGAGAAAAATTAAAGTAACACTAAAATTGAAAAATCGATATGATCCAAACCGTTTTAGAATAGATTAAATTGGATTTAAAATTTAAAAAAATGATGAATTAAAAAAAATAAAATGATTGGATAGGATGATTTTTTTTTTTAAAACTAATACAATTCGTTAACACTTTTACTGGCCACAGTCGTTTTTTCTTCTTCTTGACTTGCTATGTATACCTCCCACGGCCTCTTAGGTTGTCACAATCTTTCTGTTTCTCATTCATTGGAAGGTACGTTGCTCTTTGCTGCCATTTCTTGCTGCTTCATTCATACTAATAAAAAATGATGTTACGAAATTAATTAAGTTTTTAATTCCTATAAAAATTTAGATTTATGTCTTTAGTTCTTATAAGTTTTTTTGACCATTTTTAATTCTTCATTATTCATCAATATTATTTTTTCAAAAGGAAAAAAAATAGGCAAAAATTAGTCCTTAATCCTTTGTTTTGCATTCATTTTTATTGTTGCTGTGCTGGGTTGTGAAAATTATGTGTGTGGTTGTGGTATGTATGTCAAGTTATATTCATAGTTGTCCAACTTGAAGCTACCCTTTTGCACATTTGGGGCTCAACTCAACTGTTACCTTATTGTCACATGTATATTTGTTTTTGATAATCAGAGTTCATTTGCGCATTCTGATATTGACAAGTGGCAAGACCTTTTTACATATGATTTTATTCAAGTTCTTTGTGAATTCAACCGCCCAAAATCCTTATTTGTTGTGGATAATAATTCTTTTGATCTTTTGTAAGGGAAAATCAATGTTGTTTATTTTTTCAGTGCTCAGGTGGAAGCTTATTGAAATGGGGAATCAGAACACAAAGGAGAAAAGGTTTCAGAAGTTTACATGGACGATTAGGAACTTCTCTACATTAGACTCCATGAAACTGTACTCCAAGAATTTTTTCATCGATGGCCATACATGGTGATTGATTGAGTTCTTGTGTATTATATATGATGCTCTTTGACTTGATTTTCATTTATTTTTCAACATGTTTTGTAACTTTGTTTTTAGGAGGATTCTTATCTATCCAAAAGGGAATGGCGGAGTGGACTGTTTGTCAATTTTTTTAGATGCTGGTGGGGATCCTCCTAATTTGCCTTATGGCTGGAACAAATATGCAAATTTCAAGTTGGCTTTGATTAATCAGGTCCATGACAAAATGAATATAATAAAAGGTATCTTTCATACTTATCTCTTTTCAAATTGAGATTTTGGCTATTATATATTTTTTTAATGAACGGAACTATGTATGCTAGCAATTTCATATAGAGGATATTGCTTTTGGATGAGTTTTCTTAATGACCTCTTTTACTTTTGTAATGCTTTAGCTACTCCTTAATTTTTCAGATCCCATCTTTCCTGCTAGCAGTGTGGTTAGCATGAAATACAATATTCAATTTGTTAATCTTTTTTTGTTACTCTGATTGGTATGCATTATTGTTTAATAAAGGTTTATTAGAAATGTGTATGTTGAAAGCATTTGCTTAAAAGTTATACAAACATGATAAAAATATTACTAGATTCTTATGGATTGGGTAAAGCTGCTACAAAATTTTCCACCCTCCAATCATACTATGGGTTCTATTGGGTCTCTTTGGGTAAGGTTATCCAGAAAGACCCTATATCATCTATTGAAATAACAAGCAGCAGTTATATCCTACTTGCAATTAATATATCCATTTGATAATCATATCATTTGATTTTAAACTTGATACACAACTGACTCTTGATATATGAATTTGCCAGAAACTAGCCACACGTTCAATGCAAGTGAGATAGATTGGGGTTACAAATCATTCATACCTTTAGGTGAACTTTGTGACTCTAGCCGGGGGTTCATTGTGAATGATACTTGTATAATTCAAGTTGAGATTTTGGTTAACAAGTCAAAACATGAGACTCAAGTTGATCAATCAGTCAATAAGATTGATGATAAGCTTGTTGAACGCATTGATAATCCTTTACCCAAGGAAATGATCTCAACCTGTGAGCTAGTGGATTTCAGTGGTCTAGGGAAAGTAGAACAAGATTTTGTTCCACTACTTGAAGAAGTTTGTTCACGACATCCCTCACTTATTGATAGTAAGCAGAAGAGAAGTCAAAGATTTATTGAATGGGCGTTCACAGCTTTGGGTCGAGTTCTACATTTTCTTAAGACTAAAAAGGTAAAAGACATGGATGATGATGCTTGTAATCATCTCCAAAGTTTATGGGATGAACTTGAGATATTTAAACTTGATTTGAGTTGGCTAGAACCCCATGTTCAATCTGCATTGAGTGTGAAAAATTATATGGAGAAAGCTGCTCTGGTGAAAAGACTGGACGAGAATGTGACTGCTCTAGAGATGGAAACAAAGAGGTTGAAGACAAAGTTGATTGAAGCAGAGGTAGATCTTGAAATAACAAGAAGAGACTTGGTGAAAGCAAAAGAAGGCTTTGAAGAGTGCGATTTGGATGCTGAACTAGGATATGGAAGACCATAATTTATAATTATGTCACTTATTGAAGAATTTAGTATAGGTAGTCCACATGTTTTTTATGTACTTTTTTTTTTTCTAAACAATTGGATGTTCTCGTTAGCATCAATGATTTTATTAGTTGGAATGATGATTTGTCCTAATTTGCATATGATAATTTTATTCGCTACTACAGTTATGTTTTGATGCATTATAGATTCTGTGTTCTGCTACTACTTGACTAATAACATGAACCCTCAATATTTGGGTGCCAATGTTTTTATTAATAGTAAATAAATGAGAAGATTCTACAATGTGACTAATCCTGTAGTGGCTAGGACCACAAGTTAAACATGCTATATCCACGTTTGAGGACCTGGGTCAAATTGAAATGCAATTGTCACCTGTTCAAATTGTCATATGGCATTTACGACAAATAATTTTACATAACTGAACATAGAATCAGGATAAGTGAACATTGATCTATTTATACTTGTACTAATTCATATTTATATTCGTGTGTTATATGAGTAATCATATTAGAGTTAATTTATTTGGGTAATCAATTTTTTTTTATAATATGGGAAATCAAGAAATTGCTTCATTATATTCATGTATGAAAAAGAAATATTCTAAAGAATTTATTAGCTAAAATTAACAAGCCTAAGAAGTAATCATTTTTTATAAGAGCATTAGCGGGTAAATGACCATTTTCTTTCCTAAATGTGTAAACTGATGACAATTTAGTCCTTGAAAGAACAAAAATTCTATTTAATCTTTAAATGTGTGAAAAAAATGACAATTACGTCTTGCATACAACTTAATGATAAATTGATCTTTGAACTTTACAACTTAATGTCAAATTGGTCCTCGAAAAATACAACTTAATGCTAAATTAGTCCTTGAATATTACAATTTGATGACAAAATCGTCCCACAAAACTAACGGTAGAATGTAATTGTCATACTTTTTACATGTTCAGGGACTAAAAATCAAAATTTTCATTCTTTTAATGATTAAATTGTCATCGATTAACACATTCAGGGATCAAAATGATCATTTACTCGAGCATTAACTATAAGAGTTATCTTTTTTTATAGGACCAGTAGCTTTTTATAAGATCAATAGTTGTAAGAGTAACTATAAGACCAAAATATTCAAATACACTCTTTTTATGGACCCAAAATTTCATATGTGCTCATAACACAATTTTGGCAACTTTATAACATATCTAAGTAAATCCTCAATTGACACATGACACAATGTCACACAATACTGCATATTTGTAGTTGGATTATTTATAATGATTGTGTTATTGTAAATCTATAAGCAGTTGATAGAAAAAGGAAATTTATTTTATATAGTTGTTAAATAAAAAGAGAAATATACATAAAATTTAACAAAAAAATATAGCCTACCTGTGAATTGGCCACATTTGGAAATGTGTGCGACATGAGTAGGCAACATCTGGCCAATTGTGAGTCACTAAAACAATTCTAAAATTGCAATTTTAATTTAATCTTTACTTACAAATAAAGTGTCAAGAATATGACAATTGTTAAATAACCTTTCAAGGAGTTATATTGTGATGCTAAGTGGGGATTGGATTCTATGCAGTGACATTACCACCATTGAGAATCCTTACCTTACATTAAATTTCATTAATATAATAATTTTTATTATAAAATACAAATTTTAAAAATTCAATGGTGAGATCCTATCATTGCACCATCTCATGTTTTTCTTCCACTGCAGAGAATCCACTCCCATGCTAAGTGAGGGAGGAAATATTGTCAAAATTATATAGAAAGATTCAAAAACATAATTTAATTGTTATAATACCTAGAGTAGAAATGTGAATAGCCTATTCCCTATTACTTTTGTTAATTTAATTTTATGTTACTTATATATATATATATATATATATATATATATATATATATATATATATCCTTTATTACTTAAAGGAATATATACCAAGCCAAAATTTTTTCCCTCAAAACTTTTAAGGACGGGCTGGTAATTTCATATGCATCTAAATAGGTCATAAAAATTCAAATTTAAAAATGTAACATGCAATAATTAACTGCTTGATTTTTGCAACATTCAATTTCAATTACAATATACAGATATAAAAATTAAAGTTTAAAATATTATATAAACATATTTCAATTATTTCAAAGTGTATGTTATATATATAAAAAAACAAATATTTCAAATAAATATAACTTATATATATATATATATATATATATATATATATATATATATATAAAATCAAATATTTCAAAAAAATATTTTTTATGATAAATATTTCAAAATAATATTTTTTACGAAAAATATTATATACGGATTTTTTCCAGTGTTTGTTATGATAAATTAATATATAAATATGAATTTTATATCGATTAGTTGATAGTATTAGATAAAATTTCCACAATTTAAATTATTATATAAATTTTGGATTGATTAATTTTTTTATTAAGTACGGAAAAAATCTACGCACTTACTTTTGCCATGTTTAAAAAATATTCCAATTTTATAAAAATAGAAAGCAAATTTATTATTTTCTTATGTCTGAATTAATCTCATACAGTAATCAATTTAAAAACACTCCTTCCCAATAAATATATGCTAAGAAGGTAAATATATAATATAAATGAGATTATGATATAAAAAATCAAACTTAACTATATTGAATGGGACCGTGAATTTATATAAAAAAAGTTTATAAGCATTTTTTTGAAAGGAAAAAGTTTATAAACTTATATTGAAAAAAGTGTAAACTTATATATAATCAGTATTGATAAAGAGATATAAACAATATAAAATCACCTATTTATTATACTGATAAAGGCGCAATTAAAATATAAAGAGAATCTATTTAATTATATAAAATTAAATTAAAATTACATTAATATATGCAAAAAAGGAAACGTTGGAGAATATATTCTCCCTAAAAATTTAGATGTAATTGAAATAATCAAAAAAGGAAACTTAGGTAAATCAGTAAATTTAGAAATTTTTACAATTAAAATAATTAAAATATTTTAGACATTAATTAACTAATTAAATTCAAATTTCAAATAATTTGAGTATTAATTAATTGATTAAATTGGAAATTTTCTCCCAAAAAACTTCTGCCCAAATATTTACATTAATTAGCTAATTAAATTTGAAATTCAAATATTTTTATATATTAATATATTTTAGAATTAGGTTTGCAACATTTGAACCGTCGAGGAAGACCCCTTATTTTCTTCATCTCAACTCAAACATTTAGAAGGAGTCAAAATTGTTTGTCTTTTTATATTTTTTTTCCTACTATTCCTCCTCCATGGAAGCTAAATGATTTCTCGAAAAGGTATTTTCTTTTCTACTTCTTATTTAAGTTTGTATCTAAGGGAATCTAATAGTTATCTGGTGCTCTCCATATTTACACGATTAAACATGTTACACAATCTTTTGGGTTTCTGCTTCTCTTCTATTCCTTCTCATTAGAACGTAAATTGCATTTCACATCTACAGTTCATTTTCCCTGTCTTCAATTTTGTTTTAAACTTTTGCATGTTGTATGTTTGGTGTGAGAATCATGATAATGATTGGTATTTTCAACTTTGCAAAAATTGTGTCATCATTTGGTAAAACAATTAAGGTATGTTCTTTCCCTATGTTATTGCCATTTGATTATGATTTATTTCCCTATTTCGCTAAAAAAAAAACACGAATTTTAAATGCTTTAAATACTCTCTTTTAAACTATTACCAGGTATAATTTTTTAATTTGTTAGATCTTCACCCAGTTTCCAACAATAAACTTATGGAAAAAGCATGTTTACAATATGCTCCAACTCCACCATTATCCTCTACTGCCAAAGTTTAAATTCAAAATAGGTTGTTTGTTGTTGTTGATAGTTATATTATTTTAAGTTTTTAATATTTTAATTTGTTTTAAATATGCTTCAACTCCACCATAATCCTCTTTAATTTTTACCTTTTTCATTTTACACTTATCTTTTATTTGTAAATTGACTAGAGGGGAAATAGTGAGTATACAAGTCTAAGGCTAACATTTTTTCTTTTTTCATAAAGAGTAACTTATGGAGAGCAGAAATGGATTTCCTTTCCCAACTAATGAAACAAATTAAGAGTTGGGAATATGCTTCTTCAATAGCAAAGGATGGAAGAAGATATAAGGTGCAGTGGATGAAAAATAGAGACACAAATTAAATTTTACAAGAAGAACTGCTCTCAACAAATAAAACAAAGAAAGAAGAGCGAGAAAGAAAATTTACTAATTAGAAAGAAAATTTTCATTATTATTTAATATTTTTATTGTTGTCAACTTTTTTTTTTTAATTTTCAAAACACATAAGACAGGAAAAAAAAAAGGGGACAACAACCGTTGCCACTGAATTTCAAATTTCACTTTAGATCAATGTTATTGAAATTGAAATCCTTGAACTTTATTAGCATCACTTTATTTATATTGTCACCAAATTTTTACTCATAAGTTTGAGAAGTTCTTCCTCTGTATATGCCAACGTTTCCAAGCTTTTATCTAATTAGTTTATTTACGTGTTAGTTTATGATAATAAAAAAAATAAACTAACAATTTGTTATAATCGTTAAATATTAATAATGTTTGAAAGTTTTTTAGCCTCTGTTTGCAAATGGTACAACTCTTTTATGACGAGTAACTAATTTTCAGTATATTGAAATCAATTTGGAAACTTATTCCTTTCATCAAGTTAATTTTATTGTTATTAGTTCACAAGATATTCTATTAGCTTATTACTTTATACATGTTACTTTAATTGTTTATTAGTTTATACATGTTAGTTTATGAAATATAATATATTAGAGTTTAGGGTTAAAAGAGTATTTTAATAAACAATTAAAGTTAATAATATTAGTTTATGAAATAAAATATTCTATTATAATAATATTAGTTTAATTGAAGTTTTTATAATAAATATTATTTTTTGAAAAATTTAAAGATAATATAGCAGTTTATTTGTATCCTCTTTTCTTTAATTTTTTTTTCTCATCTTTATGGTTGTGAAAATTATTTCTAACTATCAATATAAGCAAATAAAGTATAAAATTTAGGGATTTTGCGTTTCCCTTTTGCTTTTTTTTTTGTTATAGATCATATAGGATTCTATTTTTATGCTACAACATTTTTCAATCAGTTTCAATTTTGAATTTCATTTATTTACCTAAAAAATTAGGAGTTGAACCTGATATTGAATATATTGTGATTGAAAATTAGTGCAATATTATGATATTTTTATGCTAATTGAAAAAAAATGAGTTTGATAGAGATTGCTTGACAATGGAAGGCAAAAATAATTTTATATCTCTTTATTTTATTCAATTTAAATTTAATTTTTTTAAAATAAAATATTCTCTCCTACACATAATTTGTCTTGTGCATCGCACGGGATACATGCACTAGTATATATATATATATAAGCAGATGTAGTATTATAGATTATTTATATTGGTAGAAATAAACCTTACGTATTTCACTTTCCAATACCTCCACAACATTGAAGAACACAAATCCAATCAATGTCAAAACAATTTCCAAAACCTGCTCTTACTACGCAACCCTATATATGTCAACACTAATGTACTTACACAGCTTCTAAAATCGTTTTGTCTTTCAAGTAACTAACCCCCTTGCCTTTGTATGTATACCTCCCACCGGCTCTAACGTTGTCACAATCTCTCTGTTTTCTCATACTCACTGCAAGTACTTATGGTTGTTGTGCTGTGTTTGTGACAATCATTTTATGTGGTATGTCACGTTATATTCATAGTTGTCTATCTTAAAGCTATCCTTTTGCGCATTTGGGGCTCAACTGTTACCTTACTGTCACATGAATATTTGTTTTTGATAATCACAGTTCATTTGCACAAGTGACAACACTTTTTTTACATATTATTTTATTAAAGTTCTTTGTGAATTCAACCACCCAAAATCCTTATTTCTCGTGGATAATCATTTTTTTTTATCTTGTTGAAAGGCAATTAAATTTTCCAAATAAATTACATTCCAAGAGGGGGTGGTTAATATCTTGACTCTTGGGAAAATCCACTGCTATAATGAAAGGGTGTGTGTAGAAAATTGGGAATATTTAGGTCTAGTAAGTATCATTTACGAAGTCATCAACTTTTGATATATGAAGGGTCATATGAAAGAGATAAATCATCCAACAAAATCAAAGCAAGAGAAGAAAGTAAGTGTTTTGAGTGCGTGATCACTTGTGTGAGAGAGTCTCTTGGAGTGAGTATTATCATTTTTTGTAACTTTCAAGTGGGAATACTCGGGTTCGTTGAGTGATACGCAATTTGGGGTGGGTTACAATTCTTGTAATCATATTTAGAGCATGTTTTGGAAAAGATTATTTTCCAAGATTTCAGTTGTTTTTGTTGTAAAAAAGTTGTTTGTAAAACAAAGTATATGTTTGGACAATAGCTTAAATTTGTAAAAACCTTTTTTTTTTTTTTGAAAAAATCTGTTGTTTTTATGAATATGAAATCTTATTGTTTATGATTATTTCTCAACAGCTTTTTTTTTTTTTTTTTTCCTTTCAACTCTTTCATATTTTTTTATTATGTAAAAACTAATTTTTTTGTTGCATCCAAATAAAATTAATTATCTTAAAATCACTTTTCATTAGTGTGTGTTATTTTTACCAACAGATCTTTGTAAGTGAAAATCAATGCTGTATATTTTTTTTCAGTGCTCAGACGGAAGCTTACAAGTTATTGAAATGGAGAATCAGAACACAAAGGATAAAATGTCTGAGAAGTTTACATGGACGATTAGGAACTTCTCCACGTTGGACTCGAAGTGGCTGTACTCCGAGAAATTTTTCCTCGATGGCCATACATGGTGCTTAATTGAATTCTTGTGTATTACTATATGTTGCTCTTTGACTTTATTTTCATGTATTTTTTTAATAAGTTTTGTAACTTCCGTTTCTAGGAGGATTCTTATCTATCCGAAAGGGAACAAGCTGGACTATTTGTCAATTTATTTAGATGCTGGTGGGGATCCTGCTAATTTGCCTTATGGTTGGAACAAATATGCAAATTTCAAGTTGGCTTTGATTAATCAGTTCAATGACCAAATGAATATAATAAAAGGTATCTTTCATACTTATATCTCTTTTCAAATTGAGATTTTGGTTATTATTTTCTTAACGAATGGAACTATATGTTTGCTAGCAATTTCATATGGAGGCTTTTGCTTTGGATAAGTTTTAAATTTTTGGAAGAAGAATAAGATTTTTTAGCTACTAATGACCTCTTTTACTTTTTTGATCATTTAGTTTGTCCTTTATTTTTCAGATTCCATCTTTTCTGCTAGCACTATGGTTAGCATGAAAAACATTCTATTTATTAATTTTGTTTTTTTTTTACTCTGGTATGCCTTATTATTTAAAAGACAAAATGAATTACTTACATGGTCCCTTAACTTTATTTTAAGTACAATTTGGTCTCTTATTTATTAAAAGTTGTAAAATAGTTTCTTAACTAATTATTTATAACATGTTGATCCTTTTGGAAAAACTAATTGTTTTCAATTTTAGGATACGCTTTTGAACTTGTTTATTTTTATTGATTCAAGACGTGAAACTTGTTCCATTAGATTCACCTACATGAAAATTATAGAACACAACTGATGTTTAAACTAAAAAGGTAAAAATTGGGTGAAGGATGAGTCTCAGGAACAATATTTTGGTTAATTTTGGAAGACTTCGGTTTCTGGTTACTTGTAGGACATACTTTTCAAGTTTTCATGCAATTTTCATCTTGTTTATATCCCTTTTTGGCTCGAACATTAGTTAAGTTCCATAATTTTCACAGAGGTGAATATAATGAGACAAGTTCACATCTAAAATCAATAAAAAAAAAAATCAAAATCGTGTCCCAAAATTGAAAATGACCAATTTTTTGAAAATGATCAACGTGTTATAAAATAATTACTTAAGAGATTATTTTACAACTTTTAATAAATAAGGGATCAAATTATAACTTAAAATAAAGTTAAAAGATCATGTGAGTAATTGAGTAATTCAACGTATTTAAAAAGATCTGTTAGTAATGTGTAAGTTGAAATCATTTGCTTAAAAGTTATAGAAACATGATAAAAATATTACTAGATTCTTATATAGATTGAGGAAAGCTACTGCGGACCATGCGTTCTATTCTATATCATCTATAGAAATAACAAGCAGTTATATCTTACTTGCAATTATATATCCATTTGATAATCATATCATTTGATTTTAAACTTGATACACAACTGACTCTTGATACATGAATTTGCCAGAAACTAGCCACATGTTCAATGCAAGTGAGATTGCTCATGGTTACAGATCATTCATACCTTTAGGTGAACTGTATGACTCTAGCCGTGGGTTCATCGTGAATGATACTTGTATAATTCAAGTTGAGATTTTGGTTAACAAGTCAGAACATGAGAATCAAGTTCATCAATCAGTTAGTATGATTGATGATAAGCATGTTGAACTAATTGATAATCCTTTATTCAAGGAAATGATCTCAAACTCTTTTGGTGAGCTAGTGCATTTCAGGGGCATAGGGAAAGTAGAACAAGATTTTGTTCCACTACTTGAAGAAGTTTGCTCACGGTATCCCTCACTTATTGATAGTATGCAGAAGAAGAGTCAAAGATTTATTGAATGGGCATTTTCAGCTTTGTGTCGAGTTCTACATTTTCTAAAGAATAAAAAGGTAAAAGACATGGATGATGATGCTTGTAATCATCTCCAAAGTTTATGGGATGAACTTGAGATATTTAGATTTGATTTGACTTGGCTAGAACCCCATGTTCAATCTGCATTGAGTGTGAAAAATTATATGGAGAAAGCTGCTCTGGTGAAAAGTTTGGAGGAGAATGTGACTGCTTTAGAGAGGAAAACAAAAGAATTGGAGGAGAATGTGACTGCTTTAGAGAGGAAAACAAAGAGGTTGAAGAAAGAGATGTTTGACGCAGAGGTAGATCTTGAAGTAACAAGGAGAGACTTGGTGAAAGCAAAAGAAGGCTTTGAAGAGTGTGATTTGGCTGCTGAACTAGGATATGGGTGGCCATAATTTATAATTACGTCACTTATCGAAGAATCTAGTATAGGAAGTCACATGTTTCTTGTGAACTTAATATTCTTTTGAACAATTGGAAGTTCTCGTAGGCATCAATGATTTTATTAGCTAAAATTATTTGTCGTAAATTTCATATGACAATTTTATTATTTAGTACACAGTTATGTTTTGATGCATTATTCTTTGTATGTTCATGAGCTGCTGCTACTTGACTAATCTTCATTAACATTAACATGTGAGTGTTAAAATATTTGTTGTGAATTAGTATCAATCAATAATTATTATATTATCATTTAGTATTATCAATCGACAACTAAATATATGATAATTATCATATGTAGATTATGATAAGATTGATTTTGTGATAGGTTGGGTCAATCATTTAGTAAATAGTCCATTGAGAAGTCCTTACTTATTACAAGGCAATTATAAATTTGCTATTCCATTAAGCAAATTTACTCTCTCTCTCCGACGCTAACATTCTCTTAAACAATCCTCTAGAAAGTGGGTTTCTCATGCTAAGCAATTCTCATAAAGATGAATGCGAATTCAGGTTAGTGTTTGATAACCTTCTAAGTATTATCGTTATACTCACATGATATAATTTGTATCTATGTGAAATTATTCTATTATTTTCATCAATTAGTATCAGAGTCAACTTAGATACATTTTATAATTGTTAATTGTGTGAACCCTATGATTTTAATTTATTCGTTCCTATTCATGAAATTAAGATTAATAGTCCTATTATTTTGAATTTAATATGTATTAAAAAACAATTTTGCAACACCCTCCTTTTTCTCAAATTTCGTTGAAAGAAAACGTGTATATTTTATGCATGAAATTTAAAATTGATTGAGAGCTTTAGTTTGTCATAACATTGTGATGAAAACGTGACAAGAATCACAAAATTTCGTTGAGTAAATTGAGAGAATTTACAAATTTAAAAATGCACAAATGTTTTACACCTCTTTTCTTTGCATTTTTTATTTTGCCCCATTGAGTTATTTTTTTGTAAAATTGGTAGAGGGCTTTCATAGATCCTGTGATTTCGAGCACAACCCATGCTTGAACTTGTTATTTCGTCCATAAATGAGAGAGAATTTTGAAAACGATAGTTTCGGCACAAGAGATTTTTTGTGTGATTATTTGTTCGATCTTTTGGTTCACGATTTAGACCAACTTCGTGAAATAGGTTGAGGGGTTTTGTTCCCCTTCTATGGACGAATCAAATGCGTTTTTCCTTGCTCCCTTTTGTTGGCTTAACAGGGAGATCCAGCCAGGTAGTGGGTCAGAACAACCCATTTCAGCTTGATGAGCGAGGAAAATGAGTTCTTCCGCAAAGCCCACTCTAGCCCAACGCATGGAGGCACATAGGCCCACTTCCCAAGCCCAATTTTTTTTAACAGAAATTATTTATTTAATATTTTGAGATTGTTGGTAACTTTTGTGGAATTTTTTGGGCATTAGAAAATATTTATTTGATTTATTTGAGATTTAATTTAGCATTTTAAATATTCTACTCAGATTTTGGACTTCAAATTTTTTGTGACAATTTCCTATTATTTTAGTATTTTTTGGTATGGGGTACTCTCTCTAGTATTGTGTCACTATATATTGAGAAATTAATTTGAGGTCATTTTATAATTATGCATGATAAAATTATCATTCTCCCACTATATGCATAATTTTCTCTCTTAATTTGAATTACTCTAACTCGCCTATCATGGGTATAGTGATGTGAATTTATGTGTTAGTTATACAATATCGTTATTAAAATTATGCATGGTATAAATTACCAATTTGTGATATGCATGGTTCAACTAGGGCCTATTTATTTTTGCTTAAAAAAAGTCATTTTTTAAAAAAGTGATTTATTTTTAAGAGATTCTTGTATTCACATAAGCTAACATGTGCTTGGTTACAATCATAAAAAAAATACTTTTTTCTAAAATAAAAGTTCTTTTTAACTTAGAAAATTTAGAAGTGCATTTTTTTTTTACAAAATTACAATAAAGGACCTTAAGAGATAACAGTAAAATAGATATGCATGGTTCTAGATGTTTGTTTAGAAAAATACTTTTTGTACGTGTTAAAAATTTAAAATAGATAACAGTAAAAACACCAAATTATAATTAATTATTTTTATTAAAAAATATTAAAGAAATATATTTTAAAAAAATACTTCATAAATAATTAATCAATTTTACTGAAAAAAAAATATTTTTTTATAACAAATAATTTTATTAACGAAGATACAAATAGATGACATACAAGGAGTGCGCATCCATGCACCACAAAGAAAATGAATACATATATTTTGTACTATTGCCTATAATGCAAACCTAATAGAGAATAAGAAACCTATGATATAACTACCATACTTAATATGATAAGCATGTTAGTGCCCTACAAAGATAAAGAACCCAATAAAGTATACGAAGATGCAAATGGATAATGCACAAGGAGTGTTCATCCATGCACTACAAAGAAAATGAATACATATATTTTACATATTACTGCTTATAATGCAAACCTGATAGAGAATAAGAAACCTATGATATAACTACCATACTTAACATGAGAAGCATGATAGCGCCCTACAAAGATAAAGAACCCAATAAAGTGTACAAAGTCACACCCTTAATTACTTTGGTTGTCGAGGTGCAGCTTATGTATATCTTTATTAATTAAATAATAATTATATATTAAAAATTACTCAGTATATATTAAATGATTATATTATTTCAATATTATTTATTAAAATGTAAATAAAAAAGTAACATGAATTCATAATAAAAATAACATAAATATTTCAAAATAAAATGTCAACACAGACATAGGGTACTTTTTGTGTTAAAAAAATAGAAAACAAAACAAAATGTCCAAATTAGCTCAAAAATAAATGTCAATAAGTATGTTACTTATATCAACTATTTTCAACACCAAACAGTTAATATTAAGATGTCAAAATAATTTTTTCAAAACTAAATTCATAAAAGAAACTAGTACCGCACCCAATCTGGCCCCAAAAATCAAGTTAATCAAAGCTAATAAAATAAATAAATCCATTCATAAAAAAGCAAACGGATATTTTTTATTTTTTCTAACAAATTAAGGATTTAAGTGTAAATGACATTTTTCATATTAGAATCTTGACGATTAGATATGATAGAAACATTACGTTGGTACAAGTAAAATTAAGATCAGATACCTTAAACTCTTGAGTTTGAGTTTGATCCTTGAGGATGAAATTGAGACGGGAGACCCATTAAAGGAGACCCCACTATAACATGTAGGAATCAGTGAAACCAGAAACATCATCGACCAAAAATATTAGATAAAAGAGGATTAGTATCATGTCGATGGTTTCATCAAGTTCAATTTTTTCTTTTAAAAAAAAGTGTATCCTTTCCAGCAATTGTTTGGTTCTATGCAATAGCCACTTTTGTTGTTAAGGATTTGTTGCTTTAGTTTGTCAATCAATATGTGTGTTTGTTTAAGTGTGATGGATTAGATCTTGGTGTTGTATAGTTTGGTGAGTGGAGTTGAAGATTAATTGTTGGGGTCTGGTCTTAACATGTGTCATTAACAATGTAAAAGACAATTTGGTTTTGGTAGGATTTGTTAGGATTATATAATAGCGACTGCCATTGTGTCATTGTAATGTAATAGTTAATAGTTTGCTAGTTACACCTGCAGATGTCAATTACAAATCTAATGTATATATAAATACCACTGTTGTAACTCTATTATTTAGATAAATCAATTAATCATTCAGTTTCCAATATAGTATCAAAGCGGGTTTGACTCGTTCTGCTTTCACAACTCGTTCTCTAAAAATTGTTTTTGTTCTTGAAACTTCGTTCTCTTGTTTTCTTATTTGATCATTTTCTTCTTCGTGAAGCCATGACAAAGTCCGAATCTGGAGAAGGCAGTGGTTCTGTTGATCAATCTCTGAACCCTTTGAGCCCATATTATCTTCATCTTGAAGAAAATCCAAGCATGATTCTTGTTACACCTCCCATGATTGATTTAGGATTTAAAAAAGCTTTAGGATTGAAGAACAAGTTAAAGTTCATCAACGAAAAGATTTTGACACAAGTGAGGATGATGAAATCTTTAAGGCTTGGGAAAAGTGTAACATGATGGTGATATTGTGGATCATAAGAGCACTATCTCCGAAAATAGCACAAAGCATTATCTACACTGAAAATGCCAAAGATCTATGGGATGATTTCATATATTCTCCAAGAGATTCATTCGATTAAACAAGGTGACAAATCTGTTTCACAGTTGTACATGTAATGGGTACAAATTCTTCTTATCCTTCTTCCGCAGTCTTCTACTCCATTGCGTGTGACCTCCTTCCTCCTTCATCGATGGTGGAACGGGGGGTGGCACCTGCAAAGACACTCCGACGCTCAAGTCAGTGAGATGTTTTAAAGAAAGCAGGTGTATAAGGGATTAGAATTCGATTACTGACCTTTTTGCCTCTATCTTCTTATATAGTATGGAATGAGATCCCTTAATTATGGTAAGATAGGATTAGATCCCTTAATTATGGTAAGATAAGATTACCTACTAGTTTTTATAGTGAGTAGATAAGGAGATGATCCTGCAATATGGTGGCAATATTAAATATTTCCTTTATTATCTTAATCCTTATCATCTTGCCAACTTTCCTTTTTTAGGTATATGTGGTCTTTGGATAAGGCTAAGGGGGTTTTAGTTTGAGCTGTACTTGGACTACCCCAAAACACAAGCCCCCAACCATTAAGTCCATTAAGGATGAAGAGGCTTAGCTAATTAGAATCATTTGCTCTAGAGCCTTGAGCCTATTAAGGATGAAGAGGCTTAATAACAAGCTGAAGTCATTTGTGTTAGGGGTTGAGTCCGATGGATATTTGAATTTCTCCCACACACAAGCCCCAAAATCCTTGAGTCTGTTAAGGACAAAAAGGCTTAATAGATATTTTGCTGAGAAGGTGCAGAAGGAGCTTGTTGACTCTTCAGTTGTGTTGAAGGAGACTCTTCAATTTGTTTAACCCACCAATCCGTGGTAGGCCGAGCTGACTTTTTATAAGCTCACCAAAAAGTGAGACGTCAAGTTGGGTTGACCCACCTTTTGATCAATTCATGGTGGGCGAGATTGGCCCACTTTGACAGCTCTAAAAAGAGAGTTGATAGTTCCAACTTTTTTCTTTTGTTGGGGACAATAATGCCCCTTATTGTCTTAATTTTATGTTCCTATTATAATGAGGTGTTGTTAACTTTAGACTTGTCTATTTTTTATTCCCTTTATTTTTTACTTTAGACCTTTTTTTGATTGCGAAGAGACGCTGCCAAATTCAGATGTACATCTCACAGGGCCTTTGTCTAACTTCGGATGCAAGAGGTTGCCTGTCCAAGATGTATATCTCAGGGGGGACTTGCTTGTGTGAAAAGACGTTGCCAAACCGAGATGTATATCTCGAGGGGCCTTACATGAAAAGACGTTGCCAAGCCTCATTGATGTTCCAATTGGCATGCAAAACTGGAGGATCTGCACTGCAACGACTAACAAAAGATGCAACATTGACAAGCTACATTCAATAGATATATTTAGAAAGAAATCAAATGGAGAAGAAAATAGTTTTGGGGAGAAATATGAACGGCAATTCTGTAGACAAAGAGGAGAAGCAACCTCCATTAGGATGATGAAGTTTAAATAGACCAAAAGTATGCTTTCAAATTTACTCACATTGCTATCGAAATTGTGTCTTTTCAACTCTCACAAACAAATTGCATTTGAACAGTTTACAATAGGTCTCTGTAGCGGTTTGAATAGAACAAAAGATGTGCCTATTAATTTTTTTTCCAAATAAATGAAGTCAAACGTGAAACAATGTGTTTATCGAAGTTCAATCGTGAAACGACGTGTGTCTATGCAAATTAAAAAGCATGAAAGTCATTCAATAAACCCACTAACTAAGCTTGAATAATATGGAAACGTAAATTACATATTGCATACACACATATATAATTAAAGATCACTAAAATATTTAATAAAAATAAAAATACTAAAGGTATTAATTTTTTTTAGGGCTCAAGTGACATGAGGCAGTGGGCAATTGGCTCATTTCCCTAAGGCCTCCCACGCGCTCTATCACCACTCAATCAATTTTGAAAAATGAAGTTAATCAAAATTCAAAACTAATCTTGCTTGTCTAAGTCTATCTGCTTTCTCATACTTTCACTCTTCTCACTCTCCCTCACATTTACTTTCATTTTAATACTCTCCTCTCATGAAGTGGTGAGTTTCACTCTCCTAACATGCATTTTATATATCCTCTTGTGTTTTTAAATATTAATATAAATTGAAGGCAAATGCTAACATGTGCTCTAAGGCACTAGTTAAGGAACTAAAAAGATAAAGATTTTTATTGGGATGCGCAAAATTGCACTGCTTATGTTTTTTTTTTTGCACCCTTCCATGATTTCCACAATAAATACTTTCTCTTTTTAATTCCTTAACCAATCCCTGGTTAACAAGACCCTAAATTGAATGGTTTAACTATCTATAACTAACTATCAAAATCAATTTCAAATATATATATATATATATATATATATATATATATATATATATCTTAAAAATTCAAATATACTTCAAACATGCATCTGATATATCTCCTTATATATATAAATGAATAAGTCTATTTGTGCTCTTGTTGCTCCATTCTCTCCACTCTCCCTCACATTCACTCTCATTTGAATACTTCCCTCTTATGAAGTGGTGTAGTTCATTCTCTTAACATGCATCTAGTTCTTCTACTATCAATTTCTCTTATCAATTTCTGTAACTACTCACATTCACGATATTTCTATAACTACCTCCATTCATTTCTTTATCTGATGCTATTTTTTTAATATTTCTTTTATTAGTTTTTCTAACTCTATTTTTTAATTCCGAAGATTTCTCTCTTTCATCGATAATTTCAAATCCTTAATTCAATTTACTTTTCAACTTTCAAAGTTAATATTAAAAAAAATAAAGTTACATCGTTACATCTTCCCTTATTTTTTTTAAAAAAAATTATAGTTTCTAATTTCTTTTATAATAATCTCTTTTTCAAAATTTCTTTTGATGTGTTATATAATCCTTTTTGTTTCAGATTTTATAATTTTGGGCTTTTTTTAAATATTTCTTTTATCAATTTTTCTAACTTTATTTTTTAATTCCGAAGATTTATCTCTTTCATCAATAATTTCAAATCCTTAATTCAATTTACTTTTCAATTTTCAAAGTTATTATTAAAATATTAAAGTTACATCGTTACATCTTCCCTTATCTTTTTTGTTAATTTTATAGTTTCTAATTTCTTTTATAATTATCTCTTTTTTAAAATTTCTTTCGATGTGCTATATAATCTCTTTTTTTTTAATTTCTTTCTATTGACTATATAAATAAGATAGTAAAATTTTGAATAAGCTCGTGCAATGCATGAGTTAAAACACTAGTTATCCTATTCTTTTACTATCAATCAAAAGATTTAACTTAACTTTTTAACTCTTTCAATCTATCATTTTCACTATCTTTAACTCTAACTTGAATTTGAATATATTTTTAAAAAAATATTTATTGAAGATTTTAATTATAATATAATTTATATATTTAAAAATATTTATTTATTAGAAAGTATAATTTTAGTTGTATAAAATAAACATCTATTATGTACAATGCACTAAAATACTATTAAAATAAATAAATACATTCATTGAAAAAATTAAAAATGGATTTTCTTGAAAATTAATTATCTAAGTGTAAATTTAATATATTTCCCTTAAAAAAATGATTCAATTACATATTCTTTCGTTTCAATGTATCTTTAAATTACATTTTCGTCTCATGAAATATAAAATGCAGTACTATTATAGATTAATTTATTTTAAAGGAAATAAACCTTATGTAATTCACTTTCCAATTTCGAATTCCTGCACGGCACTGGACAACGCTACTCAATGTCAAAAACAACTTCCAAAACATGCTCTCACTACGCAACCCAATGCCAACACTAATGCTGTAATGCACACTTACACAGCTTCCAAAACCTGAACCTAGATGGCTACATTCGTTTTCTCTTCCAAGTAACCAACCCCTCTTGCCTATGTATATATAGTACTCCCTCCGTTCCAAATTATATGACGTTTTAGAGAAAAAAATTTGTTCCAAAATAGATGTCGTTTTACAAAACCAATGCTGCATTAAATGTCTTTTTCCAGGACTACCCTTAATTAATACTTAGTGGGAGTAGTGTACTATGAGTAATTAATTAGAGAGATAAAGGGTATATTAGGAAGTTACCTAATATTTTCTAGGAAATTCAACAAATTAATTGTATTCCTTAATACCTGTGCCAAAACCTTAAACGTCATATAATTTGGAACGGAGGGAGTACCTACCACTGGCTCTAACTTTGTCATAATCTTTCTGTTTTCTCATATTCATTGGAAGTGCTTATGGTTGCTGTGCTGTGTTTGTGACAGTCATTTTATGTGGTATGTCACGTTATATTCATAGCTGTCTAACTTTTTGTCACATGAATATTTGTTTTTGATAATCAGAGTTCATTTGTGCATTCTGATTTTGACAAGTGACAAGACTGCTTTTACATATGATTTTGTTCAAGTTCTTTGTGAATTCAACCACCCAAAAACCTTGCAAGTGAAAATCAATGTTGTTTATTTTTTCAGTGCTCAGCCTGAAGCTAGCTTATTGAAATGGAGAATCAGAACACAAAGGAAAAAATGTTTGAGAAGTTTACATGGACAATTAGGAACTTCTCTACATTAGACGACTCCAAGAAACTGTACTCCGAGAATTTTTTCATCGATGGCCATACATGGTGCTTGATTGAATTCTTGTGAACTGTATTTGCTCTTTGACATGATTTCATTTGTTTTTTTAACAAATTTTGTAACTTTGTTTTTAGGAGGATTCTTATCTTTCCAAAAGGGAACACTAGTAAGATTTCTGTTTATCCCAACATGGAGTATTTGTCAATTTATTTAGATGCTGGTGGGGATCCTGCTAATTTGCCTAATGGCCGGAACAAATTTGCAAATTTCAAATTCACTTTAATTAACGAGGTCAACCACGAAATGAATGAAGTAAAAGGTATCATTCATACTTCTCTTTTTAAATTGAGATTTTGGCTATTATTTTGTTAATGAATAGAACTAATGTCATTTAGAAACTATGCTTTGGATGAGTTTTAAAGTTTTGGAAGAAGAATCAGATTATTTAACTATTAATGGCCTCTTTTACTTTTTTTATCCTTTTGTCATTCCCTAATTTTTCAGATTCCATCCTCCTGCTAGTAGTGTGGTTAGCATGAAATACATACAATTTGCAAATCTTTTTTTGTGACTCTGATTGGTATAGTATTTGAAAAGGTTTGTTAGAATTGTGTAAGTTGAAATCATTTGCTTAAAAATTGTGGTAAAAATATTACTAGATTCTTATAGATTAGGTAAAGCTGCTACAAAAGTTTCCACCCTCCAATCATATCATGGGTTCTATTCTATATCATCTATAGACTATAGTAATAAATAACTAGAAGTAATATCCTAATTGCAAACATATATATATATATATATATATATATATATATATATATATATAATCATACCATTTGATTTTAAATTTGATACACAACTGACTCTTGATATATGAATTTGCCAGAAACTAGCCACATGTTCAGCGCAAGTGAGATTAATTATGGTTTCCATTCATTCATACCTTTACGTGAACTTTGTGACTCTAGCCGTGGGTTCATCGTGAATGATACTTGTAAAATTCAAGTTGAGATTTTGGTTAGCAATTCTGAACAAGAGAATCCAGTTGATCAATCAGCTGTTAGTAAGATTGATGATAAGCTTGTTGCATGCATTGATAATCCTTTATCCATGGAAACGATCCCAGCCTCATTTGGCGAGCTAGTGGATTTCAGGGGTCTAGGGAAAGTAGAAGAAGATTTTGTTCCACTACTTGAAGAAGTTTGTTTACGGTATCCCTCAATTATTGATACTAAGCGGAAGAGAAGTCAGAGATTTATTGAATGGACATTTACAGCTTTGGGTCGAGTTCTACATTTTCTTAAGACTAAAAGGGTGAGAGATATGGACGAAGATGCTTATAATCATCTCCAAATTTTATGGGAAGAACTTGAGATCTGCAGATTTGATTTGACCTGGCTGGAACCCCATGTACAATCTGCATTGAGTATGAAAAATTATATGGAGAAAGCTGCTCTGGTGAAAAGTTTGGAGGAGAATGTGATTGCTTTAGAGAGGAAAACAAAGAGGTTGAAGACACAGATGTTTGAAGCAGAGGTAGATCTTGAAATAACAAGAAGAGACTTGGTTAAAGCAAAAGACGGCTTTGAAGGGTGCGATTTGGATGCTGCACTAGAATATGGAGGTCCATAATTTATAATTATGATCCCTTAACAAAAAATTTAGTATAGGAAGTACACATGCTTTTTGTGAACCTTTTTTCTAAACAATTAGATGTTCTCATAGGCATCAATGATTTTATTATCTAAAATGTTTTGTCTTAAATTGCATATGACAATTTTATTACGCCAGTACAGTTATGTTTTGATGCATTTTAGATTCATTGTGTGCTCATGAGCTGCTTCTACTTGACTAATTTCCATTAACATGAGCCCTCAGTATTTGGGTGCCAAAATTTTTTTAATCGTCAATAAATGAGAAGATTCTGCAGTGTACCTAATCATATCCTGTGGCTAGGACTTCAAATTAAACCTGCTATTGTCAACGTTCAAGGACCCGGGTTAAATTGAAATGCAATTGTCACCTATTCACATCATGTTATTATAAACATTTGGCATAACTAAGAAATAGTGAAACATAGAACCAAAATACCACAAAGGGTAAGTGAAAATTGTCTATAGTCATAATTGCTTATCATGGAGTTATATATCAACATCCTTGGATTTTCTACATGGATTCCATTGGTGTTGAGACTGAATTTTGGTGAAGAAAGGGACAGCTTATCAATAAGCAGTTCTTGGCAGCAGTCGAGTTTCATGTGTGGAATTAAGGATTGTTTTGAATTTTCAGCCCATTTATCTTGAAATTGTTACTATATGCTATAAGGGCCTAGAATTCTTACGTAACCATATAACCGAACAATACTCGGTCATCCGAAGACTATTCGGCCCTACCCAGGAACGGAACCACGCATACTGAAACAGGGGTCCACGAAATGCTATGAACATATATACTAATATGTTAATTTAATATATTTTATTTCTTCTGAAGTTCTATCTAGCCCCCCCAACCCCTACTAATATATTAATTAATATAATTTTTTTTTTCTTCTAAATTTTTACCCCTCCGTCCCGTTTTACTGCAGTTCTCTTATAGTTTTTTATAGTTGTACATTTATAGAAAAGTTGTCAATAGTATTTATATTTTTTTATATATTTTATATTTAATCAAAACTCAAAACACATAAATAAAATGTATAATAAATTTTGTCTATTAAAAATATTTAGACATAAATAGGAAGTTATCTGAGTAGTGTATCTAATATTGTATTTTTTTTCTTCAATTTTGAGTCATGAATTTCGTTTCTTCTTTCTATCTTCAAAGACATTAGGATGCCAAAAATAAATCAAGTTAATCATTTTTTTTTCTTGTTGGTATTTGTAATGAGTCTTTTTCTTCTTTTAAATATTGTATTATATTATTTTTTATATTAATAGAAAGAACTACAATATATATTGGACATTTTTTTTTCCTTTCAAGATTTAATTTTGCTTTTAAAAATTATTGAGTTAAATTTTCGCCCCCCCCCCCCAAATCAATATTCCTGGTTCCGTCCCTGGCCCTACCATAGATGACGATGCAGTATTTAGATAATTGTTTTGAATAATACTGTCAGATAATGAAGGATTAATATCGTATTAGTAACAAGGGCTCATGGATCACAAAGGCTATTAATATGTGTATATAAATTTGAGATTCTCGAGGTAAAATAATTTTTCATTATCATTTATTACTCTCATTTATTGGGTTGATATCTAACTTGAACGTCGAAGTGTCTTTGCATGTACCTCTCTCGACAGAAGACTGCAGAGACGAATTGATAGAGTTCGGCACAGTAAGGGGAAAATTACCATCATACCTTTGGACAGGTACAATACAATTACTACTTAAATTAAGCTTTCATTTTTTTAATTCATAGGATTTATAACAATTTACACACACTATTTAACCAACCAAGCTAGATCTGCTTAGTAAATCTTTATATTAATAAAAGTAAAGAACGTTGAAGGAATTTTTATACATTTGAGCGGAAAATTTTTAGAGAAAATTTTTATCTATTTTTAATTCATAATTTATATAATAGTAACTAAGATAATTATGATAAGTATATATATTCTTATTCGAATTTATGAATAATTACAAGAAGTATATACATATACATATACATACATATATATATATATACATATATATATACATATATATATATATATATATTCTAATTTAAAATTTTGAATAATTAAATTAATTATTATCTACACATATAAATTTTTAAATAAATTTTTTATCTATTTTTAATTCATAAAACTATATAAATATAGTAATTAAGATAATTATGAGAAGTATATATATATATATATATATATATATATATATATATATATATATTAGTTTAAAATTTTGAATAATTAAATTAATTATTATCGACACATAAATTTTTAGAGAAAATTTTAACTTATTTTTAATTCATATAAAACTATATAAATATAGTAATTAAGATAATTATGATAAGTATATATATTTTGATTTCAAATTCTTAATAATCTTTATAATAATAAAAGCAAATTCTAAGTGGGGAAATCTTATGTAATTGAATAGGAAATTTTTAGAGAGATTTTCATCTATTTTTTAATTTAATAAACTATGTAAATATAGAAATTAAGTTAATTAGAACAAGTATATTGTAACACTGTAGTTTTTCATAATGTATGATGAGTAATTTAATTAAATTACCAGAAGAATTAAATTTATTTTATGTTGTTGAGAAAATAAAATATGAACCAGATGAATGATGTTTTGTGTGTTTGGAGAGAGATGGTTTGGGTTGTGTTTTTATTTTGAGTTGGGCCATGGGGTTGGTGAGAGAAAACTCACTCCTCTTTCTTTTATGAGCCTCAATCCTTCCTTTCTCTCATTCTTGTGTCTTTCCCTCATTCTTTTGAGCACCCACTTTCTTCTTCTTCCTCTCCAAGTTCCTCTTCTCTATCTTGAGTTTGGAGTGTGAGCTTCTACACCATGGACGGCTTGTTTCCTTCTTCCCTAGATTCTCTTTGATTGTTATGGAGTGGGTAAGCTCTCCTCCTTTGATCTCTTTGCTCCATTTCTTTTCTCTTTTCCTTTCCTTGAAGTGACCCATTATGGGTATTTGATGCAAAAACCCTTATGAGTGTTGTTTTGGGTTGTGTTTTCACGGGTATGATGAGGTGGTGTTGTTGATTTGAGGAAGCCCTTTGTTTGAGCTCAATATCTCCTCCTTCTTCTTCTTCTCAAAAAGCTAGTTTGGAGGTGTTTGTGGTAAGGGAAGCTCACTCTCTCCTTTTGTTTTATAATGAATTTTGAGTTGTTTGGTTTGAATCTTGAGTTATTTTGTTGGGGTTTAGTGTTTAGAAGCTTAAGGAATGATTATTGATGTGTTTATTATGAGTTTGGATGCTTGGGTAGCCATTAATGGGGTTGAAAGCTCAGATTTTTGAAGAAATGTTGTTGCAGAATTTGTAGTTTTAGCTCAAGCTAAAATTTGTAGCTTAAGCTAAATTTCGATAGAATTGGGTCTGCGTGAATTTAGCTTAAGCTAAAAGTTTTAGCTCAAGCTAAACTTCAATAGAATTGAGACTGCACAGATTTAGCTCAAGCTAAAATTTTTAGCTTAATGTAACATTTTGGCTTAAGCTAAATTTTCTAGCTTAAGCTAAATTAAGGCATAGTGTTTTATTTTACTCTGAATACTTTGTTGAGAGTTTCCAAAACAACTCCAAGTGCATATAAAATGATGTTATGAGTTTTTATATTTATGTTAAAGTTGATTATAAGTTGAGATTATGTAATTCATATTAATATGCAGTTTTGGTGAGATGATTATAAGATTTCAAGGTGTGGAAGGCCTTACTTTGCTTAAGGAACTAGGGATGGGTTCATAAATGTGATTAGTATATCGATAGTGAATTAATGATATGATGGATGTTATATATGTGATTGTTTGAGATATGACCATCGAAAAAGGAATGTAGATATTATGAATCTTATAAGTGTTTAAGCAAATGTAGTAAGTTTATCTTTGAAAAATGTCTTTATTGTTGAAATACATATGTTTTGATGAGATGATGATGATGATGAATGATAATCTTGTATTGTAACTGTCCCTATATGTTGGAGGGTTAGCTATGTCCTTTGGAAAGGTTTTTATTGGAAAATGGTATACTTAGGAGGATGAGTTACACGCCAGAACTCTGGCCCACTAAAGCGAGTTGGGGGTCTCGCCTAGTGGGATTTCTTCTTGAGTACCACCCCTATGTTTTGATTCCGAATGACGTGTCGGAGTATTGAGAACTACTTCCCAAGAGGTTTAGTGACCTTTCTAGTGTATAGGGGATGGACCGTTGTCGTGGTTGTGGTTTGTTGAGATGTATTTGAACCCTTAAGTCAGGCCATTGGAGATGACGGGTACGGAGGTGTTGTATCTAAGACTGTAAGGGACTCCAAATATGTTTTGCCGCTGGAATACGGTGGGTGCACAGTTGGTGCACAAGCATATGAGTAGGCACGTAAGTTGAGGGTGCTTGGTGGGCTCTCAACCTAGTGCTGGGGTTTTCGTGGTGGCTAATGGGAATGGGCCTATAGAATAGACAAGTGGGCGAATCCTTATAGAAGTAAGGTTTTGTAAACCTACAAAGGTAAGTCATTACCCAAACTTGTCTATTTTCGATAAAACCACACTTCTCTCGTAGGGTCAGCCTAAGAGACTCCTTGAATGGTCAGAGAGTGAGACTATGTTAGGAGATGGGGCTTATGGGGGACCGCTCATATGATGTTGAAACTCCATGGAGTAGAGTCAGTGTTTGGTATTTGAGGTTCTCTACTGGTTTGTGATGTACATAAGTTATGATGATGGTTTTTGGTGATTTGAATTATGATGAGGATTGTGATACTAATGTTTAAATGTAATTCATGATGTTGATGATTCATGGTGATAATTGGTTATGGAACTATGTGGTTCAAGATTTATATTAAGATTATGTGGTATGCATTAGTTGAGATAATGGCGTTATGATGTTGTTGTCTGATGTTGGTTATTGGTGAATAATATGAGATGACTTTATAGGAGCTGAGTTTTGTTATAAATTTCTAGCTATTATGTATAGCATTTTCGAAGTTTATAAAGTTTAATTTTCTTCCTTTTCCTTATTTTTGGAATCTATTTATTTGCATATGTATGATTTTGTTTTGGTGAGCTTACCCTTGCGTGTGGCAGATGTGGTTGTGACTGTGATGATCTTGAACTACGCGTTCGGGGGAGATGACTTCTAGGAGGTTGCACTCTCTTGAGAAGCAATGGAGTTAGATCACCCTTTGAGAAGCACAGTGGATAGACTTGCACGGATGTGAAGATACTTGTTTTCTAATCATGATGTTTTACTTCTTTAATTATGTGTAGAGATGACCAACTTAGGTTTATTTTATCTTATGTATAACTTTCAAGGGTTTATGTTTTTATATATATATCTTTTTTTACACTATTGGAGTGTCATGAGGCACCAAGTTTCGATTTAGTTATGTCTTGTAAATGCATGGTTTATATCGTAAGTTTTGAAATTTTATCTGTAACTCTAGAATCGTGAAAATTTCATACATTATTTTCATAAATAAATTTATTGAAGGGTTTTAAAAGAAATAAAATAAAATCTCTAGCTTGGTTAGTTATGTAACGAAGGTGGGTCATTACATATATATTATAATTTGAAATTGCTAAATTAATTATTAATTATAATAGACATGTATATGTTTTAATTAAGATTATTCTAAATTAAAATAATTATATAATTTTAAATTAATTAAAACACTTACGGCTATATATATTCTTTTTCCTATCATTATTTTTCTTCAATCATTCATTGCACGGCCCAGTTTTTTGACCTATTTTTTTACTGTTTTGCAGAGATTCACCATTGATGAAAATAAAGGAGAAATTATAGGTAAATGAATATTTTCTTTTCCTTCTTCATTATTTGTCCCTTTCATTGTTTACTCTCTCTTCTTAAATAATAGTACTACTCTATGTTTCTTTTCTACGACCATGCCTTATTTTTCTGACTTCATTTTTTTTTAGTTAACAAAGGCCCAACCTTGACGAAGAAAATGAAGAAAAATTATGGGTGAAACACATTATTAACTAATTTACAAAAGGTGTTATACCAATGCATTCCTTCATATGTAACTTAGTAATTTTTTTCTTGATGAACATTTTGTTTATACAATAGTGGATAATGAGACGAAACCTTCAAACAATAGTACAATGTAAAAATGTTAATAACTTTATTAATGAATTCATGTTTAGTGCTTTAATTTTTAGAATAAGTAAGAATATTGATGTAAAAAATAACTATTTATTTTCAAGAGGCAATACATTTGATGGAAGGTTATACGTGCAGCCTTGAGTAAGATTATTTCTTACAAAAAAAAATACGTAAGAAAAAATAGTTACATAATTATTATTTTTAATTATATTCAATAAATTATCTAGCATTTGGAAATAATTTTTATCAAGCATTTGAAGTTATTAAATTAATTATAATCAGGGGCGGAACTACTTGGGGGGGGGGGGGGGGGGGGGGGGGTGGGGGCGCAGGGAGCCCCCCCTAAATTTTTGTAACTTATTTTTTTTTAATGTATATTATATTTTTAATATTAAAATTATTAAGATAATTGTTTATATTTGAAATTCTTACTCTAAAGATATTTAAGTTTTATTTATCTTTATTTATATTTTTTGATAAAATATTTTATTCTTATTTATAATATTTATTATGAAAATGTTGATATTTATTTTTTAAAATAAATATTTTGTTTCCTTTTTTATAATCTCTATTATGGAGATAATTGCATCCCTTCTATTAGATTAAATATTTAAGTATAATTTATTTCCTTTTTTAAAAGACTTTTTCTTTTGTAATTTTTTGTTGTTATTTTAAAAAAAGTTATAAATAATTACATTTGTAATCAATGACTTGATTAGTTTCTCTTTAGTATTAATTTCATTATAATTATTTGAGAATTAAAAACTATTTATTATTAACATTTACAAATGAGACAAACTTATCACCATTACATAAGAGATTGACAACTTAAACTTTAATACATGCCAACAAATATTATCTCTTTCTATTATTCTTCTTATAATCTTTTTTTTTCTCCTCTCATCTTTGTGATTATTGTCATTGTTTTTTAGGCTCTAAGAGCTTCTAATTTTGAGTGTTCTGGTTCACTGGAATTTGTTCTCTAAGCATAATTGTCATTGTCACAACACAACATTATTTTTTTTTCTTACTTTCTAACAATTTGATAGCAAATTCTTTTTCAATGATCGTTAACTACTATTATTTTAAAAGATAATAAGGTAACATAATTCATTTTAGTTCAATAATTTTTTATAACATAATTTTAATAGGATATTTTTGTTAAAACTTATTATTAACATATATATTAATAGTTATTAGTGACATATGAAACTCACAATTGACATTTGTAATTTTAAGTCTTTCATAAAAGGATGTTTAGTTTATCTTCTATGTCAATATATTTTCATTATATGCTCTTGATTTAAAAAAAAAAAACACATAACTATATATATTTATATAAAATTGAAGACTTATATATTTATTAAATAAATTTTAATTTTTAAAATTGCCCCCACCCCCCCCCCCCCCCCCCGTCTTCTAATCCTGGGTCCGCCCCTGATTATAATAGACACGTATATATTTAAATTATAAGAACGGAGTTTTCAACAAATGATTAAGAGACAAGCTTTGGGCAAATATTAGGGGGCGGTTTTTTTTTTTTTCTACTTATAAATATTAACCGAAACTCTTTTCTTTTGGGGGGGGGGGGGGTTGCCCCTGTTGGGCTATGCCTAGTTTCGTCCCTGCTATTTTACACTGTCAATTAATAATAAATCACTATTTATATGACTTCTAAGGTAGTTATTGTAAAAGTCAACAAACAAAGTAGTTATTGTAAAAGTCAACAAAGTTGACTTTTACAATATCTACATTAAAAGTCATACCAACGATGATTTGTTACTGATTCACATGTGCATCACCATTCACAATGTAAAATAGTCAATGCATCATCCATTAACCTCTTTAAAAACTGCTTTAATTTTTTTTTATTAACTTGATTATAACGATTTAAAACTGTCTGAAATTGTATTTTAAAATTTAAAATAGAAAATCAATTTCTAACTCTCAAAAACTGCCACAAATTGCGGATCCTTATGCAAAATTGAGAAACTAAAAAAACAATTTAAATCTGAAGGACAACAAAAAAAAATCTAAATTTGAGATATTAAAAACAGTTTCTCCATTGGAGTTACCCTAATGCACTTGCACAGCTTCCAAGACATGCGGCTAATTCTAAAACGTGCACCCACATTCGTTTCTTCTTCTTCTTCTTCTTTAAACTAAGTAACCAAGCCCCCCTTGCCTTTGTACATATACCTCCCACTGGCTCTGACTTTGTTACAATATCTCTGTTTTCTCATATTCGTTGGAAACTCTTATGGTTGCTGTGCTAGGTTTGTGATTGTGACAGTCATTTTGTGTGGTATGTCACGTTATTTTCATAGTTGTCTAACTTAAAGCTAACCTTTTGCGCATTTGGGGCTCAACTGTTAGTGTTACCTTATTGTATTGTCACATGAATATATGTTTTTGATAATCAGAGTTCATTTGCACATTCACGTATTGACAAGTGACAACACTTTTTTAACATATGATTTTATTTAAGTTCTTTGTGAATTCAACCACCCAAAATCCTTATTTCTGGTGGATAATCATTAGTTTGATCTTTATAAGTGAAAATCAATATTGTTTATTTTTTCAGTGCTCTGGCTGAACAAGTTGTTGAAATGGAGAATCAGAACACAAAGGAAAAAATGTTTGAGAAGTGTATATGGACAATAAGGAACTTCTCTAAAATAGACTCCAAGAAACTGTACTCCGAGAATTTTTTCATCGATGACCATACATGGTGCTTGATTGAATTCTTGTGTACTGTATATGTTGCTCTTTGACTTGATTTTCATTTATTTTTTAATAAGTTTTGTAATTTCTATTTTAGGAGGTTTCTTATGTTTCCAAAGGGAAACAATCTTATGTATCCAGAGTGGATCAATGAGGACTATTTATCAATTTATTTAGTTGCTGGTGGGGATCATGTTAATTTGCCTTGTGGCTGGAAGAAATTTGCAAATTTCAAGTTAGTTTTGATTAATCAGGTCAATGACAAAAGGAATATAATAAAAGGTATCTTTCATACTTTCTCTTTTCAAGTTGAGTTTTTGGGTATTATTTTCTTAACGATTGGAACTATATCTGCTAGCAATTTCATATAAAGGTTATTGCTTTGGATGAGTTTTAAATTTTTGGAAGAAGAATCGGATTATTTAGCTACTAATGACCTCTTTTACTTTTTTGATCCTTTAGCTATTCCTTAATTTTCCAGATTCTATCCTTTCTGCTAGCAGTGTGGTTAGCATGAAATACATTCTATTTGTTAATCTTTTTTGGTTACTCTGATTGGTATATATGCATTGTTATTTAAAAAGGTTTCCACCATCCAATCATACTATGGGTTGTATAACTACTTGCAATTATATATCCATTTGATAATCATATCATTTGATTTTAAACTTGTTACACAACTGACTCTTGATAGATGAATTTGCCAGAAACTAGCCACATGTTCGATGCAATTGAGATTGATTGGGGTTTTCCAACATTCATACCTTTAGGTGAACTTTGTTACTCTAGTGGTGGATTCATTGTGAACGATACTTGTATAATTCAAGTTGAGATTTTGGTTAACAAGTCAAAACATGAGAATCAAGTTGATCAATCAGTTAGCAAGATCTCAACCTCATTTGGTGAGGTAGTGAATTTCAGGGGTATAGGGAAAGTAGAACAAGATTTTGTTCCACTACTTGAAGAAGTTTATTCACGATATCCCTCACTTATTGATAGTAAGCGCAAGAGAAGTCAGAGATTTATTGAATGGGCATTTACAGCTTTGGGTCGAGTTCTACATTTTCTGAAGACCAAAAAGGTGAGAGATATGAATGAAGATGCTTATAATCATCTCCAAATTTTATGGGAGGAACTTGAGACCTGCAGATTTGATTTGACCTGGCTGGAACCCCATGTACAATCTGCCTTGGGTATGAAAACTTGTGTTGAGAGAGTTGTTCAAGTGAAAAGCTTGGAGGAGAATGTGGCTGCTTTAGAGAGGGAAACAAAGAGGTTGAAGACTAAGATGATTGAAGCAGAGGTAGAGCTTGAAATAACAAGAAGAGACTTGGTTATTGCAAAAGAAGGCTTTGAAGAGTGTGATTTGGATGCTGCACTAGGATATGGAGGACCATAATTTATAACTATGTCACTTATCGAAGAATTTAGTATATGAAGTACACATGTTTTTTATGATCTTTTTGCTAAACAATTGGATGTTCTCATAGGCATCAATGATTTTATTAGCTAGAATGTTTTGTCTTAAATTGCATATGACAATTTTATTACGCCAGTACAGTTATATTTTGATGCAATATAAGATTCTTTGTGTGTTCATGAGCTGCTACTACTTGACTAGTATTCATAACATGAGCCTTCAATATTTGGGTGCCAATATTTTTATTAATCGTCAATAAATCAGAAGATTCTGCAGTGTACCTAATCCTGTGGCTAGGACCACGAGTTAAACCTGCTATGTCCATGTTTGAGGACATTCGTTAAATTGAAATGCAATTGTCACCTGTTCAATTGATGTTATTATAACCTGGACATCTGGCATAAAGTAAGAAATAGTGAAACAGAGAGCCAGGATACCACACAGGGTAAGTGAACATTGCTCTATAGTCATTACAATTGCTTATCATGGAGTTATATATACCAACATCCTTGGAGGGACAGCTTATCGATCAGCCTTTCTTGGCTGCCGTTGAGTTTCATGTGGAATGGAGGACTGTTTTGAGCCCATTTATCTTTAAATTATGACTTAAATTAAGCTTTCATTTTTACTTTTTTTTTAATTTATTTTCATTGTTGATGTGGCAATGAATATATGCGTTACATATGTGCTAATTATAAGCATACTTTTTTTTTAAAACTCTGATTGGATGCATTATTATTTAAGGTTTGGTAGAAAAGTGCATGTCAAAATCATTTGGTTAAGAGGTATATGAGTATATTATTAACTTTACCAACTTAATGTGCATGTCAAAATCATTCTTTAATAAATGATTTTTAATTGAGTAGAGGTACTACGAAGCTTATACTCTCCTTTCATACTAAGTTTTATATCATCTCAACACCAACTTAATGTTGTATCCTACATGGCAGCTTAGTATGATTGTTTAGTTATGATGTTTTCCACTTAATATGTTAGTCTGTTTGGATGGACCCTCCTACTTGTAGTGAATGAGTGGGTATTTGCAATTTCTAATCATATATCCATTTGATGAAACATGTTATTTGATTTATAATCAAGCACAATTGATTCTTGATGTATGAATTTTCTAGAAACTCGGCTCTCGTTAATTCAAGAAACATCCATAGGCACTTAGCAATGCTTATATCTTTTGGTAAATTTTGCGACTCTAGCAGGGGTTTATTGTGAATGATACTTCTGTAATTGAAGCTGAGATTTCTGACATCATGTCAGAACACGATAATCAAATAGATCAAACAGTTAGCAAGAGTGATCTTTCTCCAGTTTCTTCAGAAGTCTGGTAATTTTTTACCCAAAAAAATGTTCCTGGCCTCATTTGGTCATGGAATTCAGGGGTTTGGGGGAAAAAGTATGATAATCCTTTCTCTGGTTTCTCCCCTTGTAGTGATTGAGTACTTGTACTAGTTACATATCCATTTGATAATCATATCATTTCATTTTTAATCTAACTCATACCTAACTCTTAATATATGAATTTGCATAAACTAGCCACCAGTTCAATGCAAGTGAGATTGATTAGTGAGATTGATTACGGTTTCAAATCATTCATACTTTTAGATAATCTTTGTGACTCTAGATTTTTAGACACAATTTTAAACCTATTTTTATTAATTCGAGACATGAAACTTGTCCGATTAGATTCACATAAATGAA
Source organism: Pueraria montana var. lobata (assembly GCA_026413185.1). Lineage (NCBI taxonomy): Eukaryota > Viridiplantae > Streptophyta > Magnoliopsida > Fabales > Fabaceae > Pueraria > Pueraria montana. Next base: position 46,897,631 of record CM048647.1, read on the forward strand.
AACTATAAAAACTTAACTTATGGCTATAAACATGGTAAAAAATGTGTGAAAAGTGAATACAACAAGTAAGCGAAAAATTGAAAAATCTAATATTAGATTCTTTTTCAATTATTTATAAGACTCATTTTTCACACAATTTTCACCATGTTTATGACCACTTTTTGGTTCGAACATCAGTTGGGTTATATAATTTTCATATAAGTGAATCTAATAGAACAAATTTCACGTCTCGAATTCGTAAAAAAGTGTTCAAAATCGTGTTCCCAAATAAAAATGATTATTGTTCTGAAGGAACATTTTAACTCAAAAACATAAAGCACTAAATTAAACTTTTCAAAAGATAAGGACCAAATTGAATATAATAAAAAACATAAAGGACTAAAAATATATTTTAGCCAATTTAAAATAAGTAAACAAGAAAAATATTAATATTAAATGTTACATATTAATATTTTTCATTTTTCATTTTCAGTCTAGTCAATATAAGTATTTTTATACTATTAAGTGTGTGTTTGGGAACACGTTATGTTCTCCGTTTCACACTTTTCTAGCCATTTTCTCACGTTCCAAAGCTTTAAACATGAATAAAGGAAATTCAAGCTTTTACGTTCAACAGAAACGTAACATAAATACAACAATAGCCTAAATATATCATTTTAGATATTTATAATAACTCACGCACTCTGCTCTCAACCAACTGAGTTAGATCCCTCGATTTTTTATTTGGATATTAATGATTGTATTTTGACTTCTTCATCTCATTAGTTCGTATAGGAAACAAATTCGAACAAGCTTTTTTTTTTTTTTTTTTAATTCTAATATATCAACTTTACGTAATACAATGATTCGATTCTTCCATCATTATTTATTTACAGATTTGTTAGATAATATTAGTTAATTTATATCAAAAGCGCCTGTAGCTCAGTGGATAGAGCGTCTGTTTCCTAAGCAGAAAGTCGAAGGTTCGACCCCTTCCTGGCGCGGTTTCTGTTTTTATTTTGCTTTTTAAAGCCGGTAAGAATGTTATTTAAGAAATAAATAATATTTTAAAGTCCAATTTAGTTTAACTGTGCCTTTCTCAACTAACATTTTTACAACCACTGATTATTAATTTCCTTTATTTTGACAAACACCACCAACGTTTATAAATAACAAAGGCTGGGTACTTTATAAAGATATGAAAAACAAATTCGGCTAACATGAAGTAGCTAGCTCCCTAGTACACCCGTTAAGCACCACTTTCCACCATTAGATACATTTATAAAATATTCAATGGCTGAGATTAAGGAAAGGGAACTAGTTTAATCGATTAATTTTTTAAATACAAATGAATAATTTTATAACAAAATTTCCTTTTTTTTCTTTTTTTAACTCATCACTCATCAGTCTTCTCCCACCACTGCACACCCACGTTCATCATCTTCCTCATAAACGTTCATCATCTTCCTCATAAACCACCACCGTAAGCCCTCGCCGGTGCCATAGTAACCACCGTCCCTCATCACTGTCAAGTCCCATCTCAAACAACACTGTCACCACTGAACGCCAACACGCACACAACATGAATCAACCAATAACACAACCGAGAAATAAAAATCTGTTGAATCAAATCCACAATTGAAGATAACAAATCAAAACCAAGAAAAGATTCTTCATGTAAAACCAAGAAACAGAACACCTAAATGTGAAATGTGAAAAAAACCCCTAAAAGAAGCGATAGAGAGAGGGAAAAAGAAAGAGAGAATGGGGAGTTGTGTGCGACGGCAGTGGGGCTGCTACAGGATGTCGTGGAACCTGTTGCGGTGGCGCGCGGCGGCAGAGGACAATGGTAGTTTTTTTGTCTCTTGCACTTTAGTTCTTGTTGTTATGATGAACAAGAACTGGAAGCTGCTTCCTTTGGGATTTTGGTCATGGTTTTGCATAGTGGGTCATCGTCAAAATGGGAACTTGGGGTTGCAACATTGTTCCATGCATCGAAGAGGAAAGATCGGAAGAAGGAAATCGAATTGGGAGAGAGAGAACGTTCCCAGAAAAAGGAAATTAAAAATCAAAGAAAAAGAAGAAATTAAAAAATTGAGAAAATGAAAGGGAGAGAAAGTCCATTGTTGCCTAAAAAAAATTATATTTTTTTATTATTTTCCTATCCGGTTAACAACCTCCTATTGCGGGTCGTTTTAGTGCCTCACCGGTGAGACACACATTTTACTACTACATGTTAGGACAATTCATGAAAAACTCACTCCTAGTTCTGGTTAGCAAGTTTATGGCCTCTGTTTATTTTACCTATAAAATCAATACCTCTTATTATACATACATTTTGATGTAAAAATTATAGTTTAAATTGATTTAGTCTCATACCTTAATTATCAAAGAGTTATAAACAATTATATGATATTACTAGCAATATAATTTCTACTCAATTTTAAAACAAACAGTCGCTTAGAAGTTGTTCATGTTTCCTTACAAGTTCAAGTAAAATGTTAGCAAGAAATGAATGCAGTATTTTAAAGAGTGTACGCAACCGAACCATGTACAGAAAAGAATCTACTTGTTATGGCAAAATATTGCTCAGTTCAGTGTTTTGCAATAAATCACGTTTATTTCCTCTTACATAATTTAGAGTGAACAATGAAAAATTTTCTACTTACCATTAGAGCAAATCATAATTATAATATTGTTTTGGTACATCTGAAAAGGAAAAGCAAACCTAGCCAAAATGGTGAAGTTCATTTAACCCCAACTAAAAAAGTGAATTCCCAGCCAAGAAGCAATGAACAAACAAGCCAACTGCCTTTCCCTTAATGTACAGTTGTGTACATTTACATGTAAAAATGTATCTAAGGTTTAATTAATTATATACTCTTGCAAGGAGATATAAAGTTGACTTGGTGATTGGAAAGAAGGGCTTAAGGGTGAAGGGAATAGGGGAAGGGAGAGGTCATGAGTTTGAATTCCTCCTAACAAACTAACATGACAATAAAAAAAATTATATACTCTTGCACAAAAAAGAAACTGGTATTTAAAGGTCAACTAGGATAAACATCTTTTTCACTAGTTTTAGGCCTAAATCCCTTCTTAGTGCTGAAGCAGCTCTTTGAATGGCCCTGGTAACCCTCCAGATCTGATAGAACCCCTCACATGGATCCAAAATTTCAGCATCAATTTTCAGAAAATTGAAAACACAAAATTGAATCAAAAATTAAAAATGGAAAAGATTAGGGATGAAGAACAACGCCACAATTCAAGGTGAATTGATAAGTTGAAAGGAGGATTCGCCACTTGAATTTAGCAACTCAAGATAAGAATCATAAAAGTGCATTCAAGAACCTAGAGAGAGTTCTCACACACAAAGTGTCAATTTCTTACAAAATGAGTCTTAGCCTTCTCCAAACCAAAGCTAGGCTATTTATACCATGGGCCTAAAATAAAACACTAAAAAGGGAATAGGCCCAATAAGTCATAGTTTAGAACAACCCATAAAACTAAAACAAAGTCCAACTAAAAATGACACATAATATCCTATTCTATTATTTGGCTCAAATTAAGCCACTTCAAGTCCAAGCCATCCACTCCATGTTCCCCAAGTGTGTTGAGCTTTCTCTTGAGTTCCTCTTCAAGCTTCTTGGACCTTGATCTAGTCAAAGGGCCCATGACTTCAAGCTCTTCCATAGGTGGTCCTCCATCATTCCCTCCTTCTTGAGAAGAATTTGTCCCCAAATTTGGATCACAAGTACCTACATCACAAGGAGACAAATCACTAACATTAAAACTAGTACTCACACCATAATCAAGAGGTAAATCAATTTGATAAGCATTATCATTTATGCGCTTCAACACTTTAAAATGACCATCTCCTCTATCTTGAAGTTTAGATTTCCGTTTTAAAGGAAACCTATCCTTCCTCAAATGAACCCAAACCCAATCTCCGGGTTGAAACACCATCTTCTTTCTCCCTTTGTTGGCATATTTAGCATATTGTTCCACCTTCTTCTCAATGTGTGCCTTGACCTTTTCATGCAAACTCTTAACAAAAGCAGCTTTAGAAAGCCCATCCTTATTCAACATAGAAGAAGTATTAGGTAATGGCAACAAATCAAGAGGGGACAAAGGGTTAAATCCATAAACAATCTCAAAAGGAGAAAAAGAAGTAGTAGAGTTCACAACCCTATTATAGGCAAATTCAATGTGAGGCAAACAATCTTCCCAAGATTTCAAATTCTTTCCTACCAAGCATCTAAGAAGTTGAGATAAAGTTCTATTCACCACCTCGGTTTGCCCATCCGTTTGAGGATGACAAGTAGTAGAGAAAAGAAGCTTAGTGCCAAGCTTACTCCACAATGTCTTCCAAAAGTGGCTTAAGAACTTTGAATCCCTATCCGACACAATGCTTCTTGGTAGTCCATGAAGGCGCACCACTTCTTTGAAGAACAAGTCCGCTACCACACAAGCATCATCCACTTTATGACAAGGAATGCAATGAGCCATCTTTGAGAACCTATCAACCACAACAAAAATAGAATCCTTCCCCTTCTTGGATCTTGGGAGACCAAGCACAAAATCCATAGAAATGTCAATCCAAGGGGAGTTAGGAATAGGTAATGGGGTATATAAACCATGATGCATGACCTTAGATTTGGCCTTTTTACACACTAAACACCTATCACAAAATTTATGCACATCATGCTTCATATGTGGCCAAAAGAAATGTTCATGTAAGATGTCCAATGTCTTAACAACCCCAAAATGACCCATCAAACCACCCTCATGAGCTTCTCTAATCAACAACTCACGCAAAGAACTCTTAGGCACACATAATCTTTTATCTTTAAATAGAAATCCATTATGTCTAAAGAATCCATTGTGAGCAACTTTCTCACACAATTTATACAAACTAGAGAAGTCATCATCGCAAGCATACAACTCCTTCATGTGATCAAACCCAGGCATCTTAGTTTCAAGCATGGAGAGTAAAGAATACCTCCTAGAAAGAGCATCGGCTACCACATTAGCCTTGCCTTGCTTATGCTTGATCACATAAGGAAATTGTTCCAAAAATTCAACCCATTTTGCATGTCTCTTGTTCAGTTTGCCTTGGCCCTTCAAATGCTTAAGGGATTCATGATCACTATGTATCACAAACTCCTTAGGTAAAAGATAATGTTGCCAAGTGTGCAAAACTCTAACAAGTGCATACAATTCTTTGTCATATGTGGAATAATTCAAATGAGCACCCTTCAATTTTTCACTAAAATAAGCAATGGGATGCCCCTCTTGTAACAACACACCACCTATTCCTACATTAGATGCATCACATTCAATTTCAAAAGATTTGGAAAAATTAGGCAAAGCAAGAATAGGAGCATGTGTTAGTTTCTCTTTCAAGCTATTAAAAGCTTCCTCTTGTTCACTTCCCCATTTAAACCCCACATTTTTCTTTACAATTTCATTTAAAGGGGAAGCTAGTGTGCTAAAATCCTTTACAAATCTCCTATAGAAACTAGCCAACCCATGAAAACTCCTCACTTCACTCACATTTTTAGGTGTTGGCCAATCTCTAATAGCTTTGACCTTTTCCTCATCAACTTGCACGCCTTTAGAACTCACAACATAGCCAAGGAACACTACTTGATTAGTGCAAAATGTGCATTTGTCCCTATGAGCATACAAACTTTCCTTTCTAAGCACTTCCAACACTCTTTGAATATGCAACAAATGGTCATCAATTGTTTTGCTATATATCAAAATATCATCAAAATAGACAACCACAAACTTGCCAATGAAATGTCTCAACACATGATTCATTAATCTCATGAAAGTGCTAGGTGCATTGGTTAGGCCAAAAGGCATAACCAACCACTCATACAACCCAAATTTTGTTTTGAAAGCGATTTTCCACTCATCACCTTCTTTCATTCGAATCTGGTGGTAACCACTCTTCAAATCAATTTTAGAGAAATAATTAGAACCATGCAACTCATCTAATAAATCATCAAGTCTAGGAATAGGATGCCTATACCTCAGTAATGTTGTTGATGGCTCTACAGTCGGTGCACATTCTCCAAGTTCCATCCTTCTTTGGCACCAAAATGACGGGCATAACACAAGGGCTCAAGCTCTCCCTCACCCATCCCTTCTCCATTAAATCCTCCACTTGTCTTTGGATATCTTTTGTTTCCCCCGGATTGCTTCTATATGGTGGTCTATTGGGTAAAGAAGCTCCCGGAATAAGATCAATTTGATGCTCAATCCCTCTTAGAGGAGGTAATCCATGAGGAATGTTTTTGGGAAAAACATCCTCAAATTCCTTCAACAATTTTTCCACACCTAGAGGCAAAACAATTTCACTAGAAGACAAACACAAATGGTTAGGCAAAAGCAAATATAAGGATTGTCTAGCTAACATCACTCTCTTTATATCTTTTTCTTGAATGAACAAACTTTCTTTTCTCTCAACTTTTTCTTCACTACCTTTCTTTTTACATCTTTGTTCAAGTTTTTCTTTCTTCTCACTCTTTCTACTCTCTTTTTCTTTTTGGCTACTCTTTTTACTCTCTTTTTCTCTTTGGCTTTTCTCTCCAATTTTCTCTTTTCCTTCTTTCACTTTTCTCTCTTGCTCTCTTTTTAGCCTCATTTTGATTTGATCTTCACATACCTCTCTTGGAGACAAAGGTGAAAGAATCACCTTACGCCCCTTATGTACAAAAGTGAATTCATTGGACAAACCTTTATGTACAACTTCTCTATCATATTGCCAAGGTCTACCAAGCAAAATGTGACCGGCCTCCATAGGGACAACATCACACAAAACCTCATCAACATATTTACCAATGGAGAATATGAGCAAAACTTGTTTATCAACAATTAACTCTCCATTCTCACTCAACCATTGCAATTTGTAAGGTTTAGGGTGAGGGGTGGTTTTAAGCCCAAGCTTTTCTACCAACCTAGTACTAGCAACATTTGTGCAACTTCCCCCATCAATGATTAGGGAACAAACTTTCCCTTCTACTAAGCACCTAGAATGGAAAATGTTCTCCCTTTGGGTTTCATCCCTTTCCTTACATAGGCTTCCCATAAGCCTTCTCACCATCAAAAGATCCCCCTCTTCTGGTGAGTGATAGCCATCACTCTCACCTTCACTAGAGGAACTATGAGAACTCTTAGAGGATTCACTATCAACATCCCCATTGTCCAACACCACCATTGTCCTTTTGTTAGGACATTGTGAAGCAATGTGACCCTTCCCCAAGCATTTAAAGCATTTTATGGAACTAGTTTTAATGGAAGAAGAAGTAGTGTGAGAAGTTGTTTTACCACTAGAAGACTTTACATCTTGAGGTTTGGAAGAAGAACCCTCCTTCTTGGATTTGTCCTTCCAAGTTGAAGAGCCCAAGGAAGTCTTCTTGTAGGATTGCTTCCTCTTCAATTGTTGCTCCACTTTTATGGCTCTATGAATAAGCTCATCCATGCTATTGTAACTTTGAAGCTCTACAACATCTTGGATGTCTCTATTCAACCCATGTAAGAACCTAGCCACTGTAGCCTCTTGAGTTTCTTCAATTTCGGCTCTTATCAAAGAAATCTCCATCTCCTTGTAATATTCATCCACACTTCTATTCCCTTGATAAAGCCTTTGTAACTTGTTATGCATCTCTCTTCCATAGTGAGGAGGTACAAATCTTTCCCTCAAAATCCTCTTCATATCCCACCAAGTTGCCACTCTAGGTCATCTCAATCTATCCACATCAACTTGAATTTGGTTCCACCACACAAGAGCATAACCTTCAAACTCTATACTTGCCAATCTCATCTTCTTTTCTTAACTATAGTTATGGCAATTGAAAATTTGATCAACCTTCATTTCCCAATCTAGGTACACCTCTGGTTCATAGGTACACCTCTGGTTCATAGGTACCTTGGAACTTTGGAATCTTCACCTTCACATCTTCCATACCATCTCTATGTCTCCTTCCTCTATACCTCATATCTCTCTCATTTCCTTCATCACTTCCTTGTGAAGAAATGGGGGACCTATGAGGCCTCCTCCGCTCTATGCCTTCCACTCAACTCTTGGGTACTTCTTTACAGATCATCAAACCTTTCTCCCATCCTCCTCTCCATGTTTCTTTGCATCCTCTCCATTTGTTTAGTCATGGATGCCATTAATTTGGCAGTCTTGGGAGAAGGTGGTTCACTATCACTTCCGGATGCCATGGCTACAAAACAAAGGTTAGTGCAACAAATATAATAAAATTGGACGTCACCACTCACTAAGTGTTTACACTCCAAACACTCGTGTTTCTCACTTTCAAGGCTTTTTCTATAATTTTCACTCTTGCCTTTTTCCACTCTAACCTCTCTTTAGTTCTTAAAAGCACTCTCAATCAACCAATCAAGAGTTTGTATCCAAGTGAAAGATGTAACAAATCCAAGCTCAACTCAAGAGTCCAAAATAAGAAAACTCTAAGACAAAACCAAGGAAATTTAGAAGACAAGCAATAAAAGCTAAAAGAAATGAAAGGGATAACTCAAAATAGAATGCCAAGCAAAGACAAGACTAGAAGACACAAGAATAAGAGCAACACAAAACTAAGAAACTCAAATTTTCAACTTGTGAAGAACTAGTGTATTCAAGAGAGCTAAAATGGCATAAAAGTGTATGAAAAAGAAAGAATTAAGCAATGGTGTAGAAGGACTTCTTATAGGGCAGACTTTTTTCTTTCCAATGATATAATTTTTTTTTGAATTTTTTTCTTACACTTTGGCCCCCAAACTTTTCATAATTACACTTGGGCCCCTAAACTTTTTCTTTTTGCACTTTTGCCCCAATATTTTCTTTTTTTAATCTTTAAGTCCTTTTCTTTTGCTAATAAGTCCTCAAACTTTTTAATATTTATGAAAAACACCCAAACTCACTTAATTCAAATTTTTATAGATCAAACGCAAGGGTTTTGCCAAAGACTCTCAAGAACACACATGAACACTATGAATGTTCTTCCCCAAATTCAAATTTCAGAATTTCAATCTGCAGATTTTGACTCAAATTAAACACAAGGCAATATAAAAAAATATGGATTGAAACAATAAAAATCACAAATCAATGAACAGTACCGAATCGATGAACAGTAAACGATCGTGAACAGTACCGCAACCATGAACAGCGTCATGATCGGAACAGTGTGCGATCTATGAACAATGCACGATCGGAACAGTAACGCTTATTAAACAGTGTCGATCGATGAACAGTATCGCCGATGAACAGTGCGCGATTTGTGAACAGTGTTGCGATGAACAATACACGCTCGGTGAACAGTGTCGTCGATGAACAGTGCGACGACGTCGATGAACAGTGCGAAATTGATGCTAAATCCAGCTCTGATTACCAAATGATAAAAACCCGTTTTCGGATCTCAAATTCAGCATCAACGGAAATTACGGAAACTCAAAAGGTGAAGAAAATATAAAGCGGAAAGACAAGAAATAGAAAGAACAACGCCACAATCCCTAGAGATTGATAAGTTGAGGAGGATTCGCCACTTTGAATATGAAAATTCAAAGATAAGAATCAAGGGTAGTTCTTAAGAACCTAGAGAGTTTCCTCTCACAAAAGCATCAAAGCTTCATTCCAAATAAGAGTCAAAACTCCTTACAAAGTTAACATTTGGCCTATTTATAATATGAACCTAAAAGGCTTACCAAGGCCCATTACTAAAAGCCCAAACAACTAAAAAGGCCCAAATTAAAAATAAACATCATTAAAAACATAAAAAGCTCAACAAAAGTCCAATTTAGGCCCAAATTACATAAACTTCTATTCTAAGATTTGGCTCCACTTTAAGCTCTTCATGTATCATTCTAGTCCTCTATCAAGATCTCATGCTGAATTGCAGCTAGCCTTTCTTTTTCACTCACTTTAATCATCCCAGACATAAGAGTCAATATTGTTCCAGGGAAGAAATGCAACTTGCTTTCATGGTTGCTTGGAGGCCCAAAAACCTGTACAATAATGACAAAAATAAATTATTTATCACATGAAACGATGAAACATAAGAATAAGCTGGGGATCTAGCAGTCTAGTCAGTAGGTTGCTTAACCTAAAATTTCAACCATTTGTTTCAAGTTTTCAACATACAACTAGCACATTTAGAGTGTCAAATCTCATAATCAGTATGTTATTCTACACCTGCCCAAAGTGGGGGAAGATTATATAATCAGTAATGATATAGGAATACTTTGCAATAGATGGAAGCCATCTTAGTGCAACATCAAAATTGATAGAACTTTATTCAATTCATCCCTCGTTTTACTCTCTTTGCCTCAGCCACGTATTAGCCTTCTATTCTTCTTTATTAAAAGAATTAATATTTTACATTCGGTTCGGGATTGTCAGTAACTTATTTGATTTTTTTTTATTAATATTAATACTAAAAACCATCATTGTTTGACCACCTGAGCCTAGCTCAATAGATTAGAATGATAGAGGTCCTAGGTTCAAGTTGTAGAAAATTATTAGGGTGAACATTCACTTTGGTCATCAAAAGTATAATTTACTGTTATTTAGGTTTATGAAAATATGAAAATGACGTTTAGGTCCCTAAAAGTGTAATTTGTATATCATTTTAGTCTTTCCATTAAAAACTTTCTTTAAAATTAAGTTTGTGGTTACGTGACACGCTATTTGTTTACATGGCAATTGACGATGCACACGTGGATGATACATGATAATTCAATGCATACATGGCAGTTGACAATATACACGTGGATGACAGTGACAGTCCAATTATTGTCATCTTGGTCCCTACTGGACTGTCACATGTACATCGTTAGCTGCCACGTATGCATCGAATTGTCATGTGTTATCCACGTGTACACCGTCAATTATCAGGTAGGCAGATAGCGTGTCATGAATGTACAAACGTTAACTTTAACAAAATCTTTTAACGGTAAGACTAAAGTGATAGATAAATTGCACTTTCAAGGACCTAAATGACATTTTCATCCTTTCAAGAACCTAAGTAACAGTAGATTACACTTTCAGGGACTAAAAAGGTAGTTAACCCAAATTATTATGGACACCACTAATTTATGGAATATAATAATTTAATCATACAGTAGATTTTTTGGTTTCAATTAATTATACAATAGATAAACATGAAATAATAAATACCATTAACTTAATTATTGTAAATTGTATTCTAACTTTTTGGAACCAATGTAATTTTGCAACTAACCCTCTCTCTGACTAAATTTCCTGGCTAGTTTGATAATCAACTACTTATATCAAAAGACAATACTTAGTAAGATGTTAATTAAAATAGTTATGAATACCAACAAGTCATAAGTCCAAGTGAAATTGAGTTCGGTTTCTTTAAGTAAGATCTCGAGTTTTGAATGAAAAAATATGGTTGGGAGAGAATATCTCACTAAAGGTGGTCAACCAGGTTCCTCAGCGGAGATTAGTCATCAAAAACCTAGCGGATACTCTGCACCAATGTCATGGTAAACAAAAAAAATTAAAATAGTTTATGAAGATAAATGAAATGATATATGTTCCTTTTGTTAAGAAAAAAGCTTAAATATGTTTTTAGTCCCTCAAATGTCGGTCATTATTTTCTTAGTCCTCCAAATTTGAAATTGCTTTTTTTAGTACCTGAAATTCGTAAAACGCTCTTTTTAGTCCCTTTGCACAGTGTGAGCCAAACGGGAAATAAGATATTCTCAATTTGTGACAACTTTTGACCATCAGAATTTGATTTTCTATTATATAGTTTAAAGTACGATTTTCTGGCGGTTAAAAACTGTCAAAAGCAAGTCATTAAAAAAAATTAAAAACTCATTAACTGCTTTAAAAACTGCTTTAATTTCTTTTATTAACTTGATTCTAGCGATTTTAAACCGCTAAAAATCGTACTTTAAAATTTAAAATAGAAAATCAAATTCTGGCAATCAAAAGTCGTCACAAATTGCAAATTTTTTATTCCTCGTGTGCTCACACTGTGCAGAGGGACTAAATAGAGCATTTTGCAAATTCCATGGACTAAAAGGAATTTCAAATTTGGAGGACTAAAAAAATAATGACCTACATTTGAGGGACTAAAAACATATTTAAGCCAAAAAAAAAGTATAAAATTTAAATTAAGGTTGAGTAAAAAAAAAATAGTTATGGAGATATGGTAAACAAAAAAAAGAATTAAAATAGTTATGAAGATAAATGCACACATGTAATCGATCTTTCATTATAAATGAAATGATATATGTTCCTTTTGTTAAAAAAAAAAAAAAAAAAAAGAAGTATAAAACTTAAATTAAGGTTGAGTAAAAAAAAACTTAAATTAAGGTAAATTTTACAATATATATTTTAATTATTATAAATATAACATCATGCTATACAAAATATTATCTATTAAAAAAAAGTTTATTATTAATACATAATTGTTCAAAAAAAATTGTATTTTTAAAAGAATATAGGTAACTAAACTGGGTTGGGTTTACCAACAAGTCGTTGGTTTGAATGTTATTGTGTTCAGTCTCCTTAAACAAGGTCTTGGATTCAACTTCGGACGAGGTTGGGTTAGTGGATGAATTTTATGTAACCATGGTTAGACGGGGGATCTAATTAAAAAATAAATTTAAGTTTAAGAGCCAACCGAAAAAATAAAAATCAAGAAGCTAATTAAAAATTACTAAATAGTAATTCAGAAACTTAGCGCTTAAGTTTCTTTTTTTTTCCTCAAACTTAGCTATTAGGTTAACCTTTTTAAAAACCATTAAAAATAATCACTATACAATGCAGGCAACAAGGACTGCACTGCACTCACAATGTCTTCCATATTCCAAAACCGTCATTCACGTTTTCTTTTTTTCTTCTTTAAATAAGTAACCAACCTCTGTCCACTCTGACTTTGTCACGACCTCTCTATTACTCGTATTAATCGGAAGGTAAGTCACTCCCTGCGAATTCTCAATTTTTTTTTTTTTAAGCTAGAATTCTCACTCCTCTATTCATAGAAGATTATTCGTTTTACATTCGATAGGTTTTTTTTTTTTTTTGGTACAACATTCAGTTTTTAATCTCCTTGTAAGTGAAAATTAATATTGTTTTTTTCAGTGCTCAGGTTTTGTTAAATGGAGAATCAGGACACAAGAGATAAACCGTTTCAGAAGTTTAGATGGACAATTAGGAATTTCTCTAAATTGGACTGCAAACAACTGTACTCAGGGATATTTTCCACGGATGACCATAAATGGTGATTTGATTGAATTTTTGTGTTTTTTTTTATTTGTACTAATCGAATACATGAATGTATCAGAGGATTTACAACAACTCAAGCAAGCACCCTCTTAATCAATTGACCTACACACTCTTTGGCATGATTCTTATTTATTTTTTAAGAATTTTTGCAACTTGTTTCTAGGAGGATTCTTATCTATCCAAAGGGGAACAAAGTGGACTTCTTGTCTATTTATTTGGATGCTGTTGCTTACAATTTGCCTTCTATCTGGACCAAATTTGCAAATTTCAAGTTTGCTTTAATTAATCAGGTCAACAACAAAATGACTAAAATAGAAGGTACTTTTCACACTTCTCTCTCTTGATCTTTTTGCTATATTATTTCATTCACAAATAGAACTTGTGTTTCTTAGCAATTTCATAAAGGCTATGCTTTGGTTGGGTTTCACATGTTTGGTAGAAGAACTATGTTAGCTAGCAACTAATAATGGTCTCTTCTCCTTTACCTTTTGTATCCTTTAGCTATTCCTTATCTTTTTCAGATTCCATATTTTCCTCCTAACAAATGTGGTTAGCCTAAAATACATTTAATTTCTTGATCTCTGTTTGTGACTCTGATTGGTATGCATCACTATTTAGAAATGTTGGTTAGAAATGTGTAGGTCAAAATCATTTGCTTAAAAGTTATACAAATATGATAAGAATATTACTAGATTCTAATAGATTGGGTAATTCTACTCTCCACTCATACTATATCCTTTATGCTCGTTTTTTCCCATTATTAAGAGTCTTTTAGGCAAGGACATGGACCCTCTCCATATAATGATTGATTACTTGTCAATTGTAATTATAATCCATTTGATAGTCACAACTAACTCTTGCTATGTAAATTTGCTAGAAACTAGTCACCAGTTCAATACAACGGAGTCTGATTGGGGTTACAAAACATTCATACCTTTAAATGAACTTTGCGATCCTTCCAAGGGGTTTATTGTGAATGATACTTGTATAATTGAAATTGAGATTTTGGTCAGCAAGTCAGAACATATGAATCTGAATCATGTAGATCAACCAGTTATCAAGATTGATGACAAGATTGATGACAAGCCTATTGAGTTAGTGGATGAGTTAGTGGATTTCAAGGGTTTAGGGAAAATAGAAAAAGCTTTTGTTCCACTACTAGAAGAAGTGTGTTCCCAGCATTCTTCTCTGATTGATAGTCAGCGGAAAGGAACTAGTATGTTTATTGAATATGCATTCAGAGCTTTGGGTCGAGTTTTACATTTTCTCAAGAATAAAAAGGTAAAAGACATGGATGATGATGCTTGTAATCATCTCCAAATTTTATGGGACGAACTTGAGCCATTTAGATTTGATTTGACCTGGTTGGAACCCCATGTTCAATCTGCCTTGCATATGAAAAATTATATGGAGAAAACTCTTGAGCTGAAAAAGATGAAGGAGAATGTGGCTGCTTTGGAGATGGAAAAAGAAAGTTTGAAAGCAAAGATGACAGAAATAGAGGTAGAACTTAAAATAGCAAGAAGAGACTTGGTGAAAGCAGAAGAAGGCTTTGAAGAGCGCAATTTGGATGCTGAACTAGGATATGGAGCACCATTGAAGAATTCAGTTTCTGTGTAGGTAGTCTATGTGTTGATGAACTTTTAGATGAAAGTACATGACAATTTTATTAGGCTAATACAATTACGTTTTGATACATTATAGATTCTTTGTTCATGAGCTCCAACTACTTGATTAATCTTTCCTTAACGTAGGACTCAATATTCGGATGACAATAATGAAGATTTCAATTTCGGTTAAGAGTAATGATTACTTGCCATCAATACTTTCATCCATAGTTATCAGACCCGGCTCGGACCGGCCGTGTCAACCCATTGATCCGAGAACCGGTCACCTAACCAGTTTGAGTCACCAATCGGATCGGTTATGCAATCAATATGGTGTGACCCGGTTTGATTAGGCCGGTTTGGAGGTTGAACCGGTGACTCGACGACCCGATTGATTCGGCAGGTCATAAAGTTTTGGTTTTTTTTTTTTTTTTTACAGGAGAATAATAACACTCATATAAGAAAATTCAATTTATATCTTACACTTATGTTATTTATAGATTTGCTTACTTTTTTTTTACCAAGCATAACCGCATGTTAGGATTTGAGATGATAAAGCAATTGTCACTTCCAATTTGGCTTTTTCACCTTGGCTTATATTGTTATCTACGAGTAAAACTTGTATTTATCTTATTTCATCCAATATACTTACTGGTTTGAAAAATGATTATTCTTTATCAAAGCAATAATGGGATGAATGAAAATATTGTATTGTCTAAATAAAATATATATATATATATATATATATTAGATTATATATTATATTATGTCTGTCAGTGTATAATAATGATAGTTTTGATAAATAGATAATAATAATATATTTTAAATTATAACTTAAGGTTGTGTATATTGAATTCTGAAAAAATGCTCAAAATTTTTAAATAAGTTCATAATTATGCTTCTAAATATGTTGAATTTTATTAAACTTTAAATCTTTTAGTATATAAGTTTACAAGCTATCTTTTCTGCACACAAAAAAAGTTCTTTTCTGCACACACAAAAAGTGTACAAGTCTGATAACACTGCTTTTATCTCTATCTTTAGACATTTATTAATCAGATTGTACATGCTTGAACCGTGCATGAGTGTTGCCCAATTCAAGCCTCCAAAATACATCGTGTAATTAGATTACCTATGTCTCACTATGACAGATTTCTCCAATCCAAAACAACAAAACACTTATGATGAGTAGAGCTAGCAAAATGACCTAGCTCGATTGGCCTGCAAAGGACCAAATTGGACTCTAAAAAAGGTGACCCAAATAAAAGTGAGCCTTTTTGGCCCAGCCCGCTTAATCCGATGGACCAACTAGGCCTGGCCCGACGGACTTCTGGTTGGCCCAGTGACTAAAATAAAATCTTGCTGCGTTGATTCTCCAACTTGGGAATCCACATAAACCTCACAACACCATAAAAGCTCAATCCCGTTCGCGTTCTCTCAAATTCTCAGGCATAAACAGATGCAGTCACAAATTAAACAAGTAGAGGCACAACACCAGTGTAACGTAAGTGACGTAACCAACTCCTTGAACCAGAGAAACAAAACACCACTGCACCAGCCTAAAATCTAGATATCACAACACAGATATACTATACCTCTTAATAAATATGTAAATATAAAAATAAAAAATAGAAACGCAAAAGAAAATGATACGAACTACATTTACGTTACCATACCTTATGGTTCTTTCTCCTTCTTTATTTTAATAAAAAATTCATAAGTTATTTATTTTTCTTAAACTATATATCAACTAAGTACCTACTCTATTAAAGCTACGTTCAACATCAATATAAAACAAGAAAGCAAATCTTACTCCCACTGACCTTCTAGTATATACATTGATCAATGACGTTCTCCTCAAAACCGAATGAAGAGATAACCTCATGAAATTTTAAATACCACTGGCGAGAAGCTTGTTTCAATCCATATATGGATTTATTAATCTTGTAGACTAAATGCTCACTTCACTAGAGAAGAATCCTCCAGGTTGTTTCATGTAAACCTCTTCCTCCAGATCACCATTGAGGAATGTTGTTTTCACATCCATTTGATGTAACTCAAAGTCAAAATGAGCTACTAGCGCCATAATCACTCGAAGAGAATCCTTCTCAGACACAAGAGAAAAAGTATCTGTGTAATCAATTCCTTCTCTTTGAGTGAATCATTTGGCAACAAGTCTTGCCTTATGTCTTTCAATGTTGCCTTGTGAGTCCTTCTTTGTTTTATAGACCCATCTACATCCAATGGCTTTTACACCATTAGGCAACTCAACGAGATCCTAGACTTGGTTAGATGCCATAGAGTCCATCTCATCTTTCATGGCATTGTACAACAAATTTGATTCCTTATAATTCATGGCCTGTGAAAACGTTTCAAGATCATTTTCGGCTCCAATGTTGTAGTCTGATTCTTGTAGATACACTACATAATCACTAGGAATTGCCAACTTTTTGACTCTAGTAGATCTTTTCAATGTTGCTTCATCATCTTGATGAGGAACTTGTTGTTCAACATTGTCTTGTTGTTCCTAGTTAACAGCTTGATCTACATGATCATCTTCAGCAACTTGTGGAACTTCAATCATTGGTTGTCTAACACCCGCTTGAACTTGAGGGGTATGAATGACTACCAACCTGTCACTTGATCCAGAGGGTTGAGCCTCATAGTGATCTCTTTCAAAAGCAACATCTTGAAATTGATCACTCTAACTAATCAAGTCATTTTCAAGAAACTTTGCATTTCTTGATTCCATAATCCTAGTGTTGTGAGACGGACAATAGAACTTATACCCCTTGGACTTTTCAGCATATCCAATGAAATACCCACTAATAGTCCTAGGGTCTAGTTTCTTCTCTTGTGGGTTATAAATTCTCACTTCTGACGAGCATCCCCAAACGTGTATATGTCGCAAACTAGGTTTCCAACCTTTGAATAACTCAAAAGGTGTCTTAGAGACAGCCTTGGTCGGAACTCTATTTAATATATACACAGCTGTCTTAAGTGCTTCAATCCACAAGAACTCAGGAAGTTTCACATTACTCCTCATACTTTTCACCATGTCCATTAAAGTTCGATTTCTTCTTTCTGCCACACCATTCTAATCTGGAGAACCAGGCCTAGTGTACTGGGCAACAATCCCATGTTCTTGAAGAAATTTTGCAAATGGACCAAGTGCTTGTCCACTCTCTGTGTACCTACCATAGTACTCTCCACCTCTATCTGATCTCATAATCTTAATTTTCTTTCCACATTCTTTCTCTACTTCAGCCTTAAAAACCTTAAAGGCGTCCAAAGCTTCATTCTTAGAATGAAGTAAATAGAGATACATATATCGTGAGTAATCATCTATAAAGGTGATAAAGTATTTCGAACCACTCGCGTCCATGTCCGGACAACAAATATCTGTATGAATGATTTCCAATAGGTTTGAACTCCTCTTTGCACCTCTTTTAGACTTGTTAGTTTGCTTGCCCTTGATGCAATCCACACAAGTCTCAAAATCAGCAAAATCCAAAGTACTAAGTGCCCCGTCATTTACTAATCGTTTAATTCTCTCAATGGAGATGTGTCCCAATCTCCGGTGCCATAACATAGAGGAATCCTCATTCATAACACATCGTTTTAACCCAGCAGAAACATGCATAGAATTATAAGCAACGTCGTTTTGTAAATGAATAGAGTAAAGACCGTCACGTAATTCACCAAAACCAACGATTTCATTTTTATTCGACAAAGTAACACCAAAATCCATAAAATTAAAAGAAAATCCCAAAGGTGCAGGTCTTGAAATAGAAATCAAGTTCTTAGAAAAACTAGGAACATAAAAGGTCTTCTCTAAACGTAAAATAAAACCACTGCTTAAAACTAAACTGCATGTCCCAACGGCCTCCAAATGTGAACTCGTCTTGCTTTCTGAATAGATGCATTGCTCACTTCCCACTGGCCTCCTTAGGTTTTCCATACCCTGTAAGGTATTAGAAACATGGATTGTAGAACCAGAATCAATTCACCATGTGTTATGATTAACATTAACCATATTAGATTCATAAAAGACAAAAGCAAATGGAGTACCTTTCTTCTCAAGCCAGTTCTTAAACCTTGGGCAATCTTTCTTCATGTGTCCCTTCTTCTTGTAGAAGAAACACTTTGACTCCTTCTTATGATTGGCTGAGCAAGAATCTTTCCCTTGGAATTGGTTTGATTCCTCTTGTTCTTTCCAGAAGTAGTTAAGTTCACCCTCTCGCCATCTTCCATCATTAACCTTTCCTCTTCTTGAACACACATGGTTAACAACTCATTGACAGACCACTTATCCTTATGTGTGTTATAAGAGATCTTAAAGGGGGCATAATGATGAGGCAAGGTGCACAAAATATAGTGTACTAGGAAAGGATCTGACATGGTAACCTCCAAGGCTTTCAGTTGAGCCACAATATCCCTTATTTGCATGATGTGATCACGCACTCCTCTTATCCCAATGAGCTTCGTGGATGAGAATTGCATTATAAGGGTGCTGGCAAGGGACTTATCAGATGTAGTAAATTGCTCATCAATAGCCTTTAATAAGTCCTTGACATTATCATGCTGGTCGACAGAACCCTGGATACCAGCAGAAATGTTGGTCTTTATGAACATCATAGAAAGGCGATTAGACCTCTCCCATTTTTCATAAAGATCAACCGCATCTAGAGTGCTGGTCTCAGTAATAGCCAGTGGTTCTTCCTTCCTAATAACATAATCAATGTCCATCCAGCCCAAATGAAGAAGAATTCTCTCCTTCCAAACCTTATAGTTATCACCCCTTAATTCGGGAATATTACACTAAATATCATAAATATTCACAGATTGAGAAAATGCAAAGTTCAAAAACACATGCTCATCATCATAATTTGAGACTAAAATAAATGTCATGCTTTACCAATGTAAACATGCCTTAATTTATGAATCTACTGACATAAAACTTGTCTGTGGGCTAAAGTCCTACTCAATTAGACTCATTATATATAACCTTATGATAAAACTATCAAATTATGTTCCTTTTCTTACTTCCTGTGGATAGATTAAGAAATATAATTTAATATTTTATCCTAATTAATCATACAAATATAACAAAATTCCTGTGGGTAGATTTTATCATATCGCATATGATTAATTACAATCAATGTTTCCAACGTGATATTTTAAAACTTAATATATAATCTTAATTAATTAAAGACGTTGTGGCTACTCTCTAATTAATCAAAATTATATTAATCACTTAACATTAATTAATTATAAAGGGCTAAATGTTTGCATAACATATAGCAAACAATTTGAATGATATCTCATAAATATTGCATATATAAGAACAATAAATATATACAATACAAATTTCAAACTAAACAATAACATATGTATACAATCCTATTATCAGCCGCATGTTCAGAATAATACAAAAGGAACATACAATTTTTATTTTGTTCTGCCAAACAGATTACGCACACTCTTATATATGCATGCACAAATTCAAAAACAGAACACAATATAAATATATACAACGCTACAATAACCAATAAGAGCGTTACGGCTTAGTGGCCAATCGGTTATAAAGCACCTAGAGAGTCTGGGTTCGAAACTCTCTCAGACTGGATTTTCGACCTTTTATTTATTTTAATTAAAAGGAAATCACTTTAAAAGGGTGTTTAAAAGCACGCAGCGGGGTTCGAAATCGGATGCAACGATACAAGAGACGCGCATTGCCCCTGTGCCAAATTCGAATACGTTTCTATGATTAGAATCGCGCCGTATATATCCTGATGCACATTCATTAATTTTAGGCACATAGAACGATGAAACAGCTTGCGTCCCAGCCTTCTTCAACCTTAAGCCGGGTCATTCTGACCCGGTTCTAACCCGCGAACCCGGAAATAAAACCCAATGGTTTTTAAGCCTTTTCAACACAAAAACGACATCCTAAAACACAGAAAACTTTAAAAGATCATTCCATTCTTATTTTCGATTTTAGTTTGAATTAAAAGGGTTAAAGACATAATGCCCATGTTGTGAAAAAATTCAAACTCATAAGAGAAAGGAAGAAGCAAGGCAGAGGCATATACAAGGCTATGATACCAAATGTAAGAAAACAAAGTGATCTAAACATGTCAAAACTAAGAAACACATTTACATCAAAACTTTAGGCGGAAGCGTTATCATATGAGAATACTAACCTCCAGCCATTGCTCGCTATTTGATTCCTTCACTCTCCTTAGTTCAGTGTAACCACGAAAGTAATCTGTATTTTAACTTGTTTAACCCTCACTATCTTATACTCAATGGTGTTTGTATACTGAAAGAAAAACAGGTTCGGTGACCTAAAGGAAGAGTAACACACTCCTTTTATAGAGTTTTGACCATCACAGAATCTCAACGGATGTGCAACAAATATTTTTAGAATATTTGCATATCACAGTTACTTGTAATAAGAATATTTATATATTATAGTTACTTGATATTTACATATCTTAATATGATAATGGAAATATTTGATTTAAAAATGGACCATAAAAAAAAAATATTTGCAACAAAATAAAAAAGATTTCAAATTAAAAATCTATC
The DNA here is from genome assembly GCA_026413185.1 of Pueraria montana var. lobata. Classification (NCBI taxonomy): domain Eukaryota; kingdom Viridiplantae; phylum Streptophyta; class Magnoliopsida; order Fabales; family Fabaceae; genus Pueraria; species Pueraria montana. Next base: position 46,919,084 of record CM048647.1, read on the forward strand.
TTAAACAAATGAGCAGGTGTGCTCCATGAATTAAGGAAAATCATATCATAACAATTAGGCTTAAATGTAATTTTGGTCCCCATATTTTGCACAATCCGCAATTTTAGTTCCCCTATTTTAAAATAAAGACATTTAGTCCCTCTATTTTGCACAATCCGCAATTTTGGTCCCTCTATTTTAAAATAGAGACATTTAGTCCCCTAATTTTGTAAAATCCGCAATTTTGGTCCCTCTATTTTAAAATAAAGACATTTAGTCCCCAATTTTGTAAAATCTGTAATTTTGGTCCTTCCATTAAATTGAAAGCATTCACCGTTAAAAGATTAACGTCAACCTTGACGTGGCCCAAATATAGTGATGTGATACAAATTTATTTGTTTAGTTTTTAATTATTCTAAATACTGAGTAGAATAATTGATGAAAAATGTATTTTAAAAAAAGGTAAAATCATTTATTTTAATGGTCGAGAGTAGTTGTAAGTCCTAATATGAAAGTCACTAGTCTTAATAATTTATTTTAAACAAATTCCACGTCACTGAAGCACATACCACATCGTAGTCAACGTTAATCTCTTAATGATCAACGCTTTTAATTTGACGAAAGGACAAAAATCGCAGATTTTACAAAATTGAGGGATCAAATGTCTTTATTTTAAAATATGGCGACTAAAATTGCGAATTGTGCAAAATGAAAGGACTAAATGTCTATATTTTAAAATATGGGGACTAAAATTGTGAATTGTGCAAAATGAGGGGACTAAATGTCTCTATTTTAAAATAGAGGGACCAAAATTGTGAATTGTGCAAAATAGAGGGACTAAATGTCTTTATTTTAAAATAGGGGGACTAAAATTGTGGATTGTGCAAAATAGGGGGACCAAAATTACATTTAAGCCTAACAATTATTGGAATAATCTTCTTCAACGATTGGCAATTGTCTTTGTGACCAACTTAACACCACATTGCACAAACTGATTCGGTGAAATTCACTTGCATGGTTAGGCTTCTTCACTTTTAGGATAAGTACAACAAGGGTCTTGTTTATGGTGCTGGGACCACCTTCTTCATTGGATTATATACATATCTGGCTTTAGGAAAAAAAAAAAAAAGCAAAAACTATGCAATGATTTTTATTTTTATAAAAATGAATACTTTTAAAAGCATAAAGCTAGCAAGGAACTCTAATTATTTAATTGATTTAATTAGATTATAAACTTATTGTAATCAGTTTAATTATTATAATCACAATTTTTTATGAATTAAAAATAAAATAAAAAATTCTAACATTTCAGCTGGAAAAAAATCAATGTAATGTTGACACATAACATCCAGTTACATGATAAAACCTTCTTTTATAATAATACTAGATTAATAACCTCGTACCTTGCACGGATGTTGAGTTTATAATTTATAATTTTTAATGTATTTTTTAATTTTTAATTTTTTATATATGTATGTGTTAGTATATATATGTAAAAGATATATAAAATTAATTATGAATATTGATATATATTTAAATAATTTTATATGAGGAGGGATCAAATGACACCGGTGTAACTTACACCAATTGTTACACCATTCAATAACTTGATATAGAATGTGATTTTTGTAACACCCCAATTTATTATTAAGACATTTCTACTTATTTTTATTATTAGTGAAATTGATGCAATTATAATTTATAACTATTCTTCCTAAAATACGTGGATTTTTTTTTTTAAACTCAAAACCTTATTACTTTTAATTCTAAAAGTGGATCGTCCTTATTAACTTATCATTCATTTAAAAGCGTCCTTGAATGAAATATTTTCTTAGTCAAACAAACTCCATTTATAAAACATTAGATCCACAATGAATAATTTAAAACACAATAAAACTTTATTTACACATCCTCAATTCCATCACTAACCAATTTTATTACACAAATATGAATGCACTTTTACATTCTTGAAAATAATTACACTTTACATTTGAGTCACATACAAGAGGATGATACATCATAAAATTAAATACTAGTCTACCCTCTTTTATACAAGAAAAGACTGAAACTCAAAGCAGTGACTTAAAAAAGAAATCCGACTCTTATATACCCCTTTTAACCTATGAGACATCCTTAAGGAAATCTTCTGTTTCCTTGAACCAGTCTATCCACATCCTTAGCACTTGTCGTAGTCATTCCATTTCATCTCTGACGATTGCACAGAATCATTTGTCTCTATCTAAAAAATAAGGTGTATGGAGTGAGTCTCCCGCCTCTAAGCCACAAACAAACGACCTACATACACATAACCGAACCACACAATAGGGTTCTCTCACGGTCTCACTCGTGACCCTAATCACGCTTGTTGACTAAATCTTAATTCATCAATCTCGGGCCCGTTGTCATTGGAACTCTCAGAACTCAGTGATCTTACACATTTAAGTTGGATGGCTATTGGGAGTACACCCTCGTCACGGTACGATAATGGGGCTCTCACCAACATGATAATGGCTCGCATTTAGTCGAGGTCGGTTATGTGACCCAAAGTCACAACTCGACCCTTACCCCTCAGGCCGGTCATGCCTGCGATCATTTCCCAGGTACCACTCTGTGGTCATCCAATCTCTGAGGACTAACTCCTCAACGACTCTCCCCACTGGGATTGTCCTTATAGGTTTGTGTGGACTCCTCTGTTAAAGATACCAGACAGCGATCAATTTAATATCACGAGCTCATCTTGTATCACGCAAAGATCCCGTCCTTCACAAATGACACAAGTCACAGTCGAAGCTCCCCACACAACCTCTACAAGTTTGCTTCCACAGCTAACCATCACGGAGAATCATGTTCCATGAACATCTCATCGCCTATATCGCCATTACGTCGTACTAAACGACCTCACCACGTTGGGAGTGGAAAAGGTTCCTCCTTCTCTTCCCATTCACATCGCAAATAAACAAACATACAAGAGTAAATGCACTATGCACTACTAATCCCATCATGAACCCATTCACGATTCCAAACAATTTTGACTAAATTTTAAGTAAATCCTTACCCTCTCCCAAGTATTATACTAAATTTTATTTTTTAGTCTATGACTCCGAGCAAAGGTCCTAATTTGTTTTCTAAGTCCAAGTTTAAGAATTGATGCCCACATATCAAGGTGCCTAAAATTTACTAAGTCCAAATAATTATAATTGTTCACACTCTTTTTCTTTAAAAGTTTATTTATTGTTTTCACAATAAATCAAAGTTAAGTGCTAGAATCCATTTTCTAGCCTACAAATGCATTCTCACATAGAGTCCATTTGTCCCCTTCCCGCAATCACATATCATTCAATACACACAATACATCATGCACAATCAAATTCCAGCACACAGATTGTCCGAGGATCACATTCCTCCCAGTCTCCAATTCAAGTCAAGTAAATACAATGAATAAAGCAATAATAAAAATTAATTCACAAGTAATCAAATATAAAAATGATAAAGTGCAGAGGTCTTCCTTTTGAGGTAAAACCACTCATTCATAGTCCAAAACAATTAAATGACATACTTAAAACAATTAATTTAACCAAACTCTAATATTCTACATAGACCAATTTTTACACTCTAAGAATTATTTGACATATCATTGCAATTCAGAATAGTATAGAAATTTGCAGAGATATTATTCATCATGCAAATAGTCACAAAAAAATCTATCTACTCAAATTTCACTCCAAAAATATGATTTTTAATTTATTTTCCAAATCTGGCTGTACACTGAAAAACAGAGTATAGGAATTTCGAAAATAGTAAAACTAATTATTAATTAGTGGAAATTTACAGGGACTATTTAGAACAAGTAATTTACAATATATATTTTTCCCAGAATTTAATTCCCATCCCAAATATTATTTTTCCATTTATTTTTCCCTGTTGTCAGAAGTCTGTTTTTGCAATAATAAATCATCAATAAATAGTAACACCATTTCATAACTTCCGTGAAAACTACAGTAAACTCCACAGAAATAAATTATCATCATATATTTTTCCCACAAGAAATTTCTCACTAAAAATAATTTTCCCCTATTTAAAAGTGACCATACAGATTTTCTAGAAACAAAAATAAAATTTATTTATAAATACTAAATCTACCCATTAAAATCTGAAAAAATTCAGGAACATCACTAATATCTAGTAGCAAAGTTTTGTGGTCTTACTTTGTGAAAATATCACTCCAAAACAGATCAAATACTAGAAATAGTGTGCTGAACAGATTCAGAGCATTCACAAAATAATTCTATTAAAAATACTAAATCAACTCAATAAATTTAGAAAAATTTTGTATGCATTACAGAGGCATAAAAACAGTTATTCACGGTCTCAACTCATCACAAGGGTCCACTAAAATATTATAATAAATTCCAAACAGTCAGCAGCCACTATGAACAAAATGGTGCATTTAATTAAAGTTTAAGGGGGAAACTCCTCCATACCTCAATGTAGCTCAAGAAAATAGATTAGATGAAGAGAATGAGCCTTAAGAGAGTCCTTAAGTCCCTAAGTATCAAAATTAAAATTTTAAACCATACACTTGTAGAGCTTTAAATTCTAAACAATCCTATGGAATCAAAATTTAATTTTGATAAAAATTACCTAAGCTTTGGAGGTGAAGAACAATGGAGAGCAAGAGAGAATTGAGAGAAAAATTCTTCTACTCCCCTTTGAGAGTGCCATGGACCAGCAGAGAGTGATTGAGGAAGAGAGTTGCTTTTGTTTGTATTAAATGGAGGTTTAGAGGGGTTTTAAAATTTAATGGGTAATAAGACTTTTCATGACACCATGCTAGTGATTTGAAGGCAATTTGATGGGAGATTAGGCCTTAGAGCTGGCAGGCCACTCCATCCCCAAAATGGGTTGATTTCCTTTTTAAAATTTGGCTTAAAATGGGTAAAGTGTGATTAAGCAAAAATAGTAATTTTACTTTTACCAAAAATAGTTAATTACTAGCTAATTAACATAGAGTATTGTGCTGATTATCTAGAACATTGTGTAATTCAAATTAATCCTACATAGTATTAATTTACACAGTGTAAATTTATACAATCTAATTTTACACAATATAATTTCCCACAGTGTAAAAATTATATTTTAATTAATTTCTAATTTCACTAAATTCTATCACTTGAAATAACATATAATCTAATTTTTCTTAATCAATTAAATTAAATTTCACTTGTGAATAATTATCTTATGGAAACGTGTAATTGAATTATCTCTACACAGTATAAATTTACACAGCGCAATCATGCACAGTATAATTAAAATTTAATGTACATAGAATTTTACCGAAATTTGCCACATAAAATCATACAAAGTTTTTAGATCTTTCTTAATTAGCTAAATCAAAATTTCAATTGTAATTAATCTCAATATCTATTTAGTTATCACAATATACACTAACACAATATCTACTATATCCTTAGTTGCATATTTTTAGGGTGTTACAATTTTTATCGATCCAATCATTGAATTGTATCTACATATTACTAAGATTGTTTGTGTCAAATTTTATGAGAATTGAACATCAATAAGTAGGTGATCAAATGATTCGTATTTTAGTATATTTTGAAAAGTTTATATTATGTGGATTTTGATCTATATGAATGAGGTAATAAATAATTTTGAATTAATATGAAATTTTGTATATATGATCTATGTGAAAGGAACTTTCAATCCAATGGTGGATTTTAAGAAAACATCATCCAATATCAAGTTATTAAATGATGTAATAATTTGTGTAAGTTATACCGGTGTCATTTGATCCCTCCTCATTTTTTATATTTACACATGTCTTATATCATTTTAATTTATATAAACATTTGTTTTAGAACACTATTATCTTTATAAAGATATTTGCATTTATATATAATTTAAATATATACATAATTTTAATAAAAATATTAATGATAACAAAATTTATAATTTATTTTGTAATTATTAGTTTTTCTTTAAAAATATATTTTCATCATAAAGAAGATAAATGTCTAATGTTAATTATTATAAAAAATATATTTGTGGGCAATTGAACTTATAGATCAGTAGATTACAATTAAAAATATTAATGATCATTACAAAAATAAGATAATGCATATAATGATATTTTAATCATATTTTATTTAGGCTAATAACAGAGAGACTGTAAAATTTTCTTTAGTAATTTCAAGTAGACATGCCAAAGAGCCCTGAACCCGTGGGGTACTGACCTGAATCCGACCCGACTTTGATGAGAATACCCACTTTGACCAGGTATAGATATGGGTATTATCCAAATTTTTTTAATGGAGATGGGGTAAATATCTAACTATTCAATTTAATTTAAATTATTCATTTTAATGATATGATTATAATATTGTAACAAAACAATGGAAAAGATTGATTTACTAAAATAAATCTCACAATATTTTTAATTTTAAATTTACTTTAAACTTGAAACAAAATATGTAATAGTGTTATTTATTAATTTAAACCAAAATATAGATTTGCATTACAAAATTATGCAATAAAAATAAATCTAATCGCAAGATTTGAATAAGAATATAATTGTGTTATCAAATTTCAAATAATAAATATCTTAAAATATTGATCACGTTCAAATTTGAATATGAATATGAATTTAAATTATTAGTTATCAATTAAATATGAATTAAACAATTTAAAATTTAAAATTACTATGAAAATAAAATCGTCTTCATTTCGGCAGAAAAATAATCAATATGATGTTGCCACGTGACATCAACCTACATGGCAAAACCTTCTTTTATATAATATAATTGATTGATAATGGCTTAAATATGTTTTTTGTCCCTCAAATTTGGGTCATTATTGATTTTGATCCCCTAAATTTAAATTTTCTTTTTTTAGTCTCTTAATTTAAAAAAAATGTTATTTTTATTCTCTCCTGATTGATTTTTTGCATTTTGAATGCATAATTTGTGACCTTTTTTTTATTACAGAAGAGACTAAAAAGATGATTTTTTGAAATTAAGGGATTAAAATAAATAAATTTAAATTTAGGAGACCAAAAACAACAATAACATAATTTTAAGAGATCAAAAACCCACATAATTTTTTTATACCAAAATAATTTTTATCCAATACACCACCTAAATAATTCAAAAACTTAGCGATTAAGATTTGTTTTTTCTTTTTTTTACTCAAAGTCTCAAACTTAGCGATTAAGTTAACCTTTTTAAAAGCAAAAAAAGTTAACCTTTTTAAAAAGTACTATTAAAAATAATCACTATACAATGCAAGCAGCAAGGACTGCTCTGCACTCACAATGTCAACACAGCTTTCATATTTCAAAAACCGTCATTCACGTTCTTTCCTTTTTCTTCTTATAATAAGTAACCAACCCATGTCCACTCTGACTCTGTCACGACCTCTCTGTTACTCGGAAGGTAAGTCACTCCTCTATTCATAGAAAATTCTTTGTTTTACATTCATTAGTTTCGGTGCATGTTTGAATTAAAATTTGTAAATTTAAGTTTAGATTAAATTTAAATTTGTAAATTGAGTTTGTAAAAGTACCTAAAGTCTTATTTTTTCAAAATTAAGTTTGCAGGTAAAATTTTACTTTCAAACATACTTTTGAAGGATAACCAAATATGATTTCAAACTGATTTTGCTTTCGAACATACTTTTCGATTCTCCGAAAATTCAAACATGCTCTTAATCTCTACGTAACTGAAAATTAATTTTTTTTTTTCAGTGCACAGGTTTTGTTAAATGGAGAATAATGACACAGGAGATAAAACGTTTCAGAAGTTTAGATGGACGATTAGGAACTTCTCTAAACTGGACTGCAAGCAACTGTACTCCGGGATATTTTCCGTCGATGACCACATATGGTGATTTGATTGAAGTGTTGTATACTATATACGTTGCTCTTTCGCATGAATTTTATTTATTTTTTAATAAATTTTGTAACTTGTTTTCTAGGAGGATTTTTATCTATCCAAAGGGGAACAAAGTGGACTACTTGTCAATTTATTTGGACGCCGTTGCGTATGATTTGCCTGCCTGGACCAAATTTGCAAATTTCAAGTTTGCTTTAATTAATCAGGTCAACAACAAAATGACTAAAACAAAAGGTACTTTTTTCTCTCTCTTTTCAAATTGATCTTTTGACTATATTATTTATAGAACTTGTGTTTCTTAGCTATTTCATAAATGTTATGTTTTGGTTGGGTTTCACATGTTTGGTAGAAGAACTGTTAGCTAGCAACTAATAATGGTCTCTTCTCCTTTACTTTTTGTATCCTTTAGCTATTCCTTATCTCCTTCAGATTCCACTTTTCCTGCTAGCAAGTGTGGTTAGCCTATAATACATTCAATTTCTTAATCTCTGTTTGTGACTCTGATTGGTATGCATTATTATTATTTAAAAATGTTTGTTAGAATTGTGTAGGTCGAAATCATTTGCTTAAAAGTTAAACAAATATGATAAGAATATTACTAGATTCTAATAGATTAATTCTACTCTCCACTCATACTATGAGTTCTAATATCATTTATAATAATATCATCTATATCCTACATGTTAGAGTAAATTACAGTTATACCCTTTGAATTTTTTCGAATTAAACACAATACCATATTACATGTTTAAAATTTAAATGCATAGGTGTGATGTTTTATATTCCGATGTTTTTCCCATTACTAGGAGTCTTTTAGAGATGGACATGGACCCTCTCCATATAACAATTCATTACTTGTGAATTGTAATTATATATCCATTTGATATCATTTGAATTCTAGTCCAACTCACAACTAACTCTTGCTAAATGAATTTGCTAGAAACTAGTCACCAGTTCAATACAAGGGAGTCTGATTGGGGTTTCATTAAATTCATATCTTTAGATGAACTGTGTGATCCTTGCAATGGGTTTATTGTGAATGATACTTGTATAATTGAAGTTGAGATTTTGGTCGGCAAGTCAGAACATTTGAATCAACCAGTTATCAAGATTGATGACAAGCCTATTGAACACACTGCTGATCTTTTATCCAAGGAAATGTTCACAACCTCACTTGATGAGTTAGTGGATTTCAGGGGTTTAGGGAAAATAGAAAAAGCTTATGTTCCACTACTAGAAGAAGTATGCTCACAACATTCCTCACTAATTGATAGTCAAAGGAAAGGAACTAGTATGTTTATTGAATATGCATTCAGAGCTTTGGGTCGAGTTCTACATTTTCTTAAGAATAAAAAGGTAAAAGACATGGATGATGATGCTTGTGATCATCTCCAAATTTTATGGGATGAACTTGAGCCATTTAGATTTGATTTGACCTGGTTGGAACCCCATGTTCAATCTGCCTTGCGTATGAAAAATTATGTGGAGAAAACTCTTGAGCTGAAAAAGATGAAGGAGAATGTGGCTGCTTTGGAGATTGAAAAAGGAAAGTTGAAAGCAAAGATGACAGAAATAGAGGTAGAAATTAAAATAGCAAGAAGAGACTTGGTGAAAGCAGAAGAAGGCTTTGAAGAGCGCAATTTGGATGCTGAATTAGGATATGGAGCACCATAATTTAGTCATATGTTGAAGAAATCAGTTTCAGTGTATAGGTAGTCTATATGTTTTGATGAACTTTTTTTGAACAATTGAATATTCTGCTAGAAGTAAATGATTATATTAACCGAAATGATTTGTCTTAAATTGTACAGTATATGACAATTTTATTAGGCTAAAACAACTACGTTTTGATACATTATAGATTCTTTGTTCATGAGCTCCCCCTACTACTTGGGTTAAGAGTAATGATTATATTGTCATCAATACTTTCATCTCTATCTTTAGACATTTATTAATCAGATTGTATATGCTTGAACTGTGCATGAGTGTTGCCCAATTCAAGCCTCCAAAATACATCGTGTAATTAGATTAATCAAGTATTGTCATCCAAATATTGAGTCCTATGTTAAGGAAAGATTAATCAAGTAGTGGGAGCTCATGAACAAAGAATCTATAATGTATCAAAACATCGTGTAACTAGATAGTATGAGCTCATTTCTATTTTCCACATAAACCTCACACAGCACTGAGACCATAAAAGTTCAATCCCGTTCTCTCATGCATAAACAGATGCACTCGCAGATTAAACAAGTACAGGCACAACACAAGTGTCACGTAAGTGACGTAACCAACTCCTTGAACCAGAGAAACAAAACAACACTGCACCAGCCTAAAATCTAGATATCACAACACAGATATACTATACCTCTTAATAAATATGTAAATATAAAAATAAAAAATAGAAATGCAAAAGAAAATGATACGAACTACATTTACGTTACCATACCTAATGCTTCTTTCTCCTTCTTTATTTAAATAAAAAATTCATAAGTTATTTATTTATTAATTTTGTTCAAAAAAAAAGTACCTACTTTATTAAAGCCACGTATCTTTTCAACATCAATAAATTAAGTTAACAAGTGTACATTATTTAATAATAATAATATGTCATAGACAAATCAATTTTTGGGGTCTAGAATTTTGTTACTTTTTATGTTTAATTAAAGTTAATTTGGCCCGTTGGCCTGTTGAGCCTTAAAAAACAGCTGCCTGAAAGAAATATGGGTCGAGCCAAGCCGGTCCAGCTCTAATAATGAGTACGAAAATCCACTCACTGCTTTGTTTCACTCCCAAGAGAAGATTTGCAGCTTTTCAACTAACTCATCAATATCACTTCTTGTTCATGAGAATGTGAGAGTATTATGGGTCAGTCAAATTACCCATAACCTATATTCTCAATAATTATAAAAAAAAATGAAAATATAAGAATAAAATATTAAGTTTAATATATAAAGAAATGTTAGAAACACAATCTCTTACACACTCTAGACTTCATCTTATTATTGAAATTTAATGGAAATTACAAATTTTTGTAGGTTTCACATCCTATTTAATATTTCTCTTTCCTGATTTATAGTTTTCAATAAATTTTAACACTAGAAAATAGTGTAGTGTGTTAGAGAGAGTGCTGCTAGCACTCCTCTTAATATATACTCTATCCATCCTTAATTATAAGACATTTATAACTAATTCACACTTATTAAGAAAGTTAGTTGATTTAGTTAATATCATTAAATTTATTTATAATTACAATATTTTTTCAAAATTATCCTTAAAAGTATGGGTCTTGCTAACCAGTGTCTGGTTAAGAAATTAAAAGAAGAAATGTTTTATTAGAAATCATATGGGAGTGCATTTAAAAATCATAATGCATTTTTACGTATCCTAATAAAAATCTTTCTTCATTTTTTTTATTCGTAGGAATCAAAGACAGATACCGGGAGTTTACAACAACTCACACACCATGTTCAACCAACTGAGCTAGACTCCCTCAGTGAAAGAGACAATTCATAATATTTATTATTTATGGACTAAAATAATTAAGGATATTTTTATATAAAAAAAAAACTAATGCAAAGAAAAGTTATAAAAGAGTCTTATAAAAAGAAACTAGAAAATTTCGAAACAATGTCTTTTATTTAGAGATGGAGAGAGTATATATGTGTGTGAGAGAGAGAAGATAATAGATACCATTTTTGTTCTTGTTACAAACTAGTACTTTTTTTTGGTATTATGTTACAAACTAGTACTAATTGTTACCAAAGATTACATATGTGGTAGTGTAAGAATTAAACTTTGAGAAATGTTAGTAACATATTTTTCAATATACTTATTCTTTTTAACACAAATTTTGTTATTGATTGATATTTATTAGAAATTACAAATTTTGTAGGCTCCACTTCTTATTTAAGAAGTCTTTCTTTAAATTACGTAGTTTTTAATAAATTTTAACTAATAGAAAATTACTTTTTCTTTGTTCTCATTTATAAGAAAAAAATTGATTTTATACTTATTAAGGAAATTAGTTAACTTTATTAAATTGTGTCAATTCCAATTAAAAAAAAACTTTTTTTCTAAACTATCTTTCATTGAAACTTGATATCAAGCATAAATTATCTGTTAAATGAAGGATATTTTGAATATAGTCTTATTAAATAAGACAAAAATAGTTAGAATTTGCTTATATTTGAGACTAAGAAACATTGAATTTTTTTTCTTATAAAAGAGAACAGATGAAGTATTTATCAAAGTAAGTATGTTAAAAAAATGTATTGCTAAACACTCTTCATAAGCACTGCAAGCGGGATTAGTTTCTAATCCAATGAGTTTAAGGACACCCGTGGTCTCTGACTTAGGGAAAAAAAACTCTTCATAAACATTTTACTGGTAATTATTTATTACAGTATTTATTAACCATAAAAAATTGTAATTAAATACTAATAAAATAAGGCAAATGCTAATCAGGTACTTGTTAAAGAAGTAAAAAAAGAAAGATTTTTATTGGGAGACAGAAAATTGTGTTGCCCATGATTGTTTTTGCACTCTCATATTATTTCCACAATAAATGTTTTCTTCTTTTAATTCCTTAACCAGTACCCAAGCATTGGTTAGCAAGACCCATAAAATAATGGCAATTACTACCTCCGTCCCTAAATATAAGACTCTTTTCTAAAAATGTTTTGTCCCTTTTTATAAGACTCTTTTCAAGTTGTCTCTGGCATTAATTATTTTTTGACCAAAATATCCTTAACCACTTTACAATGAATGCTATAAATTAATAAGATAAGTATATTCTCTCTCTTATGAGGATTGAAGAAGATAACTAGCATTCATTAATTAATTAGGTAGAAAGTAATAAAGTAGAAAGAGATAGATGATAGTCCCAATAATTGTGAGAGTAATTTTGAAAAAATAATACAAATTGTTAACAAATTTAATGTTATTAATTAAATTAACCAACTTTCTTAAAGGGTATGAATTAGTTAAAAGAGTCTTATATTTAGGGACGGAGATAGTAATTTATTGCTATTAATTGAACAATAACCACTAAAAAATTATTGGTGTAGTGACGTTATTTCTTTTAAGACACAGGTTTCAAAATTTGTTTTTGATCATTGGCTATCTGTGTTGGGATCCAGCCAAAGCATTAGATGCAAGGGTGAAATATCTATAACTTCCAACTAGACAGGGGGTTTAAAATTAATTAAGGGAGTTTGTTTAAAGGTATCATGTTACTCCCTCCATTCTAGTTTATATGACATTTAAGATTTTGACACAGGTATTAAGGAATGCAATTAATTTGTTGAATTTCTTAGAAAACATTAGGTAACTTCCTATTATACCTTTTATCTTTCTAATTAATTACTCATAGTACACTACTTCCACTAAGTATTGATTAAGGATAGTCCTGGAAAAAGATATTTAATGCAACATTGATTTTGTTAAACGACATCTATTTTGAAACAATTTTTTTTCCTCTAAAAGGTCATATAATCTAGAACGGAGGGAATATATGACTAGAAATGTTATTTTTGGGTATATTTAAAAATATGTTTGGTTACATTTTAATATTTTTGAGAATATCTTTTAAAATTCAAAATAATTTAAATAAAAAAGGAAGTTACTGGTATTTTAGAAAAGGTTTAAATATCTTTTTGGTCCTTGCAATTTAGTGTTTTTTTGCTTTTCGTCCTTGTAAATTTTTTTTTTTTGTTTTAGTCCTTGCAAATTATATTTTTTTTGTTTTTCGTCCTTATAATAGTTTAGATAGCGTTTTGAACAGTGAAAAAAGCGCTATCTAAACTACTATAAGGACGAAAAGCAAAACAAACATAATTTGTAAGGACTTAAACCAAAAAAAAAAATTTGCAAGGACGAAAAATAAAAAAATACTAAATTGCAAGGACCAAAAAGATATTTAAGCCTTTAGAAAATAATTAACTTCCCTTATTCCCATGAGAATATCACTTATTCATCCCTCCTCATGGGAATAAAAGTGTGAGAAAATATGATATAAAAATGGAAGTTATAATATTTCTGGAAATCAAAAATACTCAAAAATATTTTTTTAAAATTTGTAACAAACATGAGTATATAATATTTCTATGTTACATTCCCGAAAATAAACTTTTAATCCTTGAAACAAAGGTACACTCTTAGACAACAAATTGTAGTACTAGTAGTAGTACTTCCTTGGTAAACAGAGGCCTTCAATAGAAGTTAGAGAAATAATAGTAGTACAAACGAAAATTCGTATTAGTATGTTAGGTTCTAAGACCTTGGACGATGTCCAACCCCTCCTGTTTCGGTTTTGATGATAATAACTAAAGGATAAATTTTGAAGTATCTAATGATCTAGTTTGAGTGTTATAGGATTTACATCGTCCAATCCCGCAATGGTATTGTATCTCTCAAACCTGGACTCTATGTTTTAATAATGTGAGCGTCCAATTGTGTTTTATAAGAAACATACAGGCAGCGTCCAATGCTCCTTTGAGAACAAGCGTCCAACGCTTGAGTAACACTCACTGTGGTTACTATCTTTAAAATACGCTTTCTATAATATAAGGCAACGTTCACTATATCATATTTTAACATGCCATGATCTTTTCGAAAAGTATTGAACAGGAAAAGAAGAAGCTTCTCTCTGCAGAGAAAGTACAAGTAGGAGAGAGGCGCTACGAGTACGGCTGTCACATCCATCATTTCACTCTAAGTCAAAATGTGACAACGGCAATAAGCTACAGAAAGAATCGCTCTTGGAAAAGGAACAGAATCCTCAACGGATATCTTTCAACAAACTTCCTATATATATAGAAGGATGAGCTCACGTATCAAAAAAAAAAAAAAGACGAAAATTTGAAAAAGAGCAGAAACCCTGTCAAAACGACTGGACGACCATAAGCGAAAAAGAGCATTTATCTTAGCTTTGCTAAGCAAGTCTATACACTCATTCTTATTGTAATATCCTCTCATTGAGAGTTAAATTTTATTTACAATATCAAACAATACTGTTTGGAAAGCCAGGAGTGGCTTAGTGTTAAAGAATACTTGGTTTTTGTGTTTAATCTCAAGGGGAGATTAAGGGTGTGCCAGAAGTGGCCTAGAGAATACTTGTAGCCAGAAGTGGCAAAGTTAAGAATACTTGAGTGTAATCAGTTTTGATTAGTAGAACCCTTCAAAAGTTTTTGAAGGAGAACTGGACGTAGCTCAGTTGAGTGAACCAGTATAAAACTACGTATTCTATTCACTCAACTTCTAGCTTACTTGCATTTCTTTTAAACTATCTCTTCAGCATATTACGAAAAAGTTTCTATACACCTTTTTATCCAAGTTTATCCATTACGTGTATTTAAACGAAAAAGAAGAAGAGTAGTTTCTTTAGACGGTTATTTTTTAATCGACTGGACGATAGCTTGTTTTTTCTGTTTTACTAAACTTCGGTAAAACGAAAAGATACACTATCTTCATTCTAGCTAAAGTTTTCCAAAGAAAATTTAAATACACTATTCAACCCCCTTCTAGTGTATTTCTCTACATTTCAGTTGGTATCAGAGCTCGACCTCTTGGGTTGAGTTCTTAACAGAACAGAGGAAAGATCCTGAGAAAGATGGAAAACGAAGGACAAGCTGTGAACAGACCACCACTCTTCAAGGGTGTCAAATATGACTACTGGAAACAAAGAATGATAGCATTCTTTGAATCTAGCCATATTGACATGTGGGAAGTTGTGGAGATGGGCGATTATATTCCGCTTGATGAAAGCCTCAACGAAATCCCAAAGGCTAGATGGACGGAAGAGCAAAAACAAAGATTTTATCTCAACTCCAGAGCCAGAAACATCATCATGTGTGCACTAAGCGAACAAGAATACAACAAGGTGCACAGTCTCAAAAGCGCAAAACAAATGTGGGACACTCTTGCATTAACATATGAGGGTTCCACTCAGGTAAAACGTAACAAACTCAGTCTCCTTACTCGTCAATATGAGTTGTTTAGTATGGAAGAAAACGAGGACATACAAAGTATGTTTGGACGGTTTCAAACCATATTAAATGAACTTAGAGCACATGGTAAAGATTATAATAACTATGAACATATTGACAAAATTCTAAGAAGTTTGCCTAGGAAATGGAGACCACAGGTTACAGCTTTGAGAACAAAGAAGGAACTGGACGATATGTCCTTAGAAGAACTTGTGGGAACCCTCAAGGTGCATGAACTAGAACTGCATCAAGATAATGATGGTAAGAAAAATAAGTCTCTGGCGCTCAGCGTCCAGAAGCCAAGGAAAGCATCATCATCCAAAGCCATGCAAGCTGAAACATCATCAGATGAACAATATGAAGATGATGACTCAGACGAAAATGATGAACTATCCTTTATATCCAAAAGGATACATTCTATGTGGAAAAAGAAAGGTGGATCCAGATGGAGAAACCTGAAGAGGAAAGACTTCAAAGAAAAGAAGGAGAAGAGTCCAATTATATGCTACGAATGCAAAAAGCCAGGACACTTCAAATCAGAGTGCCCAGATCTTGACAAAAGCAAGGACAAGAAGAAGAAATTCTTCAGCAAAGGAAAGGGCAAGAAAGTTCTGATGTCCACATGGGAAGATCTGGACGATGACTCATCATCGGACGAGGGAGAAAAGGAGGAAGCACACATATGTCTGATGGCGGACACCTCAACTGACTCTTCAGAGCCAGAAGAAGAAGATGAGGTAGATTTTAATGACTTAGATTCAATTCAAGAAGCTTATCATGAATTACTTTCAAATTCTTCTATCTTGTCAAAAGCCTATAGAACTTTAAAGAAATCATCCAAATCACTTTCAAAAGAAAAAGAAGCTTTAGAAGAAAATGTTAGACAACTGAAAAGTGAAAAGGAAGATTTACAAGAAAAGTTTGCAGAGCTCTCAAGGCAAAATGAAACTACAAATATGGAGAGGCGAGCTCTCTGGAATGATGCTGCTCAAGCCTATGAATCCTATGAGGATTCAAGGGATAGAGAAAGGAATCTTTCCATAGAGGTTCGAAATCTCAATGCAGAAAACAAAAGGCTAGTTGAGAAGCTTCTGAAAGTTGAAGCAGATACTTCCTTAAGAGGTCAACCACATGATGTTGTAAAACTTCATGAAGAGATTGACAGTCTAAAGAAGGATCTGTCAAACTTTGTCAAGGGCTCGGACAACCTAAAAAAACTTTTAAAATATGAAGGTTGTAAGAGACCAAATGACAGGTCAGGACATGGATACAAGGGAAAGAAATATATTCATGATGAAGAAACAGATGTTTGCTACTTCTGTGGGAAACCTGGACATATAACGTCCAAATGCAGACACCTGCCTAAGAGGGGAACATTCAACACCCTTCGAGCTAACAAAAAAGGACCCAAGTCAATCTGGGTACCTAAGGATAAAATTGTTTCTGTTGCAGACATGCTTAACAGCAGGAAAGAAACTCCAATCATGGTACCTGGACAGTGGGTGCTCACATCACATGACGGGAGAAAGGTGTATGTTCCAAAGCCTCCTACCCAAGACTGGTGGGACAGTCACTTTTGGAGGGAATCAGAAAGGGATGATAGCTGGCGTAGGTAAGATTGGTATACCACCCTATCCCTGTATTGATAACGTTCTTTATGTTAAAGGTCTTAAACACAATCTACTTAGCATAAGTCAATTATGTGACAGTGGATATGATGTTGCCTTTAACAAAGGTGAATGTACAGTCAAAAACTCTGATGGATCCCTTCTCTTTACTGCAAAGAGGCAAGGCAATCTGTATAAGATTAAACTTGGGGAACTATCAAGTCAAAATGTATCTTGCCTAGTTTCTGTACAAGAAAATCATTGGTTATGGCATAAAAAACTTGGTCATGCAAGCTTGAGGTTAATCTCAAAGCTGAACAGGCACAGCCTCGTAAGAGGACTACCAAGTATGTCATATAAAGATGATCTTCTTTGTGAAGCTTGTCAGAAAGGGAAACAAGTGAAAAATTCTTTTCAAAGTAAAAACATTATTTCCACTTCTAGACCACTAGAGCTGTTACATATTGATCTGTTTGGACCCACAAGAACAGCCTCGGTAAGTGGTAAGAGATATGGGTTAGTTATAGTGGACGACTATACTAGATGGACATGGGTCTTATTCCTATCCCACAAAGATGAGTCCTTTAAGGCCTTTTATAATCTCTGCAAGAGAGTTCAAAATGAAAAAGGAGTATGCATTGCTTCAATCAGAAGTGATCACGGGGGTGAATTCGAAAACGAAAGTTTTCAAAGGTTCTGTGAGGATAATGGTATCCTTCACAACTTCTCAACACCTAGAACACCACAATAGAATGGTGTAGTTGAGAGGAAAAACAGGTCACTTCAGGAAATGGCCAGAACCATGTTAAATGATAATTCAACCCCTAAACACTTCTGGGCTGAAGCAGTGAATACTGCCTGTTATTTACAAAACAGAATCTATATAAGGCCGATATTGAAAAAGACTCCATATGCATTTTGGAAGGGTAGAAGACCCAACATATCTTACTTCCATCCATTTGGATGTCAATGTTTCATTCTGAACACTAAGGATAACCTGGGAAAATTTGATTCTAAGTGTGATGAAGGAACATTGCTTGGGTATTCTGAAACTTCAAAGGCGTACAGAGTCTATAACTCTAGAACCTTAGTTGTTGAAGAAGCTATCCATGTGAAGTTTAATGACAACAAGCCTGAAAAGGAATTATCAGAGCTAGACAAATCATTTGCAGATATCAGGCTGGACGATGCAAGTAAGTCATCAGATTCGTCCAAACATGATGTCTCAGTTGAAGAATCAAATGCACTACTGGACCGTCCAGTCGAAGAACAAAGAGAACCAACTGGACGCAACTGGCAAATGAAGAAACATCATCCACAGGAGCAAATCATTGGGGATCCAGAAGACAGAGTCAAAACCAGATCTTCACTTCAACGACAGCAAAGTCATGCAGCATTCATATCTCAAATAGAACCTAAGACTGTGGACGATGCCTTAGAAGATGAAGGATGAGTCAAAGCAATGCAAGAAGAACTTGACCAATTTCAAAAGAACAATGTCTGGAAGCTAGTAGAACTCCCCAACGACAAAGAAGCTGTAGGAGCAAAGTGGGTGTTCAGAAACAAGCTGGACGAAGAAGGTAATGTTGTGAGAAACAAAGCAAGGTTGGTAGCAAAAGGTTACTCACAACAAGAAGGTATAGACTATACTGAAACCTATGCTCCTGTTGCACGTCTGGAGGCAATTTGCATTTTACTGTCATTTGCAGCTCATAGCAATATGAAGCTATACCAAATGGACGTAAAAAGTACATTCCTCAATGGACTCATAAAAGAAGAAGTATATGTGGAACAACCCCCAGGATTTGAAAGTGATACTTTTCCAAACCATGTTTTTAAACTCAACAAAGCACTATATGGGGTTGAAACAAGCTCCTAGAGCTTGGTATGAAAAACTCAGCACATTTCTGTCAGAAAATGGTTTTTCAAGAGGAAAAGTAGACACTACGTTGTTTCGCAAAGACTACTCTTCTGATTTTATTATTGCACAAGTATATGTTGATGATATCATATTTGGTGCCACTAATGAATCTCTCTGTGAAGATTTTGCCAAATTAATGCAAACAGAGTTCGAAATGAGCATGATGGGTGAGCTGAAATTCTTTCTTGGACTCCAAATCAAACAAACTGAAAAGGGAATATATATACATCAGACTAAGTATGTCAAAGAGCTACTAAAGAAGTACAAACTGGACGATGCAAAACCAATGAAAACTCCTATGCATCCAACAACAGCTCTTGGACTGGACGACAACTCAAGGAAAGTAGATAATACTCTATACAGAGGTATGATAGGATCTCTCCTGTACCTCACTGCGTCCAGACCTGACACAATGTTTAGCGTATGCCTATGTGGCAGATTTCAATCTGATCCAAGGGAAGTTCACTTAACTGCTGTTAAAAGAATCTTTCGATATCTTGCTGGAACCACTAACCTTGGGTTATATTTCAAAAGAGAGAAAGATTTCAGGCTAATAGGATATTGTGATGCTGATTATGCTGGAGATCGCATTGAAAGAAAAAGCACCAGTGGAGGATGTCACTTCATCGGTGGTAACCTAGTCTCCTGGATATGCAAGAAGCAAGGAACAATTGCTTTGTCCACTGCTGAAGCAGAGTATATCTCAGCTGCAAAATGCTGCTCTCAAATCTTGTGGATCAAGCATCAACTTGAGGACTACAACATAAATGAGAGTAACATTCCTATCTTCTGTGATAGTAAAGCTGCCATAAATCTCTCTAAAAATCCCATATTGCATTCAAGGGCTAAACATATAGAAATTAAACATCACTTTATAAGAGACCATGTCCAAAAGGGAACTGTGGAATTACACTTTGTAACCACAGATAATCAGCTTGTTGATATATTCACCAAACCCCTTACTGAAGACAAGTTAATCCTTCTGAGGGACAAACTGGGCATGGCCTCTGTAAAGGAATGATTAACATCTACATGATGCGTCCAATAACTTCACAGCGTCCAAAGGACATGTCGTCCAAGGAACACTAGAGTCATGCATATGTATTACATGCGTTTCACTTAAAGTCCAACATATGGACGATGTCATTTTATCTTAGTCTTTTCTTCTGATTCAAATTAATAAAATGGATCGTTTTAAGGATAAGTATGAGCTAATACTCTATGCTGAGTCACCTAATTGGCGGTAACCGTACACAATTACCCACATCCTTTGCACGTCTCATCATGGCGGGTTTTATGGCGTCAGTTACTTTTTTCAAATATTCAAAAATAAAAACAAAACCGCTTCATATTCTCCAAACAAAGCCCAAACACCACCTTATCAAATCCTCACCGGAGAAAACCTAAACACCCATCAAACCTAAACACTCTCTCTCTCTCTCAGAAACCCCAAAAACCCTCTCAGAAAACCTTAAAATCCAAGCTTTACAAGAATGGCAATCTCTACAAACTCAAGCAACTCAGAACTCGACGTCCTGACCTACCCTGAGACTACGGTTGTGCACCAAGGAGCTGCTACGGTGCACATTGAGCACTTCTTTGACATTGAAGCGCTCGAAAAGCTAGGACTAAATCTGAACGAGAGCCTACTGAAGTGTGGAATCAGAGGCTACTTCAATGACAACCAGAAAATCTATCCAGAGTTGATCAGGATGTTCTGGAGGAATGCCAAGTTTAAGAGCTGAAGGGAGCTCGTGGCCAAGATTCTTGGACGAGAAGTGACGCTGTCCACCGAGGCCATAGCAAAGGTAACTGGTTGCATCAGGGAGCAAAATCAGTACAAAACCAACTGGGCCAAGATGTACGGCGATAACGTTGCAACTGTGCTTTGCAAGTCCAAAACCCCTGAGACGATGAAGATTGAGTACAAGAATCTGTGCGAGGAAGCTAAAATTTGGCAGCAGGTGTGCAACAAGAGCATCCTGCACAAAGCTGGGTCTAAGGACTCAGTCACAGACTTACACAAGTTTGTGATATTCCATTTGATGGAAGGCATTCCCTTCAATCTCCCTCACATCATCTACGTCAATATCGTGAGGATGATGAAGTCCGTAGGTGGGAATGATGACATTTTCTACGCCGCCCTGTTGAACAGGATCTTCTGGGATCAGAAGCTTTATCAATGCTTCTATGATGAATTGGATGAAGAAGCCCATGAAGCCATAGTGAAGAAAGGGCCAATAGTGGCAACACAACAGTTGTTTGGTGAGCCAAACATAAGGCAAATGAAGATCAAGCTAACAGCCAAGGTCTTAAGGGACCTGGACGAGGACACCATCAACAAGCAAAGGCATGAGCAGAGTAAGATCATCTCTAATGATGAAGAAGAAGAGATTGATCTACTGGGCATTGGTAGAAAAATCAAAAGGCTGATGGAAGAACAGCAAGGCAGAAAGATCACACGCCAAGCATCTCAAATGCATGAGGAAGACGCTGAGAAGGAAAGAAGAACAAAGAAAAGGCATGCTGAGACATCTGTTGCTCAGTCCCCAGCAGTGAAGCGTCCAAGGACTGAAACGTCCAAACCTGTACAAGACGAGAAGCGTCCAAAGGCAGCACCAGTGAAGGTTGCCCCAGAAAAGCAAAGGGTACGAAAGCTTCAATTACTGGACGACTCTGAAGATGACGACCAGATCCCAATTGGTCGAATCATGAAGAAGGCAGAAGAGACAGAGGGTCCTCAGCAAAAGAAGCAAAAGGCACAACCTGCTAAAACACCTCCTTTTCTTGCTAATGTGCCACGAAGAAGAGTGAAGACTTAGGCAAAAAGGGCAAAAAGGACTGAAGTGCTACCATCATCCTCTCAAGACACCGAAAATGTGTCCACCAGCACCCTTCTACCAGCAACATCAGGTGCTCCTTCCACATCAGCAAGCCAGCAACCACCTATTCGCTTGGACCTGTCCAAGTTTGTGCGTCCAAGAGATGCATGGAGGGATACATGGTCCCCATGGACAATTCCCCCCAAGCAGAAAACAAAAGAAGAGAAAGACAGAGAACGCTTTCCAGTTGCATTCCTCACAGGCAATGATCAGAATCTCTGTAAAGAAGGTGATGTGATCCAGAGGCCTCTGCAAGAGCCTCTGAAGCGGCATTATACAACTGCCTCAGCACCTGAGTGGACGAGGTATGTTTGCACTGAATCTTTGTCAGCTGCTTATAATGCCATGCCCAAAGGAACGATCATCAGCAATCCTCTGCCTAGTTGGACGAGAGAAGTGTATCCACACTTAGTACGCATGCCTTATCCTTACATCTGTCCAACTGGAACTCAGCAGAGAGTGCGTCCAGCAGCTGTAAATCTGCAGAAGCCAAAGGTTGAAATTGCCTCTCATTTCACCAAGACGGTTGTGGAGCAGAAAGGGAAGGCTCCAAAGAAAAAGAAGGCACCGTCCAAGAAGTCTTCTGCTAACAAAGATAGTGAGCTGGATGCAGAATTGCAATTAGCAATTAAAGAAAGTCTGGATCAGTCAGTAACGCAGCAGCGTCCAGACGCAGAGTGGGTCAGGGATGTTCAAATCTGGACTCCAATCACAAAGTTCCTACCACTACCAGCTGGAACTCCAGTGCTAAACTTCCAGCCTAGCGACTTTGATGATCTTGGAAAGCTTCTGCAACAGATGTACATTCCAAACCAAGCAATCGCCTACCCACCAAACATGCACATAAGCCGAGCGACGGAAATAAAGTTTGTACCAGACAGAGTATGTCCTAGACTGCCTGTCTATGATGCTAGTCGCAAGAAAGGCTTCAAATTCTACGGCATTGAGATGCCCAGCAGGGAGGAGAAAGTTGAAACCCTGCAAAAATCTTCTTACACCTGGGGTCATTTATTTGATAAGTCTGGTAAGCTCACGCGTGAACTTGGAACCTCTGATTCCATAACCTTTTGGCGCCAGATTCTATGGAACGATTCCCAGCAAGCCTCATCCTCAGGCTGTTCCAAGGATGATTTTGTTCATTCCCCTCATGGGATAGAAGTGCTGCGTTCAGTCAAGACTCATCATTTCTCAGACACATTTGCCTGCTTTCTGAAGGATTCAGATGATTATCTGGAGTTGATGAAGACTCTGCCAACAATCAGAAGCAACAAGGTGTTTGACCTCAGAACACTGGATCGCACGGAGTTTGTGGAGGAACTCCAAACTCTCCATGAGGAGTACCTTGCAGAAGAAGCCGCCGCAGCAGTGGAACAAGCTCGTGTTGAGCAGCTGGCTTTTGAGGAAGCTGAAACAGCAACCATGGAAAAGGAAGATATGGTTGCTAAATCAAAGGCTACACAGGCAGAACTGGATGAAGCCTCTGCCAAGGTGACAAAGGTGCTAGCTCATCTTGACCTGGACCCATCAGTACCAGTGGACGTAGAACACTTTGTCACGTCACATGAAGAAGCTACCGTCCAGTCTGATAGATCCGAGGATGATAGAGAGCTCGTTGTTGAAGCGTCCAAGCAAATGGAAGCCTCTGCAGCACAGCCTATTGCTGAAGATGTCACAAGCCTCCCCATTGTTGAGGCTTCTGCTGAAGCACATTCAGGCACACATCAACTGGTTCCAACTGGATCTTCAAGTCCAAAGGGCATCAATCCCCTGCGATTTGCTGAACCACAAGGAGTCTTAGAAGATCGTGTTCATGAAATTGTGCAACAGGCTCTGAGGCAGCAACAGCTGGAGACTGAGGCCGCATTTCAAGCTTTTCAGCAAAGACAACAGGCTGAAGCTGAACAACATCGTCTAGTGCTGCAAAATGCAATTACTGAGCAGTTCATGAGTCTCTCACAGACACTTGTGAACCAGATTCAACATACAGCAGCCACCTTACTTGGTCACGTTGCTCATCCAGTACCACAAGTCCAACCTCAACCTCCACAACCAGCACCACCAAACCAAGCACCACCAGAACAACCACCACCACCACATGAACCACCTCTTCAGCCATAAGGTGACCATGATGGCCACATCATTTTTTTCCATCTTTCAAACCTTTTTGTTAATGACAAAGGGGGAGAAATTGGAAGTTTTGATGAGAATAAATAGCTAAACATTTGTATTCAAATGTTTGAATATATACATACTGATTCCTTTATCAAAACATGAGGTGTTTATATTCATATATTCCGCATCCATATCATTGATATGTTTTTCACTCTGATATCTGTTATACTTACCTTTATATCTATCTGTTATTTGATGCATAAGAAATGTTGAACTCAGGGGGAGTACTTCATTTCACTTTTATACTCTGGCATAACATAATCATCTCTGACTTGACTCATTGTATTCTTATATGATTATATGTCTGTTAACATCAAAATTTACCATTATTTGTCATCATCAAAAAGGGGGAGATTGTTAGGTTCTAAGACCTTGGACGATGTCCAACCCCTCCTGTTTCGGTTTTGATGATAATACTAAAGGATAAATTTTGAAGTATCTAATGATCTAGTTTGAGTGTTATAGGATTTACATCGTCCAATCCCGCAATGGTATTGTATCTCTCAAACCTGGACTCTATGTTTTAATAATGTGAGCGTCCAATTGTGTTTTATAAGAAACATACAGGCAGCGTCCAATGCTCCTTTGAGAACAAGCGTCCAACGCTTGAGTAACACTCACTGTGGTTACTATCTTTAAAATACGCTTTCTATAATATAAGGCAACGTTCACTATATCATATTTTAACATGCCATGATCTTTTCGAAAAGTATTGAACAGGAAAAGAAGAAGCTTCTCTCTGCAGAGAAAGTACAAGTAGGAGAGAGGCGCTACGAGTACGGCTGTCACATCCATCATTTCACTCTAAGTCAAAATGTGACAACGGCAATAAGCTACAGAAAGAATCGCTCTTGGAAAAGGAACAGAATGCTCAATGGATATCTTTCAACAAACTTCCTATATATATAGAAGGATGAGCTCACGTATCAAAAAAAAAAAGACGAAAATTTGAAAAAGAGCAGAAACCCTGTCAAAATGACTGGACGACCATAAACGAAAAAGAGCATTTATCTTAGCTTTGCTAAGCAAGTCTATACACTCATTCTTATTGTAATATCCTCTCATTGAGAGTTAAATTTTATTTACAATATCAAACAATACTGTTTGGAAAGCCAGGAGTGGCTTAGTGTTAAAGAATACTTGGTTTTTGTGTTTAATCTCAAGGGGAGATTAAGGGTGTGCCAGAAGTGGCCTAGAGAATACTTGTAGCCAGAAGTGGCAAAGTTAAGAATACTTGAGTGTAATCAGTTTTGATTAGTAGAACCCTTCAAAAGTTTTTGAAGGAGAACTGGACGTAGCTCAGTTGAGTGAACCAGTATAAAACTACGTATTCTATTCACTCAACTTCTAGCTTACTTGCATTTCTTTTAAACTATCTCTTCAGCATATTACGAAAAAGTTTCTATACACCTTTTTATCCAAGTTTATCCATTACGTGTATTTAAACGAAAAAGAAGAAGAGTAGTTTCTTTAGACGGTTATTTTTTAATCGACTGGACGATAGCTTGTTTTTTCTGTTTTACTAAACTTCGGTAAAACGAAAAGATACACTATCTTCATTCTAGCTAAAGTTTTCCAAAGAAAATTTAAATACACTATTCAACCCCCCTTCTAGTGTATTTCTCTACATTTCATAGTATGTGATTGGGTGTTTATTTATTAGATAAAATATGTTTTTAGTCCATGTATTTTTAGAAAAACTTGATTTTAGTTCCTGTATTTTCGAATCAACCATTTTAGTCCTCAAACTTTGAAAACACTTGCTTTTAATCTCTCCCCTCTAATGGTGGTAATATTGTTAACGGAAATACAGTTTCCAACAGTTATAAACTACCATAGAATACACATTCTTCATGTATTTAAACTCAACATCATTGGCAGCTAAAAACTGCCACAAAGATTATTAAAAAAAAAAAAGACTGTAATGGAAGAGACGGACTTCTCGTTGAGTTTGAGTTTATTTTTTTTAATAACCTTTGTGGTGGATTTTAATCGTCAATGATGTTGAGTTTAAATACATGAGGAATTTGTATTTTGTGACGGTTTATAGCCGTCGGAAACTGTATTTTCATTAACAGTATTAACATCATTAGAAGGGAGGGACTAAAAATAAATATTTTTCAAAGTTTGAGGACTAAAATGGTTGATTGGAAAGTATATAGACTAAACCTAAGTTTTACCCTTATTTATTCTCTCTCCTGCTCTAAATCCAAAGCTCCTAAGTTGAATGGGTAACGCTGTCCTTTTATTGGTTATGATTTATTTCATGCAGCACTTGAAGTTAAGTAAAAGCTCACAGCATTTATAGATCTCACAATTAGAAAGAAAAAAGAGTGAGAAAAATACAGAAAGCATTAGAGAGAATTTTTTTCGAAAAAGAAAAAAGTCAATTAGTGAAAACTTTATTTGTAGATTGAAGATACATTTTTAGTGTATCATTTTTTAGTGGTGAGAGGTCCACATAAGAGTGAAGTTTGTATTTTCATTATTATTATTATATTGAAACTTTAAGGGATGTTTGTTTCATGTAATCATCTTGTATTTCCAAGAATATGAAGGTATGAATGTTTATTCCCATGTGTTGTTAAGAGGTTATTAGAAAATATTTTCGGATATCTTTTATTCCAAGAAAATTACATTCTCATGTCTATATAGCTTTTATTTTCATGCTAATGGGGTGGGAAAGTTACATTCCTATGGGAATGTAAGAAGTTATTTTCTAACTTCACTATAACTTCCATTTTTACTTTTATTTTTTATTTTAAAACTTTAAAAATATTCTTAAGAATGTTAAAAGTTAACCAAACACATTTTTATATATGTCAAGGAATAACATTCCTAACTACAATATTCCCAAGGATGTGATTGTCGGAAATGAAAAATGATTCCGTGAAACAAATGCCCCCTAAGTAGCATACATATATCTCCTAGGTGAGAAGTAAGAGGTCCGGTGTTCTTCTTATCTTCTTATCTTTATTTATTTTAGTATTTATATGGATAAATTTCTTCATAAACATCTATAAAAAAACAAGAAAAAATAAAATAAACTTCTTCATAAAATAAAATTAGTTTATATATAAATTAAAAATTACTACTTCTAGTATTTTTTATAAGGTCTAAATTAAAAGTGTGGCTTGATTCTTTTTACAAAGTTTAATCTAAAATATCTCGAGCATTAATTTTTTTTTTACAAAAATGTCCCTCATTAAAGTCAGTTCCAGAATGATAGTGAGAGAAATATAACCCATTAATATTTGTTAGTTTTGTTCACATGGGTAATTTTGAAAAAAAAAAATATTAATATTAATATAAGACAAATTTAATGCTTTCAAATAAATTAACCAAATTCCTTAATTAATTCTAGTGAATTAGTTAATTGGACCTTATAATAAGAATCAAAGATAGTAGTTTTTAGATGAATTTTTTTTTTATAAATTAGTTTTTTTAACTAATGAAAAAGTTTTTTTTTTTCTTATTTTCTTCTCTTATAAATATTTTGTAACGAAGATCTTAATTAGAGAGGGAGAAAATTTTGTGCTGACATATTCCAAACATTGCATGTGCTTTCTTCAATGATTCTGATGGGGGTGGGTGTTTGGTTCTGCGTTTTCTCCTTCATGTGCGCCTATTTAACGTGACTTTTAGAAATGTAACTAGTATGTATCCGTGCCTCCGCACGGGTCACGCTCATTTTTATCTATACTTCTAAACTGTTTTGTATATCTCAATATAGTATTATATGATAAATTGATCTAATAAAGACATGTGAACTTATCAAAGTAATTTTTATAAACAAATTTAGAAAACAAAATTAAAACCAAAAAATGAAATAAAAGACTAAAAGGTATTTTAATTTCTTTTTAAAAAAAAAAGGTATTTTAATCTTATCCAAATATATAATTATTTAAAACCAAAAAATGTATAAGTGATGATTGTGAATAGGCATAGCAACAGGACAGGACGGGGACGAGTATGTCGTTCCCCTTCCCCGTCCCCTTTCCCCATCCTCATCCCCGTCCCCATTCGAGGTTGGGTATATCAGTCCCATCCCTATCCTCATTCACTGAAAATGTCTAGTACGACACCCATGCATTCGCACGAGTCATTACCATTTTCATGCATCTTCGACATATATTTATTTATAAAATTACATTTTTACATTGAGACCAATATAATTAATAATTTAATTTCTCAAAAAAAAATGTAGAAAGAGTTAGGGCAATCAAGACCAATATAATTAATAATTTAATTTCTCAAAAAAAAATGTAGAAAGAGTTAGGGCAATCAAGTACATAAATTATATTTGATTATAGTTTCACGAATATCTTAAAATGACTCTATGTACATAAATTTTACTTAAAAAATAAACAATAGAGCAATGAGACTAAACTAAACATTTTGATCGATACCAAACAATAAGATAAATCTACTTATATTTTTAATTTCTAAAAAATTAACATGATAAAAAATAATATGAAATTTTAAAAATAGTACTTATTTATTTAATTAATTATTTTAATCTCAAAATATATCATTTTATAAATTTATTGCAAAAATTGAATGCAATGTAATGAAACTAATTGGCATAATACCTCATATTTAAATTTGAATAATAATATTTTAGATTTAAATTAATTAAATTGACAACATGTTTGAGTTTGATTGTCAACAACAAAATTCTCCCTTCAAATATTTAAAGTAATTGCACTCTTATGACTCAAATCCCATGTTGTGCCCGTTGATCCACCCGCTATGTGATTTGAGTCAATTAAAGTTTATTAAGTAAATTCTTTTTTAAGTTTTTTAATTTTTCTAAATTAATTTAAAATATTTAAAATTATATCTACAAATTAAAATTCATAAAATATAAATAAAAAGTAATAAATTGAAAATTTGAAAATAGAAAGTCAAATAAAATCAAATTCAAACATTAATGGTCCATTTATTTAAAGTATATACATGCATTTTTCTATTTAAATATTTACAATAGCTTTTTTGTGTATATTTTTCTTGTTCATATTACTTTTTCGTGTACATTTATGTTTAACATAATATAAAATGAAATGATGATGGCTTTAGAGATCGTTTCGTGTATTTTTTTTTTTATCAGATCGTTTCGTGTACTTTGTTATTCAATCAGAAATTATTCTATAAAATAAATTTGTTTACTTTCATATAACTAACTTAAAAGTTATATTTGAAATGATTTTGATTATTTGATTGTACAAAATATTTTAAAGTATCAGTGTATGAAACTATAAAAATCATATTATTAGCGAGTATTTATTTTTTTAATTGAAGAAAAATTTAAAATACAAATTAAAAACATTCAAAATGAAAAAATCCATAATAATTCATATAAATAAATAATATATATAATTGTATATAAAGAGAAAAGGCATATTTAAAAAATAATATGAAATATAAAAGTTGATATTTGAACAAAATAAATTTGCTATTTATTTATCACTCAGAATCTGTATTAACTTATTCTCTTCGACTATTTTTTTTGTTACATTACAATATAAATAAATTTAGAAAGGAAAAGAAAAAAAAAAAAAAAAAAAGCAAGTGATAGAGATTAGCATTTATGTCGGTAGAAATTAATTTTAACAACAAAATCCAGAAGCATACTTTTCCTATGCCAAGTATTAAGATTCGTCAATGAACAATTGCTTTCACTTCAAGTATTATATTTGAAATATCATATGATCTAGCTCAAGTATTATATTTGAAATATCATATGTTTTCAATGATCTAGCTCGAATTGCATAGAATAATGACACTTTAGTTACCTTAATTCCAAAGTTGCGTAGATTAATGGCACAAGATAAATTACATGATGCAGATCTGAGCGTTATCTTATCATTTTTTAAATACTCACCACAAATACATTCATGGACATGGAGTACAATCCTACCCAACCTCCTAAAACTGATGGTGGTCTCTCTCTACAACAATATTCTGTCAAATTAAAAGACATAAAAAAGAAATATATAATTAGCTTGGGATTCAATAGAAAGAATGAGTAACATATTACATATAAATTTCTAACACGAGCTTTTTCAGTGCCTAAGTAACCTCCCTAGCATGTGCTGAAGCAAAGGTGACCGACCATGTGTGCCAAAACAGGAATTATGTACACAGTGAAGCTGACAAGGAGAGATCCAACAGTTGAGTTAATAAGGCCAAAGAAAGGGAAGATGATTGCCAAAAACCAAATTGAAATCACTATAGGAAAAGTCTAGCCAAGGCCATTTTGATCAAACTCTTGGTTTCATGCACCCAAATGAATTTTCCCAATGCATAGCTTAATGATGACTAACTTAAAATACTAACAGATAGAAAGGAATATTGAATTATCACAGGTTTTTAAACCAATACTTACTGAATTTTGCTTTCCTTTACCCCCAACATCTATGCTTACTGATTTTTCTTTTGCTTTAGCATCATTCACGACAAATCTAAACTTACATCACTTTGCTAGTTGACATTGAGTTTAGCATTTGCAGCTTACGTTGCTTGTTTGTATCTGATCCATATGCTTTAATGTTGATTTCAGCAACCTCTGAATCCAAACTTGACAGATTTTCAACATTTAAGTTAGCCTTCTTGTGCCATCAACTTCTTTCTAGTAATTTTGTAAATCAAACACATTATAAATGATTAAAATATCTTACCTGACTATTATATAAATGATCCTCTGTATATATTATTTGGCAATAACTGATGAAACAAATAATAATAGGTTTTTAAACCAATACTGTTCATTTCCTCATCAAACACAAGTTATTTGTCCAGCACATCAAGTTTCTTCATGTCCAGCACATCCAGTTTCTTCATGTGCATCATCTTCACAACAATATCATTTATTTTTTTCTTTTTGACTGCAACAACAATAGCATTTATTAAAATTTGATAATTTGTGCATCATCTTCACAACAATAGCATTTATTTTTTGACTGCAACAACAATAGCATTTATTAAAATTTGATAATTTCAATTCTCTTATTTCTATTGATGCTCTCTCAACAAAATATTCAGCCAAAAAGGAACAATGGAAAACAATTGTAAAACTGCTTTGTAATGCTATGCAGTAATTAAAGACAAAAAACAATCACTTACCTTATCAAAAAGAGAAGATGCAAAGAAAGAAAGACATAAATATAATTCCTTTAGTGTTATGAGTTCTGGAAAACAGAAGATGAAAACTCACCCACACAACACGATTTTCAGTCCTGAAAGAAAGAAAATGAAAATGATTTTAAGATATAATAAGGAAAACGGAAGATGAAAAAACCAAATGAGAACAAATGAAACTTACCCACACCACATTGTTCTTAGTTCAACAAAGGAGAACATCAAAATGGAAAAGCAGAAAAGAAAGTTAGAAACTTGATAGTAACCATCAGTTGGAAACAAACTTTAAAAAAAAAAAAAAGAAGGAAAAGCGGGACAAAGGAAACATACCCATAGCAGAGTGTTGAATTGTGGAAAGGAGAAGATGAAAGTGGCAAAGGAAACCAAACAAAAAGTTACCCACACCACCGTCTTGTGATATTTCCGTAAAGGAGAAGTGGGGAATCCATGTAGAGGTGCCAAGGAAAGCATACGCTATGATTGAAATTGAAAAATGGAAAAAATATATCTGATTGATTTGATTTGAGACAGAGCAGATGGTTCATTTTTGGAGCAGAGAACACAGAGGCAGTAGAATCCTATTTTTTGAAAAGAAGAACGTGAACGTTTTATTGAAAAGAAGAAGTGAATGGTTGTTTTTCATTTTTTTATTTCTATTTATTAATAAAACAATGTTCAGGTTGATTCATGTATCAATCCCTCATACATCCTTTTACATTTTTTAAGAGATTGACATGTAGACGAACCTGGACATTGTTTATTAATAGATAGAAGAGCATCCTTTGAAGTGTTTCAAAAAACGTTACCAAACACACACGCAGATTTGGTCTTTCTGACTTTACATCATAGTGAGGTGTTAGAACTTAGAAGCCGCAACAATGAATCTGGCATCAGGTGTTGGCGGAAAGATTGACAAATCCCAAGTTCTGTCCACTGTTGAAAGGTACTATATCTACATATCCCATCTCTCTCTCATCATGCATTTTTTTTTTCTTTCTTAAGTATGAACTTATTCTTTATAAATTTATACTTACAATTTTGATCTCGATAAGTTTTTTCTTTATTTTTAATCCTTATAGTTAGCTTGTATTTTATTTATTTATTTTTAGTTCATGTAAATTTACATTTTAAGGACTAAAATTGAAAAAAACAAACTTATAATAATTAAAAAAAAAACATAAATTTACATGAACTAAATTTATATTTAAGGGTTTTTTTTAACCCTTGCAATATTCTTGATAGTAACTTGGACTATTTTGTGTTGCAACGAGATGTTAGTTGCTGACAATTTCACTTGGTAGTGAAACTATGAAAAGTGGGAATTATATTGCCAAACTTGTTAGCTTATTATACGTAGGCAACTAATAATTGTGTTTTTGCATGTATGTATTACACTCTTATATTTCAGAGAAAAGATATATACATTCATCGACTGATAGTGTATAAAACTTATGGTTCAGGTACGAGAAGTATCATGCTTATTATGGAGGTCAAGAAGAAGAGAGAAAAGCTAATTATACTGATATGGTAAGAGATATTTTTCTTCACTTCACTTAGCAGCCAATATGTTTTTCATGTTTTCGTACACAAACACACAACCATGATTAACCTGTGCAAAAAAAAAAAAAAAAAAGCCAGAACAGTACATATTGCGATCGGTTTGATAATACTTCTCCAATCCTTATTAAAAGTGTAGGTTAGTCCTTTTTACAAGATCTAATCTAAAATATTTCATGCATTAATTATTTTTTCACAAAAATATCCTTCATTAAAGTCAGTTCTAAAATAATTCATTAAAGTTTATTAGTTATGTTCACAAGGGTAATTTTTGGGAAAAAGAATATTAATTTAAGATAAATTTAATGTTCTTAACTAAATTAATCAAATTCCTTAATACCGGTGAATTAGTTAATTGAAACTTATAATAAGAACCGGAGGAAGTATTATTTTTCAAGGTTTTTTTTACTGCATTTTTCAAGGTATTTATTCACTCACAACTTCATAGAATAGGACAAGTTCGTTTGGAGGAAATCGGGTGACAAGAATGAAATTTTTTGATAAACTAATATCGTACGTGACATAAAAAGTGAAAGAATAGCAGTTTATACACAACACACAAAATTTAATTATACTTTTAAAAAATATTTATTCATAAAACATATTTTAGTTTAATAAAATTAAAAATTAAAAATTAAAATAATATATATATATATATATATAGTAAGATAATATTTAATTAATGTTATTAATGAAGTATTTCTATAAATATATAAATAAATTGATACTTTTATTATATATTACTAATTATTCTATTTAATAAATTAATAAATATAATATATTTATTGAAATTAATAAGTGTAATGATACACACACAAAAAATAATTCATAAAACATATTTTAAATATAAAAATTCAAATGTATATTAATATAATATATATAATTTGATATATATACATATATATATATATATATATATATATATATATATATATGTGTGTGTGTGTGTGTGTGTGTGTGTGTGTGTGTGTGTTGTGTGTGTAATTATATAATAATTTATCTCATGATTTTTATTCTTAATTATTATTTTAATTAATTTTTTATTTCAAATTTAAATATAGATTTAAAAGAATATTTATTGAGTGAGTGAAGAATAATTTGGTGAATTAAAATTATTTTAGTTTATATTTTGATTAAAAATATATTTTAACATAATAGGGAAAGATTAATTTGCTCATTTGTTAGATGAAGAAAGTATAATTTATTATATATTTTGCTGAGGTAACTTGTTAAAAATGATGTGATACTCATTAGAGTGTCAATTCAGGGCAACCTGGTCCATTCAAGCTGACTCATCACTGACTAACACATTTTCATATTGGGTTAGTCGTGTCAATTTAATAGCGCTCTGAAAATATCACTGGCTAACTCATTTTTTTAAATATAAAAATTAAAAAATTATCAAAATTAATTAACTTTTATATAACAAATTAATAAAATATTTTTCAATCACTATAAACTAAAATAAAAAAAACATAGTTTGTCATTTGTACTATAAAATAGAAAAATATAATAAATAATAATAGAAATAAAATAGAGAGTATCAATTGTAACAATAAACACGTGCCAGAATTAATTTTAGATTTACAATTTTACCAATTATCAAAAGGTAATAATAAAAAAATAAATTGGTCCAATGGACCGACCCAACTCATTTTCGCAAGTAAAAAATTGGGCCAAAAAAAATTCAAACCAAAATTTTCACAACCCATCCAAACCCAGGCTAATTAGCTAAGCTTATTAGGTTCATCTCATTTTGACATGGCACTAACGAGTTAATGTGACTCTAAAAAATTAGGTTTAAAAATTGAAAAAACGTGTTCAAAGTGGACTTTGAACTCACTACTACATGCTTCAACAACATGCATAAAAACTACAAGCCACTTAGCTTGGTGTATGTATGAAAAATATAAAATATAAATTTAATGTGTGGAAAATAATAAATGCACATGTACGTACTACCAGTAAATAAATAAAATAATATTATATGTGAGGCAGATTATTTGCTACAAGTTAGGAACAAATATTTTCAAGCAGATTATTATGCTTGATGGTAGTAAATGACAGTCGACACTCAAAAGCCATCAGTGTTATTTGTGACAAGGCGATTTGGAACAAAAGCACTTTGATTTTCACTAATAATCATTGGAAGAATCTTCTTCGGACAGTTGGCAATTGTCTTTGTGACCAGTTTAAACACCACATTGCACAAATTGATTGGGAAGGAATTTACTTGCATGATTGGGCTTCACTTTTTGGATAAGTGCAATCAGGGTCTTATTTATGGCACTAGGATGATAGGATCACCTTCTTCATTTGGTCAATTTCTACCGTGGACTTTGGAATTAGGTGGTTCACTAGTGAGGCAGTTGTTTTACGCCGTTAGATTTAAATGAAAGTAAGGAACAGTCCAGATTGTTTACGATTTTGAATTTTTTAAAATATTAACTTTTTCATGTTAACCAGGAAATGACATTTTTAGTCTTCGTATAGTCCTAAGAAAATTATGATTAGTTAGTTACCGGTTAATGAAAAGTAGAAAGATTAACTTTTTCATGTAAAACCGAATATGATTAAAGATTAATGCCAAGTTACCGGTTATAAGCTGATTAATTTAAGATTAAGTGCTAATATTTTTTAAAATTGTAATTTAGGGCCGGTAATCATGGATTATTGACAGAAGCATCAATCTTGGAAGAGACATCGAGGAAGCCACCGCGCTGTGTGCTGCCACGCTCTGTCACCTGAGCGCTCCATCTCTCTTTCTTTTTCCTTTATTTTTTTCTTCCTCTCTGGTCATTCGATTCGGGCAACAGTTCGATCACCACAGTGACTACAACGATCACGCAAAGCCACCCCGACGGTGTTACAACAGCGATGGGGAAAATGCGAGGAGGGCGAAGGACCATCCCTTTTTCCCCTTTCTTCACTAACAACAAAACAAAGGAAACACAGATACACACAGTTAAACACAAACACAGAACGCACACTTAAAATTTCGTCTCCGACATCACGCCCGCTCTTCCTCGCCATCCATGCCGACAACGCCGACCTTATACGCTACCTGTTGTAGCTTCGATTTTCAGATCGCACTTTTAACTTTTCTTTTTTATTTTCTTTTTCTATGCATACACCGCCGGAGTTTGGGGTTGTTGGGTGCCAGAGTCGTAGGTGTGGCAAAATGATGGATACACCAAAATGTTGTGCTGTTAGGGAAGAATGTACTTCCTTCTCCTACAAAGAACAACACATCCAAAAAAAACCTCATGTTGCCACTGCTTCTCACCGGTGATTAAGTCCTAAAGTCAACCTAACTAATAAAAAAATTTCACTTATATTCTAAGGGGTATAATCGACATTTTAAACATTATGATAAAATAATATTTAACTTTTATATTTATTTTTAATTACTTTAAGGCTATGTTCACTGTTAATTTAGTGATGCATCGGTAGACCATTTGATACACAGGTTCACCGTATAATGAAAACTTCCTCACTCGTGAACCATTTAGAGCGCATCTCCACACTAGAATTTGCCACTTTAGAAAAAGTACAAACTATGCAATGATTTTTCTTTTTTAAAAATGAATACTTTTAAAGCATAAAGCTAGTAAAGAACTCTAATTATTTAATTTAATTAGAGTGTATATTCATTGGAATCACTTTAATGTAATCATAAATTTTGATGAAATAGAAAATAAAATAAAATAAAAATTCTAACATTTCATCAGGAAAAGAATCAATATAGTATTGACACATGATATCTATTTATGTAATAAAACCTTCTTTCACAGTAATACAATTGATATTGATAATTGATATAATTGATTGATAACAAATAAATCATCCTTGGAAAATGGAGATAACAAAGGAAAAAGATATAGAGGATGAAGATACTTGTATAGATAAATGATGCAGATAAAGGGCACAACTTTAAACCATAAATGATTCGTGGACAAATGGCATCTTGAACTAGTTAGATTACATGCAAAGAGCCTATTTTATAAATGATATGCATGAGACTCAACTCTCAAACAATTCTAGACTATAAACAATTTGCATACATTTTTCTAATTTTGTTAATGTTTTTTTCCTTTTTTTTTTATCAGTTTACAGGGATAGTAGGGCCTATGTTCCAAATGACAAACATTCTCCCTCTCTCTTATTCTCACTCTTTGTTGTCCTTGAAAATCTCAAAGGTCAAAGACATCAAGAGGAAACATGCTCATAATCTTTTAACACAAATGTGGGACGAGGCTCAGTTCTATCAATTTGATTTAACCTGGCTAAACATCCATATCAAACATGCCTTTTGGTTTGAAAGCCACTGTTCAGATAACTGTTCAGCGTAAAGAATAATGGTAAAAGTGTCTGCATTAGGAAGTGAATTGAATTCATTGAATTCAAGCACTATTGGACTAGATGAAAGACTTTAACAAGCAAAAACAGAGTTAAGGGCAAAAGAAAAGGAAATCTTTGAAGAGATGTTGTACTAGAAATATCATCTCCACAACTATAAATCATGTACGCTTTGCGTACATTTTCTAAATTTTGTTGATATTATAATAATTTCTTTATAACATATATATTTGTATAATAATAATTTTTTAAAAAGGGAAAGAATAATAGCAAGAGATCAAATTTATTTTTCAAGCATAATCTTTATTTTTCATGAGTAGTCATCAAATTCGATCTTTGTAGTTTTTATAATGTCATTGTAGGTTGAAGAAATGGTGAATCAGAATGCGAGATAAAATGTTTGAGAAATTTACATGGACCATTAAGAGCTATATATTTATAAGAGTCATGCTATTTGGTGCGGAAAAAAAATTGTACAAACACAACACGAATACATGTGCACACTTTCTATTGGTTAATTGAAAGATAAAAAAGTTAAAGAAAAATTAGGGTGTTTGATGAAAAATACGGTGAATGATTCATATATCTTTCGTATATTTATTTTTCATAACAAATAATATTACTCTATTTATAATTATGCCATTTACTCTTTGATGTATTTTTCATTTGTGTGTTTTTGACTAAATTACAATTTTGGTACTCCTAGTTTCACAAATTCGCGATTTTGGTCCCCCTGATTTTTAATTGAGAGATTTGGTCCCTAATTTCACAAATTTACAATTTTGATATTTCCGTCAAGTTGAATCCATTGACCGTTAGACCATAAACGTTGACTATGTAATTTGTGAGGTGGCACAATGATGTTATAATTAATAGTGAATAATTGTGATTAATGGGTGTTATTAAGTTAATAATAAACTAATAAATTAATTAAAAACACCCTTTTGATAACATCTTAATGAACCCTTATCAATGTTTATGGTCTAACAGTCAACAGATTCAACTTAACGGAGATACCAAAATCGCAAATTTGTGAAAAGGGACCAAATCTCTCATTTAAAAATCAGGGGACCAAAATCGTGAATTTGTGATCAAAAACCAAAGGGGACCAAAATTGCAATTTGGCCGTGTATTTTTTATTATGTATGCTGGATTTTTTTTTTGTTATGTATGTTAAACTATTATGAAGTTCTCTAAATTGAACTTGACTAGTTATAGAGAATTTCTTCCTCATTGGTCAGACTTGGTTTTAAAATGAATATCTATTTATAATTATGTCATTGACTCTTTGACATGATTTTCATTTGTATTTTTTTATTAGGTATGTTTGAATTTATTTAGGACAAGTTCTTGTCTTACTAGCTCCAAACATGAATGCAATTTATCTATCAATTTTTGTTTTGCACTACATATGCTACTTGTAACATCCCAAATTTATGGACCTTAGAAATAATAATAAAAAGATATCTTTATGGAATAGCTTTTATATTTAATGGTTTAAGGATACCCTTAAGCATTATTAATAATAGTTACCTTATAATAGGATATAATAGAAATAAGATAATAGGACCCTGATGGGGAGCCAAGACCCAAGAGGGCTAAGGCTCACTAAGCCGCACACATGCACTGTGGTTTTAAATAGAAAAGGAGAGGGAGAGCTAGAGAGAGAAAGTGAAAGAAAGAAAGAGTTTTAGAGAGAAGGAGGAGAAGAAGGAAGAAGAGGAAAAGAAGAGGAGTGGAGCAGAGATTCGAGACCCAATACCCCGGAGCTCATATCTGAGACCCATAGTGTGAGTGCTTCCCCTTCACCCTTCTATGTTCTATTGTCTATGCTTTGAATCCATTTCCCCTCTTCTTCCCTTGTTAGCTCTTAGTTAGGATTTTGATGGGTTTGATAAGTTGAGCTTGATTGGGGAGTGTTTAAGCTTGTTTGAGGGTTGGGTTTTGACGTAGACATGTTTTAGACTCGATCCCGCATGTTTGGAAGAGGTTGGGAGGCTATGGGAGTGGAAACGCGAAGGTTCATGGTTCTGCAGAGTCGCAGACTCTCGCTTAAGCGAGCTATGTTCGTCGCTTAAGCGAGGAGTCACCTGGAAGTGGCACTAAAGCGCAGATATCTGGCGCTTAAGCGAGACCCTTGCACTTAAGTGCAGAGTTCTGGCGCTTAAGCGTGGCTCTGGCGCTTAAGCGAGGCACTCTGCCGCTTAAGCGTGAGACTCCAAGGATTAGGATTGTCAGTCTAGCTTAAGCAAGATAGGTTCTAGCTTAAGCGAGACTATGACTAGAGAGCAATTTGGGAACCCTTTTCAAGGGAACCTTTGGAAGAATATAAGGGCTATAGATACTGTAACACCCCAAGTTTCGGGTACTAGGAATATATCTTAAGGAGAACCCTTATTAGGACTCTTTTGTTATATTTTCTGTAAATTCTTGTTATTATTACTTGTTGGTTTTGTCCTAAGCATGTACCTATGTTGTGATAGTGTTTGTGCTTTTCTATGCACGTGTGTCGTGTGTATTTTATTGCTGTTGTTGTTGTTATTTGTGATCTTATTGGTGTGGATGTTAGATTATTATTATTATCTTTATTATATTATATTATGCTAGTGTTATAGTTATTATATTTGGTGTTAGAGGTGTTAGATTAAGTTCTTATAATTAGAATGCTTGAAAAATGTTTAAGTATAGTGACGAGCTTTATGATGAAAACCCTAGAAAGACTACGTCATATCTTGAGTTGTACTTGTCCATTTGAGGTGTCGTTTGTGTCGTTGGAAAGCTTGCTGAAAAAGCTACAATTTATCCCTACACCTTAGAAACCAAAATCGGCTTCCATCTTAGAGAAAAATGGCTCTGAAGTAGGTCACTTGATTATGAAAAACCCTTTAAGTCCCACATTGGGCAAAATAATTTCATAAATCTCTTCCTTCCTATATATATAGAGGAGATCACCAAGCCTTAGTAGCACCAAAGAATAAAGTGGGCTTAGCGTTAAGCGCGGAGCCCCTTATAGTTAATATTTTTATCTTCCCCTTAGAGTTTCCAAACTCGGGGCATATAGGCGGGGCTTGGGATCGTGTTTTTTTTCACACCTAAGTTTTAGCCATAGTAAGAGTTGTTGCGGTGGTCATGATGGACAACGCCACCAAGCTCTCCCGGGTCGGTCGGAGATCATCTCTGTGCTTCCCAAGTGAGTGATTTCCCCTACCCTTCGCTTTTATATTTTAATTGGACGGGTTGTGAATACCCCGAAGCATTATGTTTTCTTTAATGGGATGATGAATTGATTATGTTTGAATTGTAGACATCTCACCTTAGGATTCGATCATGTTTGAATTGTAGATATTTAAGTATCTTATCTTAGGACCCAGATATCTCATCGTAGTTTAGGAAAATGATGTGGAAATTAAGAGATGTAAAGAGAGTAAACAGGAACATGATTTTAATGTGAAAAAAAAGTGGTGAAGATGACCGAATTAGGTTTATGTGTCTTCATAAGAGGTGTAGCCCTAGATGTTAGATAACTAATGGCTTTGGTTTCACCCCAATCGAAATTCTAGAACTCTAGATATCACCCAATTAGTGAGCAAAGGTCAAGCTGTCAGGATTCTGCGATAAGTCTATGTTGTTCTTAATTTTAGGCATAGTAGATCATAATACTAGATCTTGAGGTCAACATACAAATTGTAGATAATTGTCTTAACTTTAAAACAAGATAAAATTCAACTTGATATGATTAGTATAACTCTAGATGTTTATACCTCAGAAAGGCCATACATGTGCAACATAAAATGATAGAAGTAATACTAAAAACTTAAACGATGTTATACCAATCATAGTACAAAGTAGATAGATTCTATAATTGATGTATGGCATAGGGTTAAGATGTATTTCAGGTACTTGACTTGATTGAATAATGAGATTGAATACATGTGTTGTTGTTATAACTTGAATGGTGATTTGTGAGTGTTGTGCAATCATTGAATGTTTTACATTATCCCTAAAGTGTGAATTGTAATGTATGAGTATTAAATGTCTTTGAATTTGTGAGTTAAGAGGTGATGTTAGATGCCATTGAGATGGGTGATCCAGCCTATATGGGGTGAGAATGGACCCAAGTGATATTTTGACCGTGAGTGACCTAGCCCATGTGGGGCGAGAATGGGCTCACTATGTTTGATGTGAGGTTTAATGAAGCCATGAACATCCATGTGAATCATGCATCATAACATGATATATATGTGTTTTTGAAAGTTGTTTATGAACCTAACTGGGGAGGTCGTGAAGAACTCGATGAGTTCTGACCTTGGGGGTGTTATCTGGTTTGGAATCTCCTTTAAACTCATGCTGATCCCATGGGTTGGAGTATCCTTGCAAGACTGGGTAACCCTGACGAGCCGCTAGGGGTATCATCCTGGTTGAGACTGTTAGTGTCGGATGCCCATGGTGTGGCTATTCGTCGACTCGCACGTACTCCCAGGCTACTTTCACAAGAGTGTTTTACTGGTACCACATGCATATGAAAGAGAATGGAACATCGCATTGCATACGTGCATTATTGTAAGTTTTGTCTGACTTGTGTGGTTTATGAAGTGGATGTCATGTATACCTTGTGTTGTACTTATGTGAGGTGTGAATGATTCTATCCATAATCGTAATATGTTGTGAATGTATGTATCTAGACTTGTAATGTAATGGGATAGGATGTGACTCTTTATGGGCATAGAGAGAGATGTACCTAGAACGACACTATGTGAGTATAGGTCATGATGTATTTTGCTATTAAGAAAAAGACTGATGCAAAGAAAGTGTTAGATAGTAGAATACGAGCATGGAAAGTGAAGTTAACGTGAGAGGGAGCAATGGAAGTAACTTGCTAGTTAAAGAATAAATACTAAGATACCGATGATGGTGAACCAGCATAGTAGAGTGAGCACGAGAGATGTGTTAGAGGAAAATGTTTATGATTGATGGATGTAGACCAACTATAGAAACAATAGAGTTTGATAGAGGTTCAGAGAGGGTAAATCCATAAAGACTAATAGATGAATTGTTCGGGTAGAAGGGTTTAAACCCAGTCGTAGAGTCTTAGAGCACTCACTGAGACCTTATGTCTCACCCCTTTAACTTCCCTCCTTTCAGGAAATAGGTGATGACGCGTGTCGTTGGAGCATGGAGCCTTGTCATGGAAGATGTAGCTTAGTTATTTTATATTTCTATGTAATTTTCTTATATATTGTATGATGTAAATGTTACAAGAAATAAGTTGTAATTATTAAATCAAGTTGTAATTTATATGTTTATATGTTAGCTTCCGCATGAGATTGTTGTGTAAATGTTTTTAATTTTTGCCTCTTTAGAAATATTAAGCATAGTTACGATAATACCCTTAGGGTGTTACAGATACATAGTTTCTTCCTAAGCTGTTACCCATGTTTATGTATGATTGTTTGATGCTATGTGATGTTGATTGTTAATGATAATGGTAGTGGTATTCGTGTGGTTGTGCCTTATGCTTAGGATTGATTGTATGTAACGATAAACCCTTTTAATAAAAGATACCTAAAATACTTAAGACTATACCTATGCCTCTTAGTAAAAAGGTGGGGAGTTTCCCCTAAGTTTTAGAAAAAGGCTTTTAAGCAAAGTTTATAGTTTCATGAAAGGTTTTTAGTAAAAGATATCCCCTCAATGACATAGGGTGGAACCTTCCCCGATACCAGTCACATCCGAGAGCCGCACGCTTGACGTACAACGGTGTAAAGGGCTAAGGATCCTCTATGTCACTAAGGAGTGATGAGTTTCAAAAAGGTTATGAAAAAGATTCTTTATGAAAAGGTTTTATGAAAGAGTTTTCAAAGGAAAGTTTATGATCCCAATAAAGGGGATAAGTTATGTAAAGGGCTAAAAGGCCCTCTAGTGGTAAGCGAAGGGACCGTCACTCAGACAACCATGGGGGAAAACCAACCTTCTTCACAAGGAGAAGGGGTTCTTCATAGAAAAGAACAAGTCAGTTAGGAGACTCTTCCTTATAATGGAGTTGACAGTCCACCCACTTGGACCGGTGGGGTTTAATTAAAAGTTGTAGCAAGAGGGACGCCTCTTGATGGCTAAGAGCTCAGCCAATTGAGGTAATGATGGAACTCAAGATATAACTTAAATGAAAGAATAATACCAACCACACAGTTGTAGAAACAATCTATGATATGTTGATGTACTTGATGTATGTATGTTCTATGTTAGAACATGAGAGGAGTCATGAGCCTAGTTGTTAGGTGAGTGA
This sequence comes from Pueraria montana var. lobata, assembly GCA_026413185.1. Lineage (NCBI taxonomy): Eukaryota > Viridiplantae > Streptophyta > Magnoliopsida > Fabales > Fabaceae > Pueraria > Pueraria montana. The sequence goes on from CM048647.1 coordinate 46,962,876, forward strand.
TGTAAGATAAGTCTAGACATTAGATGAGGACGTGTGTAGCTATTTACTACCCTTAGAGGTAGGAAAGGGGTTATAGTTAAACCCTAGAAAGCTAATGTAAGCTACCCAGAAAGGTATGCAAATGTTATGCCTCACAAAGAGAGGTGGTGTAAGCCCAGGTTAGGCAAGTTAGAGAAAGGAAAGGTTACACATGTTCCCATCCAATGTTATAGAAAAGTGAGACCCTAGTCAGTGGTTAAGAGTAACAGAATGATGTTTAGGTGCCTTAGTGCACTAGTGGCCCTAGATTTGGCATAGGAGGTCAACTCTATGTGCCTCAGTAAGGGTTAAGGTATAATCCTAAGAAACAGTAACATAGAGGTGATGAGGTATTAGCTATGAGTGTGAGTATCAAGGAAAGAAAAGAGAAGTCATGAGAGTTAAGCAAGATGTCTCTTGAATAGAGAGTCAGCCTAAATTTCTCATAGCACTCACTGAGACATTATGTCTAATCCTTTAGTTTTCATGTTTTACAGGTTAGCAGGTGGACACCTCGTGAGAGGAGCTCGGAGCATGGAGCTGCTTTCCAGGAGGAAGATGTTATTAGTATAGTTTAGTATAATTCCCAATGTAAGGGAATTTAGTTTATGTTTTATGTATCCTGCTTATGCCTTGTATGGCACATAAGTACCAATAACTTTGTACTAGATACACTTCATGTAATATAAGTTTAAGTTTTAGTTTTCACATAGTAAACTCTGATATTCTTATATGCTAATTTCTATTAATTTAGCAATATAAGGAGACAAAGGTAATATCCTCTAGGGTGTTACACTACTTAACCTTATTATTTGGTCAATTTTGTTTACTTGGTTGGATACCAATGTCGAGCTTGTCTTGGGTATGAAAGTGATTGTTCAAGAACAATTAAGTGCAGAAAGATGATGAAAAACATAGTGACTGCTTTAGAGAGTGAATTCAAGTCATTCAACTTAAGAATGCATGAAACCTACTTCCTAGCACAACTCTAGATAATAGACAATTTGCGTACATTTTCTTAATTTTGTTCATATGTTAATTTTTTTTAAGTTTACGGTGATATTAAGGTTTACTGTCTAAATAACGTGTTCCTTTCTTTAGAAACTTTCATTATCGCTCTCACTTGTTGTTGGCTTTGAAAATGTTGAAGCTTTTTGGTCAACAACAAGTAAAATTTCAACTATTCAAAACTGTTGGTCCCCAATATTGTACGGTGTACAAAATATAAACTATAACCTTTGCCTCATTGTTGTGCTTCAACTTTTTTGATCAAAATGATGGTAAGGGTATCACACTAAAAACTATAACCTTTGCCTCATTGTTGTGCTTCAACTTTTTTGAAAAATATTTGACATCAAAGACACCTAGGACACCTATTTGATCAATGAGGTGCTTGCATAGAAGTCCAGATGATAATAATCATGTCACGCCACGCATATTGAATGGATGCAAGAGAGAAAATGTTTGAGAAATTGACATAAATCATTAAGAACTTTCTTTTTGTAGTTATGTCATTTGCCCATTGACGTGTTTTTTATTTTTATGTTAGAATTTGTTTTTTATTATGTATGTTGAACCATTAAGAAGATCTCAAAATTGGACTTGATGAGTTGTAGAGAATTTCTTCCTCACTGGCCATACTTCGTTCTAGAATGAATTCCTATTCATAATTTTGTCACTAGCTCTTTGACATGATTTTTATTTTAGTTTTTTATTATGTATGTTTGAATTTATTTAGGACAAGTACTTGTGTTACTTGCTCTAAACGTGAATGCAATTATCTGTTAATTTTTGTTTTATGTTGTATATGCTACTTAGCCTTATTATATTTGGTCAATTTATGTTGAACATGGCTTTGGTTTGAAAATGGTTGTTCGAGAATAGTTAAACACAAAAGGATGATGGAAAACGTGGTGACTGTTGATCGCATTGGAGAGACTGAATTCAAGTCATTCAAAATAAGGATGTGTGTGAGAGAGACCCACTTCCTAGTATAACTCTTGACGATAGATAATTTGCGTACATTTTTTTAATTTTGTTCATATGTTAATTTTTTCTTTATTTTTTATAAGCTTAGTGGGATGGTAAGGCTTACTTTCCAAATAACATTTCTTTCTTTCGAATCTTTCATTCTCGCTCAGTCATTGTTGCCCTTTAAAATATTAAAGTTTTTGGTTCCACAACAAGCAAAAAAAAGAATTCAACACAGGTAGTTGAAGAGGAAAAAAAACTTTGGAGAGATTTGGATGTTGTACTAGGAATACCATACCATGATCATATCACTATTAAAGAATTCAACACAGGTAGTCCATATGTATTTTATAAACATTTTTTCAATAATTGAACGTTCTCTAGGACATCAATAATTTTATTAACTAAAATGATTTGATGTAAATTGTATATGAAAATTTTATGATTCATTATAAATTCATTGTTTGTTTAAGATCTACTAATAGTCGGGAGAATCCATGTTCGATTTCCTCCGTGTACAAAATTTTCTTGGGCTAGTGGCATCCATGCACCGCGAGCGGGATTAGTCTCTGTCCCAGTGGATTGGAGGACACCCATGGTTTCTGACCTAGGACAAAAAAAAATCTACTAATAGTAGTATTAGTATTTGGTCTCCAATATAGGAGATTACAATTTCCGGTTAAGAGCAATGAATATTTGTCTGAAAAGAATTATTGAGTGCAACTTCTAAAGAGACTATGTAGATAATGTTATTGCCTTTTAATCTAGATTAAATTGTTGAAAATATCTCAAGATGTTTGATTTTGTTTCGTAATTTGTGATGGTTAGTTTGTAGGATTTAGATTAAGTTGGTGTTTGAGTGCATGGATTTATTGTATGACTGGTTGTGCTTTGTAACTTAAATATACGTAACGTAATTGAGTGCATGAATGATTGTTAAGATTTTAAGAACTTTACAGTGCAGTTTTTAAGAACTCTGGAATAGTGTGGTCAAGAAGTTTAATATATATAGTGCGTCATTATAGTAAATGGCTTCACCAACTAAAGCCAAGAAAGGAAGGATGAGAAAAACTAAAGTTTGTAAGGCAGTTAACCATATCTCTCATCAAGATAAAAAAAAAAAAAGGTTGTTATAATTTTGTATAAAAAAATATATTTATATAATAATTATTTTTTAGAAAAAGGAAAGAATAATAGTCTTTTTTAACACAAAATTTATTAGTAATATATTAAAAGTAAATTATAAATGTACAATATTATATTTATTTAAAATATATGTAATAAGTGTACAAAGTGAAATATAATTTTGTTAGTGATTCATATGATTAATAGGTAATTGAGTGAGAGAAGTAAGTTCCTAAAGCATCAACCATGAGCAGCGAATTCATTCTAAGAGGAGCCATCTGTTGAACTAAGTTGCACTTTTGAGTTTACACCTAGCGTGGCAAGGTAATCAACACTTTAGTTGTCCTCGTAAAGGGTATGAACAAGAGCACAGTTCCTATATCTCCCCAAGAACTCCTTGATGGTTGCAATCTCACTTGTGTACAAATGATGTGGACCAAGGGCATCTCGAACTAGCTGGATGACATGCAAAGAGACTGTTTGATAGACTATATGCATGAGACCCATCTCCTAGCACAACTCTGACCATAGACGATTTGCATATATTTTCCTAATTTATTATTTCTTTATTTTTGATAAGTTTACGGGGATATTAGGACTTACGTTCCAAATAAAGTATCTTGTAACACCCTAATCTATCAACCTTTCTGTAACTCAAATCTCAAGCTCTATTAGCTTAGTAGTGGAAACTTTGGTTTTTTTTTTTTTATAAAACACTAAAATGAAAGTATAGCATAATGTACATCATATGACCTTTTTCATGTAAAACGAAATAAGAGTTTTCAATATGAAGTCCTTTGGATGATAAAATACCATAATATCAAATACATTTGAAGATGAAATACGAAATAAATCTTTGTTTTAACACAGTTAATGCAGCTACATACTCTTGACATGAAAAAGGTTTACATTACATTCTAATGATACTTCTCCAGATTAAAGCATTACAATTCTAATCTTATAGGAGTACTAGTTTTGACACCGCACAAGATTATTTCATAATCGTGTGATACATAAGTAAGCTATAAAATCCTTGTTCCAAAGGAATGAGTCCTCTACATCTTCATAAACGCTTTCGTCATGCTACTCTAATACCATCTTGGTTAAGGGTTGTAGGCCTTTTGATACATATGATGCCTTCAACCAGCTTGCTTCCTTTGGAAGCCAAGAACAGAAGGATGAGAAAAACTAAGGTTTATATGGCAACTAACCATGATCTCTTATTAGGATAGAGAACATCTATTTTCTGGCAGTATTATTTAATGGAGTTAAGACACAATTAATGAAAGGGACCAAAATGGAATTAAAGTTGGAAGTGTAGAAACTAAAACAGGGAGCTTCTAAGTATAAAAATTAAAATGTAAAGACAGTGCAAGTATAAGGATTAAATGAGTCATTAAACCATAATTTTATTAACTGAAATGATTTATCTTAAAATGTATATTGCAATTTTATCAGATTAATGCAATTACATTTTGATGCATTATAGATTCTGTCAATATAATTCTACTCAATTTTAAAACAAACAGTCACTTAGAAGTTGTTCATATTTCCTTACCAGTTCAAGTAAAATGTTAGCAAGAAATGAAGGTTGTATCTTAAAGAGTATTCGCTACCAGACCATGAACCAAAAAGAATCTAGTTATGGCAAAATATTGTTCAATTCAATGTTTTGCAAAAAGAATCAATTTTATTTCTTCTTACATATATAGTTTAGAGTAAACATTGAAAATATTTCTACGTACAATTAAAGCAGACCACCATAATTACAATATTGTTTTGGTACATCTTAAAAGGAAAAGCAAACCTAGCCAAAATGGTGAAGTTCATTTAACCCCAATTAAAAAAGTGAATTCTCAGCAAAGAAGCAATAAACAAACAAGCCAAGTGCTTTCCCCTTAATGTACAGTTGTATATTTTTCCTAGCCAAAATGGTGAAGTTCATTTAACCCCAACTATAAAAAGGTGAATTCTGAGCAAAGAAGCAATAAACAAACAAGCCAAGTGCTTTCCCCTTGATGTAAAGTTGTACATTTACATGTAAAAATGGACCCTAAGGACTAATTATACTCTTGCACCAAAAAAAAAAAAACTGATATTTACATGTCAACTAAGACAAAGATTTCCATCTTTTCCACTAGTTTTAAGCTAAATCCCCTCTTAGTGCTGAAGCAGCTCTTTGAATGGCCCTGGCAACCCTCCAGACCTCATGCTGAATTGCAGCCAGCCTTTCTTTTTCACTCATTATAACCATCCCAGACATAGAGTCAGCGATTCCAGGGAAGAAATCCAACTTGCTTTCATGGTCGCTTGGAGGCCCAAAAACCTGTACAGGTAAACAAAAACTGTCAGGTTTTCTCCTATTCGAAGCATAATGGATTAATAACATACAGTGATGACAAAAATAAACTACTTAGGATTGTTTGGATAAGCTTATCCAGAAGCACTTTTAGGAGAAAAAAATAAGAAAAAAAAAAATGAAACGAGCTTCTCAATAAGCTAAAATTAGCATATGTATAAGTTAAAAATCATCTTTTTCTATAAGTTTATGCATAAGCTAATTTTTAGCTTATGGAAAAGTTCATTTCATTTTTTTTTTCTTATTTTCTTCTCCTAGAAGCTTTTTTGGAAAAGTTTATCCAAATTGAAATAATGAAATATAAGCAAAAGCTGGGGATCTCTAGCAGTCTAGCCAGTAGGTTGCTTAACCTAAACTTACAATCATGTGTTTCAACATATACAACTAACTTATTAAGAACATCAAATCTCATACAACATCTATAAGATCCAGACAAAAATAGGCATACACTAGCATATAAAAATCACATTTTGGTGAAACATAACATCAAATCCTGTGCAGCTCTGAACTTGGATGTTGGTAAGGCTAAAGAACAAGAATCCACAAACATGAAATTTTGCTAGTTCTAGCAATTTCATTAACCTCCCTTATCCCATTTGTATTTCACGAAACTACAAGTTTGATTGAGCAAGTAATAACTTCTAATTTCTAAAATAGAGATACAGTGAGGGGATAGGGCCTAAGCAATATAATCATCAATCATGTCTAATGCAAAATTTTCAATTCCACAATGAGAATGGTAACTTCCACATTGGACTTTGTCATGCTATAAGAGGGATCATATTTTTCAACTTGGACAATGAAAAGCTTTAACTAGCACTTCAAATTCAAAGGCATAGAAGGCAAACACACTCACAAGATGCTTGAACCATTGCCTTCCTCGAAGCCCATCAACGTCCAAGAAGCCTTTTTCCGCAAGCATTAGTCTATCATTCAATGCTCGCATTTTCATATCTATAGAACGATCTGAAGTTTCTTGCAATCTCAGTTTCTGCAGTTCATAACAAAGACAAGTACATGAAGACATAACAAGAGTAATTGAAGTAAATTTAAATAATAAATAATATTAATACTCGACAACCCATTACAGTTTTGATTTTACCTTTGATTCATCATTAGCTTCTTTGGCAGCAGAAGCAAATTCTTGAATCGAAGTATTTAGTGGATGTAGAGAAATCCGCTTGTCTAACAAGTTGCTCAATATGTTATTGTACACCTGTCCAAAGTAGGGGAAGATTATATAATCAGTAATGATATTGGAACACTTCCAACGAAGCCATAGCAGTGCAACATTAAAATTGATAAAACTTCATTCAATTCACCCCACATTTTACTCTCTTTTCCTCAGCCAAATATTAGCCTTCTATTCTTCCCTAATAAAAAACAAAATATTTTAAATTTGGCTTGGGATTGTAGGTAACTTCTTATGTCATTTGTATTATTAATATTAATAATAACAACCATTATGGTTTGACCACCTGAGCCTAGCTCAATATATTAGGATGATAGACATTCCTAGGTTCAAGTTGTAGAAACAACTTTTATGTCCAAGAAAATTATTATGGACACTGAATGCACTAATTTATGAAATATAATAATTTGATGATACAATAGATAAAAAAGAAATAATAAACACCATTAATTGTATTCTAACTTTTGGAAACCAATGCAATTTCGCAATTAACCCTCTGACTAAAACTACCTGGCTGGTTTGATAATCAACTACTTATATCAAAAGACAGTACTTTGCAAGAAGTTAATTAAAATGCTTATGAAGATAAATGCATACCTGTAACTGATCCGCATAAGAAAGATAATTGAAAGGTATAATGGAATCATCAGCAAGGCGAAGGGCTATAAGCCCCCAAATTCCAGTAACTAATACAACAAAGAACAGAAAAGATGTATCATCTTATGATTGACACATGGATTAACAATGTATTGGCCAATTAATAAAATAATCATTTCAAAATTCATGCTAAGAGGGGGTTAAACAAGAAATCTAACCAGCTACATGGCGCTGAAAGAATGGATCTCCAGACTTTGTCATCCAGTTATAGGAATCGAAAGCAGTGTGATAGACAGGATAATCTAGAGAAAATAAATAGATGATTTAACACCAAAGACCATGGACATATGACATATTATGGACATTGGCATATAGAAGCATATTCAGATACACAAAAAAAAAAAAAAAAATTGTAGTGTAAAAAATTCTATGCTTAAACAATGTATATACTGATCATTAAAGTTCTGGCTCCCAGATGACAATAGCTAGATACAAGTCCTACGATAGGACCAAATGATAGCCAGAAACACAAGGACCATTGCAGTGCTGAGGCATATTTTACATAAAAATAGCATCAACTAACATGACAGCTTTCCATGACCTCAGATCTGATGGCCTAATCTAAGAAACCATGAACGTTAAACCTTTATCAACCTCAGCAAAAAATAACTGTTTCAAACTCTGAACTAGTCCCTTAAATGCCCCAAAAGATACATTAATAAATAAAATCGAGTGGCACAACTAGAGCAAATACATACATGTGATACTTGATACGTTGGCATGACTTTTTCACAAATCATATGAAATCCTTTTAGATAATATCATAATATCAACGAGGTATGTACCTTTTCCATAATATACATCAATAGATGGAACCCCTGCATGTTGCACAAATGGAGCAAAATCAGAATCTACCCTACCGAGCCTTTGAATCTGCAATCAACCAAGATAAAACCTGCTAAGCAACGAATACATGATCTTTCATGCCATTAATTTATTTTGAAAGATAAATTGTATTTTTCATACTTTCAATTTGTTTTCCTTAATAAACAAAAAAAAAAAAAAAAAAAAAACTGGCACCAGTGAGATGAAAAAGGGAAAACAATAAATATGAATCTATCAACACTCAAAAAGGCATCTAGACAGTAAAGAAGTAAATGACTGTTATCATCTTTGTTGAAAAAGCAAAGACAACAAGGAAAAGGTTTGAAACATAGTTGTAACTTGTAAGTGAAATAGTAGTTAAGAACAGCTAAGATAACTTCATATATGTAAAAATAACCATTGGCCAGTAAAGTGAAAGTCCTACATTAGAGTTTCCACCAGCAGCTTCCCAATTCTCATATATCGTTGTACCCTCGGAGTCAGGATCCTTGACCTGAAATAAACATATGTGACAATTGATGTAAAGCATTAATTAAATACCAACATCAACTATAATTTAAAACAATATCCACATGCAGATTTGAACATGCATGTATAATTACTTCAAATACCTGTTTTATGACCTCGAGAAGGAGATCGTCTAGCTGAGGAGTTGAGCCAGCAAAGAAACCAGGCCCTTGAACAGCACAGTCTACATTAAGGTATGCTACAGCTTTGGAACGAAGATTAACAAGGTTTTGTTCAACCCACTCAGTGGATCCTATCTACATAAATGGATAAACTTGATTTAGATAGCACATTACCAGAAATGACATGACACCATAGTAATTGAAATAAAACAAACTGATCTAACTTGATAAAAAGCACAAACTATGCATTACTTTTAAAGCAAAAAGATGGTAAAACACTCTAATCTAATCCATATGAAAAAGACTTACTCAAGATAATGGCAACAAATTTAGGTAAATAAGACAAATCATGGTAGAGTTTCACTCTCACCACATATGTTGTCCACAGTTAATTGCCACTGATTCACTTGGCTTATCACTTATCAATATTCAGTGACCACATAATGGAAGTGGTTAACCATGATGCACATATAAGATTAGTGGAGCTACCTACCATTCCAAATTCCTCTGCATCCCAACTGCATAGAATGATGGTCCTCCGTGGAGTCCACCCCAAACGCAATAGAATAGAATATCTGCGAGCAATGTCAAGGAGGGCAGCTGTCCCACTGTTGGGGTCAACAGCACCATATGTCCATGCATCTCTATGGTTCCCTAGCAGAACATAGCGATCAGATTCTTCCCGTCCCTTGATAATGGCAAACACGTTTTCAATGGTAGCCAACTTCAATTCACCCTGAAAAAACAAACAAGCTAGACTGAAAACATGCACTGAAAAAACATATAGCATAGTTAAAGATCCTAGTGCTACATTAATATCTGAGTTGTAAAGATAAGCATCTAAATTCTAAAACTCGATAATATATACTGTAATAATCAAAACCTGCCACCAATAGACATGAACAATAAATTGGATACCAAATCGGGGATGTTTAGAAAGGCTTATGCGAAACTTATTTGAACTTATATAAACTTTTAGTAAAACTTGTCAACTTATTTAAAAAAAATTCATGATTAAGTTTAAACATAAACTCTCGTCTTAGGAGAGTTTATTAAATTGTTTCCCTAGACACACATTAGATATGGACAAAACCTGAACATGTCCAAAGCTTGCAATCATCAAAGGTATCTAGGTTCAAACAATCACAAAAATTAAACCTTGGCTCTATATCTTTTTCCTTTTCTTAGAGTTTAATTTATATACAGAATCAATATTTTTACACAAATATTTAATGAGATTCGACCATTTTACACTTCATCTTAACACGTCTTATCAATAAGACAAATTTCTATTAAATATTAATGTAAAAAATTTAAAGTGACAATATATTTAAATTGATCTCTTTTTCTCAATGATACAATCTAAAATTTAATTGGAATACATTAACATTGTAAAGCATCCGATCATAAATTGTTGTGTATGATAAAATTGTTCACTTTTGTAATAATAGTCTTAAAAATTATATTTAGAGTATTTTTAATTAATCGAGAATAATAAATTTTCAAAGGAAATAGTATATGCACTTTGTAAACTATCAATGAATATGCATGGTAAACTTTTTTATTTTTATAATAATTAACTTATTTTTTTTAAGTCTATAATTAACTTAAAGTTCATACCTAACATAATTTTTAAATAATTGACTGAGTAAAATTTTCTTCACTCTAAATGCCTAGCAATTAGAGTTTAATTTCTATACACTTTTAGAGTAAAACTGTCAACCAATTAAAATTCATAATAAATATAATGACAATTATTTGACTTCAATCATAGATGTAAAAGTCAACATATTTATTATATATGTCAATAATTTTTTTTATCAAATGACAGAAAAAGAAAACTATAAATTTTCACTAGAAAATCAAGTATACAAAACATGAATTAATCTCAATATTCATATGCATGGACTATTTTCTCTAGAAATTAATCTCAATCTTTTAAGTGACATTATGAAAATCTCAACAAACAAAACATATGAAAGAAAGAAATACACTAGTAATTATGTCCAAACAGGATTGTCTACGAAGATATATATGTGGAATAAAAGGAATAATGATAAACGTCCACCCCCATTTTGTGGAGGGATTGAGATGGATGGATGACAGAAATAAAAAGAAAAAGAAGATATAGAAAATGATATATATATATATATATATATATATATATATATCAAGTAGTGGAAAAAGTAGATAGAATGAGAATCGAAATGAAAGTGAGATGTATAGGTGTGGATAGAATGAAGGGTAAAATATGTTTTTGGTCCCTGTACTTTTAGAAAAATTTGATTTTAGTCTCTATACTTTCGAATTAACTATTTATTTCATGTACAGAAAAACTTAGTTATCTGAAAGTACATAAACTAAAATGATTGATTCGAAAGTATATGACTAAAATCAAATTTTTCTGAAATTACATGATTAAAAACATATTTATATTTTACCCTAGAATGAATATCAATTCTCAAAAAAAAAATTAAAAAAAAAAAAGGAAAGAAGTACACTGGGAGCCAACCTGATAAGTAAAGTTGAGGATTGTGGGGCCAGGACCAACATTCCTAACCTTGGATGAATTGAGGGTACCCCTCCAATCCAAGGGCAGAGGAGCACCACCAAGCGACTCCAAGATCCTCTCAGCAGCCTCAGCAGACAAGGGCATGGATGGAATTTTCGGAAACCTCTTCAAAACCTCCCTATCCTCCAAACCCAAACTCTCACCACCCTCCACCCCACCCCACCCGGGACTCAGCGGATCCCCTATCCCCCCTCTCATCACGTGCCCCCTCTCAAACCCCTCACGCCACGTGTCCCCCTCACCGAACACCACCGCCGCCGCCGCACCGTGCCTCTCCGCCGCCTCCACCACCGCCCCGCGCGGCAACCCTCCGCCGCTCCTCGCCATCACCACGCACCCCGCCACCTCCACCCCGGCCGCCTCCAGCAACCGGAAGTCCTCCTCCCGCCCGTAGTTCACGAACACCGCCGCCGCCGCCGCCGCGCCCGACGGCGAGTACGCGTGGTACGGCGCCACCACCCCGTCCCTCTCCGCGTCCGGCTCCGTTAACCGAAACTCGAAACTCGTGCCGTCGCTAAAATGCGCCGCGAGCGCAGAGCGCACCGGGTAGGACAGCAGCGCGGGGTGCTTCGTTGTCTTGGTTCGGAGCCCGAGGCTGGTGAAGTGGTTGAGCACGTAGCGCGCGGTGAGGGACGCGGGTTTCGTTCCCGCGAGGTGAGGGTGCACGGTGAGGGCGCGGAGGTAGCTCGCGACGGTGGAGTTTGATGAAGACGAGATGAACACGTGGCGGAAGCGGGAGGCATCGGAGGGAGTGGCTGAACGGAGAGGGAAATGCAGAGAATAAAATCCCACCACGCCGAGGATGATAAACGTTACGAATGCCACCAACGGAGACGGCTTTTTTGCAGTGCATGCCGTTACGATTTTTAACGAAGACTGAAGAACCATTTCTTTTGTTGGAAGAAGAAGAAGTGAAGAAGAAACCAAGGAAGAAGCTCTGTTTTGTTATGACTGTGAAACAAAGATAGTGCGTGTGTTAGTTTAATATTGGAGCGTCATGGTAATTGGTGTGCATTTTGCTGTTACAATAATATTAATATTAATATAATATAATAATATAAGGGAAGTTTTGTTGTGCGAGTTTCGAAGTTCAAACGCATTGGAGAAGAGTTCAGTTTCGTATTCATTTGCTGTGAAGCGTGAACCCTTTGAAACAGCGATTCTCCGCTAACTGATGGTCTACATTCAAGTTACTATGTGTATATAAAAAATGGAAAAAATTGTACTCGAATAGAATTGTGTCTTCCCAAATTAAGCAATTTTTTTTTTATTTTAGATAGAAAGGTTTCTATGATGTACAAATATGGGGAGGTGTTCAAAGTTCAAACATCACTCTTCTCCGAATTCACGAGTATTTGGAAACGTAGCAGTTAATTTGGTCTATCTCAACAAACTACCCCAACAAAATGCAGGTCTTGCTTTTTTTTTTTTTAAAAAAAAAATATATTTAGATACCCAAATGCCTTTAGACAACCGAAGAGAGAGTGTGTGAAAAAAAAAGATATATACAAATATAATAGATGATATGATGTAATAGGAAAAGAAAGATAGAGAAAAATAAAAAGTATTAATATTAATGGAGTGTTTAAAATATAAAGATGTTCAAATATTATTAACTCTTTTTATTATTATTATCAGAAAATATCTATAATTTTTATTTGGTATCTAACTAATTCATTCCTATCGAGTTGACCTGTTTTGAAATAAAGTGTACTTCCAAGGTGACTTCATGTCCAATCCGAAAATTGAACCCCAATCCCATATCTTCATATCCAAAGTTCTTGCTTTTATGTAAAGTATAATTTTATTTAGTTTGAATTTGGCTCCTCTAAATTGAGAGAGTACACTTTAGAAGATAAAATATAATAATAACTATTAATTAGAAAATAAATAATTGAGATTATAATTAGAGATGGTAAAACGGGTTGGTCCGACCTGTTTTGGCCCGTCTCGCCTATGGCCCGCCAAAAAACGGCCCGGGCCAGGCTAGCCCGCCATAGTAAGGACGGGCTAGACAGCTTGTCCTGCCCCGCCTAAGAGCGGACTGAGGGGCTAGCCTGCCAGAATTGAAAAAAAAATTAAGTTTTTTTATTTATTGCAAATAAGACATAAATAAAATGATCTTGCATCACTTGTATCATAAAAGGACAGTAGAGAGCGTTTTTGTTACTGTGAAGTGTGACCACAATTAAAAACAATTACAATATTGTTTCATTTTCTTCAATAAACCACAAACTAATAGTCTTTCAACACCACAAGTTCAATATCATCATGAATAACATCTTAAAAAAACTTAAATATTGTTCCATTTCATTCAAAAGTTCAACCACAAATTAATAGTCTTTCAAAAGTATACCACAAAATATTAGTAGTCCTTAATAACTTAAGTTATTATATATATATATTAATTAAAAAAAAAGTAGTGGCGGGCTGGCAACCCGGCCCTCCCCACCCTGCCTGTGGCCCGACGGGTTGGCGGGACGGGTCAAAGCGGGCTGGTGGGTTGCAGACCCCACCCCACCCTGCCAAATTTGTGATGGGCTGGCGGGCTGACCCGCCTGGCCCAGCCCACTTTGTCATCCCTAATTATAATTATAATTAAGTTTAGATTTTGTTAAATATATATTTTATTTTATTATAATTTTCGATGTTCATTTTCTAGTCAACAACTTTAAGTGTATGAGACTTGGAGTTCCATATTGGAAGTATGGGATTCTAGTGTGGGATTTATAAAGCCTTGAGTTCTCCAACTGCAATAGTTAGCTTTTGTGATGTGGTTCTCCTAAGATTCTTATCAATTGGTATCATAGTCTTTCACCATGTCTCTTAGCCAGCTGCAAACGAGCAGCGTGGGTGATGACCATGGCATTGCGGTGTTTGTCCAGGACTAGTGCACAATAAGCTCGTGTGAGTGCCTTTCATTTTTATTTTACTATACAATATATTAAAATTAATTTAAAATATTAATTATAATTATATACACAAAAATTGGTGATTATTTTAATTATTAAAATAACATTACGTCATTATTTTTTAGAACAAGTCAATTCCTTTCTCATGTAACAAATCCTGACCGAAGGCTGAAACTGAAAGAGGAGAAGGAAAGGAAGGAAAAAAAATTGCTTTATATTCTGGTGTTTAACTCTTATCTTTTTATTTTTTTTATTTTTATGGATGTTTAACTCTTATCAGAACCTTACGAAAGGGAAAAAAAACTCGTAACTGCTAACTAACTTGTGAAGATATTTTTATCATGGGACATGTAAGTATGTATTACCTTTTTTTCTCGATTCAAGGTCTTACTTCCTTGATAAAATTCTCTCATCAATTAAATAAATTTATTTTTATATGCATTATTTTTAAAAAAATTAAAGTAAATTCAAATGTTACTTATAAATAATTTAATTATTGACTATAATAAAGAGACTACAAATGTAATTAAATCAAAATTATAATAACAGTGTAAATTTTATGGATTGCATATATTATTGTCCTAACTAAACCATTTAGTAATTTCTTATACTATGGAATCTGCCAATTCATTACCAGTCAGTTACCGTACGCGTGAGTGATGAGTCGAAGAAGAAAACGACACAATCAAAGATTACAAAATTGAGTTGTACGTCTGAAACTGAAACTAATATATAACCTTCGTTTCACGTAAATATCTGGAATGTTAAATTGGACGTATTCATACATCATCAATGGAAGGAACTTCAAACGTGTTTTCCTTAGGGATGACAAAACGGGCCGGGCCCGGCGGGCCGGCCCGCCAGTCCACTACAAAATAGGCGGGCCGGGTTGGGATTTTTGGCCCGCTGGCCCGCTTAGGCCCGGTCCGCCTGACCCGCCAACCCGCCGGGCCAGAGGCGGGGCGGGGCGGGCTGGCCCGCCGGCCCGTCAAACATATAAATAATATTATATAATTATTAATTATATTTTAAATTCAATAATATATTAATTTCTTTATTTGTATTTTGTGGTGTATTTGTTATAGACTATTAGTTTGTGTTGTTGTCTTGTTGAGCTTTTGTTTTGAATGAAGAGAAACATGTTGAACTTGTGGTGTATTTGTATTTTGTGGTGTATTTCAAGTATTTGTTTGTGATAGACTATTATAGTATTATTAGTATGTTATTCAATATTCATCATGTTGAACTTGTGATAGACTATTTTTATTTTGAGACAACTTATTCATGATAATGTTGAATAATTTTTATGTTATTTTATTTATGTCCATTCTTGTTTAAAGCATTAAAAAAAATTCGAAAATTTTCCCCCAAACCTGGCGGGCCAGCGGGCCAGCCCGCAAACCACTCTAGGCGGGGCGGGCCAGCATATTCAGCCCGTTTTCCTCTGGTGGGCCAGCCCGGCCCGGCCCGTTTTTGGCGGGCCACAGGCGGGCCGGGCCAGCCCGTTTTGCCATCCCTAGTTTTCCTCCAATAAAATTTGGTAATATTTGCTAGGTATAGTCTTTATTATATGTAGTATTTTCTTAATCCTTACATGAAATTTTAAAATTTGGTCTTTATATGAAAAATTATTTACAAATTAGTCCTTACTATTTATTAAAACTATAATAATGTTAAACTTATATATATAGAAGCTAAAACGAAAAATGATGTGTTAAGTATAAGAACCAAAATCTAGAGTTTCTTTTTTACTTTTTTAATGTAAAGACTAAAATGAAGTATAAAACTAAGACGATAAACAATGGCAAGTATAAAAATTAAATCTAATATTGTTGTAACTTCGCCAAATGGCAAAAATCACTCTGAACGGACGGCATCACTACGACTTGTGTTGGGTTTCAACGGACGGCTATTAGGGTAGAGGATAGGACTTGGTTTCTATTTTTTCTCTTATACTTCTGCTCTTTACATAGCAATGTTTTTAAAATTGGACCAGTCATTGAACCAATCAAGGCACTGGTTTAAGGTTCAATGGTTCAACCGTGGTTGAACCGGTATTAATAAAATAATAATAATAAAATAATTTATAAAATAATATTAAATAAATATAATATCACATAACTTTATAACATTAAAAATTATAATAGAACTTAAAACATCACTTTTCAAGGTTTTAACATTAAAAAATATATAAAAGTTTAATTAAATATATCATAATACTTAAGTTCAAATTTTAATAAAATAAAATAATATCCATTAACAATAACAAATTTACATTTAGAATAAAGAAAGAAAATGACAAATTAATATAATATAAAATTATCAAAAATCAAGATATAAAAAATTATAAATTAATATAAATGAGCAAATTATATGTTTTACAAGAAAATAATAATAATAATTGATAAAATAATTTATAACTATTTGAGATATTTATTAAATATGTGTTTTTATTTATCTTTAAAATATTTTATATTAAATTTAAAATTTTAAATGAAAAAAATAAAATAAAAAAATCGGTTCAGACCGATTTTGTGTACCGGTTCTTGACCTGTTTTGGCCGATTTTGGCCCGATTTGACCGGTTCCCACCGGTTTCGAGTTCTTCCGATTTTATAGAGTATCTGGACCTGTTCCCGGTCGAACCGCCTGGTCCGGTCCGGTTCTGAGAACATTGTTACATAGTGTAAGGGTGGGTACCCCTTTACCCCCATCCTCTATCTTAATAAAAGTCTTTTTCACTGATAAAAAAAAGACAAAAATCAATTGGTAATTGTTGTGTACTGAGGAAGGTTTGCAGGTCTTTCTACTTATATGTTGTTCAACTTGCCAATTTATACTCAATGTAGGACTTCACATTTACACTTGTATTCCAACAGTAATCATATTTTCATATAAAGTAAAAATGTAGTTGTTCCTGTCTGAGGGTAACAGGGTAATTATTCTTGTGACGATATCTTCAATCCGAGGTCTTCTACAAGCGTCCAAGCCCTCCTAAGTGGAAAGAGGAGTGGATACCTCCAAAAGGCACTCCAACGCTCAAGTCAGCTTTCGGCTCAGAGCATTTAATAAGGGTAATAAATGAGTGTCAGAAGTTACCGTACTTCGAGAATCGTACTCCTTTTTATACTAACCTTACTGGGCCCTTGGACTTTTATGGGCCTTGATTATGCTAATGATTTGTTATTGTTAATTAAGATTGTTTAATTACCTTCTAATCTTTAACTGTACCCTTAATATCTTTTTAGTAGAGTTTATCTTGCCTGAATACTCTTCAAGGTGTTTGGTTATTAAAATGACGAATACCCAGTCATGTGTATTTGGCATTTCAACCTATTGCCTATTCTAGTTACCGTGATTGCCGAATACCCTTCCAGCATGAAGGTCATTCGACTGAGCTTTTACCAAATATATGTTTTGGAAGATATTCGGCAAAGAATTCGGCTAATCTTCTTGCCGAATACTCGTCTGTTATGGAGGGCATTCGGCTAATTGTATAGTCGAATGCTTCTTCGTTAAAGAGGGTATTTGGCTAATTGTACAGTCGAATACCCCCTCAGGTATACATGCCCCCAGCCTCGAGTGAACAATTGTGATGAAGAGGCTTTGTTCGAACTAAATGTCTGCTCGTCATGTCTTTTCAAATTCTTGCCATTATGACAGAAAAAAGCCATTGAGGTGAAGCAAACAAAACGTTGTTTTTTTATGAACCGTTAGATCTTGATTGATCTAATGGTTGGTGGTCATTAGCACCTTTTGGACTGTTGTGGACCTAGGCCATATAAATAGGGTATGGGATGTCATCTTCGCTGCCTTTATTTACACTTTACCAACCTCATTTTTGCTCTCGTACCGAATACTCCATTTTATGCATCATTCCTTTCGACGTGACTCAGGTACGAGGGTTCGGCCTTTTTCTTATTCTTTCTTCCCTTAACCATGGGTGTGTCTGGTCATAAGCTTTCTGGGGAAACCGAGGTGGTTGATATTCGGTCATCGTCCTCGTCTGTTGAAGGGTCTAGTGAAGAGTCTTTGACTTCATCATCTTCATCTTCGTTCTCTTCATCTTCTTCTTCGTCTTCCTCATCTTCCTCGTCCTCTTTTCGAGAGGGGGTAGGTGAAAATGTAGTGCCTGCTTCGGTTGATAAGGCTATTTCTAGCCCTAAACCGAAGCGTAAACCAAGGGTTACGCAAGGAAAAAGAGAATTCTCGCCGATAACCTTAGATAGGTATACCTGGGTAAACGGGGAAGTTGGGTCCTATTATACCAGATATGATGATAAACTTAGCGTTTCTAATTTTATAAACTATGTAACTGTTTGTACCATTACTGAGGACAAAGACATTTCGATAGCTCTCCAGTGTTGTCGGCGAGAAGTTAACCCGAAATTCGTCTTCTTAGGAAAGGGTGAATCTCGTAGAGACTTTTTTTATATGTATGATTGTGTTTTTCGAGTCCTCCATGTGACGATCCCTTTCGATGATTTCACCATATGGGTACTCCGGATTTTGAATGTTGATCCCTCTCAATTGCATCCGAATGGGTGGGCGGCTGTTCAGGCCTTTCGAGCCCTTTGTATTTTAACTTTATTAAACCTTCCGTAAGTGTCTTCCTGTATTATTTTTGTACTCGGCCAAGGGATGGTTTATGGGTTTCGTTAAATAAGGAAACCGAAAAGACCCCTGTTTCAATCTTTTACTTCTTTGTATAAAAATTTTAAAACCGACTACTTCAAGGTTGTAATCAGGCTGAATATAGGTGCCAACCACTTTTATGATAGTAGTGGGAAGGCTCTATTTCCTTTGTATTGGGAGAGGACCCCTCGACGTTATGACAAGTTTTCGAAGTCTTTGATGACCGAACAGGAACGTGAGGACCTCATGTTTCTTGAGTCGCTTCCCAGAAAGCTTCCGGCCAGAGGGCTTGTTACTTTATTTAATTCTTCCAATGTTTTAGTGGACATGTGTGGTAAGGTCTCGGTTCTTCTTTTTCTAACATTTGTTTATAGTATTGGCGATTAATTGATTATAAAATGTTGGATATAGGTATTATGGGGGGAAGCTGGTGGTGACGTCTTGTCATTCCGAAACGCCAGGAAAAATCGGGCGAGTGCTGCAGGGGCCCTTTCGGGTACCCCAACCATACCACCTATTGCGAGGCAGCCTCCACAAAGGGCACCTCCCCAAGATGTGTTACCCCCTCTAGCTGTAGAGAAGAAAAGCCGAGACAAGGAACATAAGAAGCGGCATCGAAGCCATGATGCTTTCGAAGAAGACAGAGGGAAGAAGCTGAAGCAGCAAACTCTTGATTTTTCGAGGTCGGGATCTTTAGCATCTGTTCCGGCCATGACAGCTGAAGGTTTTTTCACCAAAGATTTTCGGCCGAAGAAAATGATCAGCGCCAACGACATTTCCGAATCTGGAAATAGTCTTCTGAATAATGTCGATGCTGCTTCAAATTGGTCGGCCTATTGTGAGTTCCAGGCCAGGGCATCGGCCATTGCTCACCATATGTTCATGACTCCTTTAAGGGAGGCCGACAAGTTAAAAAAGATTTTGAAAGAAACACAGATGTCTAATCGGCAAGCATTGGAGGCAAACGTTGTTCTTGTCGATGACAATGCCCAGCTAAAAGACCAGGTGTCCCATCTTTTGGCTAACTTGAAGGACAAGGAAACTAAGGTAATCATGGCCAAAAAGGATGCCAAGCTGCAGGCTGATGAAATAGAAAAATTGAAGAAGTTATTGGCGAAGGTGGAGGGGGAAAGAGACGCCGAGTAGTTAGCAAAAGAGAAGGTTACGACAGTAGCCCAAGACAAAATTTTTGCAAAGCACAAAGCTGGTTTCCTTCTTGCTATTCGGCAAACTTTGTACTACTTCGACATCCCCAACCATTCGGTCTTCGATATGGATAAGGATGTGTATAAGGGTCACTTATTACTTATTGATGATATTATTGAGAACGCGGCCCTTGAAAATCCTTTTCGGCCGACTCTTGCCGGCGAAACCGAGTATACACATGGGGATGCCGAAGGCAATGAAGACAATAGAGAGGAGAATGCCGACGACGCTGTGAATCAGGAGAACCCAACTGAATGATCTTAATGTATGTTGGTCGTTAAAGCCTTTTCTTTTTGGAAAGTTATTTTGTAACCCTCCTTTGTGATTAATGAATGCATACTTCATTATTTGACATCTATTTTCTTATCTTGTACTTTAAAATAATATTGTTGACTTAATTGACAGCCGATCACTTTGTGAAATTTTTAGAGATTAAAATTTAACCAAGTTTTGATTGTATATATTCGGCTTACATGCACATTTTAACCGATGTCTTCCTTTTATCGAGTATGGATATTTTTGAAGGGAACCAACACATTCGTTAGTTCTGGAATATTTGCTGAAAAAATCCAAATGGTGCACCCAAACCAAGTTGGAGTACTCGGAAGGGAAACCATTTGTGAAGAAATTTCGAATGGTGCATCCTTGGCCGAGTAGGAGTACTCGGAAGGGAAACCATTTGTGAAGAAATTTCGAATGGTGCATCCTTAGCTGAGTATGAGTACTCGGTCGGGAGGGAAACCATTTGCGAAGAAATTCCGAATGGTGCATCCTTGGCCGAGTAGGAGTACTCGAGAGGGAAACCATTTGCGAAGAAATTCTGAATGGTGCATCCTTGGTCGAGTAGGAGTACTCGGGAGGGAAACCATTTGTGAAGAAATTCTGAATGACACATCCTTAGCCGAGTAGGAGTACTCAGGAGGGAAACCATTTGCGAAGAAATTTTGAATGGTGCATCCTTGGCCAAGTAGGAGTACTCGGGAGGGAAATCATTTGCGAAGAAATTTTGAATGGTGCATCCTTGGTCGAGTAGGAGTACTCGGGAGGGAAACCATTTGTGAAGAAATTATGACTAGAAAAATAAATGATTATAGACATGCCGAACAATGCGTTTCATTAATTCAGTTAAAAAGGTGTGCCTCGTTAAAACCTTCTCGGTAAAAACCCTTTCATGTTCTTGTAGGGATAAAAAGCCGGGTAAGGAAAAATAGTACATCACCCAATTACATAATCAACTAAAATAATATTTAAGATGGGTCGAATTCCATGTTCTTGGCACCACTTTTCCTGAAAGCTCTTCTAGATTGTATGCTCCATTGTTGAGGTTTTGCCGGACTCTAAATGGGCCATCCTAATTGGCTGCTAATTTCCCTTCCCGGGAATTTTTTCGTGCATCGCTCTGAACTCTTAAGACTAGGTCTCCTTCTTTGAATTCTCTTGGCCTTAACTTTGAGTTGAACCTCCTGGTCATCCTCTGCCTGCATGCTTCGGTGGTTAGACGTGCTCGGTTGAGCACTTCTTCGACCAGATCAAGCTCAACCCTCATGGAATTTTCATTTTGGGATGCTTCGAAGTTTTGTCTTTGGAAGGTAGGTTCCCCTACCTTTACCGGAATCATAGCTTCGGTTCCATATACCATTCTGAAGGGTGTTTATTTGATTGTTGATTGTGGGGTGCACCTGTATGCCCACAAAACTTCAGGTATCTCTTCGGCCCATGCACCCTTAGCTGCACCCAGCCTTTTCTTCAGCTCTGACAAAATAACCTTGTTGGCAGATTCCGCTTGCCCATTCGTTTGCGGGTGTTCGACCAAGGTCACCCTATGTTTTACTCCTAGTTCCTCCAGGAAGGTATTCAGCTTTTTATCCGTAAACTGCAGCCCGTTATCGGTGATGATCACATGCGGAATGCCGAAATGCGTGATTACGTTCTTCCATAGAAACTTCTACACATTTTAGGCTGAAATGGTTGCCAGGGGTTCGGCCTCTATCCACTTTGTAAAGTAATCAACGACTACTATAAAAAAAAATTGCATTGCCCCTTGGCTATGGGAAAGGGTCCCAAAATATCGACCCCCCAGACAGCGAAGGGCCATGGTGACGAAATGGCATGTAGCTCGTCGGCGGGCTGGTGAATAAGGTTTCCATGCTTTTGGCATTGGGTGCACTTTTTGATGTATTCGGGACAATTAGACTTTAGAGTTGGCCAGTAATATCTTGCTCTTAGCACACGAGTGGCCATTGTTCGTCCACTCGAATGCATGCCACAGATTCCCTCATGCAGCTCTCTTGTGACATACTCGGCCTGATCCTTGTCGAGGCATTTAAGCAAAAGGGTGGAATACCCCCTCTTGTATAACTCTCCGACCACTAGAATGTATCTTGCAGGGCTAACGCACAACCTTTTTGCCTTCTCCTTGTCCTCCGAAAGAGTACCTTGTAACAAATAATGTTGGATCTCATGTATCCAAGGGTCTTTGGGTGCCGAGACCTGCATGCATTCCTCGGTGGTTACACTCGGATCTGGTAACACTTCCTGAATGAAAGTTCTTAGCTGCCCTGGCTTCTGAGTGCTGGCTAATTTGGCAAGCTGATCGGCCCTATCATTGTGTTCTCGAACCAAGTGCTTTACTTGGACCTCGTCGAACTCTTGTTTTAGTTGTATGAAGGCATGATAGTATTTCAGCAGTTGTGGATCTTTAACCTGGAAAACACCATTAACTTGTTCAACCGCAATTTGAGAATCACTCCAACATTCTACTTTTGGAGCCCCCATCTCCTTGGCTAACCTGAGTCCGGCTAGTAATGCTTCATATTCAGCCTGATTATTAGATGCTTTGAAACCGAACCGTAAAGACTGCTCCAGTCGTATTTGGTTTGGTCCTTTCAGGATGACACCTGCCCCACTCCCACGTCGGTTGGATGAGCCGTCAATATGCACAATCCACCATTCATCTTCGAAGTGCTCGACGGGGTGCAGCTCATTGATGAAGTTTGCCAAGCACTGTGCCCTGATGGGACCTCTCGACTCATACCTTATATCAAACTTTGAGAGCTCTATTAACCATGCCATCATTCGTCCGACCAGTTCCGGCTTCTTCAAAACCTTTGTTATAGGGCAGTCAGTTTTGACGACTACTTGATGTCCCTGAAAGTACTGTCTTCAGGCGCCTTGCAGCGTTAACTAGTGCCAAAGCTGCCTTTTCTATCATTTGATACTTCGTCTCGGCTTCCTGCAGTACTCGGCTGAAGGGGTATTCGGCTGATCAAATATATGGGTGCTTGGCCCTATTCATGTTCATGGGCTAGTACTGCGCTTATGGCTTCTTGAGAAAACGAGATATACAGTACTAATTCCTTTTGGGGGTCCGGTTTCTTGAGTATCGGTGGGGCGGAAAGGGTTCTCTTCAGATCTTGAAAGGCTTCCTCACACTGTTGGTCCCATGAGAAATTCTTGGATGCCTTCAACAACTTCATGATAGGTTTTGCCTTTTCGGCTATCCTAGGTAAGAATCGCGATAAAGAAGTGATCCTTCCTGTCAGCCTCTGGACCTTCTTTGGAGTTTTCAGACTTCTCATACAAACAACAACTTGATATTTATCTGGATTCGCTTCTATGCCTCAACAAGTTAACATAAAGTCCAAATACTTTCCTCCTTGAACACCAAAGACACATTTTTCTAGATTCAGGCGCATGTTACGCTTTTTGAGCTCGACAAAGATCTCCTCGAGGTCCTTCTTGTGCGTGCCGGCATTGGAAGACTTAACTACCATGTTATCAACATATACTTCCAGGTTTCTTCCTAACTGCTTCTGGAAAACCTTGTCCATTAGCCTTTGGTAAGTTGCCCCGACATTTTTCAAGCTGAAGGGCATAACTCTATAGCAATAGTTGGTTGATTCGGTGATGAAAGCAGTCTTGTCCTCGTCCTGGGGGTACATTCGGATTTGATTGTAGCCTGAGTATGCATCCAAAAAGTTGAGGAAGGTGTGCCCGGCCGCCCCATCGACTAGTCGATCGATGTTTGGCAAAGGGTATGCATCCTTCGGGCATGCTTTGTTCAGATCTGTGTAGTTTGTACACATTCGCCATTTACCGTTCGACTTTTTCACCATGACTACATTGGCTAACCAAGTGGTGTACTTAACTTCTCGGATGAAGTTAGCTGCTATCAACTTTGTTACTTCTTCTGATACTGCCTTCCACCTCTCATCCCCTATCTTTCTTTTCTTTTGAGCTATCGGCCTTGCCACTCTACAGATTACCAACTTGCGATAGTGGAAATTTGGATCGATACCCGGCATGTCTGAAGCTTTCCAGGCGGACAAGTCGGCATTTTGCCCAATCATGCTTTGGATTAGAAGCCAATCTTTTTCTGATAAATTGCTGCCAAGGTATGTGACTTGGCTTTTCAATTCACCGATCTGAAATGCACAGGTTTCCTCATTTGGTTCGGCACGTTTGTCTTCATCAGTTCTGGGATCAAGATCCAAGGGTTGGGCTGAAGGTTCAGCTGCCGAGACAATGTTTACTGACTTGTACTCCTCTTCCTTTAACTAGATGACTTTGAGGCTAGCTAGGTAACACTCCCTGGCCGCTTTTTGGTCGGCGTGAATTATGATTATTGTGCCTCAGCCGGAGGGGAACTTCATTGCTAGATGTGGAGTGGATACTATGGCCCCCAGAGCATTCAAGGACGATCGTCCGAGCAGTATATTATATGAAGTGTTAGTGTGCACCACAATGTACCTAACTTTTATAGTCTTGTACTTCTTTTCCCCATATCCGAAGGTTGTGTTCAATTCTATACATCCCCTAGTGTTAACCCTTTCACCTGAGAATCTGACCAGGGGTTCGTCATAGGGCATAAGTTTCTTTTCCGGTATATCCAACTGCTTGAAGGTGCTCCAATATAGAATGTCGGCCGAGCTTCCTTGATCTATAAGAGTTTTTCGGACTGTGCGATCAACTATGTCAACGCTGATAACCATCGGATCATCCTATACGTGGTT
This sequence comes from Pueraria montana var. lobata, assembly GCA_026413185.1. Classification (NCBI taxonomy): domain Eukaryota; kingdom Viridiplantae; phylum Streptophyta; class Magnoliopsida; order Fabales; family Fabaceae; genus Pueraria; species Pueraria montana. The sequence goes on from CM048647.1 coordinate 46,987,988, forward strand.
GGAACCCTGAAAGTCTGCATATGTGAATGTAATTGGTGGCATTTTCAGCTTGCTCGCTGTCGATGTCATATTGACTGACCAAACTAGACAGAGATGTCTCTTCCTGACCAAAGAGGTACTACCTCCTTCAGCGAATCCTTCCACAATCGTGTTAATCACTCTTCGAGGATGCTCATGGGGTTTAACTTCTTGTCGCTCCCGAGATCTACTTCTTTGCCTTTCGACCTTTCTGTCACGTTCTCGGTCATAGTCACTATCCCTCTTGTAAGTTCTATCGTCATCTTTGTACCTTGAGTACTGAGACCTTTCTATTCTAGGATTATGAACGAAGTCTTTGAGATGTCCCATTTTGATTAGGTCCTCAATCTTGTCTTTGAGTGCCGCACACTCTTCTGTGGAATGACCTCTATTACGATGGTATCGGCATTGCTTGCTGTAGTCGGCCTTAGGAGGCGTGTTAGTTCTTTTCGGCACAACCAATATTTCGGTTGCAAGAGCTTGCTCAAGTATCTGGGAGCGACTAGTGTTGAGCGGAGTATAGGTCGTGTATCGGGGGCCGCGATACTCCCGATCCTTGTGAAACTTCTCTTTTCCCTTCCCCTGGTTATCTTCTTCATGTTCTTTCTTCCCTGTATTGGCTTCTGCTCGGACTTGGTTTCGATACTTGGCCAACTCTTCCATCTGCATGTACTTTGCTTCTCTTCGTCGGAGGTCATCCATGTCGAGTGCCGGTTTCTTACAAAGACTATTGACAAAAGATCCTGGCCGAAGGGCCATCACCAAGTGATGCATGGCTACCGTTGGGTCCAGGTTACGGATGTTTAAGGAAACCTTACCGAATCTTTCCATGAAAGTCCGAAGGGATTCCTTCTTTTCCTGTCGAATGTTCACCAACGCGACCAAAGTCAAGTGATGGGGTATGCTTGTTGCGAACTGAGTGCCAAATCTAGCCGCAAGTGTTTCAAAGCTATCAATGGAATTAGGTGGAAACCGAGTAAACCAATTAAGGGCTTGTCCCTTTAGGGACATGGGGAATACCCTACATAGGATAGCTTCTTCGGTGGTATAGAGACTAACTTGGGTCACATAGACGTCTATGGGCTCATCCGGGTCAGTGCTACCATCACATCGGTCCAAGCTGAGGCTTTTCCAACTTGGGGGAGAGGGGTTTCCATAATTCCGAAAATGAAAGGATGTCTGCAAGGGTGTGATTGAGTGTTGGCGGTAAAGGTTGAGAGCCGATGTGTCACCCCCTAAATGCTGAGATTGGTCGTTGACTCGCCTTCATGCTGTTGGCTAGGAGTTTGGTCGTCGGGTTTCCAATTGTTGTATGCCTAGTGCTGATGATCCGGGTATATCCATGTGTGTGTGACTCCGAGTAGTAATCATTCCTTGAGGGGTCGTGGGATAAGTTTTACCAGAGCCCCACGGTGGGCGCCAAAATGTTCCTGTCTGAGGGTAACAGGGTAATTCTTCTTGTGACGATATCTTCAATCCAAGGTCTTCTGCAAGCGTCCGAGCCCTCCTAAGTGGAAAGAGGAGTGGGTACCTCTAAAAGGCATTCCAATGCTCAAGTCAGCTTTCAGCTCAGAGCATTTAATAAGGGTAATAAATGAGTGTTAGAAGTTACCGTACTACGAGAATCGTACTCCTTTTTATACTAACCTTACTGGGCCCTTGGACTTTTATGGGCCTTGATTATGCTAATGATTTGTTATTGTTAATTAAGATTGCTTAATTACCTTATAATTTTTAACTGTCCCCTTAATATCTTTTTAGTAGAGTTTATCTTGCCTGAATATTCTTCAAGGTGTTTGGTTATTATAATGCCGAATACCCAGTCATGTGTATTCAGCATTTCAGCCCATTACCTGTTCTAGTTACTGTGATTGTCGAATATACTTCCAGCGTGAAGGGCATTCGGTTGAGCTTTTACCAAATATATGTTTTGAAAGGTATTCAGCAAAGAATTCGGCTAATCTTCTTGTCGAATACTCATCTGTTGTGGAGGGCATTTGACTAATTGTATAGCCGAATGCTTCTCCGGTAAATAGGGTATTCGGCTAATTGTACAGCCGAATACCCTCTCAGGTATAGTAGCCTCTTTATATATATATATATATATATATATATATATATATATATATATAGGTTAGAGTTAATATCCCGTCTGTCTTGTTTAATACTGTATCTTTCTGTCCTTTTGAATTCCATTCAAAGTCATTAGGTTTATTAATTAGACATTACCCTTTAGCTACTCTATCATCCGGTGCGTTGGTCAGTCGGTAAGGGTGGTCCCGGTAGTAAGTCCTAGCGAGAGGCAGTAAATTCGTTGGTTTAGCCTGGTGGTCCCGGATTGGGGGGTAGAGAACACTAGAGATAATGTCAAAATTAATAAAAATGATGTCTATGAAAGGAAAAGAAAAGATAGAAGATATAGAATTAGAACAAGAAGAGATAAATAATACCATAATTCATCATGAACTTAGAATTCCTGAAATAGAATCCCAATTAAATAAATGGTCATTACCCAAATTAGAAATATCCACTATGTATAAAACAAGTCTAAAAGACTGGCTTAAAGGAGAATATGTAATTAAAAAAGTAGAAAAAGAAATAAATCTCAAAAACTCTCATGAAACTATCCCTTTAATTTCTAGACAATTAATTGCTGAACATATTAAGAACTATAAATACCTACATACAGGATTAATCCAAATTGCTATTAAACCTTTGTTTAGGCAAGGTATGGATATACCCCTATTTGCATCCCTCAAAGATAATAGGCCTAGAAAATCAAATATTAGCTTTATTTGAAACTAATTTGCATAATGGACCAGTTTATATAAATAATTATCCGAATTACTCAATTGCCCTGTCTAGCTTTCATAACACTCCACATAACATTATGTTAGATGTTAAAATGGTAGATGATTGGAACCCAAATTCAATCCTAATTTCAATAATTTATAGAATATACTATAAAGTAATGAAAACCTAATTAGCTCCAGGAGCTCTACTAATGTCTCCTGCAGATGAAACAACATTATTACTAGTAAACCCCGAAAAGGTAAATGCTACTGTACCAAAAACCTTAAAACATGAAGAGATAACTAGTGGTTTGAAATGGAAATTAGAAGACCTCCTTCCTCCAAAAAAGCCTGTACCTGTTATGTTAGATGACATAATAGAATACAAATCAGGGACAGTGGAAGTAGCTTTTACTCCACTTCGAAGAAGTAATTCTTTAAGAATTCCCCAAAACTCCTCACCCATTCCAACCAGAAGATTAGTTTCTAATTACACCACTCCAAAAGGGTTATATCTAAAAGGAATTAGAAGTGACCCAGTAATACCTACCCCTGAATATGAAGCTGAAGCATCTGTAGCACCTTCGCTGCATTATGAATCAACCCAACAACAGAATTCACCTACCCAGTCTGATATGAACCAGTTAAATGTTATTAAAGGTTTTGAAATAAACAAAGAACTACTTTGAGAAGAATTCTTAAGAGAAGAAAATAAAGAAAAGAGAAAATGGTTTTTTGAAACCTTTAGCCAAGATGAATTAAAAAATTATAGAGAAAAATATTATGATCATTTAAATGAAATACAAGAGAATATTCCTTATTTTGAATGGTTTGAAATAAACTGTTTACCTAACTTACAGCTAAATATGTTAAAATCTGCAGAAAAAAATATGGAAAATAGCTAAAGGAGAAATCATAGGAATTATTCCTCCTTTAGAAGAAATTAAATTTCCTAACATTCAAAATAAAGAAGTAGTAGCCTCCCCATTTAAAATGCTAACTGAAAATAAAGAATTATTAGAAAGACAACCTGCCAATAGAAACGATATACAAAAAATTCATAATCAACTAAATTATACTAATCAATTACTACATCAAGTAGCAACAGAAATACATAGCTCAGATAAAACACCTAGTAAAAAATTAGAATGAAATTCTAAATTAGAAAAACCTCTAATAAAACCTTTTAAATTCTCAAATGAAGAATTAAAAACTCTAAGAATTGGAAAAGATGAAGCCTTGGAAGAAATAAATAAAAAACTAGATCAACTAAATATCAATAAGATAAATACTATTACAAATATCCCAAAGGAAGAAATAGGAAAAGAATTTGGCGAAGATCAATTTGATGATTCGCTATTTAAATTAAAAGGAAATAATTTTGGAAATAGCTTCAGACATAAAACAACCCCTAGATCAACTACAAGAAATTTTTATAATAGACCAACTCTCCCTGACATTCAATTTGAAGAATGGGAGTTAGAACATCCGTCATCATTTGATGGAACAGGAATTACCGAATGGAATATTGATGGAATGACTGACCATCAAATTCTACGAAAAACAAATGAAATGACTATGGCAGCCTCTGCCTATAGAGTCAAACATTCTGAAGAACAAACTATAAAACTAATTATTGCTGGCTTCACAGGAATACTAAAAGGCTGGTGGGATAATTACTTAACAGCTGAAAACAAAACATATAGTGCCACCAGTGTCAAGCAAGAAAACGAACATACAATTCCAATAATGGTAGAAACTTTAATTATTGCAATAATTCATAATTTTATAGGAGATACTAAATTATTCAATGAAAGAACTTCAGCATTACTTCACAATCTAAGATGTCCTACATTAGGGGATTTTAGATGGTACACTGACAATTTTATGGCAATGGTATTAACCAGAGAAGACTGCCGAGAAACCTACTGGAAAGAAAAATTTATAGCAAGATTACCATTAGTATTTGGAGATAGGGTTAGAAACTTAGAGAACACTTAAAACAAGAATACCCTAATATTACTATAAATGATTTAACCTATGGAAGAATAATTTCAACTATAAAAAATACTGGATTAGAATTATGTAACAACATAAAGATAGAAAATAGGATTAAGAAAAATCAATCCAAAGGAATAAAAAAATTAGGAAACTTCTGTGCTCAATATGGGTATGAAAGACCTTCTCCCCCCTCAGCCAAAACTAAGAAAATTATTAAAAGAAATACACCCAAACCTGCAACAACTAATTATAAACAACCATATAAAAGAAGAAAAAGGTATCCTCAGAAAACCCCAGTTACTAACCAAGAAAACACTAGTACCTCTACTAATAAACGAAAATCTAATATTGTTTGCTATAATTGTGGAAGATTTGGCCATATGAAAAAAGACTGTAAAGTAAGAGAAAAAATTAATGAATTAAACATGAGTGAAGAGTTAAAAGAACAAATAGCCAAAATTATGTTAAATGAGTCCGAAGAATAAGAAGAAGAAGATAATAATATTTATATAGTTCAAGAAGAATCAACCTTTGAAAGTGAATTAGAATTAGAAAATTGTGAGTCTGATGATTGTGAATGTTCCTATAAAATTAACATGATAAGATAAGAAGCTAAATTAGCTTTAGAAATGGTAGATAAAATAGCTAGTGAAGAAGAAAGATATGAATACTTAACTAAAATAAAAAATATGTTGTTAGAGCAAAGATGAAGAACCTATTCCTAAAATGGAAAATTTTGAAGGATATTATTTTGCCAGTATCCTAAAGAAATCTGAAATACAAAAAAGAAAAGTTACTATAAATGATTTACAAAAAGAGATAAATGATTTAAAATCAGAAATACAGGTTATAAAAACAGAACTAAACAAATTAAAAGAAAATGATATTGTACAAGACATTACGTTATTAAAGTTAACAGATCCCTTAAAAGAACCAGAACTTGAGCCTAAAGTAGAAGAATTAGAGTCAATAAAGAAAATTAAAACATTACAACAGAGATGGCAAGCAAAAGTAACCTTAAAAATTGGATAATCTTTTCATAAAAACTTTACATCATTAATAGATTCAGGAGCTGATCTTAATTGTATCCAAGAAGGATTAGTTCCCACTCAATATTATGAAAAAACATTGCAAAAATTAACAGCAGCTAATAATGCAAAATTACAAGTACAATATAAATTATCTAATGCTAGTATATGTAATAAAGGAAAATGTTTTAAAAATACATTCATACTAACCAAAGATATTAATGAAGAAATGATTTTAGGAACTCCTTTTTTAACACAAATATATCCTTTTGAAGTATCTGAACAAGGGATTAAATCAAAAATACATAATCAAGAAATTATCTTTGAATTTTTAAATCCAATAAAACAAAAAGAATTACATAATATAAAAGAAACTGAAGAAACCTTTATAAATAATAAAAATAATCAAATAGATTTATTACAAAAAGAAATAACATATAATCGTATAGAAGAACAATTAAAAAAACAAAACTATAAAAGAAAAAATTAAAGATATCGAAAACTCTTTTTGGAATAGAAAAACTTTTACCGTAAGTCTACCCTATGAAGAAGACTTTCATGAAAGCAAAATTCCTACTAAAGAAAGACCGGTGCAAATGATTAAAGAAACATTAGAATACTATAAAAAAGAAATACAAGGATTTTTAGATAAAGGACTAATTAGACCCAGTAAGTCTCCATGGAGTTGTGCTGCCTTCTATGTGCAGAATGCCTCCGAAATTGAAAGAGGAGAACCTAGAATGATTATTAATTACAAACCTTTAAATAATGCATTAAAATGGATAAGATATCCATTACCAAATAAAAAAAGATTTAATCAGAAGATTATGTGATGCAGGAATATTTTCGAAATTTGATATGAAATCAGGATATTATCAAATAAAAAAGAAGAGAAAGATAAATATAAAACCACATTTGCAGTACCATTTGGACATTATGAATGGAATGTAATGCCTATGGGACTAAAGAATGCCCCATCTGAATTTCAAAATATTATGAATTCAATAATAACCCCTTATAGTCAATTCGCATTAGTCTACTTAGATGATGTGTTAATCTACTCGACCTCGGTAGACCAACATCTTAAACATCTAAAAACTTTTAAAAATATAATTAAACAAAATGGAATTCTTATATCAAAAAAGAAAATGAAATTGGCATAAACCAAGATTAGGTTCTTAGGTCATGAAATATACCAAGGAAAAATCACTCCCATAGCCAGAAGTATAGACTTTGCTTCCAAATTTCCTAATGAAATTAAGGATAAAAATCAATTACAAAGATTTTTAGGATCTTTGAATTATGTGTCTGATTTTATCCCCAATATTAGAATTATCTGTAAACCTCTGTTCAATAGGCTTCGAAAAAATCCTAAGCTTTGGTCCCCTGAATTAACCTAAGTAGTAATTAAGGTGAAATCCCTAGTTAAAAGCCTTCCATGTCTAGGTATCCCTCATCCCGATGCCTTTATGATAGTGGAAAATAATGCCTCTGAAGTTGGATTTGGAGGTATTCTTAAACAAAAATTTGCTGAAAATCAAAAAGAACAAATTGTCAGATATCATTCTGGTGCTTGGATGGAAGCCCAATTGAAATATAGTACTATTAAAAAAGAAAATTTATCTATAGTACTATGTATTATGAAATTTCAAAGTGACTTAGTAAATAAGAAATTTTTATTAAGAATTGATTGCCAGTCGACAAAAAATGTTTTAGAAAAAGATGTTAAAAATATTGTTTCAAAACAAATCTTTGCCAGATGGCAAAGTCTTTTATCTTGTTTTGATTTTGAAATATAATTTATTAAAGGAAAAAATAATTCTATTCCTGATTTCCTGACCCGTGAATTTTTACAGGGAAATAATCCACCAAGATGAGGCCCACTGCCCCATCTAGCTCAAAGGCTTTATCGCTAGATGATTTTGCCCCCATCCTATTCCAAACAGGTAGAAAAATCTCCTCAGAATTCCAGAATTCTCCTAAAATCCATTGCCTCTACATCAAATAGATTCACCCCTTTAATTCCGAAAACAGCTACCTCGAAATCTTCAGAAATATCCACTTCTTCTTCTCAAGCCATTTTCGAGCCTCTTGATCACTATATCAAGGACTCTTGTAAAAGAATCATTTCTCTAGAACCTGAATTTGATGAATTATCTGCTTTTGAAATAATCAACAAGTTCTCACCACCAGGGTGGGGATGGATCCCAAAAGACCAAAATTTGAAAATTTCCATGAAATTCTATCAATTCATCTTGATAGATACTAAATCAGTCAAAATAGTTCACAATACTAATCAAAATGATCCTTCAATTATTAGCTTTTCCAGTTTAAAAATATTAAAAGTTTTGAATTTTTCTGAATGGTCTCAAAATCCCTTGACAGAAAAGAAATTTTCTAGACCATTTAATCCCCCTTCATACAATTATTTTGATTATCAAGAAGCTTGGAATAAAGTTCTTCTTGAACCTAATCCCAATCACTCTTGGTACATCAGTTTTAAGAATTCCCTTCTCAATGAATTACCCACCTGGTTCCAAGAATGGTTCCAATTTGTTGGCCCTGTAAAAGCCATCTTTCCCAAAGAAGTAGTAAAGTACTACAACAATTATAAAGAATTAACCCCTAGAATTCCCAACCATATGAAATTATTAACATTTTGCTCTAATATGGGAGTAAGTTGGTTGCTCCATAATAAGTATGAATTTCATCAGCAACTTCCCGTGCCTTATCCAAAGGTGCTCTATCTCAGAACTAAAGTTTTTTGGTGGAAAAAAATATAACATTGAATTTCTGGCCACCAAGTTTCGCTCTTGGAAAAATGGAAAAGTAATAATGCCACCACCCCCTGAAAAGAAAGCATCAAGCACAAAAAAGATTCCTTTTGAATTACAGCTTGCTGCCTTATCAAAGAAGAAAAGAAAAGTATGTGGGCTACCTTGTCATCCATAGCCTCAGAAGAAGAAAAAGATGAATTAGAAGACAGTAATCCTTATCTTCAAAATGAGGATGATTGTTTTGGAATCCAGCAGGCTCCCAGCCTAGATGATTTGTGAAGGTCTGTCAACAGAGTCATCAGAAAAGACTCATTGGTTGACCCCTGCATAATTACTGAAGGAATAAAGATTAAAGTGGTGAATTATTGGCCGGCAGAATATTTTGAAATACTCAAAAGATTTAAAGCAAAGAAGACTTTTGGCTTTCTGGTCGACCATCTTTATTAAAGTAAGTCAGAACAGATAGCCACAGTGAAAAGCAATCAAGCTTGAATTTAGAATTCGGTTTTGAAGTCCGTCGACAAGTTGAAGTCCGCATTTGGTGTCCGTAGACATTTTGAAGTCCGGATTTGAAGTCCATGTACCTTTTAGAATTCTATAAATAATTGTAATCTGAAGGAGGGGGCATCGATCATAGAACCCTCTATCTCTCTCTTTTACTCTCTCTTCTCTCTAAATTTATCTTTTGTAATTCAAGAGTGTTCTCTGCAACCTCTTATTGAATTTGAATTGAAGAAATTTTGTAAGTTCTGAAATCTACTTTGCTATCTTATTTTGAAGTTACTTTGCGGTATTCATAATTTCTACATTTGATAACCTATTACTATTCCTGAATTTACATATTATCCATCTATATTAAATATGTATGCATCGATCCTCGAATCTGGTATATATATATATATATATATATATATATATATATATATATATATATATATAGGAAATAAAGGGTTATGTTAATATTGGGACTAAAATTTTAGTTTAACCTGTTTATCTAAATTTTCAAACGTATATTGTGCGTGTTGAATTGAAGTTATTTTATATAACGGCTTCAAAGTCATGGTTACTCGGCCATTGGTTTGTTGAATTGCTGGTTAGCAACAAAGTCTTTCCTGGTCATCTTTCGTTGTGTAAACTTCGATCTATAAAAAATGTAGGAGGTCTATTAATTTAATATATAGGTTTTTTTTTACAGCAATTTTAATATATAGGTTAGAAACCCTTAATCGGTCTTTCATCCTTCACAAAAATATGTTTGCATTTTCTATTTTGTTTCTCACGGTCAAGGGAGTTTACACAAGGGTGTTTTATAGCATGAGTTTAATATAATCAACAACGAGTATAAATTTTTTTATACTATTATCTAAGATTATCTTCACACAAAATGAGTTTAATAATACATATATAACAATTAACACGCACGCTGAAAGAATTAATTCATGAAAAGCAAGAGTTTTAGAGGTGTGCTCATAGGAAGTCAAGCACCTTGCGCCAAGAGAGGGTGTATTTTTTATCATCGAAGAAGTGCCCAGCGCCAGGCAGAACGGCACCCGCACCTTGTTCAAGTTTTAAAACTCTAAATAATTGAGATAAGAAAAGAAGAAAAAAAGAGGAGACTGATCATTTTTTCAAATTAAAACAGAGAGAGAGAGAGTTTAGGGTCTCAGGTTTCTTCTTTACATTTTATTTGAAAGTTTTGTAATCTTCAATGTATTCAAGGATGGTGATTGCCATAACATGTGTGGCTAAACATCTCTTGTTGGAAGTTGTGAGGTACTCTAAATCCAATCTCATATATTGAACTTTATATGAATAAAAGTTCTATCATAGTTTATAGTTCGTGTTATAGTACCATTTTTTTGTGCTTAATGCTTTTTGTAGCCTAATCACCCATTGGGATGATTTTAGAATTTGTTGTGATTGGAAAATCATGATTTAAATTTGGAAATGAAATTGGAACCTATTATGTTATGATCTAGGGATGGATTGTAATGTTTTAACTTGTAAAGAGGATTGCTATGTTAATCAAGCTTTTATAATTTATTTTCTTAGGGATAAGGAATAAGTTATAAAATTGAGAATTTTTATTTTTAAGGAATTGAAAATGCAAAGAAATAGTGTCTCTAGTACAACTGAAATATAATTTTGGGATAGAACTTACTTTTGTTGCCTTGAGATTGAGATTTGAAACTTTTAAAATTGTTAACTTTTAAAATTTTAGTTCAAGAAATTTATTTTTGAAATATGACACAAACTTTGGTTAGTTTCAATAGAGGAGAAACTGGAATTGTTAGGCATTGAGCCAAAGTTCTCTAGGGAAACAATATTTTATTTACATTGTCTACTTGCACGATTAGGTGCACTTATCTAACATAGTTCAACAACTACCTATCAAATTTGACCTTTTGGTTTTCTAATTGGTTGTTAATTTCAGTTTTCTTAAATTCTATTTTTTTAATATATATAATTTCTATAATCATTTAGTAATGATGTGCTATGTATTTAGATATATTATGTTGCAACTACTACGAGGCCACATAAGACTTATTAAATTTAGGGTCTTATTAATTAATGCCCTAAAGACACTAATTATGAAATTAAAAGAGAAATGTTTTTATTTGAAATCATATGAGAGCGCATTTCAAAATTATAAGAGAAAACATTTTTGTGCATCCCAATATAATACTTTTCCCTTTTATTTCTTTAACCAGAGACATTGATTATAGCATTTGCCATATATCTAAATACATATCACATTATCAGTAAGTAATAAAGAAATTATTTTCAAAATCTTTAAAATATAGACTTAAAAAAATTAAAAAATTAAAAAAAATTAACAATATATACGAAGAGCAAATATATATTATAATTTTCATATTTAAGTTAAAGAGTGTGTTTAATTATGCATTCTAGTAGTTTATAAGTTATTTTGACTAGCTTATAAACTACATTTACTAAACTAAGTTGTACTAGATATGATAGGATTGTTTATCATTTAATAATTCCTTGTTGTTTTTTTTATTATATTATATGTGTGAAATATTTATTGACTTGGCTAATGACTAGTCTTTGTCGAAAAATCTGGTTAATCACTTTTAGTAAGGTCTTATCTCTTAATCACACTTTTCATTCACAAGACTTTAACTCTTAACCTTATTTAAGAGATTCGAGTTCAATTCTACACAGACCAATATATTGTTGGTTAATCACTTACGCATTGTTTGTTTGAGAAGATTTTGGGAAGAGATAAGTAGGTGAGAGAGAAGTGTGATAGAGAATGGAATTTTTTGTTGTTTTGTAAAGGAAAGAAGTGAGAGAAGAGGGAAAAAGATTAGTGGGACCCATTAAATAAAATGAAATGACATGTTTATCCTTTTATTTTGGAATATGTAAATATGTCATTAGGGATAAAAATGTCTTTATAATACGTACTCACTTTTTTTCTCTTCTACTTCTTTTTTACTTTTCTCAATCCAAACAACTTAAAAATTTATCCATTTTCTCCTCATTCTCTCTTCTCTTCTACTTCTTTCTATTATATTTCTCTCTTTTTAAAATGGGTTAACTAAGTTTTTAATACCTAAATTTTTTCAAAATTTGATTTTAGTCCCTAAACTTTAGTTTGATTGGTCAAGGTTCCTAAACTTTTTAAAAAATTAGTTTTTAGTCCCTGAACAAAATTTTGACCGGTCAAAATCCCTAAACTTTTTAAAAATTCAGTTTTTAGTCATTGAATTAATGAAATTTCAGGGACTAAAAACCGAATTTTTAAAAAGTTTAGGGACTAAAAACCAAATTTTTAAAAAGTTTAGGGATCTTGACTAGTCAAACTAAAGTTTAGGGACTAAAAACCGAATTTTTAAAAAGTTTAGGAACCTTGACCAGTCAAACTAAAGTTTAGGGACTAAATATCAAATTTTAAAAAAGTTTAGGAACTAAAAACTTAGTTAACCCTTTTAAAATCTATCATCATCAAACAAAGCATTAATCATTTTTACTAAGTTTCTTTTTGTTTGAGTATATATCATTTGAGAGATAAAAAGTTTCATACAACAAAAACAAAAAATTAAAAGTATAATTAAATAAAATATATATTTTTATATAATCAACATGAATTACCGACATGTTGATCTGAGTGGAATTAAACTCAGATTTCTTAGCCAAAGTCTTGAATTCAACTTTTGTAGATAATAAAAAAATGTAATTAAAAAGAAATATCTCACTAAATGTAATTAATTAGTTAAATTTTCCAATGAAAATTAATTATTAACAAAATCAATAAATACTTTACGATAATAACATAATTAATAAAAAAAATACCATCAAGATTAATTCTTGTCGGCTATGCTAAATGCTCCTCGATCGTATTATATAATACACAAATAAAAATCTGTGACCAGAACAATCCACGCCGATCTAACGCAGCAACTCCTGTCACTACTCACATGAGTATCTTTGGTTTTTTCAGGGACATATCTTCGACTCGTGTATAGATTCTAAGAATAGCCAGATTTGTGGCCCGTAAATTGTCTCAAAAGTGGCCCTGACCAGAGAGGCTTTGTCCAAAAAAACCAAGCGTGAAAATTTTTGTCTTTTATCGGTTCATGTTTTTCCACCTCAATTTGGCACGCTAAGAGAATGAGAATCGGTGTCTTTTCTCACATTTTTATATATTAGTAATTGCCTCGTACGCCGTGATCGATCGGTGATCCATGCCAAAAGTGAGTGGGGGAGAGAGCATTAACTCTAGAGCATCCAATACGTCTCGATCTCCTTGGAAAAGATATATCTATGACAGCGTAACCCTGCAATCATTATAATATGCTTTTCATGGACCATAGCAATTTAAGGAGTGACCCCTTCTGTTTCCAAATGATTCTCCAACTCCAAACTCATCATTCCACGCGTGTATCCCTCATTTTCTGCTCTTTAAAACCATCTGATTTTTTCCTGTAGGTATCGTATAACTTTTTGATACAGAGATCACACGTATCCTCTTTCATTATAGATAATCTTATTTAAATTAGATAAAATTATTATTAATAACAAAATATCATATGACTGTACTCAAAATATCATATACTAAAATAATGTGTTGCGAGTCCCACATAGGATGGTTAACGAGCCTGGTGAGTGCTTATATAGCTGGGTAGGCCACCCCCTTATGAACCGGTTTTTAAGGGGACCTTTCGGATGCCTGGCTGAATTTGATATGGTATCAGAGCTGGTTCTGCCCGGTGGTGTGGATAGTCCGCTAGCCCTCGCTTGTGGTGACGAGCCCAGGCTCGAGGGGGCGTGTTGCGAGTCCCACATCGGGTGGTTAACGAGCCTGGTGAGTGCTTATATAGCTGGGTAGGTCACCCCCTTATGAACCGATTTTTAAGGGGACCTTTCGGATGCCTGGCTGAATTTGATATAATGTCTATAAATAGGGAGAACTCTCACCTTATAAGTAAATTTTGTAGGATTGAATTAATCCCATAACTTACTTTTTAAGATGTCCAGTCCTGCAAACTTCACGTTCGAGATATCCAGACCCACTTAACCCACTTTCTAAGAGTATAAAGAGAGATTAATTTCATATATTAATTTCAAATTCTGATTTGTTTACATGTCAACATGCTATCAAAAGTTAGTGTGTATTTAGATTCATATTAGCAATATTTTGAAAACCAGACCGATCATTGAACCGGTCAAGACACTGGTTCAAGGTTCAATGGTTCAACCGTGGTTGAACCGTGGTCGAACCGGTATTAATAAAATAATAATAATAAAATAATTTATAAAATAATATTAAATAAATGTAATATCACATAACTTTATAACATTAAAAACTAAAATAAAACTTAAAACATCACTTTACAAGGTTTTAACATTCAAAATATATATAAAAGTTTAATCAAATATACCATAATACTTAAGTTCAAATTTTAATAAAATAAAATAATTTCCATTAACAACAACAAATTTACATTTAGAATAAAGAAAGAAAATGACAAATTAATATAATATAAAATTATCAAAAATCAAGATATAAAAAATTTATAAATTAATACAAATGAGCAAATTATATGTTTTACAAGAAAATAATAATAATAATTGATAAAATAATTTATATCTATTTGAGATATTTATTAAATATGTGTTTTTATTTATCTTTAAAATATTTTATATTAAATTTAAAATTTTTAATGAAAATAAATAAAAATTAAAAAAATACCGGTTCAAATCGGTTTTTGGTACCGATTCTTGACCGGTTTTGGCCCGGTTTGACCGGTTCTTGACCGGTTCCGAATTTCTCCAGTTTTATAGAGTATTCGGACCGGTCACCAGACCGGTTCCCAGTTGAACCGGTCGAACTGGCCGGTCCGGTCCGATTTTGAGAACAATGCATATTAGATATTATAAAATTATATTAAAAATATCATCTAACATAGTTTTAAGTGAAAGTTCATATGTTTAATTTCATATAGAGAAATTAATTTTAGACAAATGCTAACCAGTGCTCTAAAAATATTGGTTAAGAAACTAAAAAGAGAAATGTTTTTATTGGAAGACGCAAAATTGCCCTGTTCATGATTTTTTTGCACTCTCCTATGATCTACACAATAAATACTTTCTCCTTTTAATTCCTTAATCAGTACCCTTAGGACACTGGTTAGCAAGACCCTTAATTTTAAGTCCAAAAATCATATTTTTAGTTAAAATAACTTCAAGCTAGCTTTTAGGTTAAATAAAAAATTTATACCAACTTTCTCCAGTAATATATGTTTAGAATAAAAACATCTAAATATCCTCAAAACACATACTTGCACTATTTCATTCATGGAAACTTTTTTTTTTCTTATACAAGTATTTTCATTGAAGACAATTTTATTTGAAGTGTAGTTGAGTATTGAATATGAATACCTCTCCTAATTGAATTTCAAACCTTAATGGGTTCGTCACCTTATGAGATGTTAATCTCTTCTGCTAAACCTAACCTGGATGGTTCACCATGGAATTTAGGATGTATTCGGTAGAGTGGAATGAGATAGAATGAAAGTGAATTGAGATGAAAGTTTTGAATTAAAGTAAAGTATTTAAGTATGGATCCTACCTTATTTTACTATTCATTTCACTCCTTTTTAGTTTCATTTCACTGCAAACGAGTAAGGTGTTATTGTAGAGTAGTACATGTTGATGCATATATAAGGCCATTTTATGAGCTTGTACGATAATAAAACAGTAAAAGAAAATGACTCAACGGTGTTAACCTCATGATAAGTTCTAGTTAAGATTATTGGAAGTGACATGCCTACCAATGTGTCCAAGCATAGTTGTGCTGCGTGCCTCTAAGCATCTCCACACCACAAGCATGCACACGAGACAAAAACAAGTTGCGGGCGATGAGCATGCATTTAGCCCTTTATTTCTATTGTTGTGTTGTTCGCTGTGTCAGCTTCAAGTCAGTTTCATATTCGAATATACCACCATTCACGACAAGCTAACCCACCAAAATGCTGGGTTCAATTCGATTCACTATTCTTGTCGTGGCCACTGGACCACACAGTGAGTCAAGTACTCTTTATGGGCATAATTTGTAGTGCTCCTAAATTAGTAAATTTTCACATGCTACAGTTTGACACGGTCTCACAAAGATTTTTTAGTTTTTTCTTTCCCTACTCAAGAAATACTAGCGATACTCTCTCTGATACTCTCTTTATGATTGATTAAAATTGGTTAAAAATCACCAATTTAGTGGGTCTCACTTCTAGATGGGAAAAGAAAATCATCAAATGAGATGTGAGATTCACAAAAATTGATGATTTTCAACAAATTTTAACTAATAACAGAAATAGTGTTAGAGGGAGTATTGCTAGCATTCATCTTCCCTATTATCCATGTAACCTTCAAGATTATATTCTTTACTTAATTTGATTTTTAACTTTAATAGTATGAGTTAATTTGCACATAGAGGATATTTTTTAAGAATCAAAATGAGAAACTAAAAGGACTGAATTGATATGAATTTTATAAATTAACATGAACAACTAATAAAACTCGATAAAATTGGAAGAGTAGGCCTTGTAATAAATAATGTTAGCTAGGTGGACATTGACAATTATTAACGTCGTATGAAGATTCAACTGAGAAATTAATATACAGGTCCAGTGGTTCCAATTATTGTGTTGCAAATGCTATAAACAGCAAGAAATAATCGACAGTATTGTACCATAGAATCCTAGGCTTTTTGCCATATAAGAGTAGAGGACAGCCAAATTAACACTCATTGCAAAACGAATGCAATCAAACATATCAGTTGCGTTCAACGTAACGACTATTAAAAAAAATTACTCTCACATTACTTTTGTTTTTGTGTCTAGAAACACGTATTTTTCCGTTAAACATGGATTTAAACGGTTAATCAAGCACATACTAATTCCAACACTGACTAACCACCACAATATCGCTGGATTCATGTACACCCCAACTTTTCCTAGTCTTGGTGAATCATTATTGTCACCGCGGTAAAGCTTGACAACCACCTTCCCATTTTAACCGTTCCTTCCAGAATCTCATTAATCATGATCAGGAATGAGCCTACAACATGACACAAGTGGCTAATAGCTTAAATTATTTAAGTACATGACAAGAGTTTGATATATGGTTATATGTAAGAACAACACCTATATATGAATAGAAAAGTTTCCCATTAACTAGTACTCTACTTCCTTGAGAGATTAGTTTTATGACTTTCAGCTGTAGAAATGTGAACAAAAGCCCCCACAGATAATATTATCTCCTATATGTTAGCACTCAGGCTATATTTAGATTGATGGTAAATGGTGGAGTGGATAAAAGAGTTGATTCATTATGTGTTTTGTAAAAATAGATTTGGATCGAAGGGGATGAGACTTGATCCATCCTATTTTGTTTAGTCCAGTTTTTATTCCCCTCAATTTAGGATGTAGGTGATGGAGCAAAACTTTTAAAATAAAATAAAATATCCTATTTTATCCGACTAAAATAACAATCCTTTGAAAGTAATTTTAAAGTGGGGGTAATATAGGAAGTTAGGAACTATAAAATTATAACTTATTTCATTCTATCATTTTTCAAACATTGGAATGGAGATCCCATTCCATTATAAAATATTCAAACAATAAAATAACATTTTTAATCCATTTTATTTTAATCCATTTTGTTCCATTATGTTTCAATCTACTCAATTTCATTTTTTACCATCGATCCAAACATACCTTCGTAACATACAAACCTATGAAAAAAAGAGAACACTCTCTTATTGGAAAGAAAAAGAAACTTTATATTACTTTATATAAATGATAAGGAAAGAAATTCTATATATATATATATATATATATATATATATATATATATATATATATATATATATATATATATTAATTTTATAGGGTTATTTTTGTAAGAAAAATGGATAAAGAAGTAAATTATATAGCACTAATGACAACAATAGTCACAACAAAAAATTGCCGTATTACCGACCGTCAAAATTTGTCGGTATTGCTAAAAATCCGTCGGTACGGAATATTTACCGACGGATTTCCGACGGACAAAAATTCGTCAATAGAGTAGTCGTAGCTAACAATTTCCGACGGATTTTTATGGCTGTCGAAAGTAGGGGTGTACACGGGTCGGGTTTGGCCGGGTTTGGCCAAACCCGTTACCCGACCCGATCAAAATTTTACGGGTTGGGTTGGATTGGGTTTGTGCAATTTTATTGTGAAATCCGATCCGATCCAACCCGTTCAAAAACGGGTTGGGTCGATCGGGTCAGAACATTTAAAAAAAAATTATTTTGTAAAAATTAGAATTTTTTAGAACAACAATTTATTTTTGCCTAGAACTTTGCAAATATATGATTTCTACATGTCCTCCAAAAAGACCAAATTGTGACAATATTTGATTAATAAAATGAATGGTTTAAATGCTAATACAAATATTTTATTTTAAATAGATATTAGCATGAGAAAACATAAACAAAATCAAGATAAAAAATAGAAACAATTAAAAAAGAGAAATATAATTCATGTGTGCTTAAAAATTAGCAAAAAAATATGGTGTTTTGTATTTCTTAATTTAGTAATATATATATATATATATAACCGGTAGTGTTACAGGAAATAAATGAATATAAATCTGGAAATGTTGAAATAAGTTTTGCTCCTTTAAAAAGAACTAACTAAATTTTTTCCAATTTTTAAATTTTTTAGTTCTACTTCAGAAAATTTGTGAGCCTTTGAAAAAATCCATGTTATTTTACCAAGTGATATTAACCGATACTATTTTTTCGGCTTTTTGTGCATAGGTGGGAATCAAATAATCTAAAGTTCAGGAATATCTTGGATTCCATAACAATCATCTTCATTTTCAAAGTGTATATATATATATATATATATAATTTTATGGTACGGGTCGGGTCGGGTCGGGTCACGGGTTCAAAATGCAAAACCCGTTATCCGACCCGTATACTAATGAGTTGGATTGGGTTGGCTTCAGGTTTGACCCGAACCCAAAAAAAATCCGATCCAAAGTGATTGGGTCGGTTCGGGTTCATGGGTTACCCGATCCGGTGAACACCCCTAGTCGAAAGTTACCGATGGATTTATCTGTGAAAATTTCCGTAGGTAATTACCGACGGATTAATCCTTTGATAACTATGTACAGACTTTTTGACGGATATTCCGTCGGTAATTACCGACAGATAAATCCGTGGGAAATTTTTTACAGATATAATATCCGTCAGAACTGTCCCACATACGTATTTACCGACAGATATCATAGTCGTCTGTAATTTCTCACAGATTTATCCATAGATAATTACCGACGGATAAAAGCCGTCAGAATATAAATAACACTATCTATAGGTTATTACCTACAGATTTATTCGTCGGTAATTATCTACAGATAAATCCATGGGTAACACAGCCTATAAATATGTTTGCATAATTTTCTACCGATTCATCTGTCGATAATTATTTCATTTTTTTAATTATTTTTTATTATTTATTCACTTTTTAAAATAAAATTGTATTTAAAATTCATAGATTTCCTAATTAAGCATTAAAACAATATAGCATTTATATAAAAACATATGGAAAAAGTTCAACAACCATAAAATATATATTATCTTTGGATAATAAAAATTCAACAGCAACAACTTAAAGATTAATTCATAAATGCAAATAGTCAACAAGACACATAATGTACATATAACAATAAAAACCATTCTAAAAATTCAACCATAACATGGAAAAGTAAACGATAAATGATACTATTATGATGACCCCTTATACAATTTAATAATCAGAATATCCTGTGGAATCATGTTGTTGTTCTCCATCAGGCTACTGTTATTGATTGCCATCCTGTTGCTGTTGCTGGTTACCATTCTCTTGCTGCTAGTCACCATTGTCCTGTTATTGGTAGCCATTTCCCTGTTGGTGGTCACCATTCTGTTGCTATTGAAAAATGGTTTGGGTGGCTGCTGCTGGTGGTGGTGGTAAGAATGGGAGAACAATACTGATAAATGACTGAAACTGGCTGCTCATTAGACGAATCTCCTGCCTCAAATGATTAATCTCCTCTGAATCATGAGAGCAGCTAGAAGATGCCTCCATGAAATTGTTCCCATTAACAATCCCATTAGTGATGCCTCCAGTACCATAGACACGTCCTTTATACAGTCCACCAGTGTAACGACCCATCTTCATTACAGATTTGTTATACTAAAATATTTTGTTAATTATTATCATATGAAGCTACCTAGAAAATTTTTCACATTTATCACACATGTATGTATCTACTTTCCTACACATAATGTACATAATCATATCATAAAAGCATTAGGTCTGGCATTACAAAACTTATATATATATATATATATATATGTGTGTGTGTGTGTGTGTGTGTGTGTGTGCATACAATACCAAAATAGTCCTCTTGTATAGGACATTCACAACAACCTAAGTATTTATACATATGACCTAAGTTGGTCCCCATACTATGTACATATATACGAGAACATATCCAAAAAGAGGGATCTCATCCCATCTTCAAGATCTACATCCGCTTCAGTCATGAGCGGCTTGAGAACCTGCAAGATCACCACTATCTACTCCCGTGCCAACCACATGATCATTGCAGTAATACAACACAAATACAAACACAAAAGGCAAGGGTAAGCTTATTTATAAAAAGATCATAGATATACAAAGGTATAAGATTTACTTAAAGGAAAACTAGAATCAATCAATAATAGTAAATCAGATAACATCATCCAATAACACCTACATCAATCTCATATACAATTTCATTATGAAATGTCAAGCTGACTCGACTCCATGGAGATTTCTACAACTTTTGGGCGGTCCCCATAGGCTCCATCCCCTACCACGGTCTCACTCTCTAACCATTCAGGGAGTCCCTTGCACTGACCTTGTGGAGGAAGTGTGGTTTTAATCGAATATAGGCAAGTGTAGGTATTGGCTTACCTCTGTAAGGTTTACAAAACCTTACATCTATAGGAATTCGCCCACTTGTCTATTTTATAGGCTCACCGTTAGCCACCATGAAAACCTCTGGCACTAGGTTGAGAGCCTACCTAGCACCCTCAACTTACGTGCCTACCCATATGCAATGTCATGTAACAAGCCAAACAATTTTGATTGCCACAAGTTCCCTCTATGTAATAAATTTACCATTTTTCTCAAATTATGCTTATGAACCCATCCAGCAGTTTAATAAGCTCAAGTAAGGTATTCTCACACCCTGAATCCTTACTTACAACACAACACCAACTTTAACAAAATGTGAATTTCCTAACATAGTTCTAGAACTTTTGAGGACATCTTCATCACACTCATACCATAGAAATAATTCAATTTAAAATAAATTTGAAAGCCATTTTATAGTGTAGAAAATGAATTCTCGCTTAAGCATCACTTTACTCTCGCTTAAGCTAGAATTTTAGGAATTAATTGTTCATTTCCAGGTTTCCTCGCTTAAGCTAGGATTTCCCTCGCTCAAGCGCGGCCTCGCTTAAGTTAGGATTTCTAGCGCTTAAGCTAGAACAACTTTCAGACCAAAAATGTCCTCTATCCCTTATCTCGCTTAAGCGAGAACCACTCTGTTCTTAAGCGAAACATGGTTATAGAACCTTGAAAACATGCTTAAAACTCTTTAATGGCTACGAAATTCATTCCAATTCGAATTTTACATCAAGCATAACATATATACATCATTCCACACTCAAAATTAACATTCTAATCATAGAATATACAAATAAAGCATTCAATTATATTAAAGTTTCCTTTACCTAAAATTCTTGACTCAAAACCTTGAAGAAGAAGCTAGGGAGGAGACTTGGTGATTCAAGAATGATCTCTACTCAACTTTTGCTATGAAATCAACTAGAGGAAACCTAAATCAATCCCAAAATGAGCTTCAATCCAATTTTGACCCACAAACCAAGATTCTACATGAAACCCATTTCTCATGTTCTTGGTAGGAGTTGAGAAAGAAACTAAGAGATCAAGAATAAAAAGGAATTGAACTTGCCAACTAGAATTCAACTAAGGAGACTCTAGAGAAGAAGAAATCAAGCTTCAAAATTGGTGTAGAAATCCTACTTCAGTTCAAGAGAAAGAGATACTTAGAGAGGAAGGAAGAAGAATGAAGAAAATGGGAGAATGGGAAGCTTTGCACGTTTAAAGCTTTGAAAGTATTTGAAATTTTGCTATTACCACCTATGTTTCCTTTAAAGGTACCCGTTTCTCTCTCTTTTTTTTTTTTCTTTCCTACAACTCAAGGAACTCATCTAAAAGTCCCAACCATCTAACAATAACACTATGGCACATAACAAAACATAGAACTTAAGTTTTTTTTTTTTTATATCAAATAGCATAATTTAAATTTTGTTTTCTCTTTCATTATTAATCAAACACTTAATCCTACAATTAGGAAAATTACAACGTTACAATTCTCCCTAACAAGAAAATTTTTGTCCTCGAAAATTCGCTTACCTGGGAAGAGATAAGGGTATTGTTCACGCATTTTATCTTCAAGTTCCCATGTAGCATCACCCGTAGTGTCACTCCATATAATCTTTACCAAACTAATAGCTTTTCCCCTAAGTTGATTAGTCCTTTTGTCCTCAATCCTTGTTGGATGAGACTCAAACATCAAATCCTCTCGCACTTGTATCACATCTGGCTCAATGATATGAGTAGGATCAGGAACATACTTCCTCAATTGAGACACATGAAATACATTGTGCAAGTTGGCTAGAAAAGGTGGTAAAGCTATTTCATAAGCCATTGAACCTATACATCTAAGGATTTGATAAGGTCCAATGAACTTAGGAGTAAGCTTTTTCGACTTGATTGCTCGTCCTACACCCGTAGTTGGTGTAACCTTCAGAAAAACATGATCACCAGCTTCAAACTTAAGTGGTCTCCTACGTTTGTCCGCATAAGATTTATGTCTACTTTGATAGGTCTTCATCCTTTCCTGAATCAGTTTGATATTTTTTGTAGTCTGTTGTAACATCTCTGGCCCTACTACCGTATTCACACCATCCTAGTACCAACAAAGAGGTGTTCTACACCTTCTTCCGTACAGAGCTTCAAATGGTGTCATACCAATATTAGCATGAAAACTGTTGTTGTAGGTGAATCCCACCAAAGGCAAAACTTCATCCCAACTTCCAAGATGATCCAAAACACATGCACGCAACAAATCTTCTAATGATTGGATTATTCTCTCAGATTGTCCATCTGTCTGTGGGTGATAAGTAGAACTAAGTCTCAACTTAGTTCCTAAAGCTTCTTGCAAACTTTTCCAAAACCTTGAAGTAAATCTTGGATCTCTGTCAGAAATTATACTGGAAGGCACTCCATGCAATCTTACTATCTCTCTGATATACAGTTGAGTGAACTTCTCCAAAGAATACTTCATGTTAACAGGAAAGAAATGAGCACACTTTGACAATATGTCAACTATCACCCATATGGAATCACAACCTCTAGTTGTCCTAGGCAAACTGGATACAAAATCCATGGTAATACTATCCCATTTTACTCTGGAATCTCCATTGCTTACAACAAACCACCAGGCCTCTGATGTTCTACTTTAGCCTTCTGACAAGTTAAACATGCTGCCACATATTGTACCACTTCTCTCTTCATGCCAGACCACCAAAACATCTTCTTCAAATCTTGATACATCTTAGTCATACCGGGATGTAGACTAAGTTTACTTTTATGGCCTTCATCTAAAATAAGTCTTTTCAATTCAACATCTTGTGGCACACAAATTCTACCTTTGAATCTCAAAATACCATCATCACCCAATCTGAAGTCTATTACTTTATCCGTATCTAACAACTCCATTGTCCTACACAAGCTAGGATCCAATAATTGTTTCTCCTTAATCATCCCAAGGAAATCATTAGTCATGGTTAACATACCAAAACTAATGTGATCATGAGCTACTTCTACATACAAATTCAAATCTCTAAGCTTCTCCACTAACTCTAACTCTTTCACCATCAAAATGGACATCTGAATAGTCTTTCTGCTAAGGGCATCAGCTACAACATTAGCTTTACCCGGATGGTACATCAATTGAAAATCATAATCCTTCAAAAATTCCATCCATCGCCTCTGTCGCATATTAAGCTCCTTCTGATCAAACAAGTATTTTAAGCTCTTGTGATCACTAAATACATCAAACTTGGCCCCATAAAGATAATGTCTCCATATCTTCAAGGAAAACACCACAGTTGTTAACTCAAGATCATGAGTGGGATAGTTCCTCTCATGAGTCTTCAACTGTCTTGAGGCATAAGCTACAACTTTCCTTCCTTGCATCAATACAAAATCCAATCCTTGATGAGATGTGTCACAGTAAACCTCAAAAGGTTCACTAGGACCAGGTATCACAAAGACAGAAGAAGAAGTCAACCTTTGCTTCAATTCTAGAAAACTCTGCTCACACTCTTCAGTCCATGCAAAAGGTTGGTCCTTGTGAGTGAGTTGAGTCAATGGTGCTACTATCTTAGAGAATCTTTCAATGAATCTCCGATAGTATCTAGCTAACCCAATAAAACTTCTAATCTCTGTGGCCATCTTAGGATGTTCCCATTGCAAAACTGCTTCTACTTTAGATGGATCTACCGCAATCCCTTTAGCTAAGATCACATGACCCAAGAACTTCACTTCTTCAAGCCAAAACTCACACTTAGAAAGCCTTGCATACAATTGTTTTTCTCTCAAAATCTCCAACACAACTCTTAAATGTTCTTCATGCTCTTCACGAGTATGGGAATAAATTAGAATGTCGTCGATAAACACAACAACAAACTTATCCAAGAAGGGATGAAAATCTCCAACAAACTTATCCTATTCATGTAATCTATGAATATAGCAGGAGCATTCGTCACTCCAAAAGGCATGACCACATACTCATAATATCCATACTGAGCCAGGAAAGTTGTTTTCGGTATATCCTCATCTTTCACCCTTATATGATGATACCCCGACTTCAAATCAATCTTTGAGAAAATTGTTGTTCCACACAACTGATCCATCAAATAATCTATCCTTGGCAAAGGATATTTGTTCTTGACAGTGAACTTATTCAACTGGCGATAATCAACACATAATCTTGAGCCACAATCTTTCTTCTTGACCAATAACACAGGTGCTCCCCAAGGGGAAACACTAGGTCTGATCATTTCCTTCTCAAGCAAATCTTCAATTTGTTTCTTCAATTCAGCTAATTCAGCTGGTGCCATCCTATAAGGAGTTATTGACACTGGCCCCGCACTTGGAACTAGGTCAATGACAAACTCAACCTCTCTTTGTGGAGGCAAGCCAGGTACTTCTTCAGGAAAGACTTTAGGAAAGTCTCTAACAACATCTACAGACTTCAAATCAAGATCACTCTTGACTCCCAAGAAAGAAAGGACCACAAAACACGAGGCTCCTTCCTTTAAAGAAACTTGTGCTTGCTTCGCAGAAATAAAATCAATATCTTCATGATCGAGAATACAAGAGTCTTTTGAGGACAATCTATAAGAATATGATTGGAGGATAACCAATCCATTCCTAAGATTATGTCCAAATTAGTCAAAGGAAGACAAATCAGGTTAACCTTGTAATTGTGTCCACTAACCACAACAGGACATCCAACACACACCAAGGAAGCTACCACAAGAGTGGCTGTAGGAGTAGAGACAAGCAGATCAAACAATAAAGGACATGTAGACAACTTCAATCTTTTCACACAATCAAGAGAAATGAAAGAATGTGTAGCTCCCGAATCAAACAAAATAGATAAAGAGTTATCGGACACCTCACACACACCTCGGACAAGATCATTAGATTTGGAGGCTTTCGCTCCACTCATAGCAAAAACCATTTCGGCTACCTTAGGCTTCTCAACCTTTGGTGCACTTCCTGCTGGTGCAACTCTAACATTAACTTGACAATCTCTTGCAATATGACCAGGCTTATGACATCTAAAACAAACCATCCCCTTATAAGTACAATGGTTACTGTAATATGAACCATGACACCTAAAGCATCTGATTCCTTGAGTTCCTGACTGAGCTACAACTGGACTTCCCCGAGGCTGTTGGGGTCTAGAATAAGGTTTCTTCTGAAAACTTCCCTTCCTACTACCAGAGGATCCATCACCATGAGTCTTGATCACTCTACTACCACCCTCCAGGCGTTCCACAGTCTTTGCCTTCTCTACCAATGCAGGAAACTCTATAATAGTCATAGGGATAACCATCCGCTTCACCTCTTGCTTCAAGCCTTCTTCAAATTTCCTACACCTCCAAGCTTCAGTAGTAACTTGAGAATAAAAATGAGCTAAGTGTTCAAACTTAGTCGCATATTCATGGACCGTCATGTTGCCTTGCTCCAACTTCATGAATTTAGTTTCTTTTTCATACCTAGCACTATTTGGAAAATATTTTCCCAAAAAGTGCTCCCTGAAGTTTGCCCAAGTGAGAAGTTCTCCATGTGCTTCCATCATTTGTCGATTTCCATGCCACCAGAACTCTGCTTCATCAGCTAACATGTATGTGGAATAAGTAACCTTCCTATCTTCAGGACATGCCATTGCCCTAAAGATCTTCTCCACCGCTCTAATCCAGTGATCAACTACATCTGGGTCAGAGTCTCCTTTAAACTGTGGAGGATCATTCTTCCTGAATTCAGCTAGCCCTAGATATTCAGGTGGAATTGCTGCTTGGGCAGCAACTCGAGTGGCCTCAAGCTATGCCAAAGCTGCTTGGTGTTGATGAGCCATGCTGACACTCTGTTATTGTATCGTAGCTGCCATCACCTCTATAGCATGGGCCATTTGGGCCATATCAGATGGAGGACGAGGAGGAGGTCTAGGTGGTCTCACCATCCTAACATAAGACTAAACCAAGTTAAAGAATAACCGTGGCTAAAGCCTTCTACCCATCTTATCAACCACACACAGAAAAAACATAACATACCTATCCCTATAGGTTTGTTCAAAAGATACGACAAGCTCTGATACCACTATTGTAACGACCCATCTTCGTTACAGATTTGTTATACAAAAACATTTTGTTAATTATTATCATATGAAACTACCTAGAAATTTTTTCACATTTATCACACATGTATGTATCTACTTTTCTACACATAATGTACATCATCATACCATAAAAGTATTAGGTCTGGCCTTACAAAACTTATATATACACACACACACACACACACATATATGTGCATACAATACCAAAATAGTCCTCTTGTATAGGACATTCACAACAACCTAAGTATTTATACATATGTCCTAAGCTGGTCCCCATATTATGTACATATATACGAGAACATATCCAAAATGAGGGATCTCGTCCCATCTTCAAGATCTACATCCGCTTCAGTCATGAATGGCCTGAGAACCTGCAAGATCACCATTATCTGCTCCCGTGCCAACCACACGATCATTGCAGTAATACAACACAAATACAAACACAAAAGGCAAGGGTAAGCTTATTTATAAAAAGATCATAGATATACAAAGGTATAAGATTTACTTAAAGAAAAACTAGAATCAATCAAAAATA
This sequence comes from Pueraria montana var. lobata, assembly GCA_026413185.1. Taxonomy (NCBI): domain Eukaryota; kingdom Viridiplantae; phylum Streptophyta; class Magnoliopsida; order Fabales; family Fabaceae; genus Pueraria; species Pueraria montana. Next base: position 47,015,745 of record CM048647.1, read on the forward strand.
GTAAATCAGATAACATCATCCAATAACACATACATCAATCTTATATACAATTTCATTATGAAATGTCGTGCTGACTCGACACCATGGAGATTTCTTCAACTTTTGGGCGGTCCCCATACGCCCCATCCCCTACCATGGTCTCACTCTCTGACCATTCAGGGAGTCCCTTACGCTGACCTTGTGGAGGAAGTGTGGTTTTAATCGAATATAGACAAGTGTGGGTATTGGCTTACCTCTGTAAGGTTTACAAAACCTTACATCTATAGGAATTCGCCCACTTGTCTATTTTATAGGCTCACCGTTAGCCACCATGAAAACCTCTGGCACTAGGTTGAGAGCCTACCTAGCACCCTCAACTTACGTGCCTACCCATATGCAATGTCATGTAACAAGCCAAACAATTTTGATTGCCACAAGTTCCCTCTATGTAATAAATTTACCATTTTTCTCAAATTATGCTTATGAACCCATCCAGCAGTTTAATAAGCTCAAGTAAGGTATTCTCACACCCTGAATCCTTACTTACAACACAACACCAACTTTAACAAAATGTGAATTTCCTAACATAGTTCTAGAACTTTTGAGGACATCTTCATCACACTCATACCATAGAAATAATTCAATTTAAAATAAATTTGAAAGCCATTTTATAGTGTAGAAAATGAATTCTCGCTTAAGCATCACTTTACTCTCGCTTAAGCTAGAATTTTAGGAATTAATTGTTCATTTCCAGGTTTCCTCGCTTAAGCTAGGATTTCCCTCGCTCAAGCGCGGCCTCGCTTAAGTTAGGATTTCTAGCGCTTAAGCTAGAACAACTTTCAGACCAAAAATGTCCTCTATCCCTTATCTCGCTTAAGCGAGAACCACTCTGTTCTTAAGCGAAATAGGGTTATAGAAACTCGAAAACATGCTTAAAACTCTTCAATGACTACCAAATTCATTCCAATTCGAATTTTACATCAAGCATAACATATATACATTATTCCACACTCAAAATTAACATTCCAATCATAGAATATACATATAAAGCATTCAATCATATTAAAGCTTCCCTTGCCTAAAATTCTTGACTCAAAACCTTGAAGAAGAAGCTAGGGAGGAGACTTGGTGATTCAAGAATGATCTCTACTCAACTTTTGCTATGAAATCAACTAAAGGAAACCCAAATCAATCCCAAAATGAGCTTTAATCAAATTTTGACCCACCAACCAAGATTCTACATGAAACTCATTTCTCATGTTCTTGGTAGGAGTTGAGAAAGAAACTAAGAGATCAAGAATAAAAAGGAATTGAATTTACCAACTAGAAATCAACTAAGGAGGCTCTAGAGAAGAAGAAATCAAGCTTCAAAATTGTTGTAGAAATCCTACTTCAGTTCAAGAGAAAGAGAGACTTAGATAGGAAGGAAGAAGAATGAAGAAAATGGGAGAATGGGAAGCTTTGCACCTTTAAAGCTTTTAGACTATTTGAAATTTTTCTATTACCACCTATATTTCCTCTAAAGGCACCCCTTTCTTTTTTTTTTCTTTCCTACAACTCAAGGAACTCATCTAAAAGTCCCAACCATACAACAATAACACTATGCCACATAACAAAACATAGAACTTAAGTTAATTTTTTTTATATCAAATAACAATTTAAATTTAGTTTGCTCTTTCATTATTAATCAAACACTTAATCATACAATTAGGAAAATCACAACGTTACAACCAACAGATGCGTACCAACACCGGTTCCTAAGTCTCTTCTCCTCTGCAGGGTCTAGTAGGGTGCATTCTGAGTTACCAACACAGGATGCAGACTTAGACCTAGCTTGAGAAAGTCTAGTCTCAAAATCTTCCTGTTAAAACAAACGTTGTTTTATAATATTAAAAATTAATAATAACATTATATATATATATATATATATATATATATATATATATATATATATATATATAAGAACACACAAGATTAGTAGGTACTCACATGTGTCCACCTAGATCTTTCATCAACAAACTGACCAGTATCCTTCCGTATATGGGTTTGTTGAAAGACCTCATCAATATGTATAGGTCAACCATACTCCTCTGACTGCAAACCAAAACATTATAAATAAACATTTAATACACAATTGTTAACAAGTGTTAAATGAATACCCAAGAAGTATTAATAAGTGTTTAATGTACATACCATGCGCATGGCGTGATCATGCACACTGATGGACCCACCTGTGTGCAAAGTCCCACCTTTATCGGACGCCCGATTTACCTGGGCTTGTGTACACTTTGAGTGAAAATTGGACATATTCCAGTGTGCTAGCAGATTGTTCCACACACCATCCCCAATCCATTCCAGCTTCTTACTATCTCTTCGGGCTTCCATGAACATCTTTGAAAGTCTATGAGAGACTTTCGAGTGAAAATTTTTCTCAATTTGATTCTCATGCTCAAGTCTCCATGTCACCTTCCTCTGTATCAGAAGAAAATGTTTAGTCAATAATATGGAGAAACTGTTATAAATATGAAAATATAAATGCAGATTTTAAATGCCTCAATATTAAATACAGGTTTGTTAAGCTGAATGTTAATTAAAATTAGGCATGTTGTCTCATGTCTGATGCTCATTGTTATATGTGGAAATAGGTAGAAATGGAATATATGTATAGTTTCATCATTTCATCCTTTCTAAACCTTTTAGACAAAAGATGGTGTATGTGTATGTGTGTAGTGCAAGTCTACAAAACTAGTTTAAAAGTATGAATTGCATATTCATGATTTTTCATCATCTTCCCCTGTATAAGATAGAGGATGACAATTCAACTAAGATCATATAGGTATCCACAAAAATATCTGCAAATAAATATATGCTCATTAGGGATGAATCCAAGATCAGTTATTTACCTGCGAATTTTAATAGGAGGTACGGTAGTACCCACCCTGCTTCTTATATGCACCAACTATACATACAATAATTTAATTAAAGTATATTTTATATATATATATATATTATTAATCATTAATTTTTAATTAATTTAATTACTATAGTACTATCTTTGGTTCTAATTATAAGTAACATAGGACAAATAATCAAAACCAATGTGAGTAGTTAAAGTAGTTATTTTTAATTAATTTGATCATGAATTCAAATTTTATTCCAAAAGTACCCTTTACTTTATTGATGTGAATGCATAGAACATAGAGTTAACAATAAAATAAGGGTATAAAAGGAATTTTACCCTTGATAACTTTACAAAAAGGTGATTGTTGCTTATATTTAGGACCAAATAAAAATCCAATTTGTTGCTTATAATTAGGACCAAAGGTAGTATATTTTTTGTAGTTTATTGTTAGATTTAATCAAGTTTAAGAATGAGAACATTGATGGTTAAAAATGATTGTTTTTAATGTTTGGAAACATAATCATTTATGATGGTAATGGAGTTTAATGGTTAAGAATTACAGGGATTATAAATAAGCCTAATGATGTTTAATGGTTGTAATTCCATTACTACTGTACCTGAGAACATGCATTTATAGCCCTTCATCACTTATCCTCTCACGCTAAGCAATAAGAAATGCAAGGGAAAAAAAAAAGATAAATAAAAATGTATGCAAAGCTTTCCCCACCACACGTGCAATAGTACTTAATTTATGATGTTAATCTTCAAATAAAAATCATGGTCACGAATTACTCTTCCAGTACCAATTCGAGAGGAATGAAGGAGACACTACCATCAACATTAAGCTTGCAACGAAAGACTACATACATATGTAAGGCATCCTTTTGAGACCCTTGAAGTAACTAATCACTTGAAGTAATAATTAAATTTCATCTGAAAAAAATAAGGAAAAAAAGAAATATTAAATGTTTTTCTACTTATTTGGTTAAATAGAATGGTAAGAAGACAAAATTTCAAATATTTTATCCTTTAAATTGCTGTCTTTTATTTTTTTCCTCCAAACATGATTAATTGAATAACGGGGAAAAAGAAAATAAAAGGATAAAAAGATCAGGAAATGGAGGCATGTGAGAAGTGTTCAGGGAGATTTGAACCGTCATCTCTCGTGCTTTTTCATCTATGAAGGGCAATATCTTTTTAGTGGGATCCAGAAGATATTGCTTTTTCTTAAATTTTAATATTATCATTCTCCAATAAAATAAATGAAAAAACTTATTTCTCTTAATATTCCTCTATATTTCTTTCTTTACCAAACCAAATCTAACCAAAAGTGTAGAATCTCTTGAAGGGATATGCAATTTTGTACAGTTTCATAGGTCTTCAAAATTTAATATTTCCTGAAGTTGGTTTTTCAAAAATATATATTGTACTCTTTATATTTTGAAGTTGGTTTTTGTATTGTGTTTTTACGTAACAAATTAAGAGTTTTGCCAGCGTCCCAAGTGAGTATTATATTTCAATATTGTTTTGACTTTTGAGTCTTGCTAGTACCAGAATTTTGGGGGTGGACTTATTACTTGGTTCTTGCAGAAGGCCTATGGCGTCTGTGTACTTGGTTACCAATTTTCGGTATCCTTCTGAAGTTAAATTGGGCTTCACAATTTGCTTCATATACTTATCTCACAAATTTGAAAATACCAGTCCAAATATTTGTATGCCCAAGAGCCCAAATAGAGAAGCTGGTAGATGTACGATAATATTAGCCCATATGAGAAATATTAACATTGAACACAATTTTTATTATTCTCCCAAATTGATTTGATAAATTTAAAATTTAATTATGTTTTTAGTCTTTCAACTTTTTGCAAGTTTCACTTTTAATTCCTAATTAAAAATTTTAGCGTTTTTGGTCCCTATATTTTTTCACTTTTAACAGTTTTAGTTTTTGTGGTCACGTAATAATGTTTTTTATGACGTTACAACCCCATTGGCAGCCTAATGACTTATCACGTCATTAAAGAGTCTAATGAGACCACCACATGTAATTTGTTTTTTATAAACTGTGTTTTTAATTCCTTATTAACTAGTCTAATGTTATTAACGGATCTGAGTAGATGAGGAATTAAAAACATAATTTACCAAAAAAAAATTACATGTAACTGCTCTTGTCAGACTTTTTAATGACATGATATGTTATTGGGTTGTCACATTATCAAAAATCATTGTTACGTGACAACAAGAATTGAAACGGTTAACAAAAAGAAAATATAAAGACTAAAACACTAATTTTTTTGTTTAGGAACTAAAAGTGGAATTTGGACAAGATTAAGGACAAAAATATAATTAATCCTAAAATTTATTTATGGTTTTGTAATTTTTAATCAATTTTAATGAATAATAAATAATATATTACAAATAGTGTGTTAATTAATAACATTCCATTAACCCATATACACCTTGATATATAGTTTGTCACACTTTAGTATTTTACTATTGTAACAAGACTTGTTATTGCTGAAGTTGAACGAGATACGCGAAACAGTGAAATACACACAACGTACATAGGATTAATGAACGAAACTGTTTGTGACTGGAACAAGTCCTAAGAGCGTGAGCTTTATTTTCACGAACAGAACGTGAATGAAACAGCCAGAAACAATCTACCTTTTTCTTTGTTTGAGGAGAGAAACAACCCAACTTAAAAGCGAGGTTAAGGTTATTGTAAAATAGCCAACGTTGAAATAGTAGAAAATGATAGGTACGATTCCACCAATTTGCACGAATGGCGAACGCGTTATAGTTTTATTTAGGGGTGAGCATCGGGCGGGTACGGGCGGGTTCGGACTCAAAATGACTCACCCGGCGAAATCCGATCAGTGCTTTTTCTGGACCGAAACTGACCGTTTGCTACTTCAGTTAGAGCGGGTTTCGGATTAGCGGGTTACGGGTTTCATCGGTTGGATTTCATCGGGTTGAAGACACCAACAGATCAATCCATGAGCAACGATGTCACGCCGTCACAGTGAAGAAAACAAGCCAACTTGTAACCTCTGTTAATTGCTGAACAAGACGAACAGTCGCGCTAATGGTGGTTCTGTGTGTGCGTTTTGGTCCTACTCCATTCTGTTAATGGCTAAGTTAGGGATGAAAGAAACAAATGCGGTCTTTAGATGGAATGACCTTTAGGTGAGTTGCTAGATATTTGTGTAAAGGAGAAGGGGGAGATAATGAAGGGAAGGGATAGAAGGAAAGGGATGTGCAGGTGCGGGATGTGAAGTGAAATTTGAAGGGAAGTGGGTGGGTGGAGAAGTGGAGTGAATAGTGAAGGGAAATAATTGCAGTGCACTGACACAAGGTTCGATACCGTGTGAATCTGAATACCAGCTTGGTAAATTGTGCAGACCCATTGTTTCCAAGTTTCGAAATGCATGGCTTGGATTAATCTCAGTATAAAAATCTATAAAATCAACGGTCAAAATTGTGCAACTTTTTATGAGCATCTCTTACTCGGTTGGGTGCGGGTTCTGACAAATTTATTTTCTTCAACCCGCGCCCGCCCGACACAACCCATATAGAACTGATTTTTCATATATTTTAATCCGAAGCCCGAACCGATCCGCCCGCATAGCTTATTTTTACGTCGGATTGTGCGGGTTGAGGTCGGGTGACTCATTTATGCTCACCCCTAGTTTTATTGGAAAATAACCTATAACATAATAACAGTATAACTTGTCTCTCCTACTGAATGGTTATGTTAAGTTTGATTTTATCTGTTTTTATATTGATATTTTTCGTACCTTATAGCATAACTGAGCAGAGCAAAGCTATTTCAATGAAACTCTAGACTAAATCATTAATTTAGTCCTTAAAATATTATTTTTTCTAAATAGTTTTTAAAGTAATAATAAATTATTGAAAATCTATCATTTTAATTTTTACGTTCAAATATTTTACTAATGTTGAGGACTAATTTGAAAAAAAAAATTAATATTTGAAGAATTATGTAGCGTAATTTTTAATTTTTTAGAGACTATTTATATATATTTATTATTTTAAAGACTACTTAGAAGATAGGATAATATTTTAGGAACCAACTTGATAGTTTATTCGAGACATTATTAATCTAGACATTTTAGCTGATCAATCTTGTGTGGTTTCCCACGAGGATTCTAGCTTTTTGTATTTCATTTCTAAAAAATAAATAGCCTCCTTTCATTATGAAAACCAATTTGTGACTAGAGGTTTCTCATCCCTGCAGCTGCAGGAGGTACAGACTTTTAATCCATAATCAATTTTGTAAAAGTTCATTCAAACACACTTGGTATCACTACTATGAACTGGCACCAGGGTTTCTAATGTGTCACCACTATGAAAAGACAAGAGAGTTTCCAAGAAACCAAGTTTGCCTCAGGACAAAATGTCTCAGATTGTTCATTTGTGTAGTTTCAAACTCTTAACCCTGAAAATTTCTCACAAACTGCCCCAGTCCTAGTGATGTCAGCCACCTGTTCAATCCACCAACTCCTGAAAAGAAGCATAACGGAAGTTCATAAAATTGACTCTCATTAAATTGGTGCAAAGTTATACATGCTCGACAAATTTAGAATTGCATCACACTGTACAAAAATGGTGTGTAATTGTAAATGTAAGGAGATGAACTTGCTGCAGAATAACCTATATATAACATTCCTCTGGAATAGACTGGTGCAGAGTACTGTTATACTTAAATATGTTTCATTAATACTATCTCTTGTCCTAATTATAAATAACAAAGTTACTTTTTCTTTGGTCCTAATTATAAGCAACAATCACCAGTTTTTAGAGTAAATTTCTTTTGTATCCTTACTTTATTATTTACTCTATTTCCTATGCACTATGACAACTACTTAAAGCAAAGGGTGTTTTTGGAATAAAAATTGAATTTTTGACAGAATTAATTAAAAAAAGCTGTAATAATTACTTTTCTTAATATTAATGATTTATTCTATGTTGCTTATAATTAGGACGAGAGGTAGTATTTTGCGCCAGAACTTAGTTACTTTATTTCCTTTAATTACAAAATGTTATTTTAGTTTCTAAAGTTATCAAAAATGACGGGACGGTGATTTTAGTTCTTGAAGTTATAACAATAATAATTAAATTGATTTATATTTAGTAATTTTAGAGACAAATGATATTTTAAGGAATTGAATTGACTGTTACTCGTAATTTTAAAGGCTGAGAATGTGTTTAGCAATCTGTTTTGATTAGCGTTGAACGAAAGTTTTGTATTTTCCAATGCATAAATGTAGAAACAATGTGAGTGTTGATTTTTTTTTTAATTATGTTATTGATGTGAAGTATTCATCGATTTTGTCGATGAGACGATGGATAATCTCTACCAGAAAACTTGACTGATTATCTATAATGGAGTCTCCCTTTATATATATATATATATATATATATATATATATATATATATATATATATATTATCATGAGCTCAAATCCAATGTCTTACTTAAAAGAGTAAATTACACATACCCCCTTGAAGTTTGTTCTTATTACACCTAGTAACTCTCCATTTTTTTGCATTACTTTGAACACCCCTAAAGGGGATCAATGTAATATTTTTTACACCTAAGAAGGGGGTCGATGTAACAATTTACATCTAAGAGGGGGATCAATAATAAAAAGTTAATAAGAGGGGGATCAATAATAAAAAAATTAGGAAAATTTTCTGTAGGATTCAAAAACGAAGGGATATCAAATATAATAAGGACAAATCTCGTGAGGATCCGTGTAATTTACTCTACTTAAAAAGATCAAATTAGTTTCACTCAGTCCAACTACTGGTTGGTAACGTAACTGTTGAATTGAGTTAAACGTGAGCTATGTCTAGCATATTTCATTTGGTATATTACTCAGACTTACAACTAGAATCATAAATTGGTACAGTATGGTCTAGGATCTTTTTTTAAAAAGCAAAAAAGGGTAAGTGCTAGTGCGTGCAAAATTACCATGTAGTCATGCAAATTATTGCAATATGGGTGGATTCTTTGAAGACTCGTTGCACAAGCGTGACCCCATTCCTTAGTCACCCCATAGCATGGGTTAGACAAGACTAGATCGTCACTATACACATGAATATTCTTTTAGCGATTTGGACATTCTTACTCAGATACACCTAATGGCTAATAACTAATTTGACCTTTAACCAAGAATATCATGCTCAACAACATTCACTGCATTCCATCGTCATCGTTATCTCCTTCCATGTCGGTCCAATATCAACATTCATGTGTTCTTTTCACTTTTCTTAGATAATCCCCATGAAAATGAAAGAAAAAGGATCTTAGGCGATACGACACAACACAAAGTCTCCATCCCCCTTTTAATTACCCTTTGTTCATCAAGTTTTGTGGTGAATGGCAATTGAACTATCATTGTAATATTGTGGCAAAGGCATCAGCATGTTGACTTAATGGAATGGAAACACCCATGATGTGGGTACGACAAGATTATGATTCTGTTTGTGTCAATCTAGGTTCTAAAGGCTAAGGTCTATGCTACTAAGAAAACGAATAAGGATACAAGAATTGCACAAGGTGGGAGAGATTCTTGAGAGATTCGATTTCCATTTGCTCTATTCTATAAAGGTGGAGATCCCCCACCACATTATTATTACTCCTTTGTTGATTAAGAATATGCCTGATTCGCATTTTTTATTTCCAATTAAACATTTCATGTTGACTAGATGTCCTGTCTAGTTACTTGTGCTCGTGTAACATATTATTATATATTAATTATAATACATCACTTTAATTATCAGTACATCATAGATAATTGACCAAATGATTGTAATAATAAGTGTTAGTTATTTTAGTTAGTACACTAATTAGTTAACTACTTTCACCATTCAAAAATATTGGTCTTTTAAGGTTGTAGCACATAGATTAAAAAATATTCAATTGATTTAAATTTAGATTAAAATATTCTCAATTATTCAATTATTATTGTCATAAATTATTCTACAAGACTGATATTATGGTTTTTATTTAAAGTGTGTAGGAGACGAAAAGAGATCCTTTATACTATGGTTTTGGCTAGCGTGGGAGAGCAATACAGGTCTCCTACCGTGGGAGAGCTATTTTGAACCATTAGTTCATTTTGTTTTTAAATGGATGGCTGATAGAGCATAATTAAGCATTGATTAGTGTTCCATTTTGTACATCTTTTACATGCTTTTATGGTTGATTTTTACCCTCTTAAGTGAGTTTTGTGAGATTGGTTTTCATTGGGCCTAAGTGTCAACTTTTATTAATTTTCGCATATTTTCTCATCTTGATATTGTTTTATTGTATAGGCCATAACTTTTAATTATGAGCTCCGATTTAGGTGAATCTGGTCTTGTTGGAAAGCTAAGAGGAAGATCTACAATTTTTTTCTCTCACAGGCTCATGCCAATTCAGAGGTTTAAGGGGTCAAAATGGAGTTGCAAAATAATGTCCCTACACTTGGAAATTTCAGTTTTGCATTTTTGGGCCTAGTTCTGCAATTAGAGGCCCAATAGCGTTTTTAATAGTTTTTAGCGACTTTAGTGAGTGGGTTTCAATTGTAATTAAGGGCCCACATTTTTATTAGTGCTCATGTAATAAATACACTTACTCTCTTGTAAACATAACACTTAAACTACACTTTTTAATTTTCAGATTTAGAATTAAGGGTTCTCTTCTTTTTCTCTCTTCTTTTTCCTTCTTCCCCTTTCTCTTGTCTTCTGAATTCTCTGTTTGAAGCTCTCAATGATGATGATCATGGAGAGCTAAATTCCCTTTTCAATCCAAGGATTCCAATTAGGACGGTAAATTTGAGTTCCTTGTTTATAAATTTCGAATTCATGTTCCCTTCTTTACTGATTTTCAGTTTATGAATTTGGACCATGATTATGATTAGAATTAGGAATTTGAATTCAGATTAAAAATAGGTGATCGATTAAATACATGTGATTGCAAATCTGTGCTTTAATTCACTTAAAATTGGGAATGCGATTGTATTTCAATTTTCGTGATTGAATGTTAGGCGATTGTCTTATGGGATTTGTATGGGTTTTCATGGATTCATGAATCAATTGTGGAACTATGGTGACTTTTCCTTAATCAAGATCCTTGGGTTGAGCTTCATTCATTTTGTTTTTTGTTTCTTTAATTCGATTCTGTTCTTTTGAATTTATGAATTATGCAAAAATCCGCCCTGTTTTCGAATTAATATCAGGTGTTTGATGAATTGTGTCTTTGAAAAGATGACCTGAGTTGACCCTTATTTTGCAAAATTATTGGGGAATTCAGTGTTTTTGGTAGTGATTCGGCAATTGCTATCAATGGCTCATACTTTTTCTTTACTTTTTCTTTACTTTTTTTTTTCTTTTTTCTTTTCCCTATTTTTTCGATTTTATCCTTCATCTTTTTTATCCCTACTAGCTTAACTATGACGACCCTTGTCAACACCCTCCTTTGAACCGCTACAACCACACACCACGTCATCGCCTTCCACCGAAATCCCCACACCACAAAATCATCATCAACAAACCCAACCCACTTACGCGGATTGCAAAAGGGAGAAAACTGACATTATATTGCACGCGACCCCCTCCAACATCCTCAAATTGTTGACGTTGTCCTTCATCAAAGCCACCATCAATGGCAACGCCACTGCTAGGTGCCCCACTGGGAACTTATACACGAGGAAAAATGACATCGTGAAGAGGAACAATGCGGGCTCCTTTCACTTCTCACGGACAACGTCATATCCCGTAACTACTGTCGTTAAGTCACGATGCATCATAATCGTTGCCACGTCGGCATCATGGACCTTGTGATTGATGTGGTCGACGAGGTTGGAGGTGGAGACAACGTTGGAGAGCACATATACTGGGTTGCGAGAAAGGTGGGATTGAGAGAGGAGTGGCATCAGAGAGGGAAGTGGGTGGCTATGGTTGGTGGATCTGAAAGGGTAAACAAGGAAAGAGAAGAAAAAATGAAAAAAAAAAAAGAGAAAGAAAAAGAAATAAGTCATTGCCTTTAATTTAAAATTAATATATCTAAGGGTTCAAAATAGCTCTCTCACCCTAGCCAGAACCTTATACTATCACCCATGTTTGTTCAGCGTGCCATTCTCTTAGGAACTTGTTTATTGGGAGCATGTCATTCTCTTGGAAAATAAAACTTGAATTAATTTAAGGGTATTTTTGGAATGATAACATTAAATAGGGTTAAGTTAGTTAAAATTTGTTTATTCCATTCGGTCTCAAATATAAGCAAAAAAAAATTCATTGTATCTTGGTCTCAAATATAAACAAATATCAACTACTTTTGCCTTATTTAATGAGACTATTTTCAAAATACCCTTTATTTAATAAGGGGTTATGCTTGATATCTAGTTCCAATGAAGGGTAGTTTAGAGGAAAAATTATTTTTTTAATTGAGATTGATACAACTTAATGAAGTTAACTAATTTTCTTAATAAATGTGAAATTAGTTTTTTTTTTTTTGCTTGTAATTGATATCGAAGGGAGTATATTTGAGTCCAAAAAACTTAGGCACATTTTTGCCTATATATGAATCTGGAGGGAGTAATAAAATATGAATTGAAGAGAACAAAATGTTATTTTTATGACTAGTGTCTCTTTTGAATGCAAGTATTAATTTAACCTCTTAATCATATTTAGGGCCATTGTTGGAAAAAACAACTTAAAAAAAGATTAAAAGGGCTAAGATTTTGGAACAAAAATAAAAAGTTAAAAAGACTATTATTTTCTTCAAAGATAAATTCATCACCTATTGGTCAGAACTCTAGTGGAGTATATACATTGGCAAAAGGTAAAAGGTTCATATTGGTCAGAACTATAATGGAGTATTGAAGACTTCTTGTCTACTCCAAAAACTACTTATTCCCAACAAAAGAGAATTTATGATAATACATATTGTGAATCTAAATTTAAAGGGAAGAGGCTTAGATGAAATTACAAAGAACTAGAAATGGAAAAAAGGTGAATACTCTATGAAAGTTCAATTAGAAGATGATAACTTTGTAGAAAGAGTTAAAGACTCATTTGACAGCATGCAAGTAGAAAGAGTTGAAGACTCCTTTGAGATAACATATAAGATGACGCTGACTCTTCTGTGGTGATTCATGGAGAAGAACATAAAACTACAATGGATTTTGATTTAAATCTTGATAGTTGATATTGTTCATGAATTTGTTATGTTTGTCACTTTGTCTTAATTTGTCTTAATAATTTTTTTTTGAAGTAACGATTAATTCATATAAGAGTCTAAGTCAAACACAAGAGTGTCAACGCAAACAAAAGTTACAAAAAGATATCCAATGTTCCCTCAGAATCCACCTAGAGATTAAACATAACAACCAAAATATGTCACCCTACTACAGCAGTGGTACACAAAGGTGTCTAAGGTCTTGAGGATCTTGATTCATCCACCACAAAGTGCATTTTGTCGTGAATATTAATTTTCCAAAAAACTACACGTTGACCTTCCTCAACAACACTTGTGATTGAGTATTTGGCTTCTTGTTAGATCTAGAATAGCTGGCGTGTTGTACTCCTCCAATTGGCACAATCACAGACTTTGGTTGTCCATGAATTGTTCATTAGAATGTCACAATAGGATTGTATTACGATTCACATCTCCGACCTTATCCTGAGCTGCATAATTCACTTCTCCGACTTTTATAGCCACTAGGAATTTCTCAATCACAAATAACCTTATAACTTCTTTCTTTACCGAAGTCATTGCTTTTGTCTCCATTATTCCTGCAACTCTATTAACACTTGTTCTTTTAGTAAGTTCCTGAGTAACAAATGGAAAAACCTCAATTTTTTTCCAAGAAAACTTTATTTCCTTCTGAATCAAATCTTGGTCGAGTTAGAGCAACTAAAAACATAACTTTTCCAATGAAATTTTTGCTTTTACAAGTCTGATGTAGATCATCCTCATTAGGCAGCAAGTAATAATTCTCAGTTTTTTTTGTCGTGTAAAACCACTTTTCATCGATATGAATAATATTATGCATACTCTTAAACATTGGATCATTTGGTACCTTCAAGCATTGACAAGCAAAATTCCAACTGTGATCTTCTATTTTCTTCTTTCAGTAGTGACTTTATGGCATTTGAATGGTGTCGTATAGCCCTTGATCTTAGAAGTCTAAACACCGAAGTTGTATTTTTATTCAAGGAACAAGATAAAGATCGAATGGTTGTTCGTCGACACAAAAGAATTTTACAAAATTGAGCATGATCAATTTGAATTCTTTTACGTCCGTAATTTTTTGCCTTCCTTTGAGGCACATCATGTGTCTCACTTTCCTTGCCTCGTTTCCAAATGCGTTGTCACTTCTTTATGTAATTTTCCATCAACACTTTTTTTGTAGTTTAGAGCATGATAAATGGTTATGTGTTCTTCATTACTCAACATTTTTATCTTCTTTCCTTGACTTAAGGGTTCTACCACTTCCATGATTTCTTGGCTTGCATCCATGATTTCTTACATTAAAAAAAATGATGAGAAACTAAAATACTATAAATAATTTTAAACACAATAAAACATTTAACTTACCAATATGAGAATCAAAACCTACTGTTTATGAATCAACTCCCATATTCATGTTTACACCTATTTAATGTTAAAATGATGAAATGAATAAATATGTTCTCATATTCGTCGCAATACACTTTTGAAGTTGTACAATGCCATTACCAGTAGTTGTCTCTTCCTTGGCGTATATACTATGTAGGTCTTTGTTTAAATCAAATGAATGTTGGCTTTGAGACGATGTTTATGGAGAATTTGGAATAACATTGAGATCCATAGCAAAATTGTCTTCTACCCCAATATTCGAATCTGGCAATTGAGTATGAAATTCCATTGCAGCAATGACTTGAGTGTCGCCACCTACAATTTTCGAATTTGGGATTTCATCATTTAAATATATGTCAATTAATGGAAATCCATCTTCAAAAGCCATATTTGTGGAGTTGTGTATTTTTTAAAAGTAGGAACAAAACATTTTATACTATGAAACTATGGGTGGTTTTAATTTTTTTGGTGGGAACACAAATCTTAATGTAATTCTTCAAATCAATTTTTTTTTGTGGTAAAAATTTTAAGATTAAAAATTATATAGGGAAGTATAATTTTGTTAAAAAGGTGTTAATTGAATAAAGAAAGGGAAATGCTTCAACAGAGAACAGAAACATTGGCTTGGAGAAAGAAGAAATGGGTGCTTTGTTTTAGGGAGAAAGAGAGAGAAATCAATCTAATGGTTAACCAATAGTCGCGCATAAGGAGTAAACACGTCGTTATGGAAAGAGAAATAACATTACGTATACTTAATTAGAGAAAGAGAAACGTGGAGTGGGAAAAGTGAATTGTTTCAGAGGAAGAAGGGCACAACGAGAAAAGTGCTTACAATTTTAATAGGGAAACAATGGAGTAATTGATTTTCTTGGTTGGGGTGCAAAAATCTTAAACGACTATTAGAAATAAACAAAGTGAGTAATTCTTAAAATTCGAAAGTTTATATATGTCCTTTAATTTTTCTTATCTTATTTTTTTAATATTTTTTAATCCAAAAAAAAAACATAAATAAATCAAGATAAATAAAGCATAAAAATCAAACTAAATAAATCCTTGCAAGAATTGACATCATGTTGTAATTTCAAGAATTCATATGACAAGTGGTACAACTTCAAATGTCAAATTGATCATTTACTCATTTTTTTAAAACAAACATTTATATAAATTAAAATAGGTTAAATTAATTTGCAGGTCCCTATACTTTTACCAAATTTTCAATTAGGTCCCTGGACTTTTTTTTTCTTTTAATTGGGTCCCTGAACTTTTTTTTTCAATTGGATCCCTCATCTAATTGTTGTTATGAAAAACTAACAGCAAACACTTAATTAGAGGTGCAGACAGTGAGTTGATGCTTCTGGAATGTGTTGTAAGCACAATTGAATCAATTCTGAAAGATTTTTGTAAAGTTTCAACTTCTACAGGTCAATTTAACTCAAGCATTCTTTCACAATTATTTGGCTCTGCAAAAGGTTAAAACTTTGCTGAAAACTCTCAGAATTGACTTAGTTAAGCTTACAATACGTTCTAGAAGCATCAGTTCACTGTCTGCACCTCTAATAAAGTGTCTGCGGTAACGACAATTAGATGGAAGGACCCAATTGAAAAATAAATAAAAGTTCAGAGACTCAATTAAAAGAAAAAAAATTCAGGGGCCTAATTGAAAATTTGATAAAAGTATAGGGACCTATAGAGTAATTAAACCATTAAAATAATATAAGATATATGTCAATAAAAAATTATTTTAATATATATTAATATTCATAACTTTGTGAATATTATTTTTGAAAAAAATTATATAGATATCTACTAATATATTTCTATATAAAATTTAAAAATAATTAAGAAATACATTAAAAAATTATAAATTGTAAATTTATCACCCATAAGACACTAATTATTACACTAGTTGAGAGTATTATATTGTCATTGATAAATCAAAACTAGCTACCTTGACAATAATTTGGTAATAAAATAAACATAGTGTACCCACAGAGGTAGGTTACCCTTGACCAGGATGAAAGTCAACAAAACAGGGGATGGTCGAACACCTCCTCGACCAATAGACGAGCACATCTCAATCAAAGCCGAATACCCTTTGACATAATCACAGTATGAATGGAGTTGATGACTACAAGACAAATAGATCACCCTTCAAACATGGTCGGATACCCCTCAGCCATAAAGTTATACTCTGGTCTATAAGGAGCGTCTTTGAGGAATACCCTTCGGCCATAACCGAACACCCTTTGGTCATAGCCAAATACCCCTCAGTTATAACCTAGGTGAAGTGAGGTTACTTAAAAGAAAACATAAACATAATTATCATCAAGACCTCATTAGCAGGTAATTACGAATTAACTTCCCTACTAATCCAAAAGGTAAGGTCCATAGATCTAAGGCCCATGAATATGTGTATACAAAAGGGTGAAATTTTTTAGGTAACACTTATTGTTCACTCTCATTTATTGCTTTCATTTACTATATTTGGGGTGATTGCTGGCTTGAGCGTCGGAGTGCCTTTGTAGGTACCCACCCCCGCCGTGTTGGAGAAGGAACTCACCGGAGGAAGGACGAAGAGTACTCAACATATCATAGAGGAAAATTACCCCAGTACCCTCGTGCAGGTACACATAGAGTATATTGGAATATATAATTTTTATTTCATTCTCTAAAATGATAAAATAAAAAGGCAAAAATCATTCAATTGAACCAGCAAGCCGTTAGTTTGATTAGAATTGGACTCGGTTCTCTTAAGCCAAGGTCTCAATTCAAGTTTTGTGAATGAAAAAAAAGTTATTGGAAGTAAAAACTTCACTAAAAGTGGTCATTCGATTGAAACGACATTCGTTAATCCAGTTCATGAAATAGAGCCGGATCAGCCGGTTGAGCATTCTTCAAGAGTTTCAAAATCATTCAACGGAAACGGCATTCGTTAATGAGCATCATCTTGTAAAGCCCGTTGAGCAGACCCTGTTTCCGATTATTCTGGTAATATTCCCAACTATTCATTCCACATTGTTCGACGTTGTTATTGCCGCCTTAAATTTTAATTACTACCATTTCTTATAGTGGATGTACCCTTCCTTGAATGGAACATTATTCTTCGTATTTGTGCATTATTCTTCTTGGCCTTTTAGGATTGAATGGAACTTTTGCCTTTTGGTCCACTTGAATAGAAACCTCCGCTACTATCATGTTAGTATTAATATTTTGGTCAGAGAAGATGACGATTTTAAGGCTTCTTTCTTTGCCCTGATTTTAAGGTTCCAAATTAATGATGTTGAATTATTTGCATATTTTCTGGGATGCTGAGCTGAAGTGATTTGTATTACTTGCATTTTTTATTTTCTATTTTCTAAAATAAAAGATGGTCAAGGACACCAAATTAATCCATGAGAAGACAAGTTATACAAACCCCGGAGTCTAGCTCAGTTAGTTGAGTATGGTGCGTGAGTTGGTTGAGCATGGTGTTGTAAAATAGTTTTACATTATCATCTAGTAAGTTTGTTAACTTTTATAGTAGTAATATTTATCTTAAAAGTTATATCAACGGTGATTTGTAATTAGACAAGATGTAAAACTCTTAATAATATACTAGCTATAAAATAAAACTTATATGCAATTCTTTGTATTCTTTTAGTGTTATTCTTTCATTAGAATTAGAATTTGACTCTAATAAATTGGATAATGAAGATTCGAACTAAAGATCAAGATAAGTTATCCATGTAAAATTTCAATTTAATTTAAAAATAACACTAAAAATATCTAAAAAAAACTTTGTCTATTTTTTTCCTAATGTATATCTATTTTAATGAATGGATTCAATTAACTACCTTTTATGATGTACCAAAAAAAAAAAACTACCTTTTATGACTTTTCCAGTTCTTAGAGAGTTGGAGTCATGAGTCTAATCGTTTCCTGAATTACATAATGATAAAAGCTTTTTTTTTTTTTTACAGAATAATGATAAAAGCTTTTAAATAAAGCGAATTAGCTCACTTTTTAAGTTTAAAAATTTAATTAATTCATTTTAAATGAAAAAAATCATGTATTTTAATTTTAATTTAAATATGTCATCAACTTCAATTAAATATTTGAATCATATTATGTATATAAAAATTTTATAATATTTTTTTTAATTTCTCATAATCACATTAACTATTTTATCTTACATTTCACTTTTTTTTTTTATATATTTCTCCTTGTTATGAAAAAATTATACAAAATATGGAATGGATATAATTTCTTTTTAAGTAATGATATGTGAATACATCTATACTTCAAACACTTCATTAAAACTCATCATTTCTTTTTTCTCTCTTCTATTATTACACATCATCATATATATCTCATTCAAAAATAATAATCTTTCATCCCATTTCGGGATAGATTGGGGTGGAGGGAGGAGAGGGATAAAGAAAAAAAGAAAAAAATAGAGAGAGAAAATAATAAATATAATATGTGATATGATGAAAAAGATAAAGAGAGATAGAGAGAAAAAATGGGTGAAAGTGAGTTGTAAGAGAGTAGAATGTATAAATATCATTATTCTATCTCACCTATCATATCGCACCATTATTAATTGGTGAAGGAGAAATAAGGTGGAAAAAAAAAAGGTGAAAAGTAAAAGGGTCTTGCTAACATGGTATTTATTGTGGAAATCGATAGCACAAAAAAAATCATAGATAATGAAATTTTGCGCATCCCAATAAAAAAACTTCTTTTAGTTTCTTAATCAGAGAGGCACAGATTAATATTTGACAAAGTAAAAAAGTGAGTATCTAGTAGAAGGAAAATGAGAAATGGGATAAATAAAAAAGTGTAAGACCCATTAATTAATTTTACTTTATTTTTCACTTATTTTCATTCACCTATTCATCTCTTTCCTATTTATCTTAAATTAAACATTTTTCTTTTGAGGAAATTAAATTAAACATCTTTATTTTTACTTTATTTCTCACATATTTCATTCATCTTCCTTATTAATTTTCATCTATCCTAATTCTCATTCATCTTTCTTATTTTCATTCATTCTATTCCTCACCGGCCTATTTTTTTTTTTTTTAACTAAACAACCAAAGTGTCAACTAGGGTGTCCGTCCACTAATCAATTTTGTTTTATCTTTTCACCTAATTAATTTATGGCCTTAATTTATTAGGTGATTATAGTGGGCAAAAGTTTTAATGCGAGACTTTGACAGTTCCACACCAAAGTGTACCAAGATACCAAAACCCGCCATTCTCGTACGTACGTACCCACTAACAAGTCACCAACGTAGCTCCATATTCTGGTATCTATTCGCCTCTTAGGTGTATGTATTTATAGCCCTCTTCACTCTCACAATTTCCCTCACCACACTAACACAAAACAAAAACAACTAATAAGCTGTGTTTTGGATTGGTGTTGTTTCTTCTCTGTTGTGCACTTAAGAATAGTGAACTAACGTTTGGAGTCTCTCTGAAACGGTAAACCAAACACGCACTAAAATGGCTTTCCCTCCCCACGTAGTAGAGGACTGCATGGGCCTCCTCAAACTCTTGAGCGACGGCACCGTTTTGCGTTCCAATATTCACTTCCAAGAACAACCTTCACCCACCCAACACGACAACCTCGTGCAATTCAAAGACTACCTCTTCCACAAAAAATTCAACCTCCACCTCCGTCTCTACAAACCCAAATTTGACGACAACAATGACAACGACAACGACAACGACAACGACAACAATGACAATGACAATAACAACGAAGAGAAGATGCCTGTGGTGATGTTCCTCCGCGGCGGCGGCTTCTGCTTCGGCTCGCGCGCGTGGCCGCACATTCACGCCTGCTGCGTGCGCCTCGCGGCGGGTCTCCGCGCCGCCGTGGTGGCGCCGGACTACCGCCTCGCGCCGGAGCACCGCCTCCCCGCGGCGGTGGACGACGGCGTGGAGGCCTTGTGGTGGCTGCAGCGGCAGGGCCGCGGCCACGGCGGGGACAGGTGGGTGACCCGGGGCGTTGACTTTGACCGAGTGTTTGTCGTTGGCGACTCCTCTGGCGGGAACATCGCGCACCACTTGGCGGTTCAGCTGGGACCCGGTTCGAGGGAGATGGACCCGGTTCGCGTACGAGGTTACGTTCTGCTGGGTCCGTTTTTCGGTGGGGTGGTTCGGACCACGTCCGAGGTGGGCCCACCGGAACAAATGCTGACCCTAGAGATGCTCGACAGGTAAGGGTTGAAATTTCAACTGCACTTTTCCTAATGCAAGAAAAATTTTATGCTTATCTCACGACCAGATATATATGGGAGTGTGTCACTCACTCATTGGTGGCAAGATATTTGTTATTTAATGAATAAAATATATTTTGGATTCTTGTAAAATATGTAAAATATTAATTTTGTTCTTTAAAAAAATTTTGTATTAATTTGGTCTCTCTAAAATTGAAACATATTTTTATAAGTTCATGTGAATATTAATAGCTTTTTTTTTTAATTATCTAAATATACAATAACAAAACATGAAAATTTGATAAATATAAAATTTATAATTCATTTTCACGTGTAAATCGATAGTCACGTCAAATTACCATTTAATGAAATTACTAATAAGGACTTACAAAAATAGGTTTCAATTTTAGAGGGACCAAATTAATACTAAAATTTTTTGGAAGATGAAATTAATATTTTGCATATTTTATAGGGACCAAAAACATATTTTATCCTTATTTAATTTTAGTCCACAATTTTGAAGAGTGAAGTTTTCTCTTTTCAACAGGTATCTTTCTTCTTTGAGTTTAATGGTGAAGTACTGATAGTATAAAATAACTTTACATAGTCATTCAATTACAAATTACCGTTTACATGACTTTTAAGATAATTTTGTAAAAGTCAACAAATTCACCATAAATGATGAATTATAATTGGACGACAGTGTAAAATATTTTTATACTGTTAGTGCATCATCCTTTTTGTCTTCTTTTTTTAGCTAAAAGTGTGTTTTATTCATTATTTTTTTAATTTGATAACTACAAAAATAATGTATAAAATACATATAATAATATACTCTTTCATGATTTTTAATACATATACGTAACAATCTACATATTAATTGTATGACAGTACAGTATTTTCTAATTAAACTCTTATTATAATCTTTAAAAAGCTTATTCAAATATGTTAATATATTTTAAAAGAACTTTATATTCTTAAAAAAATTTAAACAAACGCATTCAATATGCATGATTTACTGTACCCAAAAAAATGCATGATTTAATTTTTTTTTCTCACATTGCATCAACAACAACAAAAAAATGTTTCTCACATAAAAACATTTAGGTAGTCATTATTCTCATTTCCATTCAACCTACGTGTACAAATATTTAAAAATAAATAAAACAAAACGGTGTGACTAAAAAAATTAAACAAATAAACATTTAGGTAGTCATTAAGTTGATAGGCCTTCCCTTACAAAACAACAATAATATATAACAACACCAAAAATTATCTAAATAAATAATTAGCAACTCAAAAGGTGTGACTCAATTAGCAATACAGGTTGAATTTTATGGAACTAGTTACAGATTTGATATACACAAAACGCACTTTGGGGAGGAATGAAAAGCCTTAATTGTGACTAAATTTCAAACAGGGTTATTTTTTAAGGAAGATACCTGTGCAAAAAGAGAAAAAAAAAATAGCAAATAGTTTTAATATACTTACGTTTATATTATTGTGAATGAAGAAAAGCTCTGTCCTTCTCCACCATGTCTAGTTATTTTTCTTCTTATACTAGTTCAAGCATTTGGAATGTAAAAGTACTCATTTATTTCAGGTATGCTAAAATGATAGTTAAAAAATTATAAAATTTAAAGATGAATTTAATATAAAATTATTTTATGAATTTATTTCATCGTAAGTCTGTTACTTTCATTTGGAACATTATATATATTGCTTTATTAAAAAAAGAGTGGTTCTTTTGTAGATATTTAGTTTTATTATTTGCATATACAAGAATCAAATATTCTTTTTAATATTTAAGTTTGGGGGGGGGGGGGGGAGTGGTTGGGAAGATTGCTATAATATTATTTTGTTTCAAAATTTACAATAATATAAAATACCCAAAGAAAAGTGCTCGATGACGTTAATTGGAATTTTATTAAAAGAAGTCTCTTATTTAATGTTTAATATTGTATCATATTTCTGTTTTGTGTTAATTTTTGAAACGTTATAATCATATTATTATATTTTTTACTAATATATATGACAAATTTTAAATATAATAGTCATAAATTTACATTAAAATGTCGATATATTAATCACCTAATAGGTATTCATCGTATCTTATATGCATAATATCTAAGTCTAGTCTCTAAAACAATCTGAAATTATATAATGATTTAGTTTCTGGAACGTGAGTAAATCAAAAGATTAATCATGGTTCGAAAGACCAAAATTCAAACATGTCATATTCCCAACCAATAGCAACATTTGCTATAAAGTCCGTCTTGCACTTCTTTATGTCACATCTTGGTGCCACCGGTTCCACGTTCAACAAATATTGAGAAACAGAAACGTTGTTGTCATGAACTTTTGTTTATATTCTTGACTTTTCATTAAATTTGTTTTAATTTTTTTTTCACCTCAATTATTACGTTAACTTTATATCTTTTTTTTCTTTTCTATCACATCATCACCTGTATATCATGTTTTCTTCCCATCTATATATTCTCACGTGTCGAATGATCATTCACTTATAATTCTGGCCATTCATTGCTTTCAAAATCCATATGCTGTCGTAATTATTATTTTCCAGTTTGAATGGGTCATACTAACAGAACTTGTACTAATATTTTGATTTAGATATTTGTTATTATAATTTTATTTAATATAGCTAAGTAGAAAGTGGTGAAAACGATATATTCCAATATAAAGATAATAAAAGTTTCAGTTGATAGATTTTGTGTACAGTGATTATAAACGTTTAACATATAATATAATTATTTTTATGAGAAAAGTTACCTGACTATATTGCTGAAAGAGACAAACATTTACTCAATTATCACTACGTTTTGAAAAGAATTAATTTCCAACAATTAATTAGGAAATATCTTTAGTAAAAAAAAAAAAAAAGTAGTACACATAACTTTACAAGCAGAACAAGAAAAATAATAGATATATCAAAATATAAAATAATATATCATTTTTGAAAAATTATATTGCTAAACATCAAACGTTATTAATTAAAATTGATGTGTGTGAGGAATATTCGGATAGATACTCCAAACATAAAAACGTTTATTACATTTTAGTATTATCAAAATAGTATTGGAAAAAAAAGTGAAATTCTTTGTCATCAACCCACTTTAAAGTCAATCAGTTCTCATGCTGAAAGAACTAAATAATTTGGGTTTTATCTAGTGAAGTAATTAGCTTTGTAGGAGATGCCTAACACACAGTTTTATTTTTTACAGTAAGATGCCTAACACACAGTTACTCTGTCTATATTGTATTATATTTGTTAAAATTCAGTTAATGAACATGTTAAGACTATTGTTTAAAAAATATTAAATATATTTTACTAAATAATTTTAATTACATAAGAAATAAATATTAATCATTTTTCTTTTGACAAAATAAATATTTTTTAATAAAAACTTTTACTTGCCGTAGCATGTTTCGCAAATAATAAACGTGATATGCATAGCCTTTGTTATCAAATATTTGAGTTGAATATTCTAAAATTAGATCAGTATATTAAATGCAGTACCTATGATAATGACAAATACTTAGGTGTCTCTGAAAAGAAAAAGTATAGCTCTATATTATTTAAAGTACACCATTATAGTTAGATTTACTTGTCTTCTAGTTTAGTAACATTTTTAAAATTTTAATAGATATGATACTCTATGTGTAAAGTAAAACTTTTTCTTACTTGGAAAATACCTAATACCTATGAAAGAAGTGGGTGGTACACGATGAGAAAGTGATGAATATGTGTACAACACCAAAAGCAAAATTATTCAGCGTGTGGACAATCAGTTAAAATTCAATTCTTTTCTCTTATCCTCAAACAACAAAATTATTTAGAAAAAAACTTTTATCAAGTGAGGCCATCCAACTTTTTAGAGGGTTGCCTGATTCAATGAAGCATATCATGTGAGAATTATTAGTATGAGAATAATAATTTTTAATTATATATATAATTAATTATATATAAATAGTTAAAATTAATTTTATTTAATCATTCATATATAATTATATGGTTAAAATTTGTTATTTTTACAATTACATGTGAAAATAATTCTCAAAATTTTGATTAAGAAATGCTAGCAACACACTCTTTTGGACATACTCTTTATCATTAGTTAAAATTTATTGAAAAACATAATTTCGTGGTCTCACTTTTCATTTAATAAGTTTTACTCATGATTTTATAGTTTTTAATAAATTTCAAAGCAATGATAAAAAATAATGTATCTAAAGGAGTGTGTTAAAGGTCACCCACTAGTTAGGATCGACCTAGTAGTGAAAAATTTGATAGTATGTATAAAGTTTTAAGTTTTGATACTCATTATCGTCATTGTACACAAAATAAAAAAATGTGTTGAGACTATGTTGTTCACACTTCTATTATGAAATATACTCAACATAGATTCATGTATTCTTCTATTTCATTTATCATCTCATTTTTTCTTCTTATATCTCTCTTCCTTTTCTATCCCCACATCTATCACTTTCTCTCTACTTTTTCTCCTTTCTTCTCATCTCTCTCTCTCTCTCTTTTTTTTTTTTTAACTTAATCCACTCCAAAATGGGATCCATATTTATCATTGCTCTTTATATATACAATTAGAACTGTTCTATATGTGGTGATAATAGGGTTTAACTCTTCCTTGAAGCAGATTTTGGAGGCTGTCAATGCCTATTGGAGAGACAAGAGATCACCCATTGGCAAACCCATTTGGACCTAAGAGTCCAAACCTTGGACATGTGAAGCTTGACCCTATCTTAGTGATAGTTGGTGGCAAAGAATTGCTGAAGGACAGAGCAGTGGACTATGCAACAAGGTTAAAAGAACTAGGGAAGAACATTGATTACGTTGAGTTTAAGGGCAAGGAACATGGCTTTCTCACTCATGATTCGTACTCGGAGGCTGCGGAAGAGGTCGTGCAACTCATTAAACGGTTCATGCTTGAAAATTCTAATTAATTAGAATATATATGTGAAAAACTTTTCATATGTAGTGATCTAAAGTTAATCCATGTTCTCTAGTTTGGTAAAATGGTAATAAAATGTACGTAGGTTGCAGGTGGAGAACGTAGTCAATATTGTTAATGTTATAAATATTTTATTTTCAAGTGGAAAATGCTGCATTTGTAGAATTTCGAGTGCTATCTTTTAATTTTTTTTATTAGTCTTGTACAAAAGTTAATTTACTAACCGGTTTGTCTATAAGTTTGATTTTGGTATAGAACTTGCTTAACAAAAATTGAATTATTAATATATAAATTATGAATTATACTAACAGTATAATATATTATACTAATAAATACTAATTATATTAGTGTAGAAAATTAATATATATGATCACCACATCATATATTGATAGTATAATATATTTTATAGTTAATGTAATTATGTTGCAATGATTATACTAAATATTTAATTTTAGTTAAAAAGAATCTATACAAACGATAGCAAAACAAACAATAAAACTTTAATAAATGATAATTTTTATAGTGATCAATTGAATATGTTTTTTTTACAGATCCCGAAAATTCTTTATGGGAGGTAATTCAGTTCAAGTTTGGTAAGACTGTTATGAGTGACAAATTTATCTATCTAAGTATTTAACACAATTACATACTAAGGTTCAAATTGAAGACCACATGCAAGTTAAGTTGAAATAATTTTTCGCCAATTGATCAACTTGCTTAGCAATAGTGATCATTGAAATAATCCCAGACATTCTTTATGGGAAGCAATGTTGCTCGAGTCAAGTAGAATTATCATGGGTAACAAATCTCTATTTTCGAGTATTTAACACAGTTACATCCAAGTTCGAACTTAAGACTACTAGTTAAGATTAAATAATCTCATGTCAATTGATCCACAAACTCAGTGATAGTGATAAATTGAAATAACCACAAACATTTTTATGGAAAATAATTCAACTCAAGTTGGGTAAGACTATTACAGTGACAAAGTTCTTCTAAGTATATTACCACATACCGAGACTCAAACTCAAAAATACTAATTAAATTAAAATAATCTCGTGTCAGTTGATTCACGTATTCAATGGTAATGATCAATTGAATATGCACAATGAAAGTAATATAGATGGATTCACATCTATGAAATCAACGCCTTGTCGTTTCACATATATATGGCAACATTTAATTAAAAAGATATATAGTTATAATTTTTTTCTTATATATCTATCAATATTTAAATTGTGTAATTTTTTTTAAGGAAAATTGTGTAAAATTTTATATACACAATCATGATAATATAATACAAATCAATAGTTGGATTGATAAAATTCAGTTTTGATAAAAAGCTATTAGAAATGTCATTTTATTAAATTTGACATCTAATATTTAGAAAGTTGGTCCAGCCATAATTGAATGCAGCACGCGTAACATCTCATATTACATTGTTGTTACACAGGTTGCATGCTTATATTCAATTTCTCAATCATTTTCGTGGACCTACATTTGTTCTCATCACTTGAAATGAGGGGACAAAGTTTTTTTATGTTACATATTATAAATAAATAAGTACATCCAATATGCATGCTAAAGCAAAATTATGGAAAATATTCCTTTGCTTGGTTTGTGGTGTTAGATAGAGTACCACTCTGATTCAAGAATTAATCTAGTTAAAAAATAAAAAAATAAAAAAAGTTGTTCTCATGGAGATGAGTCATCACTGTCTAATATATGCTCTATCATGAAAGGCATGTAATTTGTACTATGATTGGACTACCTAGTACTCTCAATAAACAAATATGTGCAATGTGCAATGTTTTTGAATAACTAAGGATGAGCACTTCAATTGGTGACTTGGAGTGACATGTGACTTAAAAAGAGTGCACAAAATTTAAATTTTAGTATTATATAAATATAAGAGAAATGTTAGTGACACTTTATCTGACACTCTTTTATTAACACTCTTTCTGTCTATGATTAGTTAAAATTTGTTGAAAATCACTAATTTTGGTAGGTCTCACTTCTAGATTAGGAGAGAATCGTTAAATGATAAGTGTGACCCACCAAAATTATGATTTTCAACAAATTTCAACCAATTACATAGAGAGTGTTAACAATAGGGTGTCAGAGAAAGTGTCGCTAGCATTCCTCATAAATATAATTAAGGATTATCATTTTTAAATATTATATTAGATAGATTAATTTAGATTAAGATACGTAAGTCTACTATGACTGATATACTCAATTCGAAGATGCTCAATATGATTTTTGAAATTGGTGGTCGTGAATTCTCTCTTTTTCTTGCTAAAACTACTACAAACAAGGAATTCTATTTTGATTTTGGGTGAAATTTTACATCATTGTCAGAACCAATGTAGAATATAGTCGTCGTAGAAAGTTGTCACTTTTACATCAGATCATAACCGATATAAAAAATACTTTCAACATCGGTTAATGCCTTAACAACCAATGTAGAAAGTGACCACTTTTTACATTAGTTAAGGAATTAATCGATGTAGAATGACCACTTTCTACATCGGTTAAGGAATTAACTGATGTAGAAGTGACATTTTTTTTAATTGTGTTTCTGTTTAAGGTTCATCCCAACTTGTATATGATCATATGTTTGTACCAAAAAATTACATTGTTGTCTATTTTAGGTTTCTGCCTATGTTGTCAATTTTAGGTTCATACACATAATATATTATAAATTCAAAATTATGATTAATAAAAATGATAAACCGCATATTCATAAAGATTTTTAACGTGAAAACCCCCTCAAAACAAGGGTAAAAATCAAATGTTATCCAAACCAAAGAAACAAATCCACTATTATTAATAAATGATATAAAAAAAATCTCTAAGAAGTGCACAAACAATGCATACAATCATCATCAAAAGCAACAATGAGAAGCATCAATTTGAAGTATGAAAATGTTCAAAAGCTTAAAATTAAGAAACAAATATTGCTTATTAGAAGTAACAATATCAAAAGGATCACTGATTAGAAGATATGTATGTTCAAAAGCATGATCAGAAGATGGATTTAACTAAAAGGTAGCAAGACCAAAAACTACATATGATTAGAAACTCCATTAGAAGATGCAAACTATACGAGGAATGAGATAAAGATATTTGCATTGTTCATAAGCTACAAAACTACCATAATAGAAGCAGCATGCTTAGAACTAAACTAAAATACATGTTCTAGAAGCAAAGCGACTCACCCTACCTCTTATCCTTCTTCAATGGAAACTAGTTTGTGCACCCCTTACCCCCACCCTTCCACCTCCTTCCTTCATTTTCTTTTCGAACGTGAACTTGTTGTTACCATACCTTCAACACATTGATGAATAGCAAAAGCACGAACCACTCATCACTTATTACTATAGTTATCTGTTTTTCCTCTTTTAGTTTTATAGATTGATACTTAGTTTTCATTATTGCTTCAGGTCTTCTCAAATTTCCCTTGTATCAATTTTTTGTTGTGTTCACTAGTATGAATTACTCTATTCCTTCTTCAAAGGAAAACCCATTTATGATGCGTGACAGGCCATGAAGAGAAAATGAAGGAAAAAGGAGGACGGGTGGAGTAGGGGTGTAAAAACTAGTTTCTATTTGAATAAGAAGGAGAAATGGGGTGAGCTAATTTGAAATAAACTAGTTTCCGTAAAAGGTATTTTTTCATCAAAAAAATTACAAAAAATGGTGGGTGGTGCAAAGAGGAAAAAAAGAAATGTAAATAGCAACTCCATTTGCACTCCCATTTTACTCTTCACAACACCCTTTTTTTTTCGAATCCCTGTTATCTAAATTTACAAATCTTTCAACAGATGTCGCGTTCTCATTCATTTGAGACTTCCAATTTTTTTTTTCTCTCTCCATTTTCGAGATCCAACTCCACTGCAACCTCTCAACTTCTCCCTTTCTCTTCTCCGGCGCCATTTCCGGCCATAAGAGTTTACCATTTTTTTTTATTTCACTCACCTTTTCTCGCTCCCAACCTTCCTTCTCTCTAGGAGCTTTTTCTGATATGGCCGAAGAATTTGTGAAGGACACTGTTCATCAAAACGGCATCACTGTCATCAATCTACGTTTTGCTCTCAGTGCCATGAATAATGGTTTTTTATTCTCTATTTTTGTCTTTAATTTTCTTCTTCGTTTCCATAATTATGCATGATTTTAAGTTGAAAATTGTGTTTGGAGATTTGCTTTTGGAACGTGCAATGTTTAGTTGAACTCGCTCTTATAGCAATACACAATTATTGAGGAGCTTCAGACGTAGTTGAAAATTAATATCTGTGACAATGCCCTTTTTCATTATTTGGTTTGAATTATTGCCCTTTTGCAGTTCTGAGTTAATTATATGGGCTTCATTTTTTTTAATTTTGATTTTCAAATTTCTGTGGTGCATATATGGATTTAAAGTATAAAAGTTATCTTGATGAATGAGAATCGGACCCAAGCGTCAAATGTGTACTGGTTGATAGCAGCTCACCTCATGCTTTTTGTGCAGGTATGATTGATCATTACAGGAAATACAAAATTCGTTAATCTTTTAATGCGATACTTTGTTGAAGCGTGTTTCTAGCTTAAGTAGATTAAAATTTGGCTTCTTTTGCAGATATTCTGTTTTCAATTTGAGATTATTTGGTTTTGAGTGTTAGGTAAGGTTTTGAGAGTCACCATTGATGGCCAGTGCAAGTATGGATGTTAAAGGGGTTGTTGCTGAAATACAAAAAGGACAAAAATACTCCTTTAGAGATGCTTTTAAGAAAGGTTATTTTGTTTTCACAGATATATCACACTGAAGTCTATGTTCAACTCCTTTGCTGATAAAATCAAGAAACGTTCTATGGAAATATTGGAAGAGTAGATAAGATCACTGTTAATTGTATTGGCTTTCACCTATTGTTTGTCAAGGTGTGCTTATTTTCTTGCTTTCATTTGATCTCTTGAAACTCATGAATGTTTTGGTCACTTAATGATGCATCTAAGCACTTAAATTCTTTGGCCTTTTCTTCCTCTTTTAACTGAAAAAATTGTCTGATACTCAAGGAATCTTTGATGCATGTTCTGCAACTATGAATACATTGAGTGAAGCAGGTATTTGTGTTGAGTCAGATTTTACATTTTAGAGATAATTATTCTCCTAGATGGAAGTATTCTCACTGTGAAATGAAAGGTGTTCCTCTAAGAATTGAAATTGGGAGAAAGGATTTAGCAATAAGCAGCTCATCAACTTTATCCTACTGTTGCATCAACTTTTATCAATTTGCTTCCACACTGTTAGTTTTTCAGTGAACTGATTCTGATTTTCATTTTTTTTTTTGTGCTTAGAAGCTTTTTTGTTTGTTTTGAACCTGGACACCTTTTACATACACTTATTCTTGAAGTATGGATTTAGAGTGAACAAGAGTGGAGTTTCCAATAAAGGGTATGAAAAGACCAACACAAGAGTGGACTTTCCAATAAAAGGTATGAATATTCTTTACATGATATGTGTCTTCTTCTTCATGGCATTTTTGTTTTGCTCAGATTTTCCAGATAGTTCATAACATAAGATGAACTTTCTATATGTTCTCTTTTTTGTTTTTTAATTTTCTTTTTTTGGGTGCTATATGTTATTACTTTGTTCATAGAATAATTTTCATTTCTGGAAAGTTTAAGCTCACTATCTCGGTTCTCTTAGAAAGTCCAGGAATTCTAACTAATATGTGTTGTATTGTACCACAGATAGGTACTCTTGATAACAAGGTAAATGATACAACAGTTTGGTTAAATGATAGAACGTGTTAGTTCTGTTCTATTCTTATATTCTAATCGTATATGTTGTAATGTTTGCTATACTTCTAGACTGGGTTTTGGTGTTGTAGTGGTCTAACATTGCAATTGTTCTTGATATAGGATTTGAATATGTAAAAAAACCTTATTTTTTTTCCTTCATTCATTTTTTTTCTTTGGCTGAATTTGGTCCTCTAGCTAAATTTTATCTGTCTTATGTTTTCTTCCCTCAGTATCAAGTCATTCCAACAAATTCAAATATGTAGGGGTTTTTCTGGCTTTTGCAGAAAAGATAATATGGTTGGTTGTTATGCTTGTGTTACAGATTAATGGAGCAGGGTATTGGATAATATATTTGACCATTAATAGTCATTTGCTTTTGCCTTTCACTGGAATGGTATGTGATGCTATTGGGATAACTAGAGATTATGAGGTTTTCCTTTTCAAATCTGTGAGGGTCTGCAAAGTAGTGTTATCATGTGAGATAAGAGATCATGCTTGGTGTTCTTAAGTATTTTTTTTCTTCTATTTTTGGGGTTGGTTTAACTATATTGACTCTTCTTTTGTTAACATTTGGCACTTATGCTAACCTTTTGCATTTCTATTTGCCATTGATTTAAGCAAAAATGGAATCTGATGCATTGCCATTCCATTATACTGATTGGATTGTCATTCTGTGGTTTCATGGAGCAAAGCCCGGAAAAATAAAGCTGGGCCAGAAGTTCTTGGTAGATATAGATGCCTGGATGGATCTCACAGCAGCTAGCAAATCTGATAACTTAAATATGATAACTTTTCAAATACAGTTAGTTAGTTAGTTACACAGAAATATATATATATATATATATATATATATATATGGGCTGCTAACATAGATCCACCTAAAAAATAGAAGGTGTAAGTTAGCAGCCTGCACCTTTTGCTTTGGACAAAAACACCATTCTTGTTATATTTAAACTGAAAAAAATTAAAGGGTATTCATATAAATTTTAATCACCTAATTTAATTTTATTTTATTAACCCTTCTTTCTCTCTCCCACGTCTTCTTCTCTTTCCTGCACAGTATTCACCCTATTCACATTACGTATTTGATCACTCTACGTACATGCACTTTTGCAATTTCAGTGAGCCTCATTCTTGCCTTGATTATTTCAGCACTCCTCATCCCTATTTCTTTTCAAATTGGGGGTTGAATTCATCTTTCAACTACAAATTGACTTTGCCATAGTCCTGATAAGTTTTGCTCTTTTTTTTCCTCATTTATATTTGTAATAGACTTAGCATGGCTTTACTATACATTAAAGCCCAACGTGAAATAAAATCTATACATATTCACAATGAACCCCAACACAAGACTTAGGATGATAAGAAATATGATTGAGCCAAAAATTTTGCAACAAAAATTCTCACACGATCATAGGTAGCTTGAAAAGCTCTACTAAATTCTCTTATATTTAAAAGTACAAGTTTTTTCTATTAGAATTTATTTATAGTGAAAGTCACATTATCATGGTCAGGTAATTGAGCAATCATTCCAAGGGTGAGGCTATACATGGCTTACAAAAGAAAAAATCAAATTACTTTTTTTATCACCCAACTTATTTACTAAAGATATTTATCTAAACAAATTAATTTTTTTTACTTAATCATTTTATATTTAGTTACATAATAAAAAATCAAATTAAATTCATGTATTCATTTTTATCTTCTCCATGCAAAATTAATATCTAACATCAATTTTAAACAAATTATTATTCATTTCTTATTTATTATCTTAAATAAAAAATTTGTTTTATTATCTTAAATCATTAATCATTATTTAATTAAATGACAGAAAATCAAACAAATAAAAAATTGTTTTAATTTTTTAACTTAATATTTTAATTTTAGAATCTTAAAAAAATTAATTTATTGCTCGCTGTGGTGAGAGATATAAAATGATAAACATATATAATGGAGGGATTTCATTCTATCATAATATATTCTAAATGACAATTTTAAATTTATATTATTATTGTTGATTTTATCTGTGTTTGATTGTCTTTACATGATAGTCTTTTAAAATTGGTTAAATTACAATTTTGATCCCTTATTAATTTTTGATACACGATTTTGGTCTTTCTATTTTTTTTTGCGATTAGTCCCCTTATTTAAAAAAAAATCGCAATATTGACCCAATTCTTAATTTTGCACATGTTTATTTTTTATTTAAATTAATTAAATTAATTATTGATGACATCTTAAATAAATATGTTAAATATGTGATTCAATTGAATCAAAATAAAAGAAATAAAATATATGTAAAATTAAGGATTAAATTAAAATTGTAGATATATTTAGTGTCCAAGTGACTTTAATATCATTTATTAGTGCATAAAGTCCATATAACCCGTGCAAGGCACGGGTAAAAAAAACTAGTTTTCAAAATACCTAAAATATTTTTCCTCCTTCCTCCTCCCTTCCCCTTCCCTTTCCTCTTCCCTTTCCCTTCTCCTTCTCACCTACACTACACCCCATATCTCTTTCCCTATCACTAACACCCTTTGCCTCTTCTCTATTTCCTTTTTCTCAACATTTCCTCTTTCATCCCCTTCTTCCTCTCTTGTAGTCTACTTTTACATCCGTGTTTCTTTCATCGATGTTGTCTTCTCCATCACCTTTTTTTCGTAAGTTGCAGATATTCCAAAATCTAATTTCCAAAATTTATGTTTTATATTAAAAAATTAGTTATTACATTCTGAAACCCATTTTCAGAAAGCTATGCTCCTAGCCTTTTCCAGTTATATTATGGAAACTAGTTTTCGTAACGTAGTTGTGTCGAAACACACTAGGAAACTATTTTCTGTAATGTATTCCAATATAAATACATTACGGAAACTAATTTCCATAATGTATTTGGACACAACGTTATTACAAAAATTAGTTTTCGTATGCTTACAAAAACTAGTTTTCATTGTGAAAACTAATTTTCAAAAAAAATATTTGTCAAAAACAGTTACAAAAGAAATAAAAAAAAACTGGCAGGATGTGCAAATAGCAAAAAGGGGTAGTAAATAACAACCCCGAGGATGTTATTGTCCTAAAGTGATAAAATTGGTTCTTAAAACGTAGTCTTGGGCTTCCACTCAAAAGAGATGGGTCAGAACTCTAGAGCCCAAGTCCAAACCAAGTTGCAAATTAATCATATCTTAAATAATTTTTTGATTCTTATAAAATAGAATTTTTTTATATTTTAATCCTTTGAAAAAATTTAGACTTCTAACACATAAATTTTTTGAAAGAAAGAATATCATTTCATTTAATATAATTTTAAATGATACAATCTTGATTTTTTTTTATCTAAAGGAATTGAAGACAAGTATCAATAGATTTATAAGAACTCACAAACTCAACCAATTGAGCTAGATCCAGTTGGTAGAATCTTGAATCTAAACACATAGTTGTTGGGTATAGATTCTTTAATATTTAGACGTGCTTGACAATCAATTCACCACCACTGCCATCTTACAACGGCTATGGAGTATAGTTGAAATATGTTGAAAACAGGTTGCCCTGGTTGGCTTGTATTGTAATCCATCCAAAACTCACTTTTTCAGGGAAAAAAAAGAAGAAGAAGATGAAGAAGTAAAGTAACCCAACAATAAAATGACCCGTAGCTGCTTTCGAAAAGGTTGTACCGTTGTATGTAGATGCAAAGATTATGTGCTGGTAACTAGTGCTTTTAGCCTTTTAGGTGACATATCCCATTTTGTTATTGTGAAATTGTTCAAAAACATATGTACATACGAGGGATAATTGAACAAGTACGCGATTTAGCAGTGACTTGAATAAAATAATACTTTTAAACCCTCTTATAACATTTTCTTATAAATTAAACGAAGAAAATTTAAGATATATTATAAAATTTTAAACTAAATTACTTTTTTGGTCTCTTATCTTTATTTTAGGTTGTAATTTGGTCATTTATTTTTTAAAAATTGCAATATGGTCCCTTATATTTATTTTAAATTGTAATTTGGTCCTTTATTTTTAAAAGTTACAAAATGGTTCATTAAGTAATTTTTTTTATAACATGTTTACCCCATAAGTAATGCATTTTTTAATTTATTTTTTTGGATAAACATGCTATAAAAAATTACTTAAGAGATCATTTTGCAACTTTTAAAAAATAAAGGGTTAAATTGTAATTTAAAATAAAGATAAGGGACCATTTTGTAACTTTTAAAAAATAAAAGACCAAATTGCAGTCTAAAATAAAGATAAGGGGCCATATGAATAATTTAGCCAAAATTTTAATATATTAAATATATTGATGTTTCTTTTAATATTACTTCATAAAGTATTAGAAGAATTAGTAAGATGATATGACATTATTATCGTGGCTCTAGTTTAAATTATATATGGCTAAAAAGGAGGGAGGAATACCATCTTGGATTGTTGGTGTTCTTTAATTTCTTTTCGTCTTTACCAAGATTCCACTTTGATTTTATCGTGGGTACTGGGTAAACTCTTGTAAAGAACAATAATAACATGAGACATGCAACTAAGTGCAATTGCGTATTCCATACAAAAGCTGACTTATTATATATTGGCAGTAGCTAGCATAAGGCTTTCTCATGATCAAAATATTTAATAAGATACAGAATTCTTTTGCATGTAATAATAAATTGGTATTTACAAATAAATTTAATTTGCAGAGTTCTTTTGCATCCAAGAGTACATTTGGGGCACTAAATGAAACACTATAATCTAGTACGTTACTGAAATTGGCAAGTGTTTAACTAAAATCTAGTACATCGTATTAGTCGGTACCTTGCCCCAAAGTTAAATAATGGTAAGCGGGCATTTCATGGGACCAAAATAAAGTAATGGTAACTGTTAGATAATGCTCTTGTGATCTTACTATAAACTTGGAGTTGTATACACGATTTTTTGGGTGGAGGCGATTCACTAAAGCTTTATAAACTAGTTATAATTGTCCTAAATCCTACTGATTAACTGAAATTCCAACCGATTTCGACTCTGATGACAACTTCCTATAAACTCATGGTCAAAGAACACAAAAGTAATTGGAAGGAAGAAAATTATTCAGTCGCAAAGATATAATTCCCAAAACCCTAACATAATAATGAAAAGAAAACAAGAAAAAGTAAAAGGTAAAGTGCGTTCAAACTTGATTTTGAAGTTTGAACTAATTATTAAATAGAAAGCGAGGAACTTACTTTGAACTTCAGTTTTATTCATATGCAAAACACTAAGCCCACATAATCCACAGATATATCTTACCTATGGCAACTTCTACTTAAGGAATTGAAATTAACGGTTTATTTACTCACCTATCCCTCCCTGAATTGAAGCATTAATTATTATTATACAATGGCTGGGAATCCAGAGCTTGAACGAAAGCTCATGCAGCTTCAAAGAGCAAAGGAAAGAGCACAATCTGAAGGCCCGAAAATACAACGCGTAGCGCATCATCTCCGAGATCGAAAGGATTTCGCCATGCATTACTCGCCGAAGCTGGTGTCATTTGGTCCCATCCATTACGGGACTCCGAACCTGAAGCTGGGAGAGGAGTACAAGCAAATGTGGGCATCAATGTACATAGACAGCACTGGACAAAGCCCACAAACTCTACACGATAGGGTTTTAAATGATATTGATAACATGAAAAATCCATAGGTTTGACGCAGTGGCGTAAGATCTTGTTGCATTCATACGTGAAGAATGATTTATTTAGTGAGAGAATCCGTACTCGATTCTTTTCTTGTGCAAAATCTTCTTAGATCAGCAACAGTCACGCATCGCGAACGAAATTAGTCTCTAATCCAATGGATTGGTAACCTGACATGTGTTTGGATTGGCTTTAAAATCATGGTGAGGTGGGTCAAATTTGATTTTTATCAAGAATTTACATGTTTGATTATTTTAGTATAATCAATTTTAATGAAAAAAATCATAGTGAAGTTCAAGCAAGTAGGAGTAGTTTCTACTTCTACTAAAATCAATTCTAGTTTGATTTTGTCTAATTTATCCTTCACTATTGGTATATGTCTTTCCCAATATATGTTAATTGGTCCCTGAATGGGCCATCATTGCCTTCATCGCTGCTGTTGTGGGCCTTGTCCTCACTTTCATCCAAACCTTGTATGCCATTCTCCCGTCAAAATAACTACACAGTCTTGGAAAAAAAAAAGATAGTAATATGGTTGATTTGTCGAATGTTTGTGTGTGATTTACTGTGGCACTGCCACAAATCAATTAAATTATGGTTGTTTGTTTTGTATGACTGGAATTTTATGAATAAAAAAATCGTTGAATGTTATTGTGTTGTAACATAATAATTAGTTGATGAATGTTAGCGACACTCTATCTAACACTTTCTTTCTAATACTTTTTATATGATTGGTTGAAATTTGTTAAAAATCATCAATTTTGGTGGGTCTCACTAGTGAATTATGATGACAATGATTTATAAATTTTATTTTGTTTTTAATAATGTCCAAAAAATATATATGTTCTTAAATTGAATATGCAAAATCACAATAATATATTTATTATGTTTTATCAATTTTTATACATATCTAAATATGTATCATATATGTATTGTATCTTATATGTTTTAGAATAATCGTATCTCTATATCAGATATCTGATACACATATCATATATGTGCATTATAGGCTTTGTTGTTGTTATATTTTACTTTTCTCTTTAGATTGTGTAAATTTTCAATGGAGGCTTTTTGTATGGGCTGATAATTGATGTAGGTAGAGGTGATATATGAATAGTGAAGCTTGTCAAGATAATGTGTTAGAATTGATTTTCGTACAATGTATTTGTGAAATCATTGTGTATTTGGATTAGTTTATTTTAGAGAAATTTTATTTTCCCTTTATTTTCGTAAGAGAAGTTTTAAAGTTTTTATTTCTTGATGGTGGTTGAAATTGAGGCTAGTTCAATGAAGGTCTCAAAAGTCATGGAGGGATTAGCTCTACCTTATGTGTGGGATGTTTGTCACCATCAGTGGTAAAAATTAAGTAGAAGCTCGTGCACTTGTGTGAGGATGTGATAAAGAAAAAGATGTCCTCTTTGTTAGTGTGAATGATTGATGAAGTAAAATGTGAGAGGTTCCTATGGAATGTGGTCCTCACGTGATCTGTAGGTTGTAAATAGGGCATGGAAAAAAGAATGAAAGAAAGAAAGATTCAGAGATGACAAAGTGAGTTAACTTACTTAGATTAGCTCATCACATATTACGTAAAATATAAGTCTAGTCAAGTTAGCTTGCTTTTTGATGAGAAAAAAAAATGCAATCCAACTTGAATCACCCCATTTTGGTGAGTTGAATGGATTTGTTCCATTAGATTTTTTTTTATAATACGACATGTTACTAGCTGCCAACGTTGTTATTATGTTATTATGTTATTAATTAATGTTATTACTTGACAATAGGGTTTGAACTATTAATAGGAAAAAGTATAGAGAAAAAATGCTAAAAAGTTTATTTAGGGACTAAATGTGAAATTTGAAAAAAGTCTATAGACCAAAAAAATATAATCAATCCTAAAATAATTAATGTAGAAGAGAAAAGTAAACACATATAAAAACATTACAAAAAATTATATAGTTAATATAACTAAAAAAATTATCAAAATTTGCTTTTAAAATGATCAAATTAGTTTTTTTTTTTAAAAAAAAATCAATATGAGATAAATCTTATGAGTTTAATGGTAATGTACTGACAGTGTAAAACTTTTAAGATAATAATTGTAAAAGTCAACAATTTTATCATACATGATAGATTGTGATTAAATGACGGTGTAAAAATTTTTTACACCGGTATTGCATTACCTATTTTCTCAAATATTATTTTACAAACACGACTTTTTGTATTATTTTCACACAAACAATTTTTGGCAGTATATAACAGTCATTTTTATTTTTAAAGCAAATTATAGTAGATTAGTATCCATATATTTGTTGACAGAAGAATATATTGGAAGCAATCGCTGAGTTTGGTGAGAGGGAAATACACCTGATTTCCTCCGGCGTCGTTTTGATTTTGAAGAGGTTTTGTCAACGCCAATGGGCGTAAGTAAATACTACTCCCTCCGTTTCAGATTATATACGTTTTAGAGAAAAAAAATTATTTCAAAATAGATGACGTTTTACAAAAGCAATGCTGTATTAAATATTTTTTTCCAAGACTACCCTTAATTAATATTTAGTGGGAGTAGTGAAGTATGAATAATTAATTAGAGAGATAAAGGGTATATTAGGAAATTACCTAATATTTTTTAGGAAATTCAACAACTTAATTGTATTTCTTAATACCTATATCAAAATCTTAAACGTCATATAAATTGGAACGGAGGAAGTATTGAGTAATATGCTTGATGAACTTGGTAGTAGATGTGGAAGACTGGACCCTATGACTCTTTAAATGCAAGAGATCACGTAACAAATGTGTAACCAATAATAATTGGGTGAAGTTCATTTTTTATTTCTTTTTAAAAAAAAGTTGGTCAATAGTTGATATTTATTTATTTCTTAACAAATAAGAAATGACTACGTCTCTGTTCCCGCGTGCTACTGCTACTACCCAACCTTCCAGCGGGCCATGTGGTCCAATTTTGCTGCATTTTTTAGGCCACCATTTTATTTCGCTTGTTAGTACATTTTTTTTAAAAAGAAAAGGAAAATTCATTTAAGAACTAGGGCTTTAGCTTTCAAATCTTCTTTAACTATAAATTAGAATAGGTATATGATTTGTAAGAATTTCACTGTTCGACTTGGTTTAAAGTCGTTTTCTAAAGCAAAAGTAAAATATACTTTCCTCTTATATAAATCACAAATTTGTGTAGGTATCAGTTCTTGTTTTAATGTGTTTTTCTTCTAATTTAATAAATTTTAACTAATAATAAAGTATATATTAAAGTGTGATGTTAACACTCCTCATAAATATTATTCGCTCTAAAGAATTTCTCTCTTAAAATTTATTTTCCTCCTCCTTTATCTCTTTGATTTAAATATAGAGTTAAATGGTGATGTACTGACAGTGTGAAACTATTTTACATTGTCAACCAATCACAAATCACCGTTGATATGACTTTTAAGGTAGTTATTGTAAAAGTTAACAAATTTACCATACATGATGAGTTGTGATTAGATGACGGTGTAAAACTTTTTTATACTTTCAATGCATCACCTATTTTCTCTTAAAGAGTTTAATGGTGATGCACTGACAGTGTAAAATAATTTTATATTGTCATCCAACTACAAATTACCGTTGGTATGAATTTTAAGATAATTTTATAAAAGTCAACAAACTTACCATATATGGTAGGTTGTGATTGGATGACAGTATAAAATTATTTTACACTGTCAATGTATAGCTCTTTTTCTCATATATTTATGTTCTTTTATAAACAAATTTATTATATGAATAACTTTTTTTATACTTTTTATGATAAATAATTATAATAATAAATTTTTTATATATTAAATTTGACCGTACAATGTATAAGCTAAAATACTAGTTAATAATATTTAGAAAAGATTAAAGCACATACAGAAACAATAGATATATGACAATTTTAGAATATATATGAAAATATATTAACTGTACTTACACTATGCAATTAGTTTGTATAACTCTATTTAGAAATTGGAATTAATAACAAACTAATTTAAATTATTCACATAGAGACATGAGTGTGAATCGTAAGAAGTTCTAACTATGACATTATAAAAGTAATTTAGTCTCCCTTTTTTTGTTCATCGTAAGTTATTTTTGAAATCTCAATTTTAGAGCGATGTAAAGCATTAATTATAATCAGGAAGAAAAAAAAAAGCTTTGGCTTTAAGATAATTTTTATTTTTTTTAGAAAAAGAAATATAACTATGTTTTGGTTGCGTGCATAATTTTAAAATAAAACAATTAAATAAAAGATCAAGTATATGTCTTTTTTGGGTTACAGATCAATATCTGTCTCAAACATATTAATGTGTCAAACATTCATTTTGAGCAAATAAATTGATAATGTGAGATTAGAGTAGACAAAAAATTGATGACTTTAATCATGATTTGATACTCTTTTTTTTTTTTTTTTTTTTAAAATTAAAAGAGAGTTCATATCGGAAAATATTTGTAGAGATAATGCAGAAGGTCGTAATACCATCATGACCACGTCAACAAAAATTAAGAAAAAGGTCAAGGTGGGGAAAGAGGGCACCAGCAATAGATTATATAATTGATAATTCAGCAAAAAAAAAAGAAGATTATATAATTGATAAATCATTGGAAAGAACTTATTGGAATCTTAAGATGTGTATGGGCCAACTTTAAGCCCCTTGTTTATCCTACAATGAAAAAAGAAAATAAAATTTTGCACCAAAGAATAATAGAAAAGAAAACTATGCTACCTTTGGTTTTTAAAAATATGACCATTTATTCCAAAAGCCAAGTGAATTATGAGTTTCTGTTTTTCGTTGTGTAGGTTCATGATTATGAAGGGTTCTTTTTTATTTTTTGCTACATTCTCTAAGAGGTTAAAGAGAGCCTCATTATTAGAATGATGCTTAATAGATTCTTATTATAAAAATAAAATCCAATCAATGAGGGAGAGTAAAGGAATGGAAATTGATGTTTTATCAGGGATAGAATTCTTTACTAAAAATTTATGAGCAAATATCTAACTAAAACTTGATTTTATTTATCTTCAATATAATAATTACGTGGTTTAGGTTATATTCAAAATAATACTAGTAATAATTTTGGGGTGAATTTTATCTTTGTTAATTGTTACACGAAGTGAATAGAAACAGTCACTTATCACTAATATTAGGCATAGCTTATCGTAAGACCTGATTTTTGGAGTTACAAGTTAAATGATATAAGTCGTTCCAAAATTGAGTTATTCTAGAATTAAATTAATACGAATCGAAGTCTATATTTTTTTGGTAACGAATCGAAAGTCTATATTATTTATATATTTCTCATTTTTAAAATTTTAAAATTATTAATTACTTTTAAAAATTTCTTTTCTAATAAGATTTCTTTCTTTTTCTCTTAGATCTTTTTTTTTTCCGATACAACTTAGATCTTCTTTTTAGTTACTTTTAAAACGATCTTTTTACATGAATATTTCTTTTTCTCTTCTTAAATCTCAACAAATTCTTTGCTTAAATTAATTCTTTTAATTTTTTAAAATAGTATTTTTTAAATCTAAAATCTTTATCTTTTTAATTATTTATTTGAAATAATGATGCCTACTATTTATTTTATAATTTAAACATATTTTTAT
Source organism: Pueraria montana var. lobata (assembly GCA_026413185.1). Taxonomy (NCBI): domain Eukaryota; kingdom Viridiplantae; phylum Streptophyta; class Magnoliopsida; order Fabales; family Fabaceae; genus Pueraria; species Pueraria montana. The sequence continues at coordinate 47,058,539 of CM048647.1, forward strand.
ATATTTTTTAAATTTTACTTAAATTAAAAAAAAAAACTTGTACAACAATACTTACTAGTTCTTTGTCCAAAATAGTCGTTTGCATTTGCTCTGCCACGCAAACGAATAAAAATAGTAATATAACCTAACAATTATTTTAGCATGTATTTAAAAAAACACAAATTAAACTGGAAAATGTTTTGGTTAAATAAACATTTCTAGTATCCAAAAAAGCTAAACTAATTAAAATCAACATTTGATCTCATAATTCTAAAAACAGACTTGTCAAATTTGCAGAAAATAAACAAATGGTTAACATAGTTAAGAATCTGTAAGGTGTAATAATCACCTTTAAATGGTTAGTATAGCTAAGCCTGCATTCCTTTTCCCTTCCTTGCTGTCCTTCTGAATTTTATAGCTGTATCAACACAAAAACGAAGAAATTTTATTTGCATAAAAAAGAATAAAATATTTTATTTATTTATTTATCTTCTTTCAAAGTGGATAACGTAAACAAGGAGTTGTATACACGAATTTTTTTGGTAGGGGCGATTCACAAAGCTTTGTTATAAACTAGTTATAGTTGTCGAAATGGTGAACTGAAATTCCAACGCTTGCAACTTCTTAATCTTCAAGTTCAAAGAACACAAAATATCTGGGAAGAAAAAAAAAAAAGAAAATTATTGAATCACAAAGATATAATTCCCAAAATTCTAAAATAATTACACTATAATTCAATCACAATCTAACATGTATGGTAAATTTGTTAACTTTTACAAAATTATCTTAAAAGTTATACTAATAGTATTATGATTGAATGATAGTGTAAAATAGTATGACTTTTAAAATAATTTTGTAAAAATTAGCAAACTTATCATACATGATGAATTGTGATTTTTTTTACACTGTCATAGCCTTTTTCTCATACTTATATCCAATAATATCTTAAAAAATAAATGTACTAATAGAAGTATAACTTTAACTATACAATATAATTAATTATTAATGAAATAAGGAAACTTTAATCACATAAGATTATTTTATTATAGTAAGAATTAGCATAATTAATTATTTTCTCAAAATATATATATTTTTTGGTTACAATGCATTTCTTTGTTACAATTTTCTTAAAATATATTACCTTAAATAACAAATAAAATAAAATCTACATATTAATAACATTTAGAGTTATTACCAATAAAAAGGAGTTATTGTATTTAATATTCAAATTTCTTATTCATTTTACTCTGACTCCATTTTATTATTTTTTTATTACATCATTTGTTATATTTTTCAGTTTCTCTCTATTTTTTTATTTTATTTTCATATCTTTTTACCTTCCACCTGTACCCCAAAAAAACAAGGGATGTTCCTTTAAAATTTTCCTAATATTTAAGATATGTATATATATATATATATATTATCAAACTGATAGAAAGTGATAAATAGAGTAGTTTTTTTTTTGAAAAAGAAAAAAGGATAATAATTACAGTATAATAAATGCATTGAAAGAAAAAAAAAAAAAGTAAAGATAAGTTGTAAATTCCGACAAAGCTCCCTAGAACAGCTCACTCTCTCAATCTTGGCGTATACAATTTTCACCGTTCATTTTTGTTTCTCTCTCTTTCTCTCTGTTCTTTTCTGTCTCTCTCTCGCTCTTTCTCTCTCTTCGGGGAGAGAGATCAATCAATCAATCAGCTACAGCTTCCCCCCACAAAAACAAAAATCAGATAACCCAGATAAAAACAACTCCCAAAAATCAATTTAAACAGAATAAATAAAATATCTAGGGTTTCTGAATAATAAATTCCATCTTCATTTTTTCGTTTTTTGTTTTTTTTCTCTTTCAAGTTTCAACCTTTTCTTTCCCACCAAACACCGTTCCCGCTCCTCCATTCTTTCATTCCAAGAAAGCGAGGATTCAACCGTTCTCAGATTGGTACCAGCTGGTGCGCCTTCTTTTTTTTTTTTTCGAATTTTTTTGGGTTCCTAATTTTATCCGAAGAAGCTGAATTTTCCCGGAAAATTTGTGTTTTTTTCCTCTCGTCCCAGTGACCTTCGCCGCCGGCTGCTATTGGTTCGTCAACGGCAACTTCTCCCAGGTGGGTTCTTCTTATTTTTTCGTGTTGAATTCTCGGTTTTGGGGGAAATTAGGTTCGGAGGTAAGGTTTTGAGGCTGTTTGCAAAAAGGGAAATTAAAAAAATTCGATTTTTAGTTCTGGGGTTGAAGTTTTTCATTTTTTACCCTGTAGGTGCATTTTATTTTTTAAATTTCTTTTGTTAATTGTTTATTGATTGTTGTTAGGTTTCATATGGTTATTTTCTTTTTGTTTAGGTGTTTTTGCCTGATTTGTTGATCCGACGGGGAAGGTGCTTGGCATAGAGGAAGGGGAAGACACAGAGGATGTCATAATGAATCCCAAGTTTCCAATTAATGAGATTTTTTGGTAGCTGACTTTTTTTTTCTTCATTTGGTGGAACTTTGTTGGTGATTTCAAGTTGTTTGAGGGTTTTGGATGCATTTTGATCTATGGCTTCGGAAGTAGTCCCATCTTCCAGGGATTTGTTGAAATGTTGCAACTGTGGATGTGGTTGCTCCTTGATTGCTCAATCTTCGGGGACATGGATGCGATCTGTTAAACGGAAGCATGATGAGTTCAAAATGGATGGCCAATTAGCCATGCCCGCGTTTGCGCGGGTTGAAATTGAGAATGAATGCGTGGCCTTACGCGAGATGGTCAGCATGCAGCAGAAATCTATTCAGGATTTGAATGCTGAGTTGGAGGAGGAGAGGAATTCTTCGTCCACCGCGGCAAATGAGGCCATGTCGATGATATTGAGGTTGCAGAGGGAGAAGGCTGAGGTTCAAATGGAGGCTCGCCAATTCAAGCGTTTTGCGGAGGAGAAGATGACACATGATCAGGAAGAGCTTCTATCTTTGGAAGATTTGTTGTACAAGAGGGAACAGATAATTCAGTCACTTACTTGTGAAGTTCAGGCATACAAACACAGGTTGATGAGTTTTGGCCTTACCGAGGACGAGGCTGAGGGTGATCAATATGAACTTCCAACCTATGAATATCCTCCTTTGAAGTGTAATGTGATGCATGGTGCTATGGATGCTGATAATGATGACACGGATATAGAGAAATATGCGTTTGGTGAAACTCCGAGTGACCGGTTGAGGAACTTGGAAAATAGGATTTCTCAAATGGAGAAAACTCCCACTTACAGTCAGATGGATGGGGATTTTACAGGGAAAAATATTCTAGAGAAAGTGATTGTTGGACAGTCTCCAAGACGGACTAAGCATTCTAGGAGATTTTCCAGTGACTCAGCATCTTGGAATGGGATGGGAAAAGAAACAGGTCCTGAGTCTATGATGGATTCTCCCAAGCTCAATGGTAACTATAGGAGAGATTATTTCTCACAGTCAGAGGATCCTTCCAATTTCAAGAAGGCAGATAATGCATCAGAAGGTGACGATACGAGTGACAGAATTTATACAATTGACTCTGTTCATTGTGGGGCACCATATAATGGTTTCACAGATTCCAAAGCTGGTGGTTTCGAAGATTATGCAACCACTCCTAGGGAGTCAGGGAATCATGCTGCTGATTTTGAGGATCCCTACATAAAGAAGCTTTACATGAGGCTTCAGGCACTTGAGGCTGATAGGGAATCAATGAGGCAGGCAATTATTTCAATGCGCACGGATAAAGCACAGATGGTGTTACTGAAGGAAATAGCTCAACATCTGTGCAAAGAGATGTCACCGCAAAGAAAAATGGCAAGGAAAACATATTTTGCTGGCAACTCTAACGCTTCGTTCTTTTCAATTTTTAAGGTAATTTAAAGATGAAAATGGTTACTACCGTACGATGTATGTGTTTCTACCATATATCTGATGGGAGAAGGATACATCCTATTTAATCTATCCATTTTTTGGGTTTGTCTCAAGCTTGCATTGAGATAATCATTCATTGTTACGTCATTCTGCTTATCATTGCTTTCCCTTCAGTTAAGAATTTATTGCAAGTGCTTTTCAGCTAACTAAGTTGGCTTTTCCAAGTTTATGAAAATTCCTTGCAAGCTAACTTATGAAGTCAATTAATGCATGAAAAGAAATGTCTTTCATTTAATAGCAGAAATAATTCATAGGCTGTTTTTCCTTTGTTCTCTTGGTGGTTTTGTTTTCCCTCTTTGTATCTTTGTAACCCCCCTCCTCTAAAAAAAGAACTCCAGCTATTGTATGAGATGCAGTGGGTGCTGTCTCGCAATGCATGCTGTTTTTTTACTAATTGCATTATTGAAAACATGCATATATTTGATGAAAGCTTTGAAATGGAACTTATGCCATTTCATCTTTATGTGTTCAGTGGATCTCATCAATTGTTTTCTGGAGAAAGAAAGCTCATCAAAGCAAGTAAGTGACAGCTACACCTTTTCTGATTGCTTAAAATTATATCTTTACCTGTTACAAAATTAGTTGTAATTTTGTCTAGTTATTTAGTGTGGTTTACTGAAGAGAGAGCAAAATTAGGCATAATTCATAACTACTATTATAAAATATTAAGAATTTAGTCATATCTTTATCTAGGAAGGTCCACCATTAGCCTTTGAAACTTCATTACAGTGGGCTTGGATAATCAAAGAGTGTATTTAACATGCATTGGATTTGGTGTTTGGTCCTTTTTTTTCCTTGAGCTTTTCTTTTCCTTCAAAGGGAAAATTGGACCTAACACAATTTTAGAAAAGCTCTTAAATCTAAAAGTGGGTTTTTCTTAATGAATAAAAACCAAGAACAGAGCTTCTATAGAAGCTAATTGAATGAGCTTCTACTTTTACGGAAACAAGAAGCCTAAAAATGCCGAGTCAAATGATACCATATACGTAAATTGATAATCTCCTCTACAAATTATTTTCTTGTTTGTTGTAACTATGGCAACATCTAGTCTTTGAACAGTATCGGAAGATACAAGTTCTGTGAAGGGAGGGATGAGCTTTTATTTGTTCTTGTTATGATGGAACTTTTCAGGATGTTTCTCAGTATTGATGATCACATACTGATACAGTTCCCTCAAAGCATAGGCACTTTATTCAAATAGCAATTTCATTCTGATGATGTGTGTTAATTATGCATCCAGGTTTGAAACAAGTCAAACAACACACATGCCCTGTGAAACCACCCTATAAAAGATATTAGCAAATTTTTCTCTGTAATGATGTCCATTAAATATGCTACTATTTTCTTATGAGAAGTGCTAGGAACACACTCCTTCAAACACACTCTAATTGGTTAAAATTTATTGAAAACTACAAAATCAGGAGAATCATTAAATATGATGTGAGATCCACAAAATTGTTATTTTCAATAAATTTCAACCAATAAGAGAGGATGTGTTCAAAAGAGTGTGTCTGAGAGTGTATTTCTAGCATTTCTCATTTTCTTATAGGGTGGTTTCATAGGTTATGTGCATTGTTTTAAACCTGGAAGGGAGGAGAAATGTTTGTTACTGATATCGTCGTATCCTCGATGATCCTTGGCAAGAGTTTGTCCATCTAAAATGCTTGTGACTGTAGGTACATGTTCGGACTACCACCGGAAAGCGTTGGCTTGCTGATGCTCCTGGACAAGGGAACGCGTGCGAGGCCATGGAGATGCCTTTCAAGCACACAAGTGGGGGATTAACTTTTCAATTCCCTAGTCAAAATGTGGGAGCATCAACTGAATTTTAGTAACACTACTACGATGAGATTTTGTTTTTTCCCCCATGGATCGTGAAAATTGGTGTATTGTGCAGTGTTCTTTTATTGCTTTTACGTGAGAATTGAGTGTACTTTGTTGGTTGATTCGTGAAACTTTGGATATATGATGTGACATACGAGCATTCTCACTCGTATGGTTTGGTTGGAGTTCAGTGCGAGGTACAACATCTTTGGACAATCTTGTATATAACATATTGCTGCAAGTTTTCTCACGCTCCATGCAATGTTTATCATCCAAAATCTCAGTTATACGCTAACTGCAGCTTTGTGTAGTAGTGTTGGCACATTCAAATGTATGTACCTTCAACTTCCAAACTCGCACATTCAAATCTTCAGTGAGGAAGGGATGGTCGTGCATGTTATTATTATCATTATTATTATTATTAGTTCCTTTACATAATTCATGTATGGTAATGTAAATTCATGTATGGTAATGTAAATTCATTTATTAAATTCATTTGTTTTTAAATAGACTTGTCATGTGTTTCATTCTACTAGCAGTTGCCAATGCTTTACGTTTGCTTCCATCTCCAAATTTTCTTCCCTCCCTGCTGAATTTAATTTAATTTAATTATGAATAACTCTGTACATAAGAGGAACAGAACTTTGACTAAAGTATGTGCACAATGAATTTGTAGCTGCTCTTTGCTTACCATGTCCATTCTTTTGAAGTGTTGACCGCGTGGATAGGTATGCAGAGGTTTGCAATTGTTTTATTTTAAAGAATGAAGTTTGTTTGACCAAATTTGAGGGTGGCTAAAGAAATGTCAGTGCCTCTATTAAGTAAATTGAGTATGGATTTTATTAGAGAAAAATGGAAAAGGTTAAGAATAAGTTAAACAAAAAAACGGGATATCTTTTGGCCTCCTGGTATGTAGGAACGGAACTGGATAACTTTAATTAGGAAGTCAAGGTTTTAAATTGCGGTATAAAACTGTATTTGTTAAGATTTTAGAAATTTTTACAACTTCATGGCTATCACGATTACAAAACTAAATTTAATCCAAAAAATTTATAGTTTTATGTTGTTATTTTTTCATATAAAATTATTGATCGATTATTTTTTAATTTATTGTTATAAAAAATATTTATTAGTATTTTTTTAAAATAAATGAAAAGCAACTCTCTTATCCTATCATACTCATGCTTGGAGAGATAATAATTGTCAGGACCTCAAAGCAAACAAATTACATTTGGTACCACATCCAAGCTCCTTAAAAATCAAGCAAGTACTCGTGGAAATCTTGAGATCGAACTGATCACATATCATTCAGTTATCACGCGAAAATGAGTAACAAAAGTGCAAAAATTTAGGAACTAATTATGAACAACAAAAATAAACGAGAGTAAAAATAGATAAAAAAAAAATTTAGAAAGACTAAAATTTAAAAATTGAAATTCGACATGGACTAAAAATTTATTTAATATTAAAAAAATTCTTTCATGCTCTTTTTAAATAAATAATAAAGAAAATAAGATTTTCATGTCACCTTTGTATGTTTCTATTCGCACGTATTGTTGGATTTTTAGAGACCTATTCGAAGTGGCCGAAAACAAGAAAATGTGAGGAAATTTCTGAAGTTTGGAAGATGATGATCATTGGTCAGAGATGATTTGTCACTTTTGATATCCCGTATAATGTAGGGCTAGATCAATTATTAACTTACAAATAATAAAAATAAAAAAAAATATTAAATATTTATTTTTATACTTTATATGTTAATATTTTTATATAAAAGTTTCATTTTCATTCGATAAAAAATATTTATTCTTATTATTTAAACAGTAATATACCTATTCGTGTGATTAAGTTAGAAATAAATTTTGCATAAAATTAAATTATATATATATGTTTTAAATTTAATTATAAAATTTGTATATAAATATTTTATCAAGTAAATGATTAAAATAATGTGAAAAAACATGATGTTTAACTATTGACTTTCATAAAATAATGTGTATTGTTTTCTTTTTAATAGTTTATATAACTTAAATCCTTCAGCAATTTAAAATATCACTGGTTCTTTAGAGGTTTCAAGGTTGTGAACTCTTTTATTAACTTTTTAGTTGTTTAATTGCTTGTCGTAGAAGGATAAAAAAAAGTGGCTAGGAGCTTAGTATCCTGTTTGCAACGTCTAGGATTCCACTCTTATGAATGGAGAAAATAGGTGTTGATCCCGTAATTGAGTTTATATTTGAATTGTAAAATGAAATATCCATTTTGTTCAAAATATCCATTCATTCAATTTTGGGGAGGAAAAGGGGGGAAAATGCTGTGTGTATTGTGGAATCATATATTTGGGGAGGAATAGGGGGAAAATGCTATGTGTATTGTGGAAGCTTAAGAACATACCTAATTTAAAAAAAGAGAAACAATTAGGAGAATCTTTGGTTTAGTATTTTACATGTTGATTTTACTATTTTTCATTGACTTACTGATACCAATTCTGTCTTTGCATTCCTTTTGTGGAGCCTCTGTTTGAGTTAGCTGACACTTGATTATTTCTAGTACAAACTTTGGTTTAGATGAGTTGGTTCTTTTCTGGGTTTGGGCCTGGGCTTCTTCTGGATTTCACATGGGTTTCAACTTTCAAGCTTTTTATACATTGTCTATGAATGGTAATATTGATCGATTCTACCATTTTTATGTTCTAGAGCACGATCCCAGCAAGTCAAATTTTCTGCTGGGATTGCAATTGTTCTAGCCATATTTGCAAGTAGAATTGTATGATTCTACATGTTGAACCATGATTTTAGGCTTTTAGCAACCTTTCCTTGAATGATATTTGGGAGAGTTTCACTGCTAATTGAGCTATGTTTTGTCTGTGTGCATAGTAGCTTGTATTCATGATGGACTATAGGTCATGGGTGAGGTGTTGTCTTGATCTGATGTTTCCATGTAAGGAATCCTTTTCTCGATGCTCTGAAGCTATCAAGAGGTTTTGTGCTTGGGTAAGCTTATTCAGGATCACTCCTAGAAGAAGAAAATAAGAAGAAAAAATGAAATGAGTTTCTCCATAAACTCAATAAGCTAATTTGTAAAAGCTCTCTCATATAACTTTTTTAAAAGATGAGAGAACTTCTACAAATTAACCTGTGCATAAGTTAATTTGAGTTTATGGAGAAACTCATTTCATTTTTTTCTTCTTATTTTCTTCTCCTAAAAGTATTTCTAGATAAACTTACCCAAACAAGTCATTTGCTCCCGTAGAAATACAGGTATTTGAATTTAACCCTAATTAATTAGAAGGTGAAATGAACATGTTGAATAGGAATGTTTGAAATCCATTGATGAGCTGATGGAATTGTTGCAAGTTAATTGCTGATAGAATGGTGTGGTGGGAGATTTGCAAACTTATCACTTATCATTTAGAGAGTAATACAAAATAATTTGCATATTTTACTGGATACTCAATGTACCCTTTGATAATTTGACTAAAATAAGGAACTGAATGACACTTTCTTTTGATGAGATATATAGATTGTATGATACTGAAGTCAGATGTATGTGAGTTAAAGAATTGTATGAAGATTGGAAGAAGCTACTTTCTACTGTTTGCTAAGGTTAAGGGGATTGTCACTGATACTTTCTTGATTCTTTTAGTTGTTTTTCTTATGCATGGCTATTTTTAATCCCCCTATGCATGTGTGTAAAATTAAATGATGCTTTCCGAGTAGATGACACTACGCCAAAATAGTTAATATATAGCGCTAATTAGATAGCATTTTTGGAAAAAATGTTGTATATATAAAACACGGAGGTGATATACATCGCTTGTTTGAATGAGCGCATTCTAGTGTTCATAATAATGAGTGTTTGATTTTATTTTATTTTAAAAAAAAATTTATAAACCGCTTCGACCAAAAAGCGCTATCTAAATTTTATGTCTAGTGACACTATCCCTCACAGTCTCACTACTCCACTACAAAAAAACTGGCAAGCTACGGCGGTTATAAAAGCCAATTGCGGCGTTTTGAACCGTCACTATTTAAGTTTAACGGCGGTTTTGAAACCGCCATTGTTTGAAGCGTCGGGAGCATTGTTTGCGGCGGTTTCATAAACCGCTGAAAATAAATAATTGCGACGGTTTCACTGGCCACAATTTAGAAAAATAAAAACTCTTTTAATTTAGCAGCGATTTTAAACCGCCGCAATAAATAAAATAGAAAATCGTTATTTAATGTTACGGCAGTTCACTAACCGCCGCAATAATAAACCAAAAAATCATTATTTAATATTACGGCATTTATACAACTGCCGCTATATTTTGGTTGATTTAAAAAAAAACTAGTGTCGTTCAGGAACCACCACAACATTGACCTGATTCAATCATTACACACCATTCCATTATGGTCCAAAAAGTTTAATAAGCTAAGGGAAACACAAACGTATATTTAAAGCTGCTGTTAAAAAAAAACATATATTTAAAGCAATATATATTTACAAAGACTATCATAACCAAGTGTGTTCTAATTACGTGCCTTCAAGTGGTACTATTACATGCCTCATAACCAACATATATTTAAAGCTTGAGTAACATCTGTCATGCTTCAAATCAGTGCCAAATAAAAACAACCCAGCACATTCTATCCTCGCCCATTACAACACCTACAAAAAGATTTTGCAAGTAAATTAGTGAACTGAGCTTGAGTTATGAGGAACATCTCTTAATATCCTACTTAGTAACTTAGCATCATTGCAAAGGTTTGGAACTAAATAAAATTACCTGGAAATATGATCACAATTTTACCATAGGTCGTTAATAATAATATTGACACTAGAACTCCTTCATTCTAAGCGTCATCAATAAACCTGCCAATGGAAACATGATCTAGAGTTTAATATTTGCAATTTCTATTCTTCTAATAAAAAATAAATTTTAGTAGATGGTAGCATTATTATTTATTTATATACTTCAAATTTATAGGGTCTCGTATGAAAAGACGTGATAAATATATAACATGACATTATTTATATACACATTTCAATAAGGATATTTAATTAATTACATTAGAATTCCTAAAAACAATTAGGATAAAACTTCAAGTCAATAATTAAATAAAAAAGATATTGGTCCTATATGTAAAATCACTTTAGTCTTAATAGACTAGCCCGGACCTTTTTTTTTGCCTTTTTCTTAGTTGTAACAAAAAAAAACAAGACTAGCCCATGCCTTTACAATTGGAGATTGGGCATTGAAATTAATGGTTTTTTTAATAAGGCTAACATTTACATATGGCAAAATCCAATGTTCTCTTTTATTTAAAGAAAGATTCAACATTAAAATGGACTTTAATTGAAGCCCACTTGAAAGAGAGAGGACATGAGATATAAAAGTGAACAAAATAGCCCAGTTTAAAGTACAAAGACAAAAAAATGAATTTTCTTACAATTATCCTATCATATCTATTTAACAGGATCATCTCAAGTTTCAATGGTTGATGTTTAGACAATCTAACAAACTAAAACAAAAATATTTATTTACTTGGGAATATGAAGGGCATTCCTAGCAATAAAGGGCATTATCATGGTTAGACTAAGAACTTAAATAATTTCTTATTATGTTGTCTATTGCACTCTATTTTTTTTTTTTTCTGTTATAGACTAAGAACTTAAATAATTTCTTATGGACATGGTTTGGGTATCTAACGCAGAGACCTGAAGTACAAAGACAAAAAAATGAACTTTCTTACAATTATCCTATCATATCTATTTAACAGGATCATCTCAAGTTTCAATGGTTGATGTTTAGACAATCTAACAAACTAAAACAAAAATATTTATTTACTTGGGAATATGAAGGGCATTCCTAGCAATAAAGGGCATTATCATGGTTAGACTAAGAACTTAAATAATTTCTTATTATGTTGTCTATTGCACTCTATTTTTTTTTTCTGTTATAGACTAAGAACTTAAATAATTTCTTATGGACATGGTTTGGGTATCTAACGCAGAGACCTGAAGTTCAAATTCATATTTGTGGCCTCACCTAAACTAACTACCAAAGTAAATATTTCCCTTAAAAAGGTTTTATAAAAATTAGAAAACCAACCAGCTACCAAACTAATTTAGGACTTACTGAATGTCCCAAGGTAAAGGTCCTATTTTCCATCAACTCTGCGTCCCTTTGATTGCCATCTTCCATGTTGGTGGTGCCTGTATAATATAAAGAAATGAACTTAATTAACTCAAATCTCCAAACCAAAGTGTCTCTAATCCATATGAAATGAACAAAAGGAGGCAGGGAGAACTACACGAAACTTGTGACCCCTCTGTGTTCATTATTTCCTTTTCTCTTTAAAAAAGATTTAAGTCCACTCGCATTTGCAAGAAGCCGTGCATCCCCAATTATTCCTATAATCATATAATCCAAACATTAACCAAGAACAACTCCAAAGTTGAAAACAACAGTTGACAAATCCTCAGCTAGCATTAGTTTATAACAAAAATCTCAAGTGAGTGTAACAAAATATCTAGTCATTCACAACCAAGTTAGAGCAGTGTTTTTCCCAACCTCTAAGTGAACTCTTTAGTTTTCCACAAACAAATCAATTGCACGACGCACAATGCATTACCAAGCAACACACCAAATCCTAATTTTTGTAGGTTATTAACTAAAAATTCACTAATTGGAAGAATTAGGACCTATAACAATAATGCAAAACAAACAAACTAGAGCTAATTGTCACATAGTGCACATCCAATTCAATCTAACTTATATCAAATATATAGATCATTCACAAATATTATAAAAAATAAAGTTGATAACTTATTAAAATAATATTTACAGAATTGAAAAAGTACCAAATTAACAAATGAGTTTAAACGCAAAAGAAAGAAGGAAAGTGGAAAAAGGAGGCACCTTGCACAGATCCCATCTCCTTCTCAACTTTAGCCTGCATCTTTGGCAAAGCAGCAACTTTGTCTTCCATTTCCTTCAACCACAACCTAGGAAATTTCAGTAAAAGTTACACAAATGAACAAAGTCTCAAAACCAAAAGGAGCGTGATTGAATTAACCTTTCCATGCCTTCATACTGCGAAGTTCTCTTCCCAAATGTGTCAATAGATTTTTTATGCACTGGCTGTGACGTTCAATGCTTAGCAATGCCCTCTATTTCTTGCATCTATAGGTATGAAATCTGTCCTAGAAGGAGCAGGTAGTGTTCATCGCTTCTAATTGAGTCACCAACTCAGACACCTCAGCACGAAACTCTAACCCAACCCGGATCCCAAGCTAGGTCCCTTACACAGCGTCGACGCCATTAGCCGGAATTCCATTCTCGTCGTCAATATGTAGCCACCGGTGTCATCCTTGTTGGTGCCGTCAATGTTGTCAACGACGGAGGAGCAAAAACAAAGAGAAGGGAACAGGGGAGAATGAGAGAGAAAAGGGAGAAAGAGGGATTTAGGGTTTTGTGAGAAGAGGAAGGGTGTGTAGATTAGGAAGTGTCGGCTGATTAGAGAAACTTGGGAAACTTTTTAGATTTGGCAAAGGCGGGTGAGTAAAAGTCTGAACCGGGATATGTAAAAAACCTTGCGGCAGTTGTTAAAAATCGCTGTAATAACCGTGCCGATGTCAAGCGACGATGGTTACTAACAAATTGTCGTTAACCAAGTGCCGTAATTTTCCCATTTTCTTGTAGTGCTCATACACTCTTATCCCCAAATTTCAAACCCTCGCTCCTAACCCTAACACGTGACCCTCTCTTCACCCCCAATGTCCCAGATTCCTTCCACCACGAGTTGCGAGCAACGGTTTCGCCGTGAGGTGCGAGCAATGGTTCAAGAACTACGCCGACAACAGAATGTCACGAACACAAACTTCACTAGCTTCGGTTCTGCCGCAGCTCAAACCTCCAGCGAGTTCAACAACTACGACAAAATGGTGAACATTCTGAATCTCGGATTCACCACCTATGATTCCAGTGCCAGCAATCACAAGCTCTTGTTCTCAAGCTACGGCAACGAAACAAACTCTGGCTCGTAAACTTTTACAAGCTACGGAAAACGCGTTCATGGCGAATCCAGCGAGTTTAAAATTATGTCGATGACGCGAACATTATGCAATAGGAGTTCAGCAATTACAGTGACTTGAGCACCGGAGCGAGCAATGACTCCTTCAAATTCTACAGTTTCAACGGCAATAATCGGTGTTCTGATATGATGTTCGGCATGGTGTATTGGGTGTACTGTTGATGTATTTTCTTGCAAAATGTTCATGTATCTCACAATAAAAAGTCAAATTCACCAACACATAGCACTAATTTGAAGAGGAACAGAAGAGGAATTTGCAGAGGAACACAAAACATGGTAGATATTCCTCTAGTGAAGCTTGGAAACTAAGGCCTTGAGGTTAGTTTTTATGTTGGATTGATTTGATATCCAACAATTATGTTTGATTGACTATGCTGTTTTGTTCCCTTATGTTTGCAATAGTAATGTACTATGTCACCAGAAGGAATTTATGTAACACCCTAGAGGATATTACCTTTTTCTCCTTATATTTCTAAATTAATAGAAATTAGCATATAAGAATATCAGAGTTAACTATGCGGAAATTAAAACTTAAACTTATATTACATGAAATAAATCTAGTACAAAGCTCTTGACACTTATGTGCCGTACAAGTCATAAGCAATATACGTAAAACATAAACTAAATTCCCATCCATTGGGAATTATACAAAAACTATACTAACAACATCTTCCTCCTGGAAAGCAGCTCCATGCTCCAAGCTTTTTCCTCAAGGTGTCCACCTGCTAACCTGTAAAAACATGGAAACTAAACGGGATGAGACATAATGTCTCAGTGAGTGTTCCAAGGACTCTAGGCTGACTCTCTATTCTAGAGATCCTTTTCTTAACTCTCCTGGCTTCTCTTTTCTTTTATAAATGCTCACACTCACAACTATTACCTCATCATGCATGTTACTTTGGCACTTAGAGTTGGTCTCCTATGCCAAATCTAAGGCCACTAGTACACTAAGGCACCTAGACATCATTCTTTTCTTCTTGACCACTAACTAAGGTCTCACTTTACTATAGCATTAGATGGGAACGTGCATAATCTTTCCTTCCTCTGACTTGCCCAACTTGGGCTTACATCGCCTATCTTTGTGAGGCATAACATCTTGCATACCTCTCTCGGTAGCTTACATTAACTTTCTATGGGTATAACCCCTCTCCTACCTCTAAGGGTAGTATCCAGCTACACACGTCCTCATCTAATGTATAGATATATCTTACATCACTCACCTAACAACTAGGCTCATGACTCCTCTCATGTTCTAACATAGAACATTCATACATCAAGCACATTAACATATCATAGATTGTTTCTACAACTGTGTGGTTGGTATTATTCTTGTATTTAAGTTATATCTTAAGTTCCGTCATTACCTTTATTGGCTGAGCTCTAGCCATCAAGAGGCGTCCCTCTTGCTCACAACCTTTAATTAATCCCCACCGGTCCAAGTGGGTTGACTACAACTCCGTTATAAGGATGAGTCTCCTCTCTAACTTGTTCTTCTCTATGCAGAACCCCTTCTCCCTATGAAGAAGGTTGGTTTTCCCCCATGGGTGTCTAGGTGACGGTCCCTTCGCTCACCACTAGGGGGCCTCTTAGCCCTTTAACATAACTTATTCCCTTTATTAGGATCATAACTTTCCTTTGAAAACTCTTTCATAAAACCTTTTCATAAAGAATTCTGTTCATAACCTTTCTAAAACTCATCACTCCTTGGTGACATATAGGATCCTTAGCCCTTTGCACACCGTTGTACGTTGAGCGTGCGGCTCTCGGACGTGACTGGTACCGGGGAAGGTTCCACCCTATGTCACTGAGGGGAATATCTTTTACTAAAAACCTTTCATGAAACTATAAACTTTGCTTAAAAGCCTTTTCTGAAACTTAGGGGAAACTCCCCACCTTTTTACTAAGAGGCATAGGTATAGTCTTAAGTGTTTTATGTATCTTTTATTAAAGAGGGTTTATCGTAACATACAATCCCAAGTAGAGGTGGGCAAACGGGTTGGCCCGCCCGTTTAGCCCGTAAACCGTTTAGCCCGTTACCCATTTAGCCCGTCCGTTTAGCCCGCATTTAAAACGGTCTCGGATTTTTCAAGCCCGCAACCGGCCCGTTTAGCCCGCGGGCTAAACGGGTCGGCCCGCAAATAATTTTTTTTTAAAAAAAAAACTGAAAAATAAATTTTTTAAACTAAAATTTAATCATTTTTTAAATCTTTCATTTTTTAAAAAAAAAGGCCAAAAAAATTTATATACATATGTAGCGGCACCTATCACAAAATCAATATCAAAGGTTTTGATATACACAAATCAATTAATACTCAAGCACTACTCAATCAATTAATACTCAAGCACTACTCAATCAATACTAAATCAAAATATTATATCACCAACCATATAAAAAGTAGTTAATTTGTCAAGTGTGTCAAGTCTAGATCTAAACAAGTCAAGTGCAAATTTTAAATGTACACAAATATAATACAAATAGATAGTTCATTGAATATTTAAATAACAACATCCTAAATTTAAAAAAAAAAAAAAAAAACTCGCGGGTTGCCCGTTTAACCCGCGATTAAAACCCGTTTAGCCCGCGGGTTAAACGGGCCGGGCTAAAAAGCCCGCATTTTAAACGGACTCGAAAAAACGCAGTCCGTATACCGTACGGGCTGCGGGTTAACGGGTTAGTCCGCGGGCCTAGGCCCATTTGCCCACCTCTAATCCCAAGCATATGCAACAACCACATGATTGCAATAAGGGTACAAGCATAACATCACAAATACAACTACCATACAATAATCTAAACACCTCAAAAACAACATAATCATCTTATAATTAAACATACTACATTTATACAAACATTTTAACATCATATAAATAAAAAGGGAAAAGCTTCAAAAGAATATCCATTAACCAAATTCTAGCCTGGCCGCACAAGCTTTCGTACTGAGCCAGAACCCCCATGCCCGGCAGCGCAAGCTCTCGTGCTGAGCATGAACCCCCATGCCCGGCCGCGCAAGCTCTCGTGCTGAGCATGAGCCCCCCTGGAGCTAAAAACACATACTGACATTCTCATGCTCGGCAGCACAAACTTTCGTGCTGAGCATGAACACCCCTGGAAATGAAAATCGCTACTGACTATTTCATGCTCGGCAGTGCAAGCTCTATCATGCTGAGCATGAAAAACCCTGGAACTGAATATTGCTACTGACTCTCTCATGCTCGGCAGCACCAACTTTCGTGCTGAGCATGAGCATAATAGGGGCTGCAATCTGCGAGCTCCATGGTCATTAATGGCTTACCCACTCATCCTAACCATATGCAAAGACTCACCCAAGCATAGAATCAAATCCTAAACACTTCTATTACATTTCTAACCGATTGATTTGCCCGAAAACCCCCTTAATCAAACAATATCACTAAAAACCCAAAATCTCCAAACCTAAGGTTCAAAAGAGAAAAAGGGGAAAACATGCAAATCAAGGGAATAGGGAAGGACTAGAGGAAAACACTCACCTCCCGGGACACGTAGAGATGAGTTCCCGGCACTGGGTCTTCAGATCTCTGCTCCATCTCCTCCTTCCTCTTCTTCTCCTCTTCTCCTCCTTCTCTCTACCTTTCCCTTTCTTTCTTCTTTCTCTCTCTAACTCTCCCTCCTCCTTTCTATTTAAAATGTGGTGTATGTGTGCGGCTTAGTGAGCCTTGGCCCTCCTTGGGTCTTGGCTCTCCATTAAGGTCCTATTATCTTATTTTTATTGTATCTTATTATAAGGTAACTATTATTAATAATACCTAGGGGTATCCTTTAACCATTAAATATATAGACTATTCCATAAAAATATCTCTTTATTATTTATTTCTAAAGTCTGTAAATTAGGGATGTTACAATTTAGGTACCAGAATTGTTAAATAATAATGAAGTGAAAAATAGACCAAAAGCTGAGTCAAATACTTGTCAAATGTCATCTTTATTAATTTTCATAAACTTGTAGTAATCTGTAATATTGTAACTAAGGAGAGTAACTGAGTAACCATCATTTGTCCTGTTGAAACTCTTTGATCAAATACGCATTCAGTAAAGGGGTCACTTCTTTGATACTGCAGATTTTTATGGACCCCATGCCTATGAAGTTTTGGTCGGAAAGGTTAACTACCTTAACACTTTTAACATATTTGTTTCACTTTAACAAATAACAATCAACAATGTAATCTAACATAACATTTTAACTGACTCTCAGGCACTCAGGGACTTTCCTCGAGATCAAATTCAGATTGCCACTAAGTTTGGGATTGTAAAATGGAAAATAATAATGTGATAGTGAACGGCTCCCCTGAATATGTTTGGTCCTGTTGCGAGGGTGCCACTAAACACTTTTTGTTACTTCTCTTCTTGATTTGAGTTTGAGGATAATTTGATGGCTTTGTCTTTGATATGCTGTTCTGTTTTCTTTGAATGCCACTAAACACTGTTCTGTTCTGTTTACACGACCTAGTAATTTCTTTTATTTCCTAACTTGGTGCTTTTTGATGTCTTTCATGAATCTTCATTAAATGACTTTGGTGGCCACACTTACAGGGAACTTGGAATTTCAATAGTACCTTACAGTCCCTTGGCCGTGGAATTGCATGGATTCTTCATCAAGGAGACAATGTGGCTCCCATCAAAAGAATAAGATTTGCTTGCACAAAAGAAAATGCCTGATGGGAGTATGGAGGAATCATCACAGGTCAGAATTACTAGGAAAATAGCTAGCTGTTCTGTATTTGTGTAGGCTTGTAGAAAGTGCCCTCCCCCCATGCGGGAAGAAACTCATGTACATTTTTTCCCCCTCTAATTTTAATGGTTCTCCTTGTTGAGTGCACTCAATATAAGTACTCTGATTATATAGCCATTCAAACATACCATTTTAGCTAATGCATATGGCTTTTTTCTGAATAATTAATGATTTTATTACTTGCAGCCTTAGGTATGGAGGAGCTGAGGATCCTTCAATTGCAGGGATGGTTTTAGATAGTTCCTTTTCTGATTTGGTTGATTTGATGATGGAACTTGTAGATACATATAAAGTTTGTTTGCCAAAGTTCACTGTGAGTATATTATATTACTTTTTGGCTGAAAATGAGAAAAGAATAATCTATCTAAAGTTTGGAAATTTTAGTCTCAATATTTTATTGCTCTTTACATGGAGGTTATTGGAACTATTTTCAGTCTGTGCCAATATGCCTCAATATGCCAGTATGCCTCAATGATATGTAACTTGATATAAAAAAGTTTGATCAAAATGACATATTAATACCATTGAACTTCCCTGTCCATCCAGTCTGAAATTTAATAGCTATTCTTCATGACCTGTTATCATGACCAAAAATTGTTTCTATATCACCACTGTATGTGTATTCAGTGATTCGTTACTAACCAGTATTAAGCATGTGCATTCATCCTACTTGTTCCATTGCATTGTCTAGTAGATGTTGATTTTCATCACAATAGGCGTATTCCATCAGCGTATTCCCTCCAGAAGCGTATTCCATCACAATAGCCAGATGTGTACTAGGGGTTAATATGACCTATACTTGCAGAGAACGAGAACTAATTTAAATATATCTCAGGTACAGGTAGGAAGAAATAGTCTTATTATTCAATGATGAATTAAATGCCTTGTTACTCTAGTTTTATTATTCAATGACTGAATTATATGACTTGTTATTTATTTTAGTTTAATTATTTAGACTGTATTCTTCTAATTTAATGACCAGTGAATTTTTACAGCAGAGAATAACAGAACTTTTTACATGACCAGTGAACTTCCAGGGCAAACGACAAGGTTAGTTGGATAAATCTTATTTTTAGATGATGCTTATTTTTAATTATGTGTTTAGATTATGGAATGAGGAAAATAAATAAAGAAATGAGAATCATTAATGCTGCTGAAAATGGCTAAATAAAAAATAAAGGAAAAATTAATGCTGCGGGTATATATTTTAAGTTGTACTAAATATTTTGATATAGTGAACTGCTATATTATATAATATCCTACTTATTCCTATATATGAATATCGTTTGATTTGATATGTGAAGTTCTATGGATTTTGCTTGAAAATATTTGATAGATATTTGTTATTTGAAAATTTTCTTCTATAATGTGCTTCCATGAATGGAGAACTTAGTAGCTAAATTAGAGATAACATTAACCAGAGAAGCAACTTATGGTTCATAGGACAGCTGTGCAAAATAAGCTTGCAAGTTTGAGAGTCATTTACTAAAACCTCTCGAGGAAGCTAGTTGAAGCCCTTGATAAACTTGTGTGCAAAGCAGAAGCTAGAAAGGGTTCATGTATGACTTTAAGAACTATATTTTGTTATATATCTATCATCATTGGACTATGTCTTACTTTTAATTTTGTGTAACAGATTGGTAGATCAAAGTGGAATGAAAATGTGAAGAGCTCAAGTCTTGTTCTAAGAGTTGATGTTCCTCTCTCCACCATTGGGTGCCCTTCCTTTTCCATTTAGATAAATAGTGGCATTGAGTTTTGATAGCATATTCTAGTGTTTGATATCATTAGTTTTATATTTTTCATGAAATGCACATAGGTTTGGTTCCTTCACAGTACTTGTAGGAGATCCTATTCTGGTACTGTACTACTTTTGTCATTTTCTATGGTTCAACCCAAGCTCTTTGTACTTTTTTTGGATATATAGCCTGGATTATCTGTGTACAAGTTAATTTCAAAATGAAAATGAGCTTTTTTTGGACTGTTTCTGTGTATAGATAGCTTGGATTATGTGTACAGGTTTGGTGGATAACTGGATTGTGTGTATGGGTTTGGAAAAATTGAAAATGAACCAAATAAAATTATAAAAAAAAAAATACAAAAAGCTCTTCTTCTGAAAAGCGCTATATATTTAAATATATCAACATCACTTTATAAAATAAGTGTTGTATGTATAGATAGCACTTATCAGAATAAGTGTTGTATGCATAGATAGCGCTTATTAGAAAAAAGCATTGTATATATATATATATATATATATATATATATATATATATATATATATATATATATATATATATATATATATATATATAGCACTTTTTAAGATAAACGCTGTATATCGACATGTCATATACAACGGTTTTTTGTCAGCGTTGTATGTCCATATATAGCACCTACAGACACAGCACTTAAAAAGCACTATCTAATAGCAAAAAAAGTGCTATATATTACCAATTTTGGCATAGTGTTGTTAAGTTCTAAGACTTTGGACGATGTCCAACCCCTCAAATTTCGGTTTTGATGATAACAAATAAAGGATAAATTTTGGAGTATCTAATGGTCTTGTTTGAGTGTTATAGGATCTACGTCGTCCAATGCCGCAATGGTATTGTATCTTTCAAACTTAGACCTTATATTTCTATAAGCAAAGCGTCCAAATATGTTTTGTAAAGAACAACAACCAGCGTCCAATGTTTCTGCAAAGCAAGCGTCCGATGCCTATATAACTTACACTCTGCTTTCTATCTTAAAAGTTATATAATGTAACAATACGTTTTCGATGATGATTCTCTGATATGTTCGATTATTCCCTCTCATTCTAACATAACATTTCATTTGAGTTTTCAGAAAGTATTGTACAGGGACAGAAAAGCATTTCTCTGCAGAAATAGTACAAAAAGTGGAGGCGCTACATGTACGATTGTCTCCTCTGTCTCTCCACCCCAAGCCGACACGTGGAAAACGGTCATATATTTGGAAGAGAATTGTTATTGGCAAAGGTACAGATCCCACAACGGATACTTTACACCAAGCTGCCTATAAATAGAGGAACAAACTCATGCATAAAGTGTGCGAAGATTGATTAAGAGCCAAAACTCAGTCAAAACGTCTGGACGGTTCACACTAAGCGAAAAAGAGCTTTCTACTTAGCTTTGCTAAGCGATTATGTGTATTCGATATTATTATTGTAATATCCTCTCTGTGAGAATTATTCTTTCTTTTTATACTCGAACAATTTGTGTTTGGAAAGCCAGGAGTGGCTTAGTGTTAAAGAATACTTGGGTTTGCTTTAATCTCAGGGGGAGATTAAAAGGTGTGCCAGGAGTGGCCTAGAGAATACTTGTAGCCAGAAGTGGCAGGTTAAAATACTTGTTTGTAATCAGATTCTGATTAGTAGAACCCTTCAAAGGTTTTTGAAGGAGAACTGGACGTAGCTCAGTTTGAGTGAACCAGTATAAAACTAAGTGTTCTACTCTTTCGCTTTCTAGCTTACTCGTAAATCTCTTAAGTTATCTCCTCACATACCACGAAAGAGTTTCTTTACACATTTTATTTACGAAAATATTTTACGTGTGTTCTGACGAAAAACGCAGTTTCATTGAACTGTTTTGAACCACTGGACGATAACATAGCCTTCAGTTTCACAAGGTTCTTGTAAAACTTAAGATACACTATCTTCATATTTGCCAAAGGATTTCAAAGAAAATATAAACACACTATTCAACCCCCCTTCTAGTGTGTTTCTCTGTATTTCAAGTGTGAAGAGCTTACTTTTAGCTATGGAGAAATAAAAAAAAGGCCTAATGGGTTTCCATGTTTTTGCAATAGCCCTTCTTGCTTTGGAACATTAATTATCCTCTGAAGACACTTGAGAGTTGAGAAACATTGCTATTTAAGGATGTATTATATATTAATTGTCAAAGGAATTTTGATTTTAGGAAAGGGTAGTTTTTATAAATATCCCTCTTCTCTCTTACTTTCACACCCCTTACTTTTCACAAATTTTAAGAATACTAGTTTCCGTAATATAAAAAAACTCATATTACAAATTTTTGTAATGTAAGTTTTACATTAATTACATAAACTAGTTTTTGTGCCTGTTTGCTTTGCCGGTAGACTTGTGGCAGCACGAAGCCCAAGGCTGATTTATCGCAGAAGTATGGGTTCTCTTGCTTCTTGAAACGTAGGTTTGGGTTGCTGCACCGGCAATCCAAACATGCACTTTGTAAGTTATGAAAAGTGAAAAAAAAAAAGGATCAAAATGGCTTGGAATGGCTTTGAAGAGAAGAAAATAAAGAGAAAAATGATAGGGGAGGGTGGTGGGGTAGGGGGAGGGACGAAGGCGAGAGAAAGAATGGGGGAGGGTATAGGGAGGAGAGGATGGTAATAATGAAGGTGGGAGTAGTTTGGGTATTTCAAGAAATTCAAAATATTTAGGGGTGTGAAGAGTAAAAAGGAAGTGTAAATAACAACTCCCAAAAAGTTGCTCTAACTATACTCTACAACTCTAAAGTTAAGTTGGACCATGAAACACTTTTTCTCTAGTTTTTTTGTATGAATAATAATTTTAATTGTTTTAAAAAAACATCATAATTATTCTAAGTAATTAAGATATATTAAGTAGATTGAAGATATGATAATTCAATTGTTTAAAATAAACATCACAATTATTTTAAGTAATTAAGATATTAAGTATATTGAACATATGAAGGTTGAAGAAAAATGTGTTGAAGAGAGTTAAAAAAGAGAGAGTAAGTTATAAGCCTTTTTCTTCCTTAAATAAATAAGCTGAGGTTGGGAAGGGCCCATGGGTTATATATCCTTCACAAAGACATCATACCATTTTTTTTTCTTCGTACAAAAAAACAAAAAGGAGAAGAAAATGATATTAGAACGACAGAATTTTCCATTGTCCTTGGATTATAACACACCAAAAGAAATATACCATGCAAATTAAAAATATATAGCATTGTCATGAGACATTAACTATGGACAGTATTTAATTATATATGAAGTTGAAACCAACAGAGAGTAGTACTAACAAAATAAACAAAAAGGGCAACTCATTAATGGTGGTTGAAGGCTTGCTGAGTCTTGCTTTCTTCTTCATCCTCTTCCTCACATTGGGACAACCTTGTGAGTTGAAGAGGCTCCAGACTTGATGAGGGTGCTGTGTCCATTGCAAGGTCAAAGCCAGGGTTATTGTTGAAGCTGCTCAAGTTCAGAAGGTTGGTGGAAGCACATGAATTGTTGGAATATGCTGGTTGTAGTGTTGTTGTATTCATATTTGGTTGTTGTAGCTGTGTGGTCTGAAGTGCACTTGCATAGGCAAACCTACTATTCATCAGCTGATTTTGCAACATTGCTAGCTCTGCTTGCAAAGATGCCACCTGAATTGGATAAAAAAATGAGCTATTTCATGGATGAAAAATTAAGGATTATTTAATTTTTCTTAAGCATAGTAATCACCAAGGTATTCCCACAAATTTTGGTTATTAGGCTAGTCATTATGAGATTAATCATCGGTCTGGAGCTTAATCACACTTAAAACTCTTCATCTCTAGCGACGGATGTTACAAGGGGGCAGATGGGGGCCATGGCCCCCCCAAAGTTTTTACAGTTTTATATACTACTATATATATATATATATATTAAAAATAAAAGGCTGATAAAAAAATGTATTAAAAATAAAAGAATAGACTCTCGTACCTTCTACATGAAGGAGCCAAATGTCCAGAACTATAACACTCACTTACTCTGTTATAAGAAGCACATGTACTAACTAAAGAATTTATATTATACGAAACACAATAGTAGTTTCTGTGCTTTCCTTTATTTGCTCAAATCTATATTACTTGACAAGTTTTCCTAAGTCAAAATATTTCAGGGCCAAAAAACTTCACAAAACATTAAATAAACAATATGTGATGCCAAATGTTTGAGCTATAATTTCTACCAAGAAAACACTACTCCATATAATTTCAATTAAAGTTGTAAGTTTTCTATCCAAAATAAATTTGGGTCAGCTTCCTATGTTACAAAATGAACCTATAAGCATCACATTCAAGAGACTAAGCACAGAGGTCAATGTAAGAAACAAAGGATTCTTCAGCCTCCGGAAGCCATAGAGGGTCCTTGCATAAACCACGTCCACTTAAAAAATAGTTTAAAAATAAGACTTTCATGCATGAAATATTTCATTAATTAATTATCTTTTTATAATATTTTTTATGACATTTATATTCTCATTATGTATAGGAATGTTTATACAATATAATTTAAACCTGCAAATTTTTCTTGCTTGTGGATTTTTGTTGTAGGTTTTTTATGTAAATTCTTTTATATGAATTTTGTAATTTTCTTATAAATTTTTTCTTCAAATTTTGTTATGATTTTGGCAAAGATATATTTATTTCCTTAAATTCATTGAAAAATCCATTGAATTTTAAAATATTTTTTATGTATTTTTGTAGAAATTTAGTTTATAAAATAATTTAATTTGACTTGCAGATTTTTCATAATAATAATTTAAACACAAATTCTCTAATTTTTTTTATTTAGTAGTAGTAGACAAGGGCATAAAATTAAAATCATTAAAATAACTGAAAAGCATTATTAATAAACTAATAAAAAGATATTCTAATATCACAAAAAATAATTAATATTTAAATAACATCATTAAATGTTTAAAATTATCCATAAAAAATGATATTATCAAAAATTTATAAGCTTAATTATTTTGGCCTTTCCAAATTTTTTGGTCAAGCTCCACCACTGTTCATCTCTCTCCAAAGATGTGTTTTGTGGAATCAAACACGTGTATATCCTATTCATAAGCTCAGTGTGTGTTGTCAATTGAGTTACATCCATTGGGTACGTAGAATTATTTATTTAAGAAAATGCTTTCTATTTTTATTTTTGCTTCTAATCGGAAGAATATCACCTTAATTATTTTCACTTTATTTTTTGATTTCAAAAAGTTTGTATAAGAGAAAACGCCTATATATATGAACTTTTAAAACTAGAAAATAAAATTAAATTAATGTTACTTTTTGTAATTAAAAATAAAAAATAAAAATAGAAAATGTTTTTTTTTTCAAATATAGACATTCTTAAATTCTTGATAGCTTTTGTTATCTTTATTTTTTCCCCTTTTGTTCTGTTTTTGCTGCAAATAAATTTAAGGTAGTAGTGTCATACAATAAAATTTAGAGTAATTCTACAAATTACAAAATACCACCCCATTTTGTATCTTTGGATTTATTTAGGAAACGAGAGCATGCACAAAATCATTTGCGATCCAACTGCTACATACACTTGCTTATCCATATTAAAAATCAAACATGAATAACATGATCTTGACCAATCCTTTAATTAAGGTACTAAAGAAACGTTTCTTCAGAGGCCCCGTTCACAACTTGGTAAAGAAAATATATTAATAATTTAATATATATCAACTGAAAGCAGAAAAAAGTAAACTTAGCGTGATATTTTATATATCATTTAATTTTTTATTGTATTCCCTATGTACTTTTGATTGAAAAATCATATATTGTTTTTTTTAAGAGAAAAAATCATATATTGTTAAAAAATAAAATAAAACAGACCTATTTAGTAAGAAGAATATTTGAGGAAAGCCGCAATGAATTTTACGTGACATTCATGAAAATAAACTGAAGCGGAAATAACGGCGAGTTATACTCTCTCTCACTTTTAATAACGGTGAGATACTATAAAATGGAAATCGTCCAGTGGTACGATATTCATGAATTCTTTCACAAAAAAGAATAGCATTCTTTATGAATTAATAATAATATCAGAAAATAGACTATAAATTAATTGTATAAAACAATTTTACATTAACATTTAATCATAAATTGTCATATTAACAGTAATGTTTGATTAGTGTAAAAACTTTTACAATGCTAATAATTGATCAGTTTATTTAAACTTAAAAAAAACAATTTAAAAAAAAAAATTCTTAATAAGCAGATAAGATTTGCTTCTTAAAAAAATTGCAGAAAACTGCTTTTTTTTAAGCAAAAATATTTTAAAAAAGCACACAAAAAATAAAAAAACTGAAAATTTTATTAAAAAAGCACTTTTTTCAACAATAAGTTTAAACAAACAGACCAATATATGTATAGGTGTAAAGTGTAAAAATATTTTATAATATCATCTGATCACAAACTATTTTATATAATAAATTTGTTGTCTTTTACAATAATTATTTTAGATTATTTCTAATCAATTGGCATACATGTCTATTAAATTATTTTTTTATAACATTTTCTTTAAATTAATCTATCATATTTTTCGTTATAAGATGTTATTTTTAATTTGATAGATAAATTTTTTTTAGTCCTATTGTTTAGTGATAGATATATAATTTATTGACTTGAAAAAAAAAAAAAACTACCTGTTGTTGCAGAGCAAGGATGGTGGAGACACAGCCATAAACCGGATCAGACAACCTTGCTTGAGCCTCATATGATATGGTTGTCGCCGCTTCATGGCGGCGGTTCGCCGGAATGTTGGACAAGAGCTTTGACACATTGCTAGCCCCAAACACCTTGTGCACAGCTGCAAACTTGGCTGCACCCTGGTCAGTACCAAAGTGGGGTGCAAAGATGCACCCCCCAATGCACCTCCTCCTCAAGAACTTGCAAGCCCCACATGGTGTTGTGGGTGAAGACCCCACCATTGCTTCATCTTGTGTTTGTGATGCCATGGCACGTCTGGAAGCAGTACCTCTACGCCTGCTTCCAGAAGCGCCACTGCCACTGTCACCACCACTACCATTACTACCACCACCTTGTGGCTCGGCCATGCTAATAATTAATTAATTGGAGGAGTGTTAATTATGGTGTTAGAGAGTAAAAGGGAAAGGGGTGGTGTTGATGCTTATATATGGGGTGTTGTGGGGGCGAGCACGTTGGTCTTGTGAGTTGGTTGGCATGGTGAGTGTGGTGAGGTTTTTGTTGTTTGAAAAAGAAGACGTTTAAGGTTGGTGAGGGAGAATGTGAGGGAGCACGTGCATGTGATGAAATTGTTGTTGCTATTGGCATGTTTGTTAGATTGTATGTATATAATATTGAGGCAGTGATGTAAGACTTGTTGTGTGAAACTTGAAAAGGTTGTCTTTGTGGGGGGAAAGCACAAGAACTGTGCAGTTTTTGTTACTCTTCGCGTGTGGGATGGTAGAACCAAACGTGCATGGTTCTCGTGGCTAGAGAAACTCATCCAAGATTACCCCCTTTTTTTTTTTGCAATTAATTTCTTTATTCTTTTTTTTTATATTATAAGCAATAGAAGATTAATTAATAAGGGCCATTGTAATTAAGCCATCAAGAATGAGTTTGGGAAGGGGGATTGTGGGGGTGGGACTTCGTACTTTAAGTACAAATGAGCAAGTGAGATCGATTATTTGAATGTTCTTAAGTTATTGAGTGACTGATAAGTATAACATACTTTTTAATGATTTTTTTTATCATATTTTTTTTTTTTGTCATTGGTTAATAATTATAGCCTTAATTTTTTTTATCAAATATAATTAGTGAGTTCTAAAACTAATTAATGACCATGGTATTGAGCACAAACCAAGGTGTGTATTCCCCTCCCAACATGATTTATTTCATGTCCAAAGTGGCATAACCAGGATTTGAACCCTAAATCACTTGGTTAAGAGACACAAACACCTACCACTTGTGCCAACCAATGTTGGTTAAATAGACGTAGATATATATAGGGAAGGCATATGTCCTCTCTCAATTTTAATTTTTTAACACTGTTATATTATTAGATTCTCTTTAAATCTCATTGTGTTTAACTTTGCCTCCCTAATCAAAATATTTTTCTCATAAAAAGTAAAAGATATTATTTTACCCCGGCCGGTTACCTAAAATTTCCACATCAGTTACCGGTTATGGTCATGGACCTTTTCTTCTCCATTCATTTAAAAAGTATATTGAAAAAAAAACACTAATAATTAATAAATAAAAATTGTTATTTTCTTAAAAACGTAACATTTTTAATTAAAAGGGAAAATAGGATGCTAAAGTCGATTCGCAATCTTTTTCCCAACATTTCTCAGCATAATTAGTAACAAGGAATGACGATAAATTTTCATTTTATTTCACCATTTTATATCGTGTTTTATTGAAACTCTTTGAAGTTTAGTGTTATACACCTTTCTTGTAGTGCATGAAAAGTGCAATTCTTCATTATTATAGAAGTGTACAATATATAATTCATAAAAGAAACGTGAATGGACTCTTGAGTTAGTCATATATAGTTCTGTTTTTCAGGAATGTACTCAAGTATGGATTGTCGGCTCATTGGCATATATATATTGTACACTTTATTTATATTACTTGTTAATTAAATATATACATTGTTGAATAATATCACATGTTTTGGAATGGGCTCCTCTAACAACCTGCACTTTAGAGAGTTAAAGTGCATATATCTTGACTCTTAATTTATCATATTAACAATCCAGATTAACGCTGATTTTGTTCTTGATAAGAAAAAATAATTAACACTGATTTCGCAACCAAATTTTCTTGGTGGAATCAAATTGGGACAACAAAAAATTGAATCTTAGGTTAATTTCTCTACCTTTTTGTCTCGTTACTTACCAAAACAAATCAAATTGAAACAACAAAAAATTGAATCTTAGGTAAATGAATCCTATTGTTGGTTTTGGCCTTGTGGTTGGTTTCTCTGGTTGAGTGAAATCCACCAAAGTTTTTCTAGAATTTATTTAAAGATGCCTAAAGACATGTCAAAATAATATTGCTATGTTGCTTCTTTCTATGATGCTGAAGTGGGAGCAGTAGCAATGGTTTCAACTTACAAGTTGTGTATTAATTTGTTGCCAATAACATGCGAGGATCGATAATGTCTATTTACTAATGTTTATTTCAATTGGGATTTGAAAACTTCTGTAATAAGGTTTGTTGCAAGGTAAATGGCTTCATATATGTGTTGATTGTGTTCACCGATATATGGGTCTAATGATCCTCTATGGCTTCATAAGGATTTTTTGTACATTGATGATAAAGAGCATCCCTTGATACGTTAATTACCGGTCACTGATTGGTCATTGAAGGTTTGTAACTTGTAATTTCTGAAAATGCTCCACGAAAAGGTAGATGATTATGAACTTGAAGTGCCAAAGGGATAATTTAATTTTTGTTTTTTATTTTAATGATATATTTATATGTTGTGAAAACTAAGTTTTGGTGGCAATTTTAAATGAATTGGAAATATATGTATAATTAACATAATGAAAGGTTGAGATGTATGTACTTTATTCTCTAAAGTGTAAGATGCACTTTAGAAGAGTTTCATGCGTAATAAATGATAGCATAAGAAGAAATTGAATAAAAAATATAATGCATTTTACTAAACTAGTGTAATAACCCGTGCCATGCACGGGTGTTAATTTAATTATAAATGTAAAAATAAATAAATTTTATATTGTTATAATTTTGATGTATTTTTTAATTTTATAAATATATGTGTGTGAAATAATTGTGAATATTTTTAAAAAAAGAAATAATTGTGAATATTAAATACATCAAAAAATTTATTTCATTTATATAAACTTGTTTTTTTAAGAAAAATCTATCTTTATAAATATATTTATATTTGTATTGTATTAGATGTATTTATATACATTTATGTTAGGAAAATGTTATTTTGTATGAAAAATAAATTTGTGAAAGTTTATGAATCAACCCAGTTAGTGTATTTCTTTTGACAAAAAATTGTGCAGATCAACCCGATTGGTTAAAAATGAAAAAAGTGGGACTTGTAATTACATAAAATCATTTGTATGTAGATCCTTCATGTTTGGTCATTGGTTTCTACTATTCATACTCAATTTCGTAAATATTTTCACGTACTAAATAGCATTACTCTTTATATTAATGTATATTATAATAGTAGATAAGATATTTTAGCAAATATCTCATCCTTATGACTACAAATATTTTCTTGTACTAAATAGCATTACTCTTTATGATGTAAATATTTAATGTATATTTTTTATATTAATTTGTTAATGTGTGTGTGTGTGTGTGTATATATATATATATATATATATATATATATATATATATATATATATATATATATATATATATATATATACTCATCATGACTAAAGTCTAGTAAAGTTGTACTATAATTGATAATTACAAAAATTACTTTAACTATACAATTTAAAGAAAAACTAATTACTTTTATTTAAAACAATTTTTATTATCTCGTGCATGGATAAGTTATGCGTGAGAGAGATATTTTCTACTATTTTGAAAGAAACTTATGTGTAAAATATAATTCCAAAAATTACAAACTAATATTTAATTATAATTGAATTATAAGCTATTGAAAAACCAACACTTTTTTATGCATTAAATAATATAAATAAATAATTACCTACTTTATTTTTATAAGATACATGTACATATAAAAAAAGTAAATTAAAAATCACACCCATTGACACAAATTCTCGTCAACCCTATAAAATTAGTAATCTTTTTCATTTTTATTCATAAAAATATTTATAATTCATAAAACCAATAATGATATCATTATGCGGTGTATGGAAGTTCATCACCATAATAAAATAAATTCTTTAACTAATTAGTTAGATGAGAATATAATAAATAAAAATAAATAATGATTTATTTTCATGCCAAATTTTAAATTAAAAATTTGCATGAAAACACAATTAGTAGGTCTACAAAGAATTGTCCCATGCCAAATTTTATTTTAATTTTTATTTAGTATATTTACTAAAAAAATATTGTAGATCAATTGGACATTATTGTCAAAAAATAATGTCATTGATTAGCATTTAATTACTTGACTATTTAAAATTCAAACTTTCTAATTTACAGAAAAAAAATCGCTGACAAAAAATAATCAAACTTCATATTTTCCAAAGATATTATTTAATTTTATTTAAGAAGATGTATCAAATGAGCAAACCTTTTTTGTTTGAGATTTAGATGTGAAAAACTTTACCATTAAATCTAAAATTTAACAATAAAGATCAATACATAATATTAACTTTTTAATCTTAATCATTCAATTTATGTCAAAGAAGAAAAAAATCTTAACCATTCAGATATGATTTTATGGCTCAATTGATATGAATAATTATCACAGTATGTTAAAATTATTATTAATCTTTAATAGATGATTTATATTTCATTTAGTTAATTCTTTAAAATATTTATATTTTATATTAATTATTTTTGGTACAGGATGAAACTAATAACACATAATATTAGGTCTTTGTATGTTTGTTATCATTCATCATTAAATTGTCTTTTATTTTTTTAAGTTCTAAACAGATAAAATAATATATTTTATTAAAAAAATTATTACAATATAACTAATATTTAAATCAAATTATTAATAATTTTAAATTGGAAATGTAAATATAAACTTTTTATTTAATTATTATAACAATAAGTTAAGGAAATTATTAAAAAGAATAAAATAATTTGGTGTCTAAATTTAATTTGCATGGAAGAGATAGAAATAAACACATGAATTAATTTTAATGTATTATCAAATTGAATGAGTTAAGTAGGCAAAAAAAAATCGTTTGGATAAAAAAATCTTCAATGAAGTCGAATGAGAAGACCCTCAAAATCAAAAAATATATTCATATTGAAATTTAAAAAAAATTAATAAATTAGAGAAAGGTACAAAAATTATAATTTTTATAATAGATACTTTTTATAGACTATATTCTCTACAATAGATACAAAAGAGGAATTTATAGAAAACATATATTCCTTATTTTTGATACATCCATAAAATTCATATACATTTGACTTTGTCATATACTTTGCTTTCATTTCATGATGTTCCTTCATCATTGAGACTCTCTAACTTCATCTTGTAGTTAGGATATTGTGAGTTATAAATGTAACGACCCATCTTCGTTACAGATTTGTTATACTAAAACATTGGCTAAACATTATCATATGAAATTTCAAAGAATTTTTTTTTTACATTTAACACATATTATATGTACCTACTTTCCTACATATAATGTACATCATCACATCATAAAAGTGTTAAGTCTGACTTTACAAAACTTAAGTATATATATATATATACATACAATACCAATATAGTCCTCTTTTAAAGGACATTCATAACAATCTAAATATTTATACATAAGTCCTAAGCTGGTCTCCATAATATGTACATATATACTAGGAACAAAAACAGTAGAACTGGAGGATCGTCCAATCCAAAGGAACAAAAGGATCGTCCAATCTTCAACCTTGACTAGCATGAGAGCCTGCACCATCACTATTACCTGCTCCCGTGTCAACACATGATCATTGCAGTAATACAATACAAACACAAATTTCAAGGGTAAGCTTCTTATAAAAAGAATGATAGAATATACACAAGATACAATCAACATCATTCACACTAAACGTTCAGTTCATTTCATATGTCACTCCATACATCAATATCATCATGCAATATTATGCTGACTCGACTCCATGGAGATTTCAACAAATTTCGGGCGGTCCCCATAGGCCCCATCCCCTACCATTAGTCTCACCTTAGACCATTCAGGGAGTCCCTTGAGCCACCATGTGGAGGAAGTGTGAATTTAATCGAATATAGACAAGTGTTGGTATTGGCTTACCTCTGTCAGGTTTGCAAAACGTTCCATCTTTAGGAATTCGCCCACTTGTCTATTCTATATGCTCACCATTGGCCACCACAAAATCGTCCAGCACTAGGTTGAGAGCCCACCTAGCACCCTTAACTTACGTGCCTATCCGCATGCAATATTATGCACAAACCAAACAACTCTGCTTGCCACACGTTCCCTCTATGTTATAAATTCACCATTTTTCTCAAATCATGCTTATGAACCTAATCTAGCAGTTCATTAAGCACAAGTAAGACATTCTCACACCTCGAATCCTTACTCACAACATAATACTAAATTTAACTAAGGGTGAATTTCCTAACATAGTTCTAGAACCAAAGTGGTGGCCTATCCAACATCCTCATTCAATATTTCAAATCTACACTCACAATTATATTATACATCTCAAAGAATGTCAATCGCACATTTAAAATAATTATTTATATAAGAAAACAAATATATATCACATTCATAACAAAACTGGGTCCTGGACTCAAAGCTGAACAAAAGCACTAAAGTTGACCAGAGTTGACTGGACGCTGATCACTGGACGCTGGGTGGGTCACTGGACGCTGGGTCTGCAGAATCGGACTCTCACAAAATTTACAACTAACAGAACATCATAACAAGATTTTCTGCAAAATCCAGGGCCTCCCAAAGGATCCCAAGCACCCAAAAACATGCCTCAAAGGTTTAGGGACAATTCACAACACTTACAAGACCATTTCAAATCAAAACAACACATCATGATATTATATTAACTTCAAATTAAGTCACAAATTCAACCAAATCATCAAAGACACAAAAGAGAGAAAAACTCATTGTGTCATAAATATAAATCTCAAAGGACATCCAAAAGAGCAGAACTCAAATACCAAACACCACCAAATCATTCAAACAAGTTTAAAGCTTCCCTTACCTAAACTTCTTGACTCAAACAGTGGAGAAAAAGCTAGAGAGGATAACTTTGAGGTTCTCGAGTGATCTGTCCTCAAGTTTTGTTACAAAATCAACTAGGAGACACCAACTTAAAATCAGCTAAGAAATCTCCAGGAAAGAAGAAATCAAGCTTCAAGTTAAGGTAGAAATAAATCTCTCACTCACGGCAAAGAAAACTTAGAAAAAAAGAAAGATAAGAATGAAGGAGAATGGAAGAAACAGAAAGTTTTGCACGTTTAAAAAGGAGATTTGCATGGAATTTTGCTATTTGTCTCCACCCTTCCTCTAAGGACACTCCCTTATCTTATTATTTTCTTCTACAACTTACGGAACTCACGTAAAAATCCCAAAAATCTCTCAACACACACTCTAAGTCCAACACCTCATGAAAATCTAAGAGTAATACCACAACACATAGCACAACGTAGAACTTAAGTTAATTATTATATTATTTCAACATAATTTAATTTTAATTTTTTTCTCTTGCATTATTAGTCAAACACTTAATCATACAATTAGGAAAATCACAACGTCACAATAAACTCTTCAACAATGGTTGCTTTGTTCAAATAGGATTCATAAGCGCTCCACTTACTTGAAATTTACAATAATAGGAGATAAAAAAATATTTATTCAGCTACAATACAATAACATGATATATGCACAAAATGGAAAGTAAATAAATAGACAATCAAAGGGGGAATTAGAAATACTAACCTTCTTTAATTTATTATTAAGCGCAATAGTGTTTGAAAAATGAAAGAAAATTAGAAATTAGAAATCATCAAAATATAGAACATAAATATCGTTAAAATGTAGAATAAATATTGGCGTTCCTTCTCAAACAACATGTTTTGGATATTCAAATTGTGATTGGACAAAAAGAGTAAAAGACAAAATACATTAGTACCAATTTTCAATGGAAGAAAAAAAAAGACAATGTTATGAAAAGAAATATGTCATTTTTTAATGGAAAAAAGGCGGAAGAAAGACAACAAATAAATTTGTACCATTTTTTAGAAGAAAAAAAAATGAGGAACGTTTATACCTTATGATTTTTCACGATGCTTCTATTTCTTTGAGAAAGAAACTGTAGAATTAAAGTTGAGAGGAAAAAAAAACTCTATATGTATACTGTAGGGAAGAGAGAAGTGGAAAAAAGGAATTTAACAAAATCATAATCGTGTATGCTGTATTTGGGTATTGATTATATTATTAAAATAATCATGGTACTAATTTATATGAATCAATTTGCTGAAGGGAAATTAAGAATTACAAATTAATAATTGTTTTTTTAGAATAAAAATCGTATAATTTTTTAATCAAATTTACATGGGATAATGTACTTTAAATTTCCTTTTTTAATATGTTACTAAGAAAACAGTTGGATGCATTATTAATTTTAAATTATTAATGTTGAATTATTAATTTCTGAATTTAAATTATTTCTAGAATTAAATATCTGATTTATGTTTAAAATGGTAACAAAAATTATTTCCAAAATTAAAAATCTAATTAATTTTTTTCTAATGTGTAAAAAATGTGTCATATTAAATTAGTATATGATGACAGGCCATGATATCATGATACCATTATTCTTATATTTTAGAAATTTATACTTAATAATTGATAAAAATTTCCTTAAATATTGATTCATAATTAATGAGACTTAAATGTATTTGAATTTGAATTTAGCTCGTAACTGAACCAAGCAATTTCGAAGCATGAAATGATGACACTTGTCATCAAATGCTTGAGAAACAACTTTGTTTCGTCACGTGTTTTCCGAAGTTGTTTTTGGATTCATAAATTTTATATATATTGATTTTTGAAACTAATTACAGTCAATTTTTTTAAATTAATAAACTATGTTATTGGCCTTATATAATAAAATCTATTATTTTTAATCAAATTTTTTAACTACTATAATTCCATAATTCAAAATTATATATCTTTAAGTCTTTAATAATAATATTAATTTTTTAAAAGGGATAATATTAATTATTTGTCAAAAAAATATTAATTAAATATTACAAACTTTATGTTATCTTTAAGTCTTCTACAAATTTGATTTTTTAATTTTATGGGTATTCTAATTGCAAATTTTAATTACTAATATTATTATCAAAAGACTTAAAATATAAATATATAATGGAAATTAAAGTAAAAAATCTTCATAAGAAAACATGTAAACAAAATATTTTCATTTGTTATATAATAATTCATGTAACAAATTATAAAATTAAAATACAATATAATTAATATGTAATAATAGAAATGATTTTAATATGTAAAATATTATATAAATTATTGAGAATATAACAAAAGAAAAAAAAAGTAAAATTCTAAACATAAAAGAAAGAAAGTCCAAGGATGATAGAATGAATAGTGAAAAGCAAGCATTGGATTGTAGTAAGTATAGATAGATTATTACATGCATGCATGCGATCTGGTTTTTCTCTTTAACAAGCTACATGAGCTGGACACCATGTCCATGGCCACGTTCTGAATTCTCCATTTTCTGAATTCCAATCTCTCAACAACAACAATCACAATCTCAAACCCTTTCGCTACCGAGTCACGACTCAGTTCTCCATCATCATCATCATCATCATCATCAATTTCTCCGAAACAAACACCGAATTCGGATTCACATTTTGTCTCCGCCATTCCATACGATCCACGCGGCAACGACAATCCCGAATCTGCAAATCCGAAATCCTCAACCTCGAAGACCGTCTTCCTTTCGAGATAATATATTATATATATAGATCTCGGAGTTTGAAAAGAACAAATTAGGGTTTCGTTGTTTCGTTTCGTCAATTATGGCATCGTCGCGGCGAGAGCGGAATCTCGCGCGTTGGTGAAAAAACTCTCCACTCCGATGGGCAACAACTGCGTGGGACCCAATGTAGGCAACGGCTTCCTCCAATCCGTCACGGCGGCGGTGTGGAAGACGCGCCCGCCGGAGCCCCGCCTCCCGCCGCCCAACGCCGATGCCAAAGCCACCGGAGCCCCGCCTTCCACCACAACAAACACCAACACCGATTCCTCGAAAGCTTCGGAAACTTCTCGAAGCTCCGATCCCCCGATGCCGGTCCAGAGCACACCGCCGGAACAGGTCAAAATGCCCGCGGCGGAAGCCGCGAGGCCGCTCCCGCTGGAGCCCGAGAAGCCGGCCTCGAGCCACCACGCCGAGCCGGCTCCCGGTGACAAAGCCAAGAAGCCGACTCACGTGAAAAGAGTATCCAGTGTGGGACTTCAAGTGGACTCCGTCTTGGGCCGGAAAACCGAAAACATGAAAGAGTTCTTTAGCTTGGGGCGCAAGTTAGGGCAGGGGCAATTCGGGACAACGTTCCTCTGCGTCCAGAAGGGGACCAACAAGGATTTCGCATGCAAGTCCATCGCGAAGCGCAAGCTGACGACGCAGGAGGATGTTGAGGATGTAAGAAGGGAGATTCAGATCATGCACCACTTGGCGGGGCACCCCAACGTGATACAGATTGTGGGGGCCTATGAGGACGCTGTTGCGGTGCACGTTGTGATGGAGCTCTGTGCTGGAGGGGAGTTGTTTGATAGGATCATACAGAGGGGGCATTACACTGAGAGGAAGGCTGCTGAGCTTGCTAGGTTGATTGTTAGTGTTGTGGAGGCTTGTCATTCCTTAGGGGTCATGCATAGGGATTTGAAGCCGGAGAATTTCTTGTTCATTAATCATGAGGAAGAGTCGCCACTCAAGACGATTGATTTTGGACTCTCTGTGTTCTTTAGACCAGGTATTTTGGTGCTAAGAATCATAACTTAACGAGTTTCAACAAGGATAAAACTTAGATAAAGTTTCTTAGATGTTTTAAGTGTTGTTTTCTAATCAAAATTAGAGTTTCGGTTCGTGTAATAAAATTTGTATTCAATGTCAACAATCAATCAAGATTATTGAGATGAAACTCTAATTCTGACTGGAAAATGGTACTAAAAACACCTAAGTAATTGTATATAGGTTTTGTCCTTGAGTAATAGCTTAATTAAATTTGATAAGCATTTAACACATGAGAGCTTGGGCCTAGTTTGGATAAACTTCTTAATAAACAGTCATAGAAGAAGAAAATAAGAGGTAAAATAGTGGATTAAACTTCTTGTAATTAACTTATGCAGGAAAACTTTTGGAGGTTAAAACCAACATATGTACCTCAATGTTTGGAGTAGATGAGATATAGCTTTTGAAGAAGTTATAGTGCATAAGTTGATTTTAACTTATGAGAAATGTTCGATTCATTTTACCTCTTATTAAGCTTCTTATTATGAATAAAACTTATACGGTCATAAGTCACTTTCATAAGTCTAAATAAACTTTGTAGAAGCTATTACAAGCGTTCTCTTAGTAGTATTTAAGTTGATTATGATCATAAAGTGCTAGGGGAGACATCATATGATCTATTTGTTGTTGAAAAGTGTGCTGCTATGCTATCCAAAAAAATGCAATTGAAACAATAGAAAACATGTGGCTTTGATCTATAAGAGAGTTGTATGTGATTGAGAGTGAGTTACATGTTTCTAGTGTTATAAATGAGCAAATTTATCGGTTACACATACCCTTTGTTCATCGATTTTGTTTACGTTGATGATCTATGGTTCTCGACTTCTATCTGCTAGTGCATTTTGAAATGGATTATCTTCACAGAACTAATTATATTAACTAGAATTGTGGATACGTTTTGGCGCTGTCCTCTTTCTTGTCTAATACGAATAAAGACATGGCACATTCCTTGGGCATTTGTTTTCACAAACATTTTCCTTGCAATGGTAAAGTTGTGTCTTTTGTGACCAATTGGTCATACATTTGAATCCATAAATAGCCTCTTTGCATATGCAAGGGTAAGGCGGCGTACAACGATCCTCTCTCATACTTTTGCATTGCAAGGAACCTTTGGCACTAGAATACGTTAGTTTTATTATATCCATAACTACTTTGACTTTTATTTTCAAAATTAATATTTTTAATGAAGTAATTATGTTAGGGCGTTATTATAGCTACTTTATGTTAATAAAAGTGAAGAGGATCTGCTTGTCTTCCCTTAAATTGTTTGAGACTCGAGAAGCAAAGCCAATTTCATATTTTGTTTAGATACAGTAGGATGACTGCTCTGCTGATGCATAGACATGCATTGTATCACCTCAATTGGTTGTTTAACAGTAAAAAACTGAAAGTGAATCATAAATGTAAACAAAAAGAATTTGTTTTAACAGTTGTGGACTTTGGTTTATAGGACCTATATTTATAGAATTCTACAGAGGAGATAGTGGATGGCTTGCTGACCATGTTGGCTAAATATTGAATATACGTGCAAGCGTATTGCGGGGGTTGTAAGGCAGGTGCATTTTAGATTAAGTCATGCATGTAGGACATCCTGTTACATATCAAAGATATGTTCTCTTAACTTACTAGGGCTCTCCATTTGATTTAACTATGTTAAACTCTTTTGCTTTTCCTTTTTATTTTGGATTTGGTTCTTTCAAATTCAGATTGAGAAACTATTCATAACTTCAGGTGAAACATTCACTGATGTGGTTGGGAGCCCATACTATGTGGCCCCTGAAGTTTTGCGGAAGCACTATGGTCCAGAATGTGATGTTTGGAGTGCTGGGGTGATCATCTATATTTTACTCAGTGGAGTTCCCCCATTTTGGGATGGTGAGAATGCTATACCACTTGATTTCATCATCATGTCAACTCCTTTGCAGTTTTAGTTGCGTTTGTGTTGTGTAATGCTTATTCATGAGTGCCTGATATGTTTGGTGGTGTATGGATCAGAAACGGAACAGGGAATATTTGAGCAAGTTTTGAAAGGAGAGCTTGACTTCATTTCCGAACCCTGGCCTAGCATATCTGAAAGCGCAAAGGATCTTGTTAGAAGGATGCTTGTAAGGGACCCCAAGAAACGGATGACAGCACATGAAGTTCTTTGTGAGTATGCATGTCTCATTGATGCAACTTGGCTTTATTTGAAATGCATCTTGGAAAAGTTTTCACACTTATTTGTCATTAGTGATCAATTTCAAATAATGTAAATAATGTAATAGATAGTCTAGTTATTCAGTATTTTTTTTTAACAATTTATATTCATGATGACAGATTATCTAGTTAGTTGCTACTTACTACTATAAACTAATAGCTGTAAAGAGAATGAGAAATATACCGGCCATGAATTTAACATTGCCCCTACTGGACAGACATTACCAATACACCGTTACCATAGTATTCAGAAGTTAAAGCCAAAATTTTGATCTTTTCCCTGTCAATGGACATTCTCAGTTTTTGATATTTCAGATAAAATAGTACCCTATTTCACATTTGGTGATTTTCTTTGGGAAATTGCATTGCTGATATATGCCCCTATTTCATTTTCACACAACAGACATGGAGACGCTGCACTGCAGTATCCAAATGAATAAATATAATTTGAAATTAGAAATGTATTAAAGATATCTATGGTTGAATCACCACATTTCTTCCCCTTTGCTGCTTTGTTATTATTGTTTATTACTATTTTGTTGTATGGGTTGGTGAGTTGTTATTCATTAATCAATCATCATTTGAGCCTTAGAATTCTCTGTTCCTAATAGGGTTCAAGTATCTTACTAGACAGTATATTTAAAATGTGTGCTCCTACTTTTAAATCCGGTTGCATAGCAAGACAAAAGGTTTCAAGAACATTTAATTTTATGTTGAAGAGATTAATACAGAATTCTCAAAAGTGACATTAAGAGAAGCATCATGATCTATTGATTCATTTTAATTTGTTATTTTAACTTTCGGACTGCATAATCATGACATTTATCTGATTATTTTCAATAATAACCATAATTTATGCTCTGTTTCAAAATTGAAACATATTAATCTTCTTCATTTTTAAATAATACAAATACATTAAGCTAAGCTTGATGATGTGCAGGCCACCCATGGGTTCAGATTGGAGGTGTGGCTCCTGATAAACCGCTTGATTCTGCTGTCTTGTCTCGTTTGAAGCAATTCTCTGCAATGAACAAGCTCAAAAAAATAGCCATTCGAGTGAGTATCCACAAATTATTTGAGATTAGAAGTGTATTGCATGTTACAGTCTTAGTGTCTTTCACACATCAACCTTGTGCTCAAGAACTATCTTATTTTATTGCTGAAATATAATTTTCCAAATAAGGTTGTCTGGAGCATTCACTGTAAATTGAGAAAACTTGCCTAATTGATTGAAGCCTTGGTCATTTGAAGAATAAATTGGAACAAAAATGCTGCTATTTTTTATAATATTGACAAGTTTGACAGCGGAAGATAATTGCTCTATTCAAGCAGTGATATGACTTGTTGTATTATCCCTTGGCAGGTAATTGCTGAAAACCTGTCTGAGGAAGAAATTGCAGGACTGAAAGAAATGTTCAAGATGATAGACACGGATAACAGTGGACAGATCACTCTTGAGGAACTGAAAAACGGTTTGGAGAGAGTGGGTTCCGTTCTTAAGGATTCTGAAATTACTTGGTTAATGGAAGCAGTAAGTGCTTGCCTGCTATCCAAATTGGCTGTTCTATGTACAATTGTTTCTTGTGCTAAAGGATTTGTGACTGGTTGTAGTTTGATTCGTTGGAA
The DNA here is from genome assembly GCA_026413185.1 of Pueraria montana var. lobata. NCBI lineage: Eukaryota > Viridiplantae > Streptophyta > Magnoliopsida > Fabales > Fabaceae > Pueraria > Pueraria montana. The sequence goes on from CM048647.1 coordinate 47,100,369, forward strand.
CACAATTAGAAAGACACGATACATATTAGAGCATCTACAACGCAGCTACTTATGCGAATTGCTTAAAAATAAGACTTAACAAAAATTGTTATTGGAGCATTTGACATGGCGTTTCTTATACAAGCATCGATGTTTATATAAGTAACGTTGTTTAACAATTTTTTTTTTATCAATATAAAAGGTACTTTCCAAGCCAAGAATCAGCAGAAAAACAAGGAAAAACAAGTTTAGCACCCACTTTAGCAACCTTAGCATTGGAGTGAAATTTTGTATAGAGTTCTTAAATCTATATGGCATTGTAGGACCCACAAATTTAAAATAAGCAACCATGCATTGTAGATGCTCTCCGTTGTTTATGAGAAACCATTATACTTTAAAATGAATGATTGCTTGTAACTCATTTCAGAAAAACAAGAATGCCCTAAACCAGAACTGGCCTTGAAAGCTTGGACAATTTATGCATTATTGTGTTCAATTGAATGATTTATTTGATTATATATTTCATCAGATCAATCTTTTTGCTTTCTTGTTTATAATTCAGGCAGACGTGGATAACAGTGGTACCATAGACTATGGTGAATTCTTAGCAGCTATGCTTCACCTAAACAAGATCCAGAAGGAGGATCATCTATATGCAGCATTCACATACTTTGACAAAGATGGAAGTGGATACATAACAAAAGATGAGCTCCAACAAGCGTGCGAACAGTTCGGCCTAAAGGATTATCATCTAGATGACATAATACGTGAAATCGACCGAGATAATGTAAAAAATTGCATTAAAGTGATTTACTTCTTTTTTGTTTTCTTTTATTTGACTTGTTTTCTGCACTGTTTTCAGGATGGACGCATTGATTACAGCGAGTTTGCTGCAATGATGCAAGACACTGGTTTTGGCAAAAAGGGGTTTTAAACACAGCATTAGTAAAATTATGGATCCCTTCAAGCATTAGTGAACTCTTGATCTTGCCAAATGGGAACTTGATAGATAGTCTCACAGTCGCATCTAACGTATTCAGATATTCTCTTCCAGATGCCAGGCTATGTAAGTACATATATGCACTTAGAAATTGTTTGAGCTTCAGGGAGAGGAGGAAGCTTGAATGGCCTGCTAAACATAGTGTTTATTATGTATTTACAAATCATTCTTTTGTTGAATATATAACCTAGTGCAATAGATCACAGTTTTTCAAGTTGAATCTGTAGTAACTAGTAACCCTTTTTGGGAGGGGGGTAAATGGATGGTAGATTGATTTTTTCAGCATGTGATATGACGGTGTTATTGAGTGCTGGTTACATCAAATTTGGGACAAATTTCAGAAAGCAGTGTTGAAGGAACATGCATTTGTGAGATATGAATGGTCATCCAGCTGTGCAGGTCTTGTGTCTTAAAGCCATGCCATGTTTCAGTGAGTCTCAAACCATGTGCTCATGCTGAATATCATGTTGTATCAACTAATGTACCCTGTTTGCATTCATGTATAGAGCTAAGTTATCTGTAGCTTTGGTTTAATGATGTTTCACTTTAAGTGTATACACACAATCAGTATTTTTTTTTTTCCCCCTTTTGTAACTTTGTATTTTTTTGCCAATGACACGAGTTGATGAAATTATTTTTTGGTGAATACGAGTCGACGAATTTGTTGAGAACCAAGAGATGCAAATATGCAATGCCGTGAACCTCTTCAAGAGTACAATAAAAGTTGTGCTATTAACTGTCTTAAGCACTCAACAAGCAGGATCGTCAAATTAACTAGACTTGGCTGAAGCAAGTTTCGTTGGATACGCCTTTCTTATTCCCTCCTTAAATAATTCAATTGTCAACACGATAACATCAAAGAAAAGGAAAAGAGTAAATTATTTTCATGAGCCAAGTAGTTTTTAGTTTTTACTTATGTTGGGGTTGCTCTTTATTTTTTATTTTTTATCTTCTATGGGTTGCTTACTTGGCTCTTAAAAGTCAAACAATTTGAAAATACCATTTGATTGTAGGAAATGAATTTTTATAGAGGTTATTTATATAAGCAACTCTTACCAAGATTGCTTGAAAATTTAAAAACAATTTTTTAAGTCAAAATGAATATTTTTATGTGAGTAGAGAAATAAAATAGGATCAATTAAAAATAAGTTAAGAACTTAACTTGAATTTTAGTATCAATAAATGTTCTTAAAACTTAAAAAGGACCCCACTAAATTTGAGTCAAGAACTCAAATTGAGTTATTGCATCAGAGATACTCTAACTAACTATCAAGGCTAAGATGAACCACTTATATAAGTGATTTATGGTGGACTACTTTTGTAAACCATCAGATTAATCTGCTCCACACAATTATACGGTGCGTCTTCTGTACCAAATCTTTCTTTTTTCTTTCTCTCTCCCTTCCATAAGCTTCTGTTCCCCTTTGCACACAACATTTTTTGTGCCAACTCTCCGCCAACGGGAACCCGTGTCGGAGGCTCAGGTGCTGTTGGGGATCACCGGCAAGAAGCTTTCGTCACCGGTGGCTCTCGCGTTGCTGCCGCATCGGAAGAATGGACGAGGTTACTTCAGGAGGAATTATTGAAGTGCTCCACAGTAGGAGCATCAAGTGCCAATTAATTAGCCAATGATCCAAAAAGCCTTCCCCCAAAATGATGTGCAGCAGAAAACTAATCACCCAATTATCTCCACCATATGCTAGTTACATTTTGGCCTTAGTATGTTGGTTAGATTTCAAGTTGTTGGAACTAGTTTTTCTGTGAATTTTACTGTTGCTATTGTTTAATCAGGAACAAAAATGTTCTATCTAGAGAATGGTTTATTCATGGCAATGGCAATTATCCAAAATAGGTGTAACTGAAGCGTGTTTTGATTTCAATTTTATATGAGATGCAACACAATCAATTGCACTCGAGCATCATGTGGTGTAGGTCTTCGTCAATGGTGATGGAGATGAAGGCATCGTGGTGCTATTGGGGGAGTTGCACAGATGAGGTTGTGTGCAGAGGAGAAGGGAAGCGACTTTTTTTCTACTTTGCCCCTTTCTCCAAAATTATGCACAACAATGCCCCCTTCCTAGATTATGCGTCAAAATGCCCCCTTTTTAGAGAAGGTATGAATTCGGCCTTGGGGGAGCCGAATTCACACTTGCATTTTCAACTTTTTTTTTTATAGACCTGTTATGAATTCTGGTTTCTGAAATCCGAATTCTTAACGGGTTTTTTAATTTTTTGTTTAATTTTTAATTTTAATATTCTTAATTTATTTTCATAACTATTTGTATTATTTTTTTACTCATCATTTTTTATTCATAATTATTTGTATTATTCCACCCAAAATATATTTAAAAAACACTCTTCAAATTAAATAAATAACAAACATACAATGCAACAATATAAGAAAATATATATTTTTTATTTTAAAAACACTCTTCAAATGAATTAAATAACAAACATACAATACAACAATACAAGAAAATAAATAACAAACATACATACAACAATACTAAAGCCTTAATTGGAATTTTATTTTTTTTAAAACTAAAATAGTATAGTTCTTTTGTAATTTCACAAATTTTACAATCCAAATTTGTTTTTTTTTACAAATTTTATCATATCGTATTATTCAATTTTCTCAAATTTTATCATCATTCTATTTCACATTTGACGAAGACTTAACGGAGTGATAAAATTTGAGAAAATTGAATAATACAATGGTAAAATTCACAAAAATTCGGTAACAAAATATACAATTAAGCCAAAAAAAATTAAAATCAAATTAAAAATATTTTAAAACATAAATTAAAAAATTAAATAAAATGAAAATGAAAAAAAAAAACAGGTAAGAATTTGGATTTGGAGGACCCGAATTCTTAACGGGTCTAAAAGAAAAAAATTGAAAACGCAAGTGTGAATTCGGCTCCCCTAAAACCGAATTCACACCTTCCTAAAAAATGGGGCATTTCGGTGAATAATCTAGAATTGAGGGCATTGTTGTGCATAATTTTGGAGAAAGGGGCACAGTCGAAAAGAAGTCGAAGGGAAGCTTACGGAGGAGAGAGAAGGAGAAAGAAAAAAAAAGATTTGATACAGAGTGCACACCATATGATTGTGTGGAATTGATTAATCTTATGGTTTAGAAAAGTGGTCCACTATAAACCACTTATACAAGTGGTTCACCTTAGCCTTGGTCCTAATTATAATAAAGGGAAGAGAAATGTCATTAACTCACTCTCTAACATACTCTTTAAAACACATTACTTTTTTTTTTCTCTCCACATTTTATTAAGACTATTCTATCCTTCAACTGTTCTCAAAACTACCTATTGCTTTTTTACACTCTCTTTCATTTTTTTTTATTTAATCTCAACTCTCTTCCTCTTTTATTTTATATTATTTTATAACCCTAAGGGATTGATCGAGTGGAGCAAGACGGGGTCGCCCGGAACTAAGGCACCATTCCCTCCTCTTAAATTTTTTTTATCTTTCTTTACTTCTATTTTTTCTCCTACAAAACAACCTAAAAATCATTTCACTTTCTCTTCCTTTCCTTTCATTTTCTTTCCTAAACCAAACAAAGCCTAATTTTTTTTTTCTAGAACTCGGATTTGTAATTATATTCGGAAGTGAAAAAAAAATATTAATTCTAGAACTTGAAGGTTTCAAGGTATTATTTTTTCTACACAATCAGATTACATACCATCCAAATCTTTTTTTTTATTCGTAGAGTTTACATCAACTCACATACCCTACTCAACCAACTAAGCTAGACCCCTCGGTACATACCATCCAAATATGATTGTAATAATAAAATAGTTTGTTTAATAAAATAAAGGTTTAATTACTTTGTAGGTCCCTATAATTTTACCAAATTTTCAATTACGTCCCTGAACTTTTTTCTTTTAATTGGGTCCCTAAACTTTTATTTATTTTTCAATTAGGTCCCTGAACTTTTATTTGTTTTTCAATTGGCCCTTCTGTCTAATTGTCATTATAAAAAAATTAACATCAAACACTTAATTAGAGGTGCAGACAGTGAACTGATGCTTCTAAAATGTGTTGTAAGTCCAACCGAGTCAATTCTAAGAGCTTTCTGCAAATTTTTAATCTTCTGCAGAGCCAAATAATTGTGAAAGAATGCTTGAGTTAAATTGACCTATAGAAGTTGAAACTTTGTAGAAATCTTTCAGAATTGATTCTGTTGTGCTTACAACACATTCCAAAAGCATCGACTCACTGTCTGCACCTCTAATTAAGTACTCCCTCCGGTCCTTTTTATAATAAACAACTTTTAGTGTATTTTACACTAAAAGTTGTTTCTTATAAAAAGGACCGGAGGTAGTATCATGTAAAGGCAAAAATCACAAGAAGGGGGGTTGAATTGTGATTTATAAAAACTTTCGCAAACTTTTTATAAACAGCTTGTAACGTCTGTTGAGCAAGAAGAGATCATTTTTGAAGGAAAACCTTTTTACAGACAATACTTACATAGATGAAAGCCCTTTTTAAGAAAACATATTTAAATCACAAGACAAAGTCAGTTCAAGTAGTTATAGAGAATGAAAGAGCAGGAAAGACAACACAGAAATTTTATACGGGTTCGTCTCACCCCGAGACTACGTCTAGTTCTTGGCAAACCACCAAGTTTCACTAACTTTTTCAAGTTACAAGTATTCTTCACTGCCACTTCTGGCTCACCCAAGTAGTTTTTCACACTTAGCCTCTCCAAGCTAAAAACCCAAATATTCTTTACTAATCCACTTCTGGCTCTAAAACAAATCACAAGATTTGTTTTTGTAGGGGCACACTGACTTTTTAGCTATCGTCTTACAGACAGATATACAAGATTAAGAACTAAGTCTTTTTCTCTCAGGATATGCAAAGTGAGTTGAGAGCTTTTACAAAAAGAATTTTTACAAGAGAAAGAATGAAGGCTTGAAAGAATGCTTGAATTTTGAATTCAGTTCGTGTGTTGTCTATGCAGCACTTCAAATCTTCTTCTTTATATAGACTTGTTGAGGAAGTAACCATTGTCTCTAAACGGTCTACTTTTTTGCATCTGACCATCGTCTAAAGGAGGGTGGTTGAGGGGCATTTAATGCAAGCATTAAATACTTGTCACCAACTAGTCATTCTGAGCTGATAAAGCATTCTGCTTATCTTTCTTGAGATATACTTCATATCCTTCTGCTGCAGTGGTCATATCGCTTGCTCAGACAAGTATTTATTGCTAGCTGTAGCGCGTCTTTTGAGGCGAGGGAAACTTCAGAAACTTTGACTCTTCTTTCTATTCCCTTTTATGCACTTCAACAGATCCTAGGAGGATGTTCTATGAACATTCCCTGCAAAATAGATTACAAAATGATAGTGCATTTACGATGCCTTTAAATGCTTCTTCAGACTTAAGCGTCTGTCTGCGTATCTTCTGTATCTTACAGACACGAATATAATGTTTTCGTCTGTTGGCATTTATAAGACGCAGTCTTTTTACTTAATATTTGTTTTGCATTAAATCAAAATAATTGAGGGTTTTGATTCGTCTTATGACTCAACAATCTCCCCCTTTTTGATGATGCCAAGCAAATATTGTAAAAAGATGTATCATAGCTACTAAAACTATTAACTATAAACATAGAATTTAAACAGAGAGAAGAGAAGACTCAAGTTTGATGAGCAATCAAACAACTCGTCTTATTAAAAGGTTTTCACATCAAGATGATGTGTTTTTACAGATGATAAGTAGAAAAGAAAAAAAAATACTCTCTCTTTTTTCTCAGTCTCCCCCTTTGATGTAGGTCCCCCTTAGATGCATCCCTATCTTCATATTTTCTTTTTACTTTTCCCTTCTCCCCCTTTTGCATGGCCATCAGCAAAACTTGGTTCCCCAGGAATTGGACCATCAAAGTCAGAGGTGTCAGAGTCAGAGTCTGATGATAGTACCATAGGGGATCTCGGTGGAGTGGGAATGCATCTACGGCCGCGTCCTTTGAAGAAGGCATCTATGTTGATCTACTTTTTGAGCTCAGCCTCAAGTGCTTTCCTATCCTCCAGAGCTTGACGCAAAGCTTTTCTGGTTGCCCAGAGTTTGGCATACAGATCATGAACTTCTTCTTCAGAGATGGGAGATCTGTATGGTACAATGGCCATCAGATCATCTTCTGGTTCTTGCACAAAGCCCAGAATAAGCGTAGAGAAGAAGAAGGTGGAATATGACAGCTTCACAACAAAGGAGAAGTCCCTATCAGATTGATAGTAGAAGTTGGACTTCCAGGGCATGATCTCAGAAGGGTCAGATAAAGCTGGGAAGGTCTGATATCCGTAGCATTGATAACTTCTTCTTATTTTCAGATGATACCCATTTGCAGGAGGCTTGTCTTCAGGTTCCATATCAGAGCAGAAAGCATCAAACTTCCTGATGCGTCTGATAGTCTTTAAATCTTCAGACGTTCTTTCGGCAGCAGACTTCTGAAAGATGGAGTCAATCTCTCGTCTGAAGGGTCTGCCTCTTCGCACTCGAATGTTTCTTTGAGGAGCTTCATCTTCGTCTTTAGCTTTCTCCTTACCCTTATAATTCAAGATAGGAAGTATTAGGATAACCTTGTCTAGAGTAAGCTTGAATTGGGTTTGATTTGAGGCCACACAGTGAAATTGTGTGCCGAGGAAGTGAGGCATCGTCTGTGCTCCTTGTTGAATCTTCCTGAGAGAGTTTTGCCTCTTCTTTATCTCTTCCTTGCACGTCTGCAGCTTCATACGTAACTCTGTAGAGTAATCTAAAGATTCCCAAAGAGGAAACGTTGGACTTGCCTCTGGATCGTCCAAGTTAAGATCTTCAATATAAACAGAGCGGCTTGGCCCAACATGATTCCAGGGGAGAATCACATTGAGATACGCTAGGAGACCCATCATCTGTTGTAGGTTGATAGGCTCATAAAAAGGTACCTCATCAATGAGCACTGAGAGCCTTCTCCAGATTGAGGCTTCAGGGGGATAGCTGTGTCTGCCACGCGGATTGTGCTCGAAGATAATGGAGTTTGGGTCTGGTGCTGCCGTCTATCGAGGAGGGAAGATTATGAATTGGGGTTCCTCCTTATAGCATAAAAGTGCAGGTAGTTCTTCTTCTGGTAGGACTTCATAGTTGGGAAGGTTGAAAGGATCAATCCCAGGAACACCTTTCTTCCATAACTCGACAAAGTTGATGGACTCAAGCAGGAAGGCTTGATCTTCATCAGTGCAAATTCCCTTCCTCCTCTGTTCCCTATTGCAACATTCCCATTCATTAACTCTAGGTCGTTTCCACCCACGGTAGTATCTGACGTTAACATCTAGGTCTGTAGGTGGTTGTACTGGAGGAAGTGAGATGTTGGGGCTTCTCTGGATGATCCAGTCATAGCCTCTGTACTTTGGAGCTAAGTCTAGAGCTAGACTTCCATATATGTACCCGAGAGAGAGAGTGGCCCTAGCAGCATACCGTCTACGTCTGAATAGTTCATCTTTAGTCAGAGTTTGCATGTTTTCATTAATCTGAGTATGAAGTTCATTGGTGTATACAGACGATGAGCCACCATAGATGACCAACTGTTTGGCAGCGCGATCTTCTTCGGACTGTGATAAGTGCTCATCTACTTTTCTCTCATCCTCTTCAGTGATTGGCCTGTAGATAGCACGGGGTCCAGAGTCATCAGCTTCAACAAGGTCATCTCTAATATCCAGACCTTGGGCGCTTGCCTCCAAAGCAGACTGAAGAAGAGCTTCATTTAGTTCTGTGATTTCAGCTTCATCTGCATCTTCATCTACTATGAGCATCTAAAATGCCATTTGCTTATTGGCCATTTCTGCAGATGCTATCTCGGCTATTTGAATCAGGGCAGATTCAATTCTCCAGAGATCTTCCATGGCTGCTTGCTTCTGTTCTTCTTCAGAAAAAGTCTTAATAGACTCAAGAATAGCTTTTTCCATTGCTTCTTCTTCTTCAACAGCGTCTACAGGAGACAAGACTTCTTCAGCAGCCTTCCTCTTTTGTTCTTCAGCTGATAAAGTCTTAACAGACTCTACCACAGATTGTTCTAGCTTAATCTGCTCCTTTTCCTCAAGGCTTTTATCTAGCTTAGCCTTTTTAGCAGCTTCCTTTCATGACAGCTCCTGAGCTTTTGTGATGGCTGTTGCTTCCTTTTTGTCAGTTGGTGGAGGAAAAGATGAAGGTTTGGGCTTGGGTGCAGGCTTGGGTTTGGAAGAGGTTTGGAGTTTAGATAGGGGTGCATCAAGAATCTCAACATCTGATTCTTAGGTTTGGGAAGGTGCAGGTTGAGGTTCAGATTGGGGTGTTGTTTGGGGTTCAGGTGAGGTGGTGAGTTTGGCTTTAGTGACGATGCGGATTTTGGTGGTTCTGGTGGAAGGCTTTTTGAGGGGAGGTTCAGGGATTGGTTCAGATGAAGATTCTGAAACCTTTCTCTTTAGAGATGAGGGACGATTTAAAGATGGTTGCTGTTTGGGTTTCTTGGGTTGGTTTGAGGAAGGAGGTTGAGTGCGTCTGGTGGTTGGTTTGGTTTGTGTCTGTGCAGGCTTGGGCTGGGGTAGAGTCTGTCTCAGTGACAGACACAGGTTCATCAGACGATTCCTCCTTGGGCTCCTTCTTCACCTTGGTTCCCTATTTCTTCACCCATTCAGGGAATTTGTGAGCTATACCCATCCTCACAAAAGTGGTTCCTGTCACCTGTGTGGGTCCGCCAGAAGCTTTGAACTCTGTCAAATCAACACCAGCATCCTTCATTAGTTGAGTGAACAACATGCAATAAGGGATGGGATTTTTCTGCTTCTTCATGGAGAATCTGTCTTTGAATGCCTGCTCCAGATGATAGAAGATCAGATCTGGGAGATTGATCTTCTCTCCTATGACAATGTTGTAGATGCAGAATCTGTCCCTTTCGAACACATGGTCCCTTGACCCTGTCCTTGGGAGCATGATGTTGAAGAGTATGTTGTGAAGGAGTCTGCAGATGTGAGTCATGTTGGCAGACCTAAGGAAGATCTTCATGTTTGCAGCTCTCTTCTTGGGGTCTTCGTCTGCTGGTCTTACCCCATCATAGAGAAGTTTATCCACCGTCTCTTGAGTGATGGTCTTCTCCCAATCTTTGTCAAAGACCAGATCCTCTTCAGCACAACCAATAGCCTTAGCTATGGTTGCAGAGCTGATCTTCACTGATGTTTGACCAATCGTCCCCTTGATGCATTGGTCATCCTCCATCTTGGCTGTCCCCCCAGAAAAGAGCATATGGACCGTGGTACCAGACGCTGTATTTTCCAACGAAGTTGGTCCATCCAACTCTGGTGAACATGTCCAGAACATCAAAGCCCTCTTTAGCCAGGTCCTTTAGATTTACCCACTTTCCAGGAATGAAAAACTCTTCTGGAAAGGTTGCAGTGGCTTCGTCCATGTTGCGGATGAGAGGAGTAGTAGTGGATGAAACTTGCTTCCTTGGTGCCATTGTTCATAGAAGGTTAGGTTTTAGAAAAGAGAAGATGAGAAAGTTTTGATCTTTGAATTCTTTGAGAAACTTAGAGAATTTTAGAGATTAGAAAGATCAAAGGAACCTTCTTCTTTAGGCATTTCGTCCTTTTATACCAGAGAAGATGAGAGAGGAGAGAGAACGTCATAAAAAAGCGATTTTAAAAACATTAAAAACTTTTCGAAAACTGTCTCATTATGGCGAAAAGGGCGGCGCATGTTTTGAGTGAAAATGAAAAGACTTATAACCGTTGTTAACATAGGCACTCTATCATCTGTACACCTGAACACACATTAATTTCAACAGATTAATGAAAAGGATAAGACGAAGGATATCGTCTGATGAATGCAAACATTAATCTGAAAGCATGTGCATATGCAGATGATCCCTAATACAGATGAAACGTTCTTCAGACAAAGGTTTTGTAAAGATATCAGCCCATTAGTGATCTGTATCTACAAACTTAATATTGAAAACACCTTTTTGAACATAATCACGAATGAAATGATATATGATTTCAATATGCTTTGCCTTAGAATGTTGTATGGGATTTTTTGAAAGATTTATTGCACTAGTATTGTCGCAATATACAGGTATATTGTTTTCAAAACTAGAATAATCTTTCAACTGATATTTTACCCATAGAAGCTGTGAGCAGCAACTTGCAGCAGACACATATTCAGCTTTTGCAGTAGATAAAGCAATTGAGTTCTGCTTCTTGCTTGCCCATGAGATGAGACAGGGTCCTATAAAGTGACATCCTCCACTTGTACTTTTTCGTTCAACTCTATCTCCTGCATAGTCTGCGTCGCAATATCCTACTAACCTGAAATCTTGATTTTTCTTATAGAACATACTAAGGTTAGTGGTTCCCACTAGATAACGTAAGATCCTTTTAACAGCTTTAAGATGAGATTCTCTAGGATCTAATTGAAATCTAGCGCACAGACAGATGCTATGCATAATATCAGGTCTACTGGCTGTAAGATAAAGAAGTGAGCCAATCATACCTCTGTAGATCGTAGATCGTCTAATCTACTGGTTTACCTGATTTGTCTTTGCTCAAGGGACTGGAAGTATGCATATGTGTTTTCATTGGTTTAGCATCTTCCATTTTGAACTTTTTAAGAAGCTCCCTTGTATATTTCTGTTGATGAATGTAGATTCCCTTACTATCTTGTTTGATATGAAGTCCTAAGAAGAACTTAAGTTCTCCCATCATACTCATTTCAAACTCGTTTTTCATCAGATCAGAAAAATCCTTGCAAAGAGATTCATTAGTAGCTCCAAAGATAATATCATTAACATAAATTTGAACTATAATGAAATCTTTGCCAACTTCTCTTCTGAAAAGACTAGTATCTACTTTGCCTCTCACAAAATTATTTTCTAAAAGAAAAGATCTCAGTTTGTCATACCAAGCACGAGGTGCTTGTTTCATACCATACAGAGCCTTCTTGAGTTTAAAAACATGATCTGTAAGAGTGGGATCTTCAAAACCAGGAGGTTGTTTAACATAAACTTCCTCTTCGATAAAACCATTTAAAAAGGCACTCTTAACATCCATTTGAAAAAGCTTAATGTTTTTATGAGCAGCAAATGCAAGCATGATTCTTATAGCTTCTAATCTAGCTACAGGAGTAAAGGTTTCGGTGAAGTCTATACCTTCTTGCTAATTATAACCTTGAGCTACTAATCTAGCTTTGTTTCTTACCACATTTCCTTGCTCATCCAGTTTATTTCTGAAGACCCATCTTGTTCCAATGATGCTTTTGTTCTTTGGTTTAGGGACTAGGGTCCAGACATCGTTTCTGGTAAACTGGTTCAATTCTTCTTCCATGGCTAAGATCCAGTCATCGTCTGTCAGGGCTTCGTCTATTATTTTTGGCTCTATTTCTGAGATAAAAACGTAGGATGCTTGATCTCTAAAGGATGATCTGGTCTTTACGCCTTCTTTTTTATCTCCTATGATTTGATCTTGTGGATGATAGGTTACGAATTTCCAATCTCTTATCTGTGGTTGAGAGTCAGTCGCTCCTTCAATCTGAGGAAGAATTTCCTGAGAGGGTTGAATTTCGTCTGACTTTGGTGCTATAGACGGACCTATCTACATATCTGCAAAATCATCCTCAAGATCTTATAGTCTCCTATCAGACGTTAGTCCATCATTGAACTTAACATGAATAGATTCTTCTACAACTAAGGTCCTTGTATTGAAAACTCTGTAAGCTTTAGATGTATCAGAATATCCTAGAAAGACACCTTTATCCACCTTAGAATCAAATTTTCCCAATTGATATTTGGTGTTTAAGATGTAACACTCAATCCGAAAGGATGAAAGTAAGCAATGTTGGGTCTTCTTCCTCTCCATAATTCATAGGGAGTCTTTTCAATCATAGGTTTGATCAATACTCTGTTTTGAACATAACAAGTGTAACACCCTAGAGGATATTACCTTTTGTCTGCTTATATTACTAAATTTTGAAAACTTAGAATATATGAATATCAGAGTTAACTATGCGGAAACTAAAAGATAAATATTACATAAACAAAGCTAAAACAAAGGTCTTGGCACTTATGTGCCTTACAAAACATAAGCAAGGTACTTATAACATAAAACCAATTCCCAAACATGGGAGATACAAAACTAGAAACAACTTCCTCAAGCAAACAACTCCATGCTCCAAGGTTCTCTTATGAAGCGCCCACTTGCTTAACCTGTAAAAACATGAAACTGATGGGATGAGACATAATATCTCAGTGAGTGTTCCAAGGACTCTAGGCTGACTCTCTATTCTAGAGATCTTTTTCTTAACTCTCATGGCTTCTCTTTTCTTTTATGGATGCTCACACTCACAACTATTACCTCACCATGTCATCACTACTATTTTCTTAGGCCATCCTTAACTTCTACTTAGGCACTTAGAGTTGGTCTCTTATGCCAAATATAAGGTCACTAGTGCACTAAGGCACCTAAACATCATTCTTTTCTTCTTGACCACTCACTAGGGTCTTACTATACCATTTGATAGGAACGTGTATAACCTTTCCTTCATCTGACTTGCCCAACTTGGGCTTACATCGCCTCTCTCTGTGAGGCATAACATCTTGCATACCTCTCTCGGTAGCTTACATTAACTTTCTATGGGTATAACCCCTCTCCTACCTCTAAGGGTAGTATCCAGCTACACACGTCCTCATCTAATGCATAGATATGCCTTACATCACTCACCTAACAACTAGGCTCATGACTCCTCATATACTTTAACATAGAAACATACATACATTATGCACATCAACATATCCTAGTTTGTTTCTATAGTTGTGTGGTTTGCATTATGTCTTTATTTAAGTTTCACTTCCACCGCCTATTTCATTACTTTGGCTCAGCTCTAACCAACAAGAGGTGTCCATCTTGCTACGACCTTTAATTAACCCACCGGTCCAAGTGGGTGGCTTACCTCTGTTATGAAGAGGAGCCCTTACTATTCTTCTCTGCTAAGAACCCTTTCTCCCTAAGAAGAAGGTTATTTTTCCCCATGGGTGTCAAGGTGACGGTCCCCGTCGCTTACCTCAAGGGAGGCCTCTTAGCCCTCTGATGCGACAACCCCTCACGAGTTGCCCAACTCATTCCTCGCTCTTTTAAAAACATATTTTATAAAAACTATTTGGTAAACCTTTCACAAACCATCTCACCTTGGTAATACAGGGGATCCTTATCCCTTTGCACACCATTGTATGCCGAGCGTGTAGCTCTCGGACGTGACTGGTACCAGGGAAGGATTCTACCCTATGTTGCCGAGGAGATATCCTTTCTAAAAACCTTCCTTTGAAACTATCTTCTTTCTTCAAAACCTTTTATGAAACTTAGGGGAATCTCCCCATCTATTTACTAAGAGGCATAAGTATAGTCTTAAGTGTTTTATGTATCTTTTATTAAGGAGGGTTTATCGTAACATACAATCCCAAACATATTCAACAACCACATGATTGCAATAAAGGTGCAAGCATAACATCACAAAACGTTAAGGTACAAAGAGGAAATGAAGCAATAACAATTATACAAAGATCATACATAGAGGATAAGGATATAAACATACATAAGCTAAACACATACTTCTCACATAGCTTCCAACCCCTTTCTGGAGGTTTCAAGCTTAGCCTAGCATGTTTCCACGCTTAACATGATCCTCTAAGACTAAAAATCTCCACTTTACACTTCTCAGGCTAAGCCTAAATCTGAGGCTTAGCTGCAAGTCCCCTGAAGCTAAAATACCCAATCTATGCGTTTCAGACTTCAAGTCCAAATCTAGGGCTCAGCCGCAAGTCCCCTGAAGCTTAATACCAAATCTGTGCATTTCAGGCTTCAAGCCCAAATCTGGGGCTCAACCATGCGTTGCAGATATGCACGAATCCGCCTCCCATGGCCATCCATGGCTTCCTAAAAGCAATCCAAGCTTGTCATTCACTCATATAACACTTCTATTACAAAACCCAGCCCTTAAACAACCTAAATAACCTCTCAATCTCTCCTAATCATTCAAAAACCATCATAATTAGGGATCAAAGAGGGGGAAAAGGGGATAATCAAGAAAACAAGAACTATGGAGGGATAGGGAAGACAAGGGGAGGAATCACTCACCTCGGGGTACTCGGATATGAGCTCTAAGCATTGGATCCCTGATCTCTGCTCCACTTCTCTCTTCTTCCTCTTCTTCCTTCTTCTCCTCCTTTTCTCTAACTCATTTCTTTCTTTTCTCATTCTCTCTCTAACTTTCCCTTCTCCTTCTCTACTTAAACCGTGTGTGTGTGTGGGCTTAGTGGGCCTTGGCCCACCTTGGGTCTTAGCTCCCTATCTGGGTCCTATTATCTTATTCCTGTCAACTCTTAATATAAGGTAACTATTATTAATAATGCTTAAGGGTATCCTTTAACCATTAAATATATAGACTATTCCATAATAGATGTCTCTTTATTATTTTGACTAATGTCCATAAATTAGGGATGTTACAACAAGCAGTGTTCACAGCCTCTGCCCATAAGTATTTAGAAAGATACTTCTCACAGATCATGGTTCTAGCCATCTCTTGTAGAGTTCGGATTTTCCTTTCAACTACCCCATTTTGCTGAGTTGTTCTCGGTGAAGAGAAGTTGTGGAAAATCCCATTCTTTTCGCAGAAAGATTTGAACTCAGCATTCTCAAACTCAGTTCTATGATCACTTCTGATGCTAGAGATGAAAAAGCCCTTGTCATTTTGAACTCGTTTACAGAATATTTCAAAGACCTTGAAAGACTCATGTTTATGGCCTAGGAAGTATACCCATGTATATCTTGAATAGTCATCTACAATAACTAAGCCATATTTCTTTCTACCCAGACTCAACGTTCTAGTAGGACCAAATAAATCCATATGCAAGAGTTGCAACGGTCTGGAGGTGGAAATAACATTTTTATATTTAAAAGAAGTTTTAATATGTTTCCCCTTTTGACATGCTTCACAGAGAAGATGGATTTTCAAAGAAATCTTGGGCAATCCTCTTACTAAACCCTTTTTCGAAATTTTTGAAATGTGTTTCAGATTCATGTGCCCAAGCTTTTTATGCCAAATCCATCTTTCATCTTCTCTAGATAGCAGACACGTCACCTTCTGCTTGCTAAGGTCTATAAGATCAATTTCATACAGATTGTTGTGTCGCCTGGCCGAGAAGACAGACTTGCCATCATCTGTTTTGACTATACATTTGTCCTTGTTGAAAGAGACTATATAACCATTATCACATAATTAACTAATGCTCAGTAGGTTATACCTTCAACATATAGGACGTTGTCTATGGAGGTTAGGGAGGACATACCAACTTTACCTACACCTGTGATGCATCCTTTTCCCATGCCTCCAAAGGCAACTGCTCTGCCTTCAACCGATTTTAGGTCTAGGAACATAGACCTTTCTCCCGTCATGTGTCATGAGCAGCCACTGTCCAGGTACCAGCTCAAACCTTTGCCTTTTCCTACCAAGGATATTTGAAATAGGAATAATCTGATATTTTGGCACCTAAATCTTTTTGGGTCTAGCAGCATTAGTGCCCTTAGACATTTGCTTCTTCTTGTGTATGCATCTAAACTTAGAGTGCCCAGATTTTCCACAGAAGTCACATTTGTCTGGATCAGACTGAGTAGAAGTAGATGCATCTTTTTCTAAGCCTAAACCAGATTTATCATGGGGATGATAATGATATTTTAAAAGCATAGTGAGAGTGTTAGAACTCTCCAGAAACTTCCCAAAATCCTTAATTAAATAGGCTACTTCTTCCCTTAGTTTTTCAATTATGGATGAATCATTTGTTTGACTAGGGGTGCTGGTTTGACTTAGGCTTTCTTCCAGAGTCTTGACTTTTTCTTCTAGTTCTACATTTGATTTCTTCAGCAATTCTATTTCACAAACAAATTGTTTGAGTTTTTTTTTAAATTTTTTACATTGCTGAGAGATCATATGACAGTTCTGAAGTAAAATGTCATAAGGCATCTCCTCTTCATCGTCTGATGAAGAACCAGATGAGCTTTCAGATTCAGAATATGTTTCACCTCAACTTTTTCTTTTATCTCTGCCATCAGACAGATATTTTCTTGTTCATCGTCTGAGCTGCTGTTTTGCTCACTGTCTGAGTCGTCCCATGTGACCATCAGACTCTTCTTCTTTTTCTTGCCACTGTAGGACTTCTTTTTCTTTAACCGTGGACATTCAGACTTCATATGTCTTGGTTTTCTACATTCAAAGCAGATGATCTCTTGACTGTCCTCCTTATCTTTCTTCTTAAATCTGGAATATTTTTTTCCTGGAGGATTGTCTGAATTTGTTCTTCTTCTTCAGCATCTGCTTGAATTTTCTTGCCATGAGGACAACCTCATCTTCTGTAGATCCGGCAGAACTTTCGTCTGATTCTTCTGTTTGAAATTTCAGAGCCTTGGGGGCTTTTATCTTTTCTTCCTTGATGGTGTTGGTTTCACTAACTTTGAGAGCAGCGAATTTGATAGCGTTGTTTATAGGCAGTTGGTCTCGGTTCTATAGGTGCACTTCATGCACACATAGAACTCCCAGCAACTCATCCCAAGACAAGGTTCTCATGTTCCTTGCTTCTTGGATAGTTGTGGTCTTGGGTTCCCACACTTTAGGCATGCTGTCAAGAATCTTCAGATTGACCTGAGCTTTAGTGTACGTGTGCCCAAGAGATTCCAGGTTTGAGAGAAGAACCTGAAGTCTCCCATACATGTCATCGACACTTTTTTCTTCTTTCATGGAGAAACTCTCATAGTGTCTGGTCAGAGTGGCAGCTTTTCTTAGTTGAACATCTTATGTTCCTTCATAGTTTGTGCAGAGAGAATCCCAAATCTCCTTGGCCGATTATAGTCTACGCACCTTCTTGTGCTCATTTCTGGTTAAAGCACATGTCAGAGTATATTTGGCCTTGTTGTTGAGTTGAAGGATGTTGTAATCATCTTGAGTCCATTGATCCTCGAGCCTTGTAATGGGAATATCTCCATTTATGATGATATTCCATAGTTGATATTGGTTGGACTTGATGTACATCTCCATGTGATCTTTCCTATAGGGATAGTCATCTCCAAGACAGGCTGGAGGCCTTGTTAGAAAGGCTCCATCAGGAATAAACTGATTGTCATGACTGGCCATCTGGATCTTTTCCTCTAGACACGGTCAGGTGCTCAACCCTTAGAGGCTGAGCTCTGATACCAAACTGTAAAGGCAAAAATCACAAGAAAGGGGGTTGAATTGTGATTTATAAAAATTTTCCAAACTTTTTATAAATAGCTTGTAACATCTGTTGAGCAAGAAAAGATCATTTTTCAAGGAAAACCTTTTTACAGACGATACTTACACAGATGAAAGCCCTTTTTAAGAAAACAGATTTAAATCACAAGACAAAGTCAGTTCAAACAGTTATAGATAATGAAAGAGTAGGAAAGACAACACAGAAATTTTATACTGGTTCGTCTCACCCCGAGACTACGTCCAGTTCTTGGCAAACCACCAAGTTCCACTAACTTTTTCAAGTTACAAGTATTCTTCATTGCCACTTCTGGCTCACCCAAGTAATTTTTCACACTTAGCCTCTCCAAGCTAAAAACCCAAGTATTCTTTACTACCAAGCCACTTCTGGCTCTAAAACAAATCACAAGATTTGTTTTTGTAAGGGCGCACAGACTTTTTAGCTATCATCTTACAGACGAATATACAAGATTAAGAACTAAGTCTTTTTCTCTCAGGATACGCAAAGTGAGTTGAGAACTTTTACAAAAAGAATTTTTACAAGACAAAGAATGAAGGCTTGAAAGAATGCTTGAATTTTGAATTCAGTTCGTGTGTTGTCTATGCAGCACTTCAAATCTTCTTCTTTATATAGACTGCTGAGGAAGTAATCGTTGTCTCTAAACGGTCTACTTTCTTGCGTCTGACCATCGTCTGAAGGAGGGTGGTTGAGGGGCATTTAATGCGAGCATTAAATGCTTGTCACCAACTAGTCATTCTGAGCTGATAAAGCATTATGCTTATCTTTCTTGAGATATACTCCATATCCTTCTGCTTAGGGGTGGGCGTCGGGCGGGTATGGGTGGATTCGGGCTAAAAAAATTGGAACCGATGAAAACCGATCAGTGAAAATCTTTAGCCCAACATCGACAGATAAGCTTTCGGATTTGGGCGGTTCGGTTTGATGTGGGTTCGGTTTGAGGTGGGTGGGTTATTTCGGGTATGACATTCTAACTCTGAAGCAGAAGGTCTCGCCATCTCTACTCTTATGCAGAAGGTCCTATGACTAGGATGATGATTCACAAGCAAAAGGTTTCCAGCAGCCACGTTGTTAAGCTTGTTGTTGTTGCTTATTATCTCTTCCCGTCGAACGTGAGCTTCCTCAAAGGTAAAAGAAATTTACAAGTTGTGCATCAGCGTGAGGAAGGCCATGAGGGGAAGGAAGGTGCAGTGTTCAAACGTTTTAATTTGGAGAAGATGTTCTTATTTTATTATTTCAAAATAGAAAAAAGAATAATATACTATATAAATATTACTATTATAATAAGGAAATATGAGAGAGAAACTCTGTTGGAAGTGATTGCAGCAGACTAATCACAGGAATGTGTCAGGATTTGAAAGGCACATACAATTGAAAACTGAAATGAAATTGGAAAAAGTTGAAAAACGTTCTCGAGAAGTTATAGGAAACGAATACAAATTGAATAAAACTTGGTTATCTTATTTATAATCGGTCGGTTCGGTTATCGATGGTCTTTATTTTTCTAATCTGAATCCGACCATGGTAATCCGAATGACAAAAAAATTTAATCCGACTAACCCGAATATCCAACCCGTAACCGACCAATAACTTATTTTTCTACTTCGGATTCTTCGGTTTTGGTCGGTTCACATATTTTTGTCTACCCCTACTTCTGCTGCAGTGGTCACATCGCATATTCAGACAAGTACTTATTGCTAGTTGTAGCGCGTCTTTTGAGGTAAGGGAAACTTCAGAAACTTTGACTCTTCTTTCTATTCCCTTTTATGCACTTCGACAGATCCTAGGAGGATGTTCTATGAACATTCCCTGCAAAACAGATTACAAAACAATAGTGTATTTAAATGCTTCTTCAGACTTAAGCGTTTGTCTGCGTATCATCTGTATCTTACAGATGCAGATATAACGTTTTCGTCTGTTGGCATTTATAAGACGCAGTCTTTTTACTTAATATTTGTTTTGCGTTAAATCAAAATAATTGAGGGTCCTGATTCATCTTATGACTCAAAATATCTGCTGTTACTTTTTCATAACAACAATTAGATAAGAGACCCAATTGAAAAAAAAAGTTCAGGGACCCAATTAAAAGAAAAAAAATGTTCAGGGACCTAATTGAAAATTTAGTAAAAGTATAGGAACCTGCAGACTAATTTAACCTAAAATAAACAGCTTTTTACTTTTTTATGTATTTGTCTAAACTATTTTTTCTTAAAAAAATATTTTTTTTTAAAAAAATATTTTTTTACTCTTTTTTTTAGAGCAAATCTTATCTACTTCTTAAAAAGACATTTTTTTTAAAAATTATTTTTATTTTAAGTTTAAACAAATTGCCTGATATGCATGTAAGGATTTAAAGGGGTAACCAAAAGAAATATTATTTAGGTTTAAGGAAATGTATTTCTATATTTAATTTTCTTAATAGTTATTCCTTTTAATTTATACTCTATTATTTTTATTTGTAAATTAAACTTAAATATTTTTTTAAAGAAATAATAGTTAAAAATAATTTTATATCACAATTTAAATTATTTATTATAAATTGTAATTACAATATAATTTATAAATTTAAAATATTTATTTATTATGAATTAGAATTATATTTTTTTATATATAAAAATAAATCTTTATATATATAAAAGTATTAGTTTTTGCATCCTAAAAAGGAAATATTTTCCAACCTAAAAGAGGGATATTTTTGTATTTTTATGTTATGTTTTTATCAAAAAGGAAATATTTTCCCGCTCAAAATAGGAACTTTTTGTATTTTTTTATTTTATGTCACTCTCGAAAAGAAAATATTTTCTCCCAAAATGATATTTTGTTTATTTATAATTTTATGTCAATTTACAAATTGCATTAAAAAGTATTTATTATATATTATATAAAGATATATAAAAATTACATTATATATATATATATATATATATATATATATATATATATAAGTAATAGCTTTTATGTCTCAAAATAAAATAGTTTTCCACTCAACATAAATATATTATTATATAAAGATATAAAGATTAATTATATAAATTTGTGTATATAATAATGAATATATAAAGCTATATATTTTATATATTTTATATAAAGATATATTATATATAAAGATACACGATAATTTTTTTACTGCAGATACACGATAATTATATGATAATTATATATTATATATTATATATACAGTATATAATAGTGAAATATCTTTATATTTTTATATTAAAGTAGTAGATTTGGGATATGAAAAATGAATGCTTTTACAGCCCAAAATATGAGCATTTATGTAATTTTATTTTGTATGTTAATTTGTAATTATATTAAAACAATAAAATAATTTAATTTTGTATAATATCACGTTGATAAGCAAAATCATTGGATTACATTAAAAAGTATTCATGTTTCTTTAAAAATCGAAATTTGAAATAATTTGAAAGTGATTTCCTCTTCTATTTAAACATGGGTTGCCCTGATCTAAACTAGGTTTTGCTCTTCAAGAAGAAGGTAGTAAAATGTTCTCCTATCTGTATACCGATTTGTTGTTTGTATGGATCATCTGAATATATTTTTAATCCATGTTTAAGAACAAATTGTTCACATCATTTGCTTCAATGTTAAACCTATAGAAGGTATTTCGTATTTTTTTTCCAGTACTAATGGAGGTTTTTGTTAAATGGTTCTAATGCTTTTCTTTTTCTTAGGACGTTATAATGATGGAGAATCATTTTTGGACTTTTATGGCGACAGATTGAAGCACGGGTTGACGTATTCCATGGATCCTAACAAAAATGTTATGCAAGTAGAGATTTTTCATTTCTGGGAAGAAAAAAAAAACATCATTGTTTATAATTGGAGGATTGTAAATGGCAAATTTCTAGACAAGAATATTTTGTTGCCTTGATTATGGATCTTTTGGGATTATTTTTTGGTTGTGGTAATTGAAAGACAGTAATTTAAATTTTATTTTATCGAATATATTTGTGGGCAAAATTTTTAGTTTATGTGTGTTTGAAATATTCATATTCATATTATGTAATGTGGTTGTTAATTATTATTTTTAAATATTTATAAAATATTAAATATGCATGATTAAAATACTAAATAATTAAATTAACAAAATTAATTTATTTCATTCACTTAACTTAATTAAAATAGAATCATATTAGGTACTTTATTTATAAAATTAAAAAATTTGGGTGCGTCATGGCATAAAGATAATGTAAATTATTATTTTAAAAAATATGAAATGAATATACATAAATGAAGAAATTACTATTAATAATCAAAATTATTTTAAAGTATCATCAAAATTAAAATTCAAAAAATAGTAAATGGAAACAAATTTGTCTCCTACATTAATTTAACGATTAATTATTTATAAAATTAAACATTAAAAATTAAGTATGTGATTTTTTAATATATTAACACTAATTTAAAGATTTTATAAAAGCAACATGTTAAGTCTTCTAATGATAATTTCAAATAATTTATTGCATTCACAAATTTCAAAAATAAAAAACGAATTGTCAGAAAATGTCTATAAAACAAATATAAAAAACAAATTATTTAAAAGAATGATATTGATCCAGATTACTTTATTAAATTATATCACATAAAAAATGGGAAATTTTAATAGTTACAACATAATTCGATATGACTATTTAAAAAATTAAATTTGAGGCAACAATTTAATGTATTTTATCTATGAAATTAAAGAATAACAATGTTATATAATAATGATATTTTTTAATATATTCATAATAATTTAACTATTTATTTATAAAAAGAAAGATTAAATATTAAATATAATAAAGATAATAAAGATAACAAATATATTAATAATAATTTAACTATTTTTTAATATATTGAATGCTTTATTTTACAAACATAGAAAGTATGAAAAAAAATATTCAAAATGGAGATGAATAATTTTTATGAAAATATGAAGAAAAATTTAGACTTAACTTACCGGATTAGATATATAAAATATAACATACGGGAATGAATATTTTTTATAAAAAAAAGTAGAAAAAATTACTTTGACTTCACGGGAGTAAACTTTTTTACTAAAGATTTTTGTCCAATTAAAATTAAAATTTCTTTTAAATAATTAATATAAATTTAATTACATAAAAAAATAAATTAAATCCATATGATCACTATTATTTTCTCCACACAAAATTATTGTTTAAAATTAAGTTTAATGCAAATAATTATTCATTTTTATTTATTATCTTCTCACTATATAAATTATTCATGATTTTTTCTACCTGAAAAAATTTTAATTTTCTTTTATATATTGATATGTAAATATCAATATATTAAAAGAAAATTTATATATAAAATATAACACATAGGGATGAATTTTTTTTTATATAAAAGTAAGTAAAAAATTTCAATTAATTCAAAGTAATAAACAATTTATCTAAAATCACACTAATATCTAAATTATTATGATGAAATTATATTATTTATTATAATAATTTTAATTTAAATATATTTTTTATGGTTGTCTCTTTCTTGACTAAAATAATTTATTGAATATTTTATTTTACAAATACAAAAAGTATGAAAAATATATAAAGAAAGGGAATATTTTTTTTTTTGAAAAACTTACCAGATTAGATATATAAAATATAACACACCGGGATGAACTTTTTTTATAAAAATAAGTAGGAAAATTTACACCTAATTCATAGGGACAAACTTTTTTACTAAAGATTTTTCTCCAATCAAAATTAAAATCTCTTTTACATAATTAAAATATATTTAACTACATAACAAAAACCAAATTAAATCAACATAATCACTATTATTTTCTTCATGTAAAGCTAGTGTTTAAAATTAATTTTTAAGAGAATAATTATTTGTTTTTTATTTATTATCTTCTCAATTTAATAAATTATTCAAGATTTTCTCCTACCTGGACAAATTTTAATTTTCTTTTATACATTGATGTATATATTCCAACATGTTAACATAAAAGTTATATATAAAATTTAACACATAGGAATAAATTTGTTTTTTTATAAAAGCATGTAGAAATTTTACACTTAAATCACAGAGATGAACAATTTACCTAAAATCACATCAATATCAAAATTATTATTGTAAAATTATATTATTTTATTATAATAATTTTAATTTAAATGTATTTTTTATTGTTGTCTTTTTCTTAACTTAAATAAATTATTCAAAGTTTTATTTTACAAAAATAGAAAAATAAAAAAATATTAAAAATGGGTATAAATATTTTCATAAAAATATGAAGAGAAATTTAGACTTAACTTATAAGATTAGATATACAAATTATAACACTCGGGATGAACATATTTTTATAAAAATAAGTAGGAATAAACTTTTGTACTAAATATTTTTGTCCAATCAAAATTAAAATTTCTTTTACTTAATTAATATATATTTCAGTATATAACAAAAAACAAATTAAATAAACATAATTACTATTATTTTCTCCACACAAAATTAGTTTCTAAACAAATAATTTATTCATTTTTATTTGTTATCTTCTTACTTATAGAAATTATTCATGATTTTCTTCTACCTATAAAAATTTAATTTTCTTTTTTATATTGATATGGATATGTCGATATATTAAAATAACATTTATATATAAAATATAACACATATGAATGAATATTTTTTTTATATAAAAACAAGTAAAAAATTTCACTTAATTCGCAGGGGTAAACAATTTATCTGGAATCACATTAATATCAAAATTATTATGGTAAAATTATATTATTTTCTTATAATAATTTTAATTAAAATGTATTTTTGATGGCTGTCTCTTTCCTTACTAAAATAATTCATTGAATGTTTTATTTTACGAACATAAACAATATGAAAAAATATAAAAAAAATAGGGATGAATATTTTTTTGAAAGTATGAAGAGACATTTAGACTTAGCTTACTAGATTAGAGATATATAATATAACACTCGGGGATGAACATTTTATATAAAAAGTAGGAAAATTTACACTGAATTCACAGGGATAAACTTTGTTACTAAAATATAGTGTCTAAAATTAATTTTTAAGTAAATAATTAATTTTTTATTTATTATCTTCTAAATTTAATAAATTATTAAAGATTTTCTTCTACCTGGACAAATTTTTATTTCTTTTATACATTGATATGTATATGCCAAAATATTAAAATAAAAGTTATTTGTATTTATATATAAAGTTTAATACATTGGATGAATTTGTTTTTTTTAATAAAGCAAGTAGAAAATTTACATTTAATTCATGGGAATGAACAATTTAGCTTAAATCATATCAATATTTAAATGATTGTAGTTGAATTATATTATTTTATTATAATAATTTTAATTTAAATGTTTTTTTATGTATGTCTTTTTCTTAACTTAAATAATTTATTCAATGTTTTAGTTTATGAAAATAGAAAGTATGAAAAAAATATTAAAAATAGGATGAATATTTTTCATGAAAATATGAAGAGAAATTTAGGCTTACCAGATTAAATATAAAAAATATAACACAAGGGGATGAACATTTTTTTATAAAAATAAATAGAAAAATTTACTATGAATTCACTAGAATAAATTTTTTTACTAATGATTTTTGTCCAATCAAAATTAAAATTTCTTTTACATAATTAACATATATTTAACTATATAACAAAAATCAAATTAAATCAATATAATCACTATTATTTTCTTCATGCAAAATTAGTATCTGAAATTAATTTTTAAGCAAATAACTATTCATTTTTTATTTATTATCTTCCCACTTATATAAATTATTCAAGATTATCTTCTATTTAGAAAATTTTTAATTTTCTTTTAAACGTTGACATGCATATGCCAATATATTAAAATAAAAATTATATATAAAAATATAATACATTGGGATGAATATTTTTTTCTTATAAAAGCAAATAAAAATTTCTACTTAATTCACGGGAATGAACAATTTTCTTGAAGTCACATTAATATTTACATTATTATGGTTCAATTATATTTTTTTTATAATAATTTTAATTTGAGTGTATTTTTTATGGCTGTCTCTTTCGTTATTTAAATAACTTTTTGAATGTTTTATTTTACGAACATTGAAAGTAGGCTTAAATATATTTTTAAACCCTCAAATGTAGGCCATTTTTTTTTAGTCCTCCAAATTTAAAGTTTGCTTTTCTTAGTCTCCAGAATTCGCATAATGCTTTACACAATGTGAGTCAAACAAGGAATAAGATATTTGCAATTTTTGATGACTTTTGACTGATAGAAATTGATTTTCTATTTTAAATTTAAAGTACAATTTTCTGGCAATTTAAAATCATCATAATCAAGTCAATGAAAAAAATTAAAGCGATTTTTAAAGCAGTTAATGGGTTTTTAATTTTTTTATTGACTTGATTCCGGCAGTTTTTAACCACCAAAAGATTGTACTTTAAAATATAAAATAGAAAATCAAATTCTGATGGTCAAAAGTTGTC
The DNA here is from genome assembly GCA_026413185.1 of Pueraria montana var. lobata. Taxonomy (NCBI): domain Eukaryota; kingdom Viridiplantae; phylum Streptophyta; class Magnoliopsida; order Fabales; family Fabaceae; genus Pueraria; species Pueraria montana. The sequence goes on from CM048647.1 coordinate 47,127,124, forward strand.
ACAAATTGCGAATATCTTATTCTCCGTTTGGCTCACACTATGGATAGAGACTAAAAAGAACATTATGCGAATTCTAGGGACTAAAAAAAGCAACTTTAAATTTGGAGGACTAAAAAAAATGACCCACATTTGAGGGACTAAAAACATATTTAAGCCTAGAAAGTATGAGAAAAATATAAAACATGGGGATGAATATTTTTCACGAAAGTATCAAGAGAAATTTAGACTTAACTTACCATACAAAATATAAAATAAGTAGAAAAATTTACACTAAATTCATGAAAATCAACATTTTTATTAAAGATTTTTGTCCAATCAAAGTTAAAATTTCTTTTGCATAATTAATATATATTTAATTACTTAACAAAAATCAAATTAAATCAATGTTATTACTATTATTTTATCCCCACAAAATTAGAGTCTAAAATTATTTTTTAAGTAAATAATTATTTGTTTATTTATTATCTTCTCATTTAAATAAATTATTCAGGATTTTCTTCTACCTGAACAAATTTTAATTTTCTTTTAAACATTAATATGTATATGCCAATATATTAAAATAAAAATTATATATAAAATATAACATATAATGATGAATATTTTTTTTATATAAAAACAAGTAGAAACTTCCACTTAATTCATCGGATCAACAATTTACCTGAAATCACATTAATATCTAAATTATTATGGTAAAATTATATTTTTTTATTATAATAATTTTAATTTGAATATTTTTTTATGATTATCTCTTTCCTGATTTAAATAATTTATTGAATGTTTTATTTTACAAACACTGAAAGTATGAAAAAAATGTAACAAATGGGGATAAATATTTTTTTATGAAAATATGAAGAGAAAAATATAATAATTTACATTACATACAATACAAAATATAAAGAAAAATTCTTAAACATCCTCTTTACTCCATGCAACGCACTGGTCAAAATCTAATAAAAGTAAGGCTAAACGGCCATTTTGGTCTTTTATCTTATTTATTTTGTTCAAATGATCCTTTATCTTTTAAAAAGTTCAGTTTGGTCTTTTATTTTATTTAAAAGATTCAAAATGGTCATTTATCTTTTAAAAAGTTCATTTTGGTACCTTATCTTATTTAAAATGTTCAAAATAGTCCTTCAATTATTTAAATATATTCAACTTAGTCCTTTGAATAACACTAAACCCTAAATCCTAAAACCCTAAACCCTAAAATGCTAAAACCCTAAAACCCAAAACCCTAAATCCTAAAACCCTTTGAATAACACTAAGAAAAAGGGCTATTTTGAACTAACCATTTTGAACCTTTTAAATAAAATGAGATACAATAGTGAATTTTTTAAAAGATAAAAAATCATTTTGAACCTTTTAAATAAGATAAAGGATCAAACTGAACTTTTTAAAAGATACATGACCATTTTGAACAAAATAAATAAGATAAATAACAAACATGGTTATTTAGCCTAAAAGTAATAATAAAACTGCTGCTTCCCTTTTGAAAAATAAATTGCGTTGAACTGCTGCAGCACGAGAGTCCTGAAGAGGCGTCTCCCGCCGCCGTAGAGCCATAACCTGAGCTCTCTCGCCGCCGCTGCAACGTTCGTCCGTCGCATCCCAACGCCCTCGCCGGTGGTTTTCCTCCGCTCCTGGTATATTTTCTGTTACCTGTTTCCCGAGTTTGCATACCTAAGATTGTGGAAAAAGTATTCAAGATACAGAATATGATTCTATTGTGTGTTGACATTGTTTACTGAATAAGAATCTGTCATTGCCATGATTCTCTCTTTGCCTTTACTGCAACAACTTTCCATCTTTCAATAGCACGATTGAAAAATTAGCATGAGAGTGATTTTTCTCTGTTGCTGTAGCTGTATCTTTAGCTATTTCTTTCTTAACTTTTAGAAATCTCAGATGGTTAAACTCTTGGAGGCCATCTGCAATGTCGTTGCCGGTGACTTGCTCATGCTTTCTTCGTTCCTGAATGCGCGCCTCTTTGGTTATTGTGTGTTTATGAGTCGCATGATTGAATATGCATTTCTTTGTATTTGATTGATGATTGCTGTTGTGGTTGAATATGAATAAGGCTATAACGTCAAATTTATTCTTCTGAGAGCTGTGTAAGTAAGATGCTTGGTATCTTGGTTTATCTGTTTGCTTTTAACTTTATTGTATTCAATTTGCTAGTTTTCAAGTGTTATTGGAATTGTTAGCAAGTAGCTTAGTTTAGTTTAGATTTTTTTTGGTTTGCGTAATGAGGGATTGATAAGTTGTATACAGGGACTCCTTTGTGAGTGTCTTGTACTAATTTGCTGCTTACTGATTTATTTATTTTTTTCTTCGAGAAATTATGGCATGAAGTCTCGGTTTTGTTTGATGTGGTACAAAATGTGTGGCAGCTATTGGAATATGGAAGATTGAGGGATCTTTGTTACTCTTATGTATAGGAATACTCTGTTTAAGTTACTAGTATGTTTCCTTTATGTATTCGGGGTACTGCTGGAGCTGATTTAAGTAGCTTATATGTAATAAAGTCACATGTTGAAGCTCATCTTTGTATTGTTTCCTGGCTGCAGTCATGATTCTGTTCTATGTGTAACTTCTGCTGTACATATTGGATTTGAGAACCTTCTGTTTTGTTGGAAAAGCCAACACATAAAACATTAAATCATAATGCAGTTCCTGTATACAGTATATATAAATGAATAAATTTTACTTATAGAATTGGATATTATTTATAAGAACAGAAAATAAATAAATACCAAAAAAATCAGTTTCTGTATACAGTATATATAATTTTGTCCATGAATATCTTTCGCTGTAGGTATCCCTCTTCTAATAGCAGTGATGCTGCCAAGACATGTACAAACTATTGGCAATCTCCTTGAGAGAGTTATACAAGTTCATGCTGCACAGTTCAGAGGGATAAATACACATTCCGGTCTTTGGTATTCTGCTGTGTCGACTTGCAATGAACTGCCGAGAAAACACAGCAAGTCTGAGAGGAAACCACCGGTGACAAGTTTTAATGAACTTAAGCGTGAAGCTAGACTGAAGAAAAAGGAGAGACAAAAGGTGCATGAGATTGTATTACAACCTCCTGAAAATGGCTTGTTGGTTGAGCATTTAATTCCTATTGCTCATGAAGTTTATGCTGCCAGATGTGAACTATTATCTAGTGTTTCAAGAGTTATCAACTACACTGCTATTTATACATGCAGGTCACACCATAACTCCGGTATTCTGCATTATGGTTTAAGCTTTTAGCATGTTGCCTGTAGAACTTCTATTCATGATATTTGAGTTCCAATCAGAGGTCTTTTTTCTATTTTTTATCTGGTATTTTTGGAATTGACTTGTACTTTTAACTTGTCAACTAAATGATATAATATGGTTTTTCAATGCATTATGGGTGAAAGAGTAAAATATTTTACAGGAATTGTGTGTTGAGTTATCACACACAAGGTATATTATTTATAATGAAGGAATACAGTAATAAGGGAAATAAATCCCTAAAGATCAGCTGTACAATTATACATAATTTCCCTATTTATAGAAAATCTAATCATATCTTTAACACTCCCCCTCAAGCTGGAGCATATATTTCGTATGCACCGAGCTTGTTACAAATATAATCCACGCGAGACCTCTCGAGAGATTTAGTGAAAATATCCACCAACTGATCACTGGAATTGACAAAGTCAGTAGTGATTTCTCCTGAGAGCACTTTTTCTCTCACAAAATGACAATCTATCTCGATGTGTTTAGTTCGCTCGTGGAAGACTGGATTAGATGCAATATGAAGAGCGGCTTTATTATCACAAATAAGCTTCGTGTCCTGGATGTCTCTGAATTGTAGTTGTTGGAGAAGTTGTCTAAGCCATGTAATTTCGGAAGCGGCTGCTGCCATGGCACGGTATTCAGTTTCGGCGCTGGATCTAGCAACTGTATTTTGCTTCTTGCTTCGCCATGAGATCAAATTCCCCCCAAGAAGAATGCAATAACCAGAGGTAGATCTCCTATCTGATGGTGATCCTGCCCAATTAGCATCAGAGTAACAAACGATCTTGGCATTGTCTTTATCTTCATATAGAAGTCCGCGGCCTGGTGCATTTTTGATATACCTGAGAATGCGCTTGACGACATCCCAATGGCTATCACAAGGAGCATTGAGGAACTGACTCACCACACTAACTGCAAAGGTGATGTCGGGTCTGGTGACTGAGGTAATTAAGTCTACCAACAAGTCTGCGATATCTTCCCGGGTCTACCAGTGGCTCCCCCTGACCCGGAAGAAGTTTGATGTTGGGGTCCATAGGAGTGTCACTAGGACGACAATCAAGCATACCAGTCTCAGTGAGAATATCCAGAGCGTATTTCCTATGGGAAATAGCAATGCCGGAGGCAGATTGAGCAACCTCAATGCCTAAGAAATATTTGAGCGGACCCAGGTCTTTCGTCTGAAACTGACTATGAAGGTGAGACTTGAGCTGACGGATACAATCAAAATCATCACCAGTGATAACAATGTCATCAACGTAGACCACCAAATAAATGTACAGGCAAGTCGGAGAGCGAAGGAAGAAAACAGAGTGGTCAGCCTCACAGCTAAAACGACCAAACCAGGCACGGGGAGATTGCTTCAAGCCATACAAAGAGCGTCGAAGGCGACATACAAGGTGAGAGTCGTCAGTAGCAGTAAAACCGGGAGGTTGCTCCATGTAAACTTCTTCTTGCAACTCACCATGTAAGAAGGCATTTTTGATATCCAACTGGTGAAGCGGCCAACGACGTATGGCTGCCATGGCAAGGAACAAACGAACAGAAGTAATCTTGGCCACAGGGGAAAAGGTGTCCCCATAATCAAGGCCAAATATCTGAGTATAGCCCTTAGCTACCAAGCGAGCTTTGAACCGATCAATATGTCCATCCGGTCCAACCTTTACAGTATAAACCCAGCGACAACCAACAGTAGTATTCGTAGGAGGTAAGGGAACCAGCTCCCAGGTCCCACTAGCCTGTAAAGCAGCCATTTCATCCAACATTGCCTGCCGCCAACGGGGATCAGCCATAGCTTCACCTGTAGACCTAGGAATAGACACAGAATCCAAAGAGGAGATAAAAGAGAAATAAGAAGGAGATAAACGATGACAATGAAGAGTACAAGCATATAGAGGGTTAGGATTACGAGTGGATCGGATACCTTTGTGTAGGGCAATGGGAAGCTCATGCTCAGGAGACGTTGCAGGAGGGGCGTTTGGAGCAGGAGATGATGCTGGGGGATCAGTAGGTGGAACCACCGAGGGAAGTCGCGGTCGTCGCTGATAGACAATTAGTGGTGGTGGAGCTGTCACAACGGCCGGAGTTGGAACAACAGGTGGTGGAACATCCAAAGGGGCATCATTAACAACTAGCTCAGAGAAGAATGGAGTAGACTCAAAGAAAGTGACGTCAGCAGAAACAAGATACCGTTTAAGTTGGGGGCAGAAACAACGATATCCTTTCTGGAGGCGAGAGTAACCTAGAAAAACACACTTAAGAGACTTGGCAGAGAGTTTATCTTTACCTGGAGTAAGATCATGGACAAAACAAGTACAACCAAATACACGAAGAGGAACAGAATAGTTGTGGGTACAAAATAGAGTACGAAATTTGATTGTTGAGGACAGACGAGGGCATGCGGTTGATCAAATAACAGGATGTAAGAAGCGCATCACCCCAGAAGCAGAGAGGGACATTATAGTGAAGAAGGAGGGTTCTTGCTGTTTCAACTAGGTGACGATTTTTCCGTTCAGCAACACCATTTTGTTGTGGTGTGTGAGCGCATGAAGTTTGATGAAGAATTCCTTGCGAGGTTAAGAAAGACTGAAACTGGGCAGATAAGCATTATCAGTTCGCAAAACTTTAGGGACATTCCAAATTGATTTTGAACTTCATGCACAAAACTTTGAAAAATAGAGAAGACATTAGAACGATTTTGCATTAAGAAAACCCAAGTACAACTGGAAAAATCATCAATGAATGTAACAAAATAGTAATATCCTAAAGTTGAACAGACTCGACTAGGCCCCCAAATATCGGAGTGAACTAAATCAAAAGGTGACGTAGCACATTTATTGACTCGAGGACTATAAGAGGAACGAACATGTTTTCCTAATTGACATGACTCACACTGTAAATACTGAAGTGTAGAAAGACTAGGAACCAAAAAACGCAATTTTTCTAAGCGGGGATGACCGAGACGCTGATGGGCAAGATTTGGAGAGGCAGAGGAGACACAGGCAACCGATGGTGAGAGCTGATACAATCCCCCAGACTCATGTCCTGCTCCAATCATCCGTCCTGTACGTCGATCCTGTATGAGAACAGAATTATTAACAAACAAAATAGAAAAATTAAGTGAGTGGGTAAGCTTGTTAATGGAAATTAAATTGAAAGGACAACCAGGAACAAATAAAACAGAATTTAAAGAAAGATTAGGAAGTGGGTGGGTTTGTCCGATGCCTCGAACTTTAATTTGAGAGCCATCTGCGAGAGTAACAAACGGTAAGGTATCGGAAAAAGACAACTGGGAGAAAAGAGATTGGTTACCAGTCATATGATCAGAGGCACCGAAGTCAAGTATCCAGGGTCTAAGGGAGGAGGACTGAGAGACAAAGGCTACAGGATTACCAGACTAAGCCATAGTAATAGCAGGCAATGCAGATTGCTGGGCTGCTTGGAACTGGAGAAATTTTTGATACTCAGAGGCGGAGATAGTGACATCCGCAAGAGGGGTATGGTCGGCAACATGAGCAACATTAGCTGACTTCGACTGCTCTCGGGCTTTAGTGCGACACTCTGTTTCAATATGACCATAGCGGTTACAATAATTGCAACGACGATTCTTGCCGCCACGACCACCTCCCCGTCCACCACGCTGAGATGAGTGGGAGACAAGGGCGGAGGAATCAGCAGAGGAAGTAGAGGAAGCAGAGGAATGCCCAAAAACATGTGGAGTGGAGAGACGCAACAACTGTTCACTAACCGTATCATAAGTGGGAACAGTGGGGCCAGATAGTATCTGGTTACACACGGAGTCAAGCTCAAGTGGAAGACCTGCAAGAACGAGAACCATGAAGTACTGGTTACGTTGCCGGTAAAACGTGTCTTGATCAGTAGTGAAAGGCATCAAACTATTATAATCGGCAATCAAACGATCGAGCCTCCCAAGATACGTCTGCATGTCCATATTCTCAAGTTTGGTTGACATCATAGCGGTGATGACACTGTAAAGACGATGAACGTCATTGGAGTAGACTCTCTTGGCTTTGGTCCAAACCTCATAACAAGTTGGAAACGCCTGATATTGCGGTTGAAGGTGGGGAGCAAGAGAGAACCAAAGGACGCTGCACAAGGAGGCATCTATTTGCTTCCAACGAGCTCGATCTTTGTCGGGAATATCTTTAACCTGAGTGGTCAAGTGGTCGGCACGGCCTTGACCTTGGAACCATAACTGAATGGCGCTGCCCATGTATTGTAGTTGGTGGAGCCAGTGAGTTTCTCACACGGAATTAGAGGGACGTTTGTGAACGTCGTGGCGGAAGCGGGTTCCAAAGGAGAGACCATGAGAAGCAGCCAAACAGGGGCTGGATGAAGTCGTCGTAGGGAGGCGACTGTAGTCGCAGGTGGTCGGACCACGGGAAGGCTGCCAAATCGAGGCAGAGAATGTGCGTGCACTGTTCACCGTGCACACTATTCACCGCGCGCACTGTTCACCGCGCGCACTGTTCACCACAAAGGGGGGCTGTGCGAAAAAGAAAGAGAAGGATCGAACCCTTCTGATACCATGAAAGAGTAAAATATTTTACAGGAATTGTGTGTTGAGTTATCACACACAAGGTATATTATTTATAATGAAGGAATACAGTAATAAGGGAAATAAATCCCTAAAGATCAGCAGTACAATTATACATAATTTCCCTATTTACAGAAAATCTAATCATATCTTTAACAATGGGTTTTAGAGGATTTCTTAACATGAACAGGATCTATTCAAAATGAATAACATAAACATGTCTCATCACTTGGGATTTTTTTAATATGCATAATTATTTAAGCTTTTTGATGCTTTGCAGCTTATGTGGGGAAGTTCATGTTGGTCATCCACCACATAAAATTAGAACATGTGATGTTAGAGGAAGCCCATCAAGCAAAGAACATAGTTGGGTCAAAGGTGGTATTGAACATGTTCTGCCACTTGTAGAGTCATTTCATCTGTATGATAGAATAGGGAGGACTGTTTCACATAATGAAATGCTTAAAGTGGACCGAATTCCAGCAATTGTTGAATTGTGTATTCAGGCAGGTTTTGACATACCTGAGTACCCTACCAGGAGAAGGTCCTTCCCTGTTTACTGTGTTGCTGGTAGGATTATTGATTTTGAGAAAAGATTTCCAAAAGAAATTTCTCTTGGTGAAGATATAGAAACACATGGGTTTTGGTATAAGAAAAGAAGAATGGATGAAGACACAAATTCTATGGCAATGCATTCTGATGATATCCAAGGTTTATGAAAACAAATACTTTTTCTTCTCTCTCAGACACACATTCATTCCTTTGTCAACTATGCTGATTATGTGCTTGCATCTGTGCAGCTATTGCTGTTCGAGGCATGAAAGCCTGGGAAAAAATGCGTGGAGGAGCTTCAAAACTTATGGAGAAGTATGCTGTCCAAACTTGTGGATATTGTCCAGAGGTACAAGTGGGACCCAAAGGTCATAGAGTACGAAATTGTCAAGCTTTCAAACACCAGATGAGGGATGGACAACATGCATGGCAAGAGGCAACAATTGACGATTTGGCACCTCCAGTATATGTCTATCACATTCAAGATCATCAACCTAGGAAGCCTTTGGTAAATGAGTTGAAAAGGTACTATGGTATGCTGCCTGCAGTGGTTGAGCTATTTGCCCAGGCTGGGGCACCAGTCGATAAGAATTATGCTTGTATGATGAGGGAAGATGTTGTAATCCCTGAAATGGATGAGGAAAAGTGGGTTGTTTAAAGCAATGGTTTGAATGACTTCATATGCATGGAGGAAGCATTTGGGCAATGGAAGAGTCTAAAAATGAAAAATTAAGGTTTAATTGCTTTCAAATTATAATGGGTTGCATTTGTATATTGCTAACAAAGATAGAGGACCTGTCTAATGTTGGTAATTAGAGATATAATAGGTTGAAAAAAGAATGTTGGACTAAACTATCTTGTGTTCTGTTGGCAACATAAGGTTGCAGTATTGATTATATGGAACACATCAACTTTTGGCACCCACTGCAGGTAAAAAGACTTGGATTTCTTGCTGGGATTCCTTTGAGAACAACTCTTCATCCCTCTACCAATCTCATTCATCACCTAATTTAGTTATAGTCTGATCTGCTTGTATGCAATATTTTGTAGTATAATTTCCTGCTACTAAAACCAAAGAAAACCTTAGCCCACTGGGTTTAGTATCTTCTGGTATACAAGAGGCAAAGGGATGGTTGACAATGCACTTGAAAAGGTTGAAAAAGTGTCTTTCTTGCCAAGCATATTAGAAAGAGGAAGAAAGTATAAGAGGAACTTCAAAGATTGGCAACAACAGTGAATTAGCTCCTGTGCTTGAGCTCTATCAGATTTGCAGAACAGGTATATCCTCTAGTTTTTTGAAATATTTTCTCATTTGCTTGAATATATGTTGAGTGGATGATTGCTATGCATTTGTTTCTGAATTGCTTTGCTGAAATTGCTATCACTCCAATATCAAAACACCACATTCATCAAGAAAGGAACTCTACTTAAAAAAGACTCAACCCAAACAAAACCACACCATTGAGCCACCTTCAAATCCTCTCTGGTCTCTGCCATTGAACCACAGCACCATTGCGCAGCTTTCAAGCCCTCTAACCACAACAGAGACCATTGTGTACACACCAAACCCAATACCCGTAATGGCAACCCCCTTGTCTCCGACCTGAATCTCATTGGAATCCCAAGGTTATTTGCTTGAGTGGCTTCTTCTTGAAGTGTGTTGGTAAAATAATTCCAGGTGGGTTGCGAAATTTGAGTTGTGATTGGTGTGGGGTTCCTAATGTCATTCAAATAGAGTTGTTGATAAAAAGTTTGAGTGAAAAACAATTTCTTTGCTTGAATCTTTAAATCAAAGAAGTCTTATAATAAAGTATCCTAAAATACAAACTATGGATGTGCTAGTTTGTGTCATCATTCTATTCATGATTTTGGTTTATCTGGCATTTATATATTGTAATTAGAAGTGTTCACTTGATCCTCTATCTCACTATCATATTGGACTTATACCTAAACATTGAATGTATATTGCTTTCTTCGTGTTATTTTTCTTTTGTGCTCAACTTTTTTTATGCAACTTTGACCCCACTGGCTTGTGGTGTAGCCAAAATTATCTTTTCTATATAAATATATGATATTTACAAAGAAGCCTGAAGATTCCATGTTTCCTTTCGAGTAGGGTGTCTTGTTTATTTATAATTTGGTTCTACATTTATGCTTTTTCTCGTAGGTAGTGGCTAGGTTCTGCTGTGTTCCACTTCCACGTCCTCGTTCAACTGGTGCATGTGCAATGTGCATCATTATATTCTTCGAGACTTCACAGAACAGTTGGGTGGCTTTGAACGAGCTAGATTGCTGGTGCTTAATTAAAACTTGTATCGTCTACATATATCTTACGGTCTTGTAATAGAATGTATTTTGTAATTAGTCTTGTCAAATGCACTAATGCATGCTGTCTCACAAAGTGTAGTCTTGTTTCAGGATTTTTTTTTCCTCAAGGTTAGTCGTTGCATTAAAAAATCATTATGCTTTCGCCCTAGAAACATGATATTCTTAATAGAAAACGAATAGATATAATATTTAGAGAAAAAAAGCTATGTGTTGACAGTGAAAAAAAGTTTTATACGGTCATTCAATCACAAATCACTATGTATAGTAAGTTTGTTGGCTTTTACAATAATTATCTTAAAAATAGTGATTTGTGATTAAATGACAGTAAAACTGCTTTACGTTGTTAGTGCATGGTTATTAAACTCTAATATTTTCCCCTTACCTTACTTTGCTCCTCACCAAGTTTTTTCTAAAAGTAAATCTAACAGCTAAAATATTCTGTAATTGCTTGCTTGTGTTCTCTTGGTATGCTCTTTCAAGATTTATAGCTTGTTTTTCTGTCGAGTACATACAGTTTATGTATATAGGCAAGGCACTTATCGTATTTTATGACAGCATTGAGAAATTGGTGCACATATATTAATATTACAATTTATCACTAATTCAATTTTTTTAAAACCAGAGTACGATTTTTATTTTTATTTTGTGTGTGTGAACATGGTTTATTGATTGATCTCCGTATAGGACCGTGAATGCACACAAGGTGAGTATTTTTTCCTCCTAACATGGTTTATTTTATATCTAAAGTTAAGATTCGAATCTTGAACCACTTAGTTAAGGGACACAGACGGTTATCACTTGTGTCAATTAGTATTGGTACTATAATTATTAATCTAATAATAGGTAATAATTATTAGCAGTTTAGTGTTGAAGTCAATAAGAACTCTAAAGAGCCTCTAGAGTTTAGATGCCAGTGAATCGTAGTTACCTTACCTGACACAAGTAATTTGGGTGATTATTGCATGAGAGCAAGGGTGGGGGTGTTGAGAACATTAAGTAGATCCATTTGGGCTTCCCATCATACCGTATGGGCCTGAATTCTATATTGGGTCCAGAGCATGACACAAGTGTACTAAACCATCCTCTCTGTGGCTCCCTAGAGGGATGAAATTTCATTCTCAAAGGAAGAATCTTCTTCCCCTCTATTTTTCTAAAGTGAGACAATAAAGTATAATTGTAATGAATTAAAAATGACAATTATAATAAAATATATGATGTAATCTAAATATACTGACAATGTACAATTTTTTTTACAATGTTCACGTATAGCAAGATTGTTGGTTTTTTTTTTTTTTTTTGAGGAAGATTGTTAGTTTTTATAATAACTCTTTTAAAAATTATATCCACAATGTAGCGACTCATTTTCCATATATTAGAAATTTATCCTTTTATGAGTTGTATGAATGATTTTTAAGGATTTAATTATTTCGATGTTGCCAATAAAATCAAAATAACAATAATACCTTTAAAAAATTGTTTGGTATGTGAAAGATTAATATGCAAGAATTTGCGATTAATTCTGTTTGATATTTTAATCTTTTAACTTTTGACACTTTTATTTGCTTTAGTTTTGTAAGATATGGATTATTTGTGATGTGTATGATTTTATGTGAATAAAATAAATAAATTTTTAATGGATTAAATGTCTAAAATAATTATTTAAGTTGTTAGTAATTTAAATTAGTTATGTTAGTAAATAAAATAAAAGGAAGATTATGTTAGTACCTATGATAACTGAAAGAATAATTAGATTGAGCCTTAGTTTAGTAAAATAGGTGCTTTAACTAGTAAAAGTGGGCTGCCACACATGTTGAGCTTAGTTAAAAATTAGAATTGGACCTAAGTAACACTATAATTGTGATTTTTTATTCATATAAATTCAAACCATAAAGAATATTATATATTCATTACGAATAATAAATATAAAACAGTCGTAAAGTATCCAATCATAATGAGTTATTATTATTAATAACGTTTGACTTTTCCCTTCAAAAAAAAAAATAACGTTTGACTTTTTGAATTCATTTAGAATGAGATAAAAAAAAATTAGTAATATATGAAAAGTAGCATATAATAATATTAAAAAAATCAGTAACCTATAAATAATAATTCTTATAAATAAATAATACTTATAATAGTTAAACTATTCTTCTAAAAAAAAAGGTTAAAGTATAAGATATAAAATTTGAAACATATTGATCCTTATAGATAAGTAACTTTTTTTTAAGAAATTCTAGATTAATAACTTTGAAATATAGCAAGTAATGAAATTAAAATTAAAGAACAAATTAATAATAATAATAATAATAATAATAATAATAATAATAATAATAATAATTATTATTATTATTATTATTATTATTATTATTATTATTATTATTATAGTAATAATAAAAATAATAATAATAACTATAGACAAATCTCATTGCAACAACAACAACAATGACAATGATGATAATAACATTTTAAGCTGTAATGAAGTTAACCGATTTAAAACTTCATCAATATTAAATAATTAAGACTAATAAACCAAAATGATTAAAATTATAGTTTTAAAATATTTTAATTTTTTCTATAAATACATTTAATTTTTTTTAATTATAAATGCACAAAATTCAAGGACATGTAAACATAGTATTCACAATAACAAAAATAAATACTCAATTTAAATAATAATATATTTATATTTATGATATTTTTTTAATTTATACATTTCATATAGGTATTACATTACTATTATTTCTTGAAGAAAGAACAAATCATAATAAATTTAATAATTTTAATATTTTTGAAGACAACATTTGTTCAATTAAAAATATAATTAATCATCTTCCTCAATTTTAATATAGTTATATTTAATTTGTTACTAAGTATTTTAAACATTGATAGTTTAGTTTATATACACATATTTTAAAAAGTATTAAATATAAATATAAAAAATATATAATTTAAACGAATCCGTGCGGGTTTAAAATCTAGTCTTATATTAATTTAACCTAATCATGTTATAATTCAAAATCAAAAGATTGACACTAGAAACAACTATGTAATGTATAGTTGTTTTTATTTTTTAATAAAACAAAAAACTATTATAATTGAAAGTTAAATTTAAGAAATACACAACCAAAACATAGCAGAACATTGTATCAAAAGATAAGCTCCCTTCCACAAATTGCTAGAACCTCCAAACACGATATGAAGGCTCCCTGAGAGGACGTGCTATATGGTATGAGGCGTGTATAGTTAGATATTGTCATATGTCAACCTTTTTTTTTTCTTCTCAATTTTAATTATTTTCGGTCTAATAAATAGTTTTTTTTTTTTTAATGCAAGCCTGATATATATATATACGAACATCACTTTCGTGATAAAGTGTGAAACTATCATGGTCCTCCATGCTTTAAGAATTATAGACTGAAGAATTATGACCACTTCATTTATTTTCTTTTAAGAAAAGAGTGTAATAAATATAACTATCTATATAAGTCCAACTAATAGCTAGAAAATTTGTAACAAATCTCATGCGCGCACATTAGTCAAATTAGTACATTGATTTTCTGCAGGGTATAAGTATAATGTTACCTTTCCTCCCTCTTTTTTCTATTGTTGTTGGGATTAGTTTAAACTTTCGCAAATCTTCTTGTCATGTTTTGGACTTCTGGGGCAGTAGGAGAGGCTAAAACCTAAAAGGGTGAATGAATTGAGACTGAATAATTGAACCAAAAAAAGGTGATATTATTAATAAGAGGTTCTTTCACGTGGAAACAAAATTGGAAAATTATGGCCATGTGTCAGAGAATTTGCGGTGGTGGCTTTTGCATGCTTTTAATGACGTTCTGAGTTGTCCACACATTTTGATCCTTGGCGGCACACGTGGCGAAAGCATGGAGCCTCACCCCTCTAAACTTACATTTTTTTGTTTCTACTAATCTTTTATCTATTTTTGAAAAAAAGATAGTTTAGTAAAATTAGAATCAATATGACTATTAAATAATTACTATAAAAGCTAACATATCTATCATGCATGCATAGTGATTTGATGTTGAACGAGTGTAAAAACTAATAATATTCCTTTTTACACTTGAACTATTTATTTACTAAATTTAACTTTTATTTAGGCAAATTATTACTCTTAAGTCTTAATAATAAGAAGAAGAATAATTTGGTATTTAAATGAATGCAGTGAGTGAGTGAGTGAGTGGACACGATTGGAGTGTAGTGAGCAGTCCATTATCACTCACGATGACACTTTTTGTCAGTCAACATCATGTCCTTCTTACATGACTTTCCCTCCCACTTAGGGCACCGCCACTCTCTGGCGACTGGCAAGAGAGAGAAAGAGAGAGGAGAGAGGAGAGAGAGGAGAGAGAGAGAGCCATGGGCAATTGGGCATAGTATCTCATTATGTGGTCTCCACTTTGAACTTTGATTTCATTATTTCTATTATTTTATTATTTTGTATGAAACACAAATCCTGATTTTTTTATCATCAAACATTAAATATTAATATATTAATTTTTGTTAACGAAAGGATTTGAATCCACGATTTATTCCTTCTTTTTTTCTTCTTTCACCGTCAAGTCAACCTTATAATTCCAAATATATCATGATTAATAAGAGAATTGTTGAGATAATAAGCAATATCCTTTTTGTATTAATTATGGGAATTAATTCAATTTTTCAAAGATTAAAATAATGGCTATGTTGTAATTTATGATTTTTTTCCTTCAATATATTAATGAGAATAGGAAATAATCGTTGATAATAAATAACATTATGATATGTAAACAAATTGCTCTTAGTAACGTTTGTGAATTATTTGCAACCTATATCAAAGTAATGCCTATATATCACAAACACACATTTGACACCTTTGTTTTCTTTATATCTTTTTCTTTCTATCAAATCATATCAATTATTATCTATCATATTTACACTTCTCTCTCTTCTTTCACTTTCTTTTTCAAGGTGTCAAATAGTATATAGATAATAGTAGTAGATGTCTATGTATCTTTATTCAATTTAATATGAAATATCAAAGCAGCAGTTGGAGTATGGGGGAAAAATAAAAGAAAATACTAAAAAAAAAGAAAAAGAAGGAAATATCTTTCCCATGGTGGGATTTATGCAGATATTCTTTTAAATCATTTCTTTTTTACCTCCAAATGCATATTAAACAAGAGATGAATATAACCCTTGTTCTTCCTCTAGTTTTTACACAAATGCTTCATGTCAAACAAAATTTTTAGTATTTATTATGGCTGATCTGTTTAGCAAAAATTAGCGGATAATAGATAAGTTAGTTAATAATGGATAGGTTACAATTAGTAGTGGATAAGTTTATAACATATAAGCTAATTAATAAAATGAATTTGTGTTTGGTAAAATTAGGAGTTGAGCTCTATACAATAACAACATGATTTTAATTTGAAACTTTGTGTAAACTATCTAAATTCTTCAAAATTAGGCCGATCTTAATGGGTTTAAGACTTGCATATATATTTAATATGACTTATGGCACAAAATCGCCTTATGTATGGGGAAGTATAAGTTTTGACTTTTGACATTTAGGTTAACGTTCGTTTTAATGACAATGTGAAGAAAGCTTAGTCATTGAGGTGTCTAGTTGAGAGTTATGGCATTTATTTCTATGAATTGAACTAGGAATTTGGATTTTTATTAAACCTACTGTAGGTTTGGAAGACATACTCTAGAATAATTCTTTGAGTAATTATTTATAATTATTGCTTATTAGAAATTAAAAAAAAAATTACAACTGATTAATCTTATCTTATATATACAAGCAGGACACCTGAAGAAGAACCCCCAAACATAATTGTACTTCTGACCAGGTACTACGGAAATATATCAAAGACTAATGTACTCGTATATAATTTATTATGATTCTAAAGAAACTGGTTGCCTTATCCTCATAATGCATTATTAACTTCAAGAACTTGTGATCATTATTCCTTGGTGACATTAAAATAATACAATAACATTATTTGATTAGACATTCAACTTAGCTATAAACTATAGTTTATTATATAGAATTAATTAATTACCGAAAGAAATAGTAGGTACGATTGATATAGAAAAATAAAAGATTGTGAATTAGGAATAATTGGATTGGAACAAGTGTAAGTATATAGTCCTTAATTGTGTGCATGGTGCAATAATCCTCTATAGGGATGAAATGGACATTTGGAGTATTACGTGGCGATGTGTCGTTGATCAAATTAACAATGCCATACACAGAGACACAGCTTCTTATCGTCATGATCCACCAAACCAACACATGTCCTTTTAGGGCCAGCCTTTGTTTTTGTCCACACCCTTCTTTCCACACCTATTTTGTATTGAGTATTGACCACTCTTCCTGGCCACAAACACCCCACTAGGAAATTACTCTTTTATCCTTTCCTATGTACTCAAATTACTTTTTTTTTTTTATGTGATCATATAATATATATGTCATAATGTCACCCATCAGTCAGCATGATCATTCATTCATTTTGCCAAAGTTCTTGTATACAACCTTAACCTTGTACAAGAAGTTGACAGAATGACAGATAGGTCAGATGATCAAATATTTGTAGTTGATTATTAACTATTTACTATTGGGGGTGTTTATCAATATATGTACCCGTCCTAATTTAATTGATATGATTTTTTGGATTATTCGGATAGAATAAAACCAACTCAATCAAATTCGTTTTTCGAGTTGGGTGATAAGTTTTGTTGTTGAACTCGAATGCAATCCAATCCAATCCAACGATTGATATGGCATTTTAATTTTAATTTATTATTTATATATTTTTTCTTATATAACATCTTCAAATTAAGAAGAAGAAAAAAAAAAAAAAAGCAATCAAGCACACATGACGAGTCTGCGATTTCTTTTCTCATTCATATCAATTTTATCATTTATTGCTATGCTGATTTAGTCTGCGATTTCAGTTTCTCATTCATATCAATTTTATCATTTATTACTGTGTTGATTTAGTTGATTGCTTCATGTACTGTATTAATTATTTTTTTATTAGATATCTTGTTTTATTTTTGTGTTGTGCATCTTAGCAATTATTTTTAAACAATAAGCAGTACTGGTTGAATAGGTCATGTCTTAACAAATAGTTGAAGTGTATTATTCAAGTGTACAATGTTGATTTTTTTTTTTTTTTTTTGAAAGGGTACAATGTTGATTTCTTCAACCAAAGAACTAATATTAAAATGCATATTATAAGAAGAAAAAAACCTTCACTTAAAAAAAAGAAAAAAAGAAAAATCATATACAATTATTTGAATGTATGAACAGCCATATTATTTATTGTGGTTATATTCAGTGGACTAACATTTCTTTTTCAATTTTATTCCCACAATGATTTATTAAAGTGGTAATGATATAATATTATATATTAAATATTAATATTTTTTTATTAAAAATAATATTATTTATAAACTAACACATCAAATTTAGTAGGTTTTTCTAAAAGCTTGCTGCCTGCTTGACTAACATTTTTAAAAGGTTTAAATACATTTTTGGTCATTGCAATTTAGTGTTTTTTTACTTTTTGTCATTGCAAAAAAAAAAAATTGGTTTCAGTCTTTGCAAATTATGTTTGTTTTATTTTTCGTTCTTATAGTGGTTTAGATAATGATTTTTTCACTGTTTAAAGCGCTATCTAAACCACTATAAGAATGAAAAACAAAACAAACATAATTTGCAAGGACTAAAACAAAAAAAAATTATAAGAACAAAAAATAAAAAAATACTAAATTACAAGGACCAAAAAGATATTTAAGCCTTTTTAAAAAGCTATCAAACAAGTTGGATTCGTATACCAAACCAACTCCCCCCTTTTTTTCTTTCAACTTTAGTAAGTGCAATACTATTGTTTTCCCTCTCTCTCCATTCTTAAATGTTAACAACACACTCTCTGTCACCTCAATCTCTTTCTAACATGAACTATTATTGATATTCTATATCACATGATTATAATTTTATTTATATTTTAAATTTTTAAATATATAATTTTCATTTTTCTTCTTTTCTAAAGTTATATAGTTCTCCCTATTTTCTTTTAAATATTTAATTAAAATAATTTAGTTTAATTATTATAATTTTAACTAATACTATGTATTTCTTAAATTGATAAAAAAAATTGCTTATTAATATGATAATATATTTATGAAAGTTAAGGAATCTAACTATTTTATTTATATTGGAAAATAATTCTTATTTTATTACATTCCTTAAATGAAGTTGTCAAGCTCATATTGGAAGCAATTACATCTCTTATTGCTCAAGATTGGACTGTTTCTCTCCAACATACTCACTCCTGCGCCGATTGGTTGGCCAACTAAGGATCGTCGAGAGACTTGGCTCTAACCTTACTTCCAAATTGCCCTCAGGATTCATAAAAAAAAAAATTGGTCATGTTTGTGATTTGTTGTAAATTACATAATATTTATTTTTTATTTTTACTGATAAAAAAATAATCATATACGATAGCAGATATGGATAAGGCCACGATTTGAATTATGACTGTGAATAACAATAACTATCTCAAAGGTATTTAATTTTAATTTGTTTCAGAGAATAGTTAAACTAATATTTTTTTATTCATTAGAATCAAATTCAGATAGTAGAATATTTACAACAACTCACACATGTTACTCAACTCAATCAATCGAGCTAGATCCCTTAATAGAATGGTTAAAATAATATGATTCCTGTAAAAGCCTTTAAAAAAAAACATATGATTCCTGTAAAATGTTATAGGATGAACAATGTCATTGGCACTAAAATTTAAAACTGTTTTCTTAATATTGCTGTGAAAGCTAGCTATATCAGATTAGCTAGTACTTATAGAATAAAAAAAAAAAAAGATTAGCTAGTACGTAGGATTATAAATCTGATGTGATAATTGATACATAATTGTTTCAGTTTGATAAGAGGTCTCAAGTTTAAATCTTAGTATATAATTGCTTAAATATTAAGAGGAAAATTTTTGTCATTTATAATAATATATAGTTCTATTTGGCTCAAACAGGATTGCCTCTTATAACATGGTTTATAAAAAAAAATTATATATATTCTGATGCAATCCTTACCATTAGGATTAAATCTTGTCATTACCTATCCCTTCCCTATTGTATTAAAATAAGTTATAAGTTATTATTTGGTGAAATTCAATATATATTATCTCAGTTGTACTAGAATGTGTTAGCTGTTCCTTTAACATTTTTAATTTTCAAAGACCTTAAGTATAATTTTCATTTTTTTAGAGATGCTAATATAATCAACTTAAAGCACTTAAAAATTTCAAGAGCAAATTACAGTAATACATCATGAACTTTTATCAAATTACACATAATTTCATTATTTTTTATTTTTCTACACTAATCCCTTTAAGTTTGAAAACATTACATTAACACCCCCTTATATGTTTAAAAATATTATACTTACATTTTCTCAAACCTTACACTAACACCCCCTAAAGGAAGGTAAATGTAATGGTTAAAAAAACATGGGATGCTCAAATTTCAAACATACGCTAGCTACTAAATTAATATTAAATTAATTATGAAAGAATATATGTTTCTTAATTTTCTGCCACATTAGAAAAGAATAATTTTAACACGACTTAAGGACGTCTTTCGCTTAAGTAGTTTTGTCATGAACTCATGGATAACGAAAGCTAATTTTGATATGCCATAGTCATTACTCATTAGTGTGTTCCCAATAAACAATGAATTTAATTTTATACATTTTTTTTACAGAACTTTTAATTTTTATACATGGTTACTGTAAAAAAGTTTATACTATTAATTAAATAATCAGAAATGATGATATATATGATTTTAAAGGTAATTTTTTTAGGAGGATTTTAAAGGTAATTATTATAAAAGAAATTCATCATTTATAACAAATTTTTTTAGTTATATAATTTTTTTATCAACAAAAGCAATATATTAAGAAAGAGGAAAAAGAATATAAAGGTACCCAACCGTTACAAGATTGAAAAAGAAAGCAAAATACATCAGAAACTCTTTGCAAACTATGTAGTTCCTCTTCCCTAGCTTAGTAAAAAAAAACAATATCAAACGAAAGAAATTCATAAATTATGCAGCGTCATTGCAGTTTGAGACGTGGAAACATCAATTATAACCAGATATTCACTTTGAGTCAAAGAGTTGGAGGCCTTACAAAAGTAAAATAACCTTAAAATTAGTGATTCCTGCCTAATCAATTAAACTTCGTGAAAATGTTTGAAAGAGATTGACTTTTTTTTTTCTTTGGAAATATACAAAAGTAAAATTTCTTATTCATAAAACAACTTTCTGTTTTCTCATAAAACAAATATTTTCCTGCACTACTTGGTTAAAAAAGAGTTATTTGTAACATTTTTTTTAATGAAAAGTCATTCCTAACAACATATTATACCTGGACGGCCAACCAATATGGTGTAACATAGTTGATAGTTAATCATGTTCTGTTCTGATTCGTGTGTATGGAAAAATATTTATTGGAAGAAGTCAACCCCTGAATCCTTGATTTGATCGTGCGTATGAAAAAATATCTATTGAAAGAGATTAACCTCTTGACTCTCTCAGTCGAGAGATACTCGAATTCACAAAAGAAATAAAAATACCTAGACGGCTGATGCTTGTTTTCCACCACGGTAGGTCCCCAACCTAGCTACCGTCTTGAGAAAAATTTGCGGTAACCCGTCGAGATTTGTACTTCAATTCTTCAACGTACAAAGAGTGTAACGACAATCAAATTTTTAATTTGGACAGAGTACATGACAATCATATCTTCGAAGGAAGTTTCCTAGAAACTTCATGAAACACAGAGTACAATTGAATTGATCTTACATGCTGAGAGAAAACGGTGGGAAGTAAGACGGCATAATTAATTAATTATACGATAGCCTCAGTAACGATAATTTGTCCTTAATACTAAAACGTTAGGAAAATGTTTGTTTCCTGTTAGTATTTGTTTCTACACTCACCGTCACGGTTACTAACAAGAGTTTCATTTGTTTTATTCTTCTTTCGATCTATGAGACATTTTATAAAGGAGTTAAAGAAATGTGTAAAAGAATTAGGTGAAAAATTAAAAAAAAATTATATAAACAAATTCACACATGGCCACATGGTTTGTCGGATTGGTGTACACTGACTATTTTTCTTATATCTGAGTGTTAATAGCTTTTGTGCAGTTGTTTGTAAAAATAAAAATAAAAATACACACAAGTGTATATATATATATATATATATATATATATATATATATATATATATATATATATATATATATATATATATGCACTAAGTGAGAAATAAGAAAAAAAGAAAAATCTATTACATAAAAATGATGTGATAAGAATTAAGTAAAAGAAAATTGAGATAAAGAAAGAAGAATAATTCATTTACACTTACATGCAAGTATACCCAGAAAGATAAAGAATAGAAAAGTGATGAATGTATGCATAATATATAATATGATATGATAATTTTAAAAAAATGATATGATATGATTGATAGATAATTTTGTCCTTTAAATATGTGGTCAGAAATTTGAATTCAAGTTCATGTGTATGAAAAAATATATCAGTCTTTCAAATAAATCTCAATACTATGAGAATGAGAGATTAGCGTTTGATTCCTAGCTGGGTTCATCCCAAAAATATTATAATAATAATTAAAAAAAAAAGAATGGGAAGAAAAGAAGTGTTAATGAGTGTTGAAATTTCCATATATAACTAGTCATGCATAAAGAAAAGACAAAAGTACTATTCAATATATATGTAGATATACTCTGCATCGATGATATGCTTTAATTTCAGAATGAAAACGTACTACACATCATATCTTTCTAGTATACAAAACTCCAAAAACCCTAGTTCCCTCTTGTGCAGGTAATCTTGGATGAAAGCAAGATCTCAAATAGAAATGCACGCTGCAGGTCCCTCTCTAACCCAGCAAACAGAACTTCTTTTATACTGAATATATAGCACATCATGTACCAACAAATTAAGGTCTAGTACACTTAATAGATAGTTGAATTTTTTAAACATATTATCAAGAGTTCATTTTTTTATACGAAAGAGACAAAATTCATTTTAATAATTTTTATGTTTCGAAAAGAATTAGTTTCTGATTATCGACTGAAGGATATCCTTGATATAAACAAAAGAAAAATATAGCGCATCATGCATTGTATAGCTTATGAGTTCTGTCCGCATTAGAAGTACTTAATTAGCCGGCACATGAGCCATGAGTTGCCACCCCCACTCCTTTTGCACATAAGGTTAAACACCTTCATTAATATCAAAAGCTTGCTCCTTTGACATCAACTCAACCTCCATCAAGCTAGTTGATAGAAACCTCCAAACTCTGAGGAATTGCATCAATAATAATAATAATAATAATAATAATAATAAAGGGTTACATGTTGGACGCGTGTACGGCAAACATGGCCTTACCTAGCGTGCATGGAAGGTTCATGATGTGCTATCATATCTACATATCTCAAGTCCAAGTTCTTATCTAAAAAAGATGGAAAAATATACATAATGGAGGTTGATATTTGCAATGAAGTGCAAGGGTAGTTTGGTAACTTCACATGGGGCTCTTAATTGCCCTTTATAAGAGGGCGAGTAGTGCTCCACATGATTGGATGTGCTTTTATCAATTATTATTGTTGCTGAGTTGAGCTTGGTCTCCTATTCCATTTTCGGATCATCCCCAGCACTAAAAACAACTCTTGATTCTCCTAGAGGTATTGTCTTCTGCTTCTGCCCCTGTTCATTTTTTTTCAACAACAACAACAAAAAAAAAAGGATAAATTCAACGATACATGATTCCTGTACGATTAGTCTATAAACCATTTTATAATTTAATTAACGTATTTTCTTGTCATAAATTATTACTCCTCGTACTCTAGCAGTACATTACTATATACTATACAATGATATCACTCCTTCCCTCCTAATCTTCCTCTTTTTTTGAAAATAAAAAAGAAGGAAAAAATAAAAATACACCCAATATTAATTTCTGGTATATTAAATTATATGCCTCTCCACTATTAATATATATAACTTTTCATGAACTACTATATTATATATAAATTCATATATACTAGATATATGGTGATACCATATATTACTTACTATATATCTAAATATGAGAGTTGCTATGATACCCAAGGAAATTTAAGGGTTTTAATGCGATTGTTTTTGGAATTAATAGTTGAATGCGTTTGAACACACTACACATCAACACAGAGAGAGAGAGAGAATTTCTAAATAACAATACTAAAACTCTTAAATTTTCTTATTAACAAAGTTTTTTTTTTTTTATAAACAAAATGTATTTATTAAAGACTAGAAGAGCTAAACTTTCTGCACAAGAAGTGCCTAAGAATATAGCATGCAGAGCCAACACATCTAAACCAATCCAAAAACAAAACAATCTGAAAGAAAACTCCAAGATTAGCATAAAGATTTTATTAAATAAACGAGTATAAGGAGTATTTTACCCAAAAAATTTATCATCTAACGTTCTGGCCAAATTAACTACATAAATCAATTTTGTTACTTTTTTTTTTTTTCTCACTCGTAGGCAAACAGTGGCCTGCCATGGAGAAAGCAAATACATCACTAGTGAGAACAAAATCGGATCAGCTGGTGGAGTCAATGGTGGCGGCACTGAAGTCGCCGCCGTCGAGCGACCACTCCGCAAACGGAGCGGTGGAAGGCGGCGGAAACCTTTCGAGAAAGTCGAGCCGGCGGCTGACGGGGGCGTCGCCGGGGCGTGGCGGGAAGAACACGCACATAAGGAAGTCTAGGAGTGCTCAGATAAGTCAAATGAAGTTGGAGCTTGATGATGTGAGTAGTGGTGCTGCACTTAGTAGAGCTTCAAGTGCTAGCTTGGGACTTTCATTCTCGTTCACTGGCTTCACCATGCCTCCAGAGGAAATTGCTGACTCCAAACCCTTCAGTGATGATGATATCCGTAAGTTCCATGGCAATTTAATTACCATAAATTGAATTTGGTTAGGAGTGATACGATAATGATGATACACTGATAGTATAAAACAGTTTTACACAGTCAGTCAATCACAAATAACCATTGATATGACTTTTAAGATAGTTATTTTAAAAGTCAACAAACTTATTATACATGATAATTTGTAAATAAATAACAGTATAAAACTACTTTATATGATCTATTTTCTCATCGTACATTCTATCAATGCTTGTTTTTTTTTTAATGAACAAAAGTTAGATATAATTCTTTTGGTACTCTTTTTCAATTAGAATCGGAGATTTATCTCAATAATTCACTTTGACATTTAATGAAAACTTTTATTTTAGAAATCATTGAAATAAAACTCCAATTTTAATTAAAAAATATTAAAAAAATTAAAAATACCTATAAAGCTGCATATACTTTATATCTTATTTCTTATCCCTTTTTATCTATCGTATTATATCATCTATTATTATTTTACTTCTTTCTCTTCCCTCTTATTCTCTGTAGATATTGAATAGAGTTTGATGTGTACCAATTTTTTTTCCTTTAAATAAACTTTTTCAATAATTATTTATATAGAAAAACATAATAAATAAACTAAATCAAATGAATTAAACTTCTTTTATTGTCTAGATTGATCCTTAGTAGTCCTACTGTCAATCATTCAATGATGTTTGACTGTTGGATAAGTGAAAATAATGAAATCATCACATTTTTTTTATTGTGAAGGATTACTTATCTAAAGAATAAATAATACTAACAACTTTTATTTTATTTTGAAAGTAACGATAACAACTTGATTTTAGAAAAGTTTTGGAAAATGAAATTTAGACATGCATGCAAATCACAAAGCAATAGATTATCTCATAACTTTCCATGTATGTGTTTGTGAAAGTATGAATAATAGTTAAATGTAAGGCGCACTTTAGGAAGGGAAGGATTTTATCATACAAAGAATAGAGGTTTTACCTTAAAAAAAAAATAAAAAATAGAGGTTAATGAACAAAATTTACCTTTTCTTTTTTAATATTCGCTTTGACTCTTATTACGGTCTTCTCAATTAAAAATATTCCTTTTTAAATAATGGGATCATTCCTCTTAATTATTGCCATTTATAGTTGAAAGGTCAATTTTTAATTAAGAAAAAGAAAGAAGACAAGTAATTTGACTTTCAAACTTAAATAAAAGACTTATATTATTTATATACGATTTTTTATACATTTTTTGTATTTTTCCCCATTACATCAACTCTCTTATTTCATACTTGACTCTTTTCTATGTTTATTTCTCTTCTTATTATAAAAAATTATATAAACTAACTATACAAATACAATTTTCCTAAACAAAACGTTAACATTTTGTACCAGTCTGAATAAAACATTTTGATATGAATTATTTATCAATAAAGTATCATTTGAATTTCAGCCATTGGTCTAGGTTTGTGTCGTGCCCCTATAGTAACCACAGAATATACGTGGTGAGATTTGCTCTGTTGTCTGGGTAGATTTCCTTTACAGATCATATCTGATATGATCTGGGTAGATTTCCTTTTTCTGATTAATAATAATGTCACAGCATATGCATTTATAAGAATGACCTTTTGGCAAGGGCAAAACAAACGAACCCAAGCCAAGTACTACATGTGAAAAGTAAAAATAGAAAAAGTCATTCATTTTCCTGTAAACTGCTATACTTCAAAAGAAGTACAGTGACTACAGTCCCTGTTGGTACCCGTCCGTAACCCAGAAAAGATTGCGAGGCAGCAGTAATAATAATGGGCCCTGACTGGTCAGTCACTAACTATATAGGATTTTTTTTTAAAAATTTTTTTACACTAAAAAGATATAATTTGAAAGGATTTTTTTTTTTATCAAATGTGATTAAGATTTTTATACTTTTATATTTATAAATTAGATTTTCAAACTTCAAAAAACATGTAAATTTAGTTTTTTTTAAATATAAAATGACATATGCTTAGAAAGAAAAGACTAAATTTACATATTTTTTTAAAATTTGAGACCAAATTTATTGATATAAACCACAAGGACCTTAACCACATTTAATTAAAAATATAAGAACTAAAAATATACTTTTTTTTTTCCTAATTTTAATATATGGTCACCATATTATAGGTGCAAAGTATTAATTAATTTTACTGATAATTAATCTTTACTGAAAAATTTAGTTAGTCATTTTTAATAAAACTTCCCCTCTCAACTACATAATTTTCATCCACCTTGTTAATTATACTTGCATATTCTGAAAGATAAAAATATAAAAATTAATGATATTCAATATAATACTAATTATTTAATATTTAAGAAAAGGGGTCGAATTTAGATCTTTGTCTTAATAAAAAAAATGTGAAATGATCATATTTAAAAAATATAAAACAATTATATTAAAATTTATGTATATTTATTAATATTATTTATATGTCTTTTCCCATAACGTGTATAACTTTGTTATGTTCTTTATTAACAAGAGTTGATCTTCATTTCCCTTAAAAAAAAAATCTTCATTTCATAAAAAGGAACTTTACTTCCTATCATAAAAATTACTGGGATACATCCACCATAAATAAATAAAATAAAATACAGCAATTTAAACTTAAGAATTTTACCCAGATTTCCCTTCATCAAGCCGATGACACTTTACTCTCATAAATCTACCAATTTATAGTGAAAACTGAAAACAGTAAAGGTGACATAAACCAAAAGGGTTTGTTAGAATTTACAATTGTATATAGCTTGGTTTTGGTGTACAATAACCCCAATCAAATTAGAATATAAGACTTTATAAACTCAACCCTCTTACCATTAGGCCGATCCTAATAGATATTTACAATTGTAGTTATTTCACAAACTCTCACTATTTACAATCTAAGACCTTATAAACTCTCAACTCTCTTATTATTAAGCCGATCTTAATGGATACTTACAACTGTAGCTGTTTCACAAACTCTCACTATTTACAATAGAATGACCTTATAAACTTTCAACCTTCCCTCTCACTGTTAGGCCGATCATAGTGGATATTTACAATTGTAGGTTTTCCACAAGAATTGTAAAACATTAACATCTTAGGGTAGCTACTTGCATTCACATTCATTCATTCATTCACGTACGTGAAGGATGTGTCTTTGTCGGGTCCAATCCAACCAGCCACCTCTAACTACATACCCCGTGATTAACGATCCAAGAAAACAGGTAACCCTAGTGGTACCCCACACTACCCATCACTAAAAGGACCAAGACAGTGGTGCAGCTGCTGTCCAAGATAACTGTCATTTTCATTACACCAATCATATATACGTGTTGCCATTAATAATTCTATCATTATTATATATACATGCATACAGTTTTTTATGATTATATTTTTTTTTATCATTCAATTTTATGATTATATTAAAGTATCAATTCACACATTTAACATTTTTTTTTTTAAAATATAACATCAATCATTTCAACAATTAAATTGATAGTTTTTCTATGATAGATAAAATTTATAAAATTTCATACAAATAAAAAACTAATTGATACTTCATCACACTACTTTATTTTGATAGATAATATAGTATGAGATATAAGAAAATATCCACTGTTAGATAAAATATTAAAGAAAATTCAAATTATGTGATTTTTTTTTTATCTATAAGAATCAAACTAAAATATCAGAAAATTTACAATAACTCATGTACATGACTTAACCAAGTGAATTAAACCCTCTTGATAATTATGTGAAATTTGATATACATTATCAAAGAGTGTTTAGTGACGAATAATATATTGTTTAAATATAAGTAAATATTTATTGTTAGATAAATATAAAGAAATGTCTAAATTGTGTGAAATTTGATATACTTGATTAGAAGAAAACTAATTAAAAAAATTGAATGGTTTAATAGTTAAATTGATTAAATTTGGATTCTAAAATAATATTAAAGAGTCTAAGTGTAAAAGTTTCACAATTGATGTAAATTCATCATGTCTCTATTTTATACGTGCATAGTTTTTTACACGCTTAAAAGTACTAATTCTATCACCTAAATACATGTATAGTAAGTAACGTTGTTTTAGTTAATTACTTGTACTAATTGTCTTGTTATACACGCATAATCACATTTTTCCCACTATTCTGTGATGTGATTCGTGGGTGGCTTTTCATTTTCTTGGGGAGATGTCTTCTCAAATATTTGGTTTCTTTCCTTTGTTCCTATCCTCATCTATAACAAGGTGCAAGCATTTTTTTTCTTTCTCGGAGTACTGTTATGCGGGGAACATGACCCATTTTGTGCACTAATGTCTTTGAAAGACAACTTAGCTCTTAATTATGTCGTACTTATGGGTCCACATAATACAAGTGAATCTGTCTCTTTCTGTGTTTTTTTCTCTTCTTCCTTTTTTCTGGGAGAGCAAATTGCCTCATTCTTGGGGCCCTCAATTAAATTCAGGTTGACTTTTTATTTTCACAGCTATGGGATACAACTTCACTTATTGATGTGGAAAAGTTTAGGTAAATAGGATCCGAAACTCATCAGGATCAAGACATACTTCAAGACTCAAAAAGTGTGTATAAAAATACTTATAGATCACTAACCGAAAAGATCATCACATTGGCAATGGAATTTGAATCCACGTTCTTGTGAGATATGAATCTGATCCTTATGAAATATGAGTTGATTCTTACCAATTTGACCAAATTTATAAAAAAAAAAAAACTTATAAAAAAAAAAAAAAACTTCACTTATTGATGTCAATGCACTAGTCACATATAACCATGGTCCATGCTACCCCACTTTGGTTTTCATGACCAGCAAATGTTGCACCCTTTTAACGGATCATGTAGTGTAAATGACATGAGAAGCATCCATGCATAGTTTCTTGCAAATCATATTAAAGATATTTACCCTCCTGACATAACACCACTACATACTTAGTCAAGATAAAGACCATGCATTTTTATTCATTTCTAGTAAACAATTGTGCCAAGTGAAACTAATAGTTGCACGCTTGGTATAAGGCTTCTGATTGTAGGAGCTTCTTTTTTCCCACCTTGAATTGTATTAAAAAGGGTTGTTGACTATGTATGTTGCAGCTGAGGATATTGAAGCTGGACCTAGGACAAAGTTTCAAACGGAACCTACTCTACCAATATATCTAAAGGTAGTGTACATTTTACATATTTTAATACTGAGTTCTTCATTTTCCATGCCTGCACCTGCCTCTGCCAGGGTTCAAAACTTCAAATTAATCTTCTATTCAATAATAGAGCATGAGTTTGATGTGGCCCTGTGTATTTGGGCAGGCATGGATGAAGCTTCCTTTAGCAACCAACTTGACCAATAGAACATGGCTAGCTATAGCATGTAGCATGATCATCAGGTTCAGTCTTGTACAAAGTTTCATTTCATGTGACATCAATGTACAAGACTAACCCTTTTTTTCAGTTAACCAGAGAAATAAATTAGTAGTACTAATACACCTACCTTGGTACTCAAATCTCTTGAGGCTTTATAGCATGGTTTTACTTAGAAAGAAGTGTATGAAGTGTGAATAGTTAGACACTAATTTCTTAGAAAAATTATATATGTTCTGGTGCATTGAGCTTACCTCTGATGATGTGCTTTCTTTTTTGAGTTAGTGATGGATCACACTTAATGAGTTTTGTTTTTCTTATTATGGAATGTGCAGTTCACGGATGTGACCTACAAGATAGTGATCAAAGGCATTACAACAACTGAGGAGAAGGATATCTTGAATGGGATCACTGGTTCTGTAAATCCAGGGGAAGTTTTGGCCTTGATGGGTCCCTCAGGAAGTGGAAAAACAACTCTTTTAAACCTTCTTGGAGGCAGGTTAAGCCATCCTATAAGTGGTGGTTCTATCACTTACAATGACCAACCATATTCCAAGTTCCTTAAGAGCAGGTAAATCATAAAAATCCAACAGCCAGATTTACTTGCTTACATAGTTATATACCACCACCTTACCAAGTGCATCTTTTTTTTTTTTTTTGCTTAAGTTTACCTAGTGCATCTACAACAAACATATTCAAAAGTGAAAATGAATGGGGTACTTAAATTAAAGAAATTAGTTTTTATGCATTGTCGATGTAAAAAAAAATTTTTATTATTGTAAAAGTCAACAAACTTACCATTCTTGTCGATTTCTGATTGGTTGACTAAATTAAAACATACTGATGGAATTCATAACAATTCAAATGTTAAAAGTTTGTTAGTGATCAAAATGTTCTTCTATCAATATGATAGTAAATAGGGTTTAAGATGTATCACCACAATTTTGTGTACTAGTTATATTTGTTTCTGAGAATGTGCAAAATGAACTACTATTTTCCCCCGTTATATTGTACTTACGTGAAGCATGTGGCAGGATAGGATTTGTGACACAAGATGATGTTCTGTTTCCTCACCTAACTGTGAAAGAGACATTGACATACGCAGCCAGGCTAAGACTACCAAAGACATACACAAGGGAGCAAAAGGAAAAACGAGCTTTAGATGTAATCTATGAGCTTGGCTTGGAGAGGTAAATGGTTCCATTCCATCCTTAACAATGAATGTCCAAATTATTATGAGCACAAAAGTCACATTGATAGAAAAATACATGGTAAGGACTCAAGAGTAGAGCATTGTAACCATTTTACACATGTTATTGCTTAAATATGGAACAAATGGTTTATATTTTATGTATGAAAAAGGTGCCAAGACACTATGATTGGTGGTTCCTTTGTCCGTGGAGTATCTGGTGGTGAGAGGAAGAGGGTTTGTATTGGCAATGAGATCATAATCAACCCTTCTGTTCTTTTTCTTGATGAACCAACATCTGGTTTGGATTCTACAACAGCCTTGAGGATTGTGCAGATGCTACAAGACATAGCGGAGGTATTTGTTACTTCCTCCGTGCTTTTTTATAAGACCTTTTTCAACTAATTCACACCCCTTAAGAAAAGTAGTTAATTTAGTTAATTATATTAAATTTGTCAATTATTTATATTATTCTTCCAAAGTTACCCTTCATTTCTTTCTCTACTTAATTGCTTCTCACCTATGAGTAATTAATGTCTGAGTTTATTTATTCACATGCACATTTAATTCTATGCTTTGGTGATGAACATGCAAGATATTTTTCTCATTAGTCATGACTAAACCTTTATCACTAACTTGTCAATTGCAATTTTAGGCTGGTAAAACAGTGGTGACAACAATTCACCAACCATCAAGCAGACTCTTTCACAAATTTGACAAGTTGATCCTTCTTGGAAAAGGGAGCTTGCTCTACTTTGGAAAAGCATCAGAAGCAATGACTTACTTCCAGTCTATAGGATGTTCACCACTTATTTCCATGAACCCAGCAGAGTTTTTGCTAGACCTTGCTAATGGAAACATAAATGATGTTTCCCTACCTTCAGAGTTGGAAGATAGAGTGCAGATGGGAAATGCAGAAGCAGAAACACAAAATGGGAAGCCATCACCAGCAGTTGTACATGAGGTAATCATCACCAGCAGTTTGCAATATTGTTTTTATAAAGAGTTTAATTTCTATGCACTGTTGGCATAAAAAATTTTACATTGTCAATCAATCAGAAATCATGGTAAGTATATTTTTAAGGTAATTATTATAAAAGTCATCAAACTTACCATATATGTCAATTTGTGAATTAGATGACAATGTAATTTTTTTACATTTTCAGTGTATAGACTATTTACTCTTGTATAAATACAAGAGTAAATAGTTTTGTATAGGTTTTCATGATAGAAGCAAAGTTTATGTGGTTTACTATTGAATTTTAATAACATTCAAGTATAAAGGATCTTGAGAGGAGAAATTTCCCATCTTATTATTAAAGATGAATTTTAACAGTATCTGGTGGAGGCATACGAAACTCGAGTAGCAGAAGCAGAAAAGAAAAGACTAATGGTTCCTATACCCCTTGATGATGCACTGAAGACTAAAGTGTGTTCTCATAAGAGACAATGGGGAGCAAGTTGGGATGAGCAATATTCCATATTATTTTGGAGAGGAATCAAAGAGCGGAGGCATGACTATTTTAGCTGGTTGAGAATCACCCAAGTCTTATCCACTGCAGTCATCTTAGGATTACTCTGGTGGCAATCAGATACTAAGAACCCAAAAGATCTGCAAGATCAGGTATGCTACTGTTTGTGCTAGTCTTAAAATTGTGACCAAGTCATATAAATACAAAGTAAAAGAAAGAAAGAAAGAAAGATCATATACACATCTAAAATATTGGTAACATACTTTTTCTAACACATTCATTATTACTAATTGAAATAAATTGAAACTTATGAAATTATAAATGAGATTCATTCTTTATTATTAATTGAAATTTATTGAAACTTATAAAATGATAAATGAGACTCATTTTGTGAGTCCAAAGAAATTTTAGCCAATAATAACATATTGGAAAGAATGTATAATAAAATATGTTGCTAGCATTCCTCTTATCAGACATGGTTTTACTAGCATAAACATTGTAAGATATTCACATTTGTGGATTGCAGGCAGGATTGCTATTCTTTATTGCTGTTTTCTGGGGATTTTTTCCTGTTTTCACTGCAATATTCACATTTCCTCAAGAGAGAGCCATGCTGAGTAAGGAGAGAGCAGCAGATATGTACCGATTAAGTGCATACTTCCTGGCTAGAACCACAAGTGACCTTCCACTAGACCTCATTTTACCAGTGCTTTTTCTACTTGTTGTTTATTTCATGGCCGGTCTCAGACTCAATGTTGCACCATTTTTCCTCACCATTCTTACTGTCTTCCTCTGCATAGTGGCTGCTCAGGTATGTATTTAATTTCCATATAATGTAAGTATAAAGATTTTACACTGTCAATCAATTAGAAAACACATTAAATATGACTTTTAAAGCAATTATTATAAAAGTCAACAATCTTGCCATACATGATAATTTATAACTGGATCACAATGTAAAAAGCTTTTATATTTCTGTATATTAAATGAAATTCTTTTTATTTTTAAATATTTGGATAAACATACAATAAAAATCAGGTTATTTTTCATGTCTTTGAATAAAAGAAATAAAATAAAAATAAGGTGATATTTTTATAATTATTTATAATAAATAAGAAATAAAATAAAGAAAAAACATTGTTTCAAACCAAATAGAGTTAAAATAGTCTCCAGTTCTGACCATGGCTGGTTGTGAAGTAGGGACTTGGACTTGCTATTGGAGCCACACTAATGGACTTGAAAAGAGCAACTACTTTGGCTTCAGTAACTGTGATGACCTTCATGCTAGCTGGAGGATTTTTTGTGCAGGTAAACAAAATACCAGTTTTTGTTTGGAATAAAACATTAAAGCACTCAGGGTATTTTTACAAGTATAATATTGCTTGAACTAAAGAAAATTGTCCCATACAACAACAACAACGAAGCCTTATCCCACTAGGTGAGGTCGGCTACATTGATAAGTTTCAGAAACCAATGATCATAATATGACGTCATTTGGTACAGTTAAAAATCAAAGTTTCAGAAATATTATTTAGCCTGAGATTCTTCTTAATGATGTCCTCCAATGTCCTTTTGAAAATTGTCCCATAATTGACACAATTTTGAATGTCAAATTCAATTTGTTTTGATCACTAACTTTATGGTCCAATAGAAGAATATATAACACTTGATACTAAATTTGGCAGAGAGTCCCCATATTTTTTTCTTGGATCCGGTACATGTCATTCAACTACCACACCTACAAACTCTTGCTCAAGGTGCAATATGAACACATCTCACCTGTCATAAATGGGATCAGAATTGATAGTGGTGCAACAGAAGTAGCTGCTCTAATAGCCATGGTTTTTGGTTACCGTTTCTTGGCATATCTTTCTCTAAGGCGAATGAAACTTCAATCTGGGGCTTAAATTAAACTTCACTCTTTGCATGTGGAGTGATAATTAATTAAACAAAAGACTCACATGTAAGGAGGACCACCAAATTGAAGTACCTAGCACAATAGTGGGGCTAGCTAGCTAGCTAGCTAGAGATGATTCTGGCTTTTTTTGATTTAGTCTTGTGAATATTGTATTTCATTTAATTAGTTATGTGGAAACACCAAAGTGCAAGCCACATGTTATGATCATAGGTACAACATTATCTGGAGAATTTAGATATTTGTTTGGAGAGATACTTATTAACTCTGCGAGAATGTTTAATTGACTGAATCATGTAACTAGTGTAGTGGAATTATAGAGTTTATCCACAAATTTGCTACACATATAGCGTAGTTAAGTTGCTTACGCCTTTTTGAAATGACAATTGTCAAGTATGATATAACTTGTCATGAAGAAAATGTTTAGTTTGACCAAAAAAGAATCTTTCTGTTTTTGTTTTTAATTCAGATGACATTAGTGTTATTAAATTTGGGTTGACTATCCACTTAATTGACGTATTAGGTATTACTCATGGCATTCTTGATGGATAACTTTGTCCGATAAGTATATGATTAAGAGTTTGATTCTCAAGTCTATATATATGAAAAAATATTTGTTGAAAAATCAGTTATTTAAATAGATCACAATATCTCAAAGAATTAATACTTCACTTTTAGCCGGAGAATTCATCCAAAAAAGGTGAGTATATAACTGATTTATCTGTTGTTGAATTAACTAAACTATATATATAAGTATTTAAAATGACAAATATAAAATTGTTATTATTTTAGAAGAAAAAAGAGCATCAATTAGAAACAAACATGTAAAAAGGTGAAAACATTACATGTGTTTTTTTCTTAAAAATGACATGAAACTAGTTAAGAAATAATAAAAAAAATATTAAAAGAAAAAGTAATTCAACACGAGCTACACAACTTTGAGAATAGAAATTCAATTTTGCAATAAATGAGACAAGTATAGCATGGACTTGTAACCTTCAGTTGGTTAGAAGAGTGAAAATAGAAATTCAACTTTTCAATAAATAAGACGAGTATAACATGGACTTGTAACCTTTAGTTAGTTAGAAGAGTGAAAATAGAACTTCAACTCTTCAATAAAAGAGACAAGTATAACTTGGACTTGTAACTGAGTGAAGAAAAAAAAATTTAAAATTTAAATTAGAAGAGGAAATAAAGATTGTCATAAAATTAGGCTATCAGTTATCTCTAGTTTGCTATTATGACACCATGTTGTTGAATTAGGCTGTGTAGATAAATTTCTTTATAAATATTTATAAGAGAAGAAAAAAAAAAAAAAAATTGAATTAAACTTCTTGCATAAGTTAAAATAAATTTATGCACTTAATTTTTTATAGAGAAAATGGGCTATGCATTGACAGTGTAAAAAGTTTTACACTGTCGTCTAATCATAATCCACAATGTATGGTAAGTTTGTTGACTTTTAAAAAATTATCTTAAAAGTCATATCAACGGTGATTATGATTGGATGACTGTGTAAAATAGTTTTACACTGTCAGTGTATAATCATTAAACTTTTTTTTATAAAAGTTCTTTTTACTTATCTTCTCCAAACAAGGCCTAGTTTCACTTAATTTGTTTCTCTTATCAGCCCCCTCAGTTTCACTTGTGAGTTGCAAAATCAAAAGCAATCACTACTGATTTGGGTCTTTGTTGCAGCAACCATTGACTGGGTTTTTGCCCTCTGTGAGGATGAACGACTTAAATATAGCATATATATTCATGTACCAAACTACTTCTGGAGGAAACTATATATTAAAAGGAAAAGAGCATTTACATCAACTATAGCACAAACAAGCAGACTTCAGAGGCATTGCCAATTATCAACCACAGATTTATAACAACTCATATATACTACTTGGCCAACTGAGTTAGACTCCTTAATATATTTCATTGAGACATTGAAGCAATTTCAGGGTATTCAATTAAAGAGTATGGGTGTGTTTGTTTCCACGTTTGGAGACCCAAATGGCCGTTCACCCCTTATCGAACGTGATGCCTACATGTTTGGCAGATTCATTTCCCGTTCAGTTGAACATAATTACCATGCGAACGTGGGTTGAATCAAAAGCTACAAATCCTTACTTTTCCATTGAACGGGATGTGACTGGAAGCTTTTTAAATTTCAACGAAGTGTATTAAAGAACATTGCCCCTGGATGAAATAAACAAATTGGAGGCTTGGCTTGGAACCTCCCTGCGAATGCCTTGGTTCCTGTTTTTAAGAAGTGTGGGCTGGCTCACTACTCTCTTTTTTTAGTTCCTTTTTTTTTTTTTTATTGTTAATTCAGTTGTTCTGGTTTTTTTTTTTAAGTCAATTGGTGCTGTTTTGGTTATTTTGAGCCGTTAAAGCAAGCCTAAAAATTATATTTTTATGTATATTATGTTAACATTTTTTTGTAAACTTATTATTTTTAATTATAATATTAGCAACAATTTTTAAAAAAAATTAATAATATATTAATATACTTAAAAACAATAAAATAAATAACATTAATATCACATTATAAAATCTATACCCATTTAAGTAATTATACATTTAAAAGTACTTTTGATTAATATATCCAAACAAGTTTCATTATGATAAAAGTACTTTTAGAATAAAAGTATCTAAACATAAATCAAGTTATATTAAACTTACTTTTAACTAAACTTAGATTTACAAAATCAAGTTTAGTTGAACTTGATTTTCTAACTGTAATTCAAACACACACTATATAGTTGCAACCAGTTATGCCATAAAAATAGTATAATTTAGAAGAATTCATTTTTTTTATATATTTTTTCAAACTCATTTTTCCAAGACTTCATTTTTTGCAAATTTTTTTATACAATATGACTTGAATTTATAGATTTTTCTTGAGAGCAATTTGTTTTTCTGTGAATGATTTATGTATATTCTTTTATGATTTTGTTTTTTTTGCAAATTTTTCCTTCAAGAATTTTCTGCAGAATTTGTTATCATTTTGGTAAAAAAAAAAATTGATTATTTCCTTAAATTTGTTGAAAATTTTAATATTTTTGTGTGCATATTTTCATACAAATTTTGTTTTGTATAAAACTTTAAGTTTCTTAAAAAAAAATTGCAAAAAAAAAATCTAGATAAATTCGTTTTTTAATTTTGTAGCAGACAAGGTTATAAACCTACAAGAGATGATATTACTAAAGTAAAAAAAAAATCATAAAAAATTAAGAAAATAGTTAATATTTAAATATTACCATTAATTACTTAAATCACCTATAAGAGACGATATTATCAAAACTATTACATTTAATTTAATTTATACATTGAAAACTTGATTATTTTGGCTGCTCCAATTATTTTTTTCCGAGCTCCGCCACTGCATTGATCAAATTGCAACTGACACCACCTATTTACTGTGACATTGCTGACTCTTGAAAATTGTGGAAGAAACCTGCAATGATTCAATGCTGCAATGAAAGTTGAGCTTCTGATGCTAAGGGACGATGATACTGCATCCAACAAATGCTCCTATATATCAAATCTCATGCCATTGTTCTTAACCAACCAAGCAACCGAAGCAGCATGGAATCCAACACAGGTGACTTCTTCTCCAGCCCTATTTAAAAAAAAATGAGGGTAAAGAAAAATCAAATTAGAAATCCACCATTCTCAGCAAGAGCAGTTCAACAGTGTTATATACCATGATATCCCAATATTCACAAATTCAAATTCTGGCAACGTGTATTAAAAAAATTGAAATTAACTGGAGCAAACATACATAACTAAATATAAAATTGACTGATGATGTAAGCACAATAGAAACAACTTTGTGCATTTGAAGGAATGCTTACAAATGTTTTACTATTAACATTTGAAGGAATAACACATTATGTGAAACATTATGTGAAACATTATGTAAGGGTTTGCCAGAATTTGAAGGAATGCTTGCTATTAATGTGAAACCCTTTGTGCATTTGAAGGAATGCTCTATCTTACCAATATCTGCTGCTACTCGATGAGCGCACATAACTCCTGAGAAAGCTACAGCAATAACACCTTGTCCAGGGAAGCAGCTATCACCAACACAGTAAAGACCATCTATGCCCTGAAAGTTTTATTGGTTTATGGCTTACTTTAATCATTGCATTCTTAAAGCGTAGCAGAATGTTTCTATAACTGAACCGGTTATTCGTTTGTGGAAGTAGACTTACTGTGGTATTGAATGGCATTCCCAATAACCCCTTCGGGATTCTGCGCGGCATTGGACCGTATGTTCCCTCGACACGAGCTAGGTATCTCCTGTGTGTCTTTGGTGTCCCTACCTATAATTAGGCTTAAAATTTCAGAAAACATACTCATAATAAAAAAGACACAAGAATAAATCACCAAAAGAATTCCTAAGCATTATATAGATAGTTTCGTTTCATCCATCTATACAGATAATTCAAATGCTTACATAATAGTAGCAAGCATGCTTCTACATTTAGCTACTAGCTACGATGAAAGTGGTTCTCCCGTTTTGATTCAAAATCATGATTTCCTAATAGCTCTTAATTTAATCAAGTATAAGCTGTCCCACTTCCAGATGTTTTTCTAAAAGTACTCCTATTGAATTAATTTTGACTGCTTCAAAATTCATATACTGTAAAGTCATGAAAAGATTTCATCCATACAACTAAAACAAAAATTTGAAAGATTTAACTGAAACTACAAACACCTGTGACAGAAAGAAAAAAGTAGCATATGAATTATTCAGCATTGTTTGTGTTACAAATTATGTCTAGGGGTAATACCAACAATAGGATGAGAACAGCTTTTCTTGCCTACTATTCTAGTTGCAGTCTGTTACAAGCATCACAAAAAAGAATATCACATTTGAGGACAGCCATATAATCACCTAAAACAATGAAAAAAAGGTTTTGTCAACAATTAAAAACACTTGAGACAGAAACAGGCATCACTATCTTGAATACTGGCTGGGGTTTGGATCTTTCAAGAGCAAATGTTGTTATGTTGCACCGACATTTATGTTTAATCATCACCTTTAGCACGACAGAATTTAGGCCCACAAGCAGTGAAATAGACTATAATTAGTTCTTTTCAAATATAACACCAGGTTATTCTTTTGTTGACAGGAAAATAGCATTACTCAAAGGCCATTACACAAATCAATGTTCCACATACCACAATACCATATCTGCATAATTCTGAATTAACCAAAGAGAGATCAACAAATCAAAGTAACACATTGCTAGTGCCAGATTAACTATTTTTTTAAAATTAAAACATTTCAACCAATGCAGACAGAAAATTTGTGTTTAAGCCCATGTGGTTGAGCTAATAAAGATAAGTACAATCACACATCCTTGATTTATTTTTGAATTGCTTTTTACAGCATAGGAAGTCACAGAAATACCATTCAGTAGTATGAGGTCTGAGGTTATAGTCCATACCTCCATAAAATCAATGGATGATCTAAGACCTGGAAACAATTTATTCTCTAATCTGCTTGTGATTTCATCTGCTACAAGCTGCTTCTTTGCCTCATATTCTACTCTTGAGAGACCCTAGTACAGAAAACAGTGACATATTTGATATTGAGGTTTTATGCATAAACTAATCTGCAAATGAATAAAACAGGAGGCAAAAAAAAAAAAATCTAATGTCATAGAAGCAAGCAACATGAAAATTTTCAACTTTGTTTATCAGTACTCGCTATTCAGTATTGCCTACCTCCCAGTCCTCCATGGAAGAAGTTGTGAATATATGAAGGATATGACGGCCTTTAGGAGCCAATGATGAATCAAGAACAGTTGGTATACTTAGAAAGATACTTCCATATGGCTCCTCCAATTTGGACCAGTTGCTCTAGAGAAGTGCCGATGAAATGCATAAAGTTAATTATTCGTTCTAAGGTACAAAGACTATCAAGGAATATAAGTTGAGCAAACTTCCAACTACCTCAAGCACAAAATGGTGACAGTCTGTATCTGGTGGTAAAACCTCAGCTTTAACCCCCATGTGAATTGAAAGAAAAGATGGAGCTTTAACATAAACTTTCTGGAAGTTCTCTTCTTCTTTTGGAAGTGGAACACCCTTCAGTAACTTTCCTACAATGTAACGTTATGCAATTAGAGATTAACTAACTAATGAAGTCAGAGAAACATACATGGAGATTATCATTGAAATATTAACAAAAAATCTTATAAAAATTCTTATTTGGAACCAACCAAATGTATCCCATCTGGTAGCATTTGATATTATGGTTTTGGCAAAGAACTCTCTGCCATCTGAAAGCCTCACACCTACCTGCAAAAAGCATAGTACAGTTCTTGAGGAAAAAATGCTTTTTTCCGAAATATGTCATCAATGTTTCTATTCTGATGTCTCACTTACAGCTTTGCCCTGCTCAATTATAATACTGGTGACATTTGCTTTGTAAGCTATCTCACTACCCTGATCAACGAGACCTTTTGCTAAGGACTTTGCAATCCCACCAACACCCCCAAGAGGGTAGTTAATCCCACCAAAGTGTCTGTCACATAGAACCTAGAGGAAAAAAGGAGTCAAGCCATGCAGGAAATGGAGAGCAAGAGAGGCAGAGGTGAACTATGCAACTGTACACTACACTTGACATTACATTAGTGTTTTCACTGTTTGGACTGGTAACATGAATTTCTAATTCAAACATTGTTAGCTGTCACCCCTACACTTCTCATGGTGGATTTAATATGTTGAGTCCCTGTAAAAATGGCAAATTTTGGTTTTAGTCCTTAAAAAAAATTGTTGGTTTTGGTCCTTATAAATTTTAAAAATTTTGAGCATGGTTCCTATTGCTATTCAGTGATAATGTAG
The DNA here is from genome assembly GCA_026413185.1 of Pueraria montana var. lobata. Lineage (NCBI taxonomy): Eukaryota > Viridiplantae > Streptophyta > Magnoliopsida > Fabales > Fabaceae > Pueraria > Pueraria montana. The sequence continues at coordinate 47,168,673 of CM048647.1, forward strand.
CATGCATCTAGACATGCCACGTCACAAGCCATGTTGGAGTCGTCATTTACATAGCATGTTAGGATGTATGCCATGTCATCACTAAATAATAATAGGGACTATTTTCCAAAAAATAAATAAATTTATGAGGACAAAATCCAACAAAAAAATTGAAGGACTAAAACCAAAATTTGCTATATTTATAAGGATTAAGGACTAAAAACATATTTAACCCTTTCCTCATTTTAGAATCAGTTATTAGAAAGAAAATAATAACAGGTCAAAAACATGACAGATACTAACTGAAGGATACCATTTACATCTTACAATTTACATGTTTAACATTTCAAATAAAAAAATACTAAAATATTTGTAAAGTTATTAGGACTAAGCAGTCAATGTTGGATCAAATTCATGCTAGTTCCATTTTTTACAATCTAATACCCCATCCGTCGCAACCAGAAGCAATGAATGCAAGCATGAATCCTCCTCTCCTAGACAATTTAAGAAATGCAATAAGATTAAATGACCTGAAAGAATGAAAAAGATAAATGAAGAGGTTACCATGCCAGCATTGATCATTGGTGTCTGCAAAGCGTTGACTGTGCTCACTATAAAACACTGCAATAACACATATTTTACCAATCATGCACCAATAATTGAATAATTAATCAATGTGTAAATCAGTGGTGCTATCTCACTTGAAAATAGTTTTTAGAAAAAGATACAAATCATATGGCACTGTTTATTTTAGCCTCAATTTCTATGATGGGAGCCACAACAATTGTCCTCGACCTCTTTTATGAGATCCACTAGAATTGATTCCTCTCTTATTTAGTCACCCCTTGTCGTTAACACATTTTCCTTAATAAATTCTTGAAACTTCTAACTGAATCAAACAAGTTGTTACATCTACCTCTGCATCTATGAAAGACAACAACTGTGGATCTCGAATGTACTTCCGAGCTATGGCTCCAGCATTTTGAGGCAAATAATAGGCTGCCAAAAATATCGTCAGAAAGGCAAATGGAAAAAACATATGAAAACATTGATAAAAAGCTCAAATATGGAGGGATGTGCAGATGGTGGTCAATGGCAACCCTTATAAGTAGTGCACTGTTATTAGGCATGTCATGCTTATTGGTTAATAGAGATTGTCTATCACATGAATGTTGTACTAAAGAAATATACCAAGAATGATCATGATTGATCACATCCTTTGCTCTGTTCTTCTAGACAAAGCAAAAGTTAATCAGATGCTCACATTGATTGAAATCTTCATTTCAAAGGTTTTCATAAATCAACTATCACAACTCGGTATTGGAATAAATTGACGCATTTCAAAGATTTAAGCCAATTAATCACAAATTAAGAGACCCCTTAGGAGATCAATACAGGTTTGCTAAAATGTTTGTTCTATCCAAATTTTTCACACGGCCAAAAGTAGACTATGTACATCAGATGTAATTCTCTAGGTCTAGTGTATCCTTATTCAGGAAGATAAAAAATTAATTGTATGAGGAATTTTCATAACCATCACTAACTCAAATCTTGCCCTGATATTCATGGTTAGGGTAAAATTTGTGGAGTCAACTATGCAGCATTTAAGAAACAAACTGTAAATAACATATAGTTTAGTGATGTATTTGTTCCCTTTACACCCTTTGCTTCTCCTCAACATTTCTTTTAAATCATACATTAATCTCACTGCTAAAACATAACTCCTCCCAATCAATCAAAATACTGAAAAGATAAGCTTAGTGGAACCGAAAAACAATATCAGCTTTGGAATTTAAGTTTAGATTTTTACATTTGTGGCCTCTCATTTTAAATAAACAAGATGTAAGTACCTAGTGTCAAGCATTCAAGCGGCTTCTGAACAAACTGTCCAAAAAGGTAGAGTGGCTCTTCTAGTGACTTCAATTCCAACGAATTCAGGGCATTGAAAATCTAGCCATAACACACAAAAGCTCTTAAAAAGTGAATTTCAAGGAGAGGCAAAAATGCCTTAAGGGGGCTGCAGTCACCTCAATTAAGACAAACCTTCCAGCATTCACTGTAGAATTTGAGAATACCCTCCTTTTCATGGGGAAAGTAACTGGTCAGTTCTTCAACGAATTTATCATATTCTTTGTGCACTCGAACAGAAAGGTTATTCGGTAGATGGAAGTGAACGGTTGTTGGATCAGGCACCACTTCCATCTGACAACCAACTGCTTCCAGCGCTTGTGTTATCAAATTGAGATTACCCTACACAAATTTAACTCACATGATGCTCATGATCCTAGGAAGAATACATTCAACATAAAGAATAATTAGTAGTACCCAAAGCTACTATTGGCTAAGGTATTATTCATGAATTAGCAAAATACAGTTATTTGGAGCTTAATTGATCAAAAACCAAACTTTACATAAATCAATTCATGATCATGGGATTGTCACTGAAAAAGCATCTACCTTTATGCTTTTGATTCCTTAATTTACTTCTCATGCAGTCTTTCTTTACTTTTAAACTAATCAAAAACTAGATGCAGCCATTTTGTTCATTGCCACTAGCTAAGCACAATTAAATTGATAGTATCACAGAATAGTGTGTTTACTTATTAATAGGCCCAATAACAAAAACAAGAAGTGAGTGCATGGCAACCAGGGAGAAACAGTAAGTCCCTCTCACAAACAAAGCATCCATATTCCTTACATTCAGCTCAGTGAGCTCACCCCAAATGTTCAACACCATCCATATCTCAACATATCACTAATGAAATTAAAGTAAATGGTAACACAAAAATAATCACATGCACCCAAAATAAATAAATAACTGACCTTATCACTGAAACCAAACATGACAGAAGAGCCCACATCAAAAGTATACCCATCTCTCTGGTAAAACCCAGAGCTTCCACCAGGTATCACATACTTCTCCAAAACCAAAACTCTGGCACCCTTCACTGCCAGCTGTGTCCCTGCAACCAACCCTCCAATCCCAGACCCTATAACAATTGCATCAAACTCTTCACCCTTACCCTTCACTCCCCTCTCCACCACTTCTTCTTCTTCTACTCCCAGCGTTGACTTTGACCGCACCGCCAACACCCCTTTTCTCCTGCGGGCATTGGAGCAACACCCAGATGGAAATTCACTCCCTCCATGGTTCCCAAAGGCTAAAGATTGAAACTTTGGCTGAAAGTTGGGGATTTGAGAAGCAGCCCGTGTTGGGAAATGATGGGGAGTGTGGGAAAAGGTGTGTTCAGAAAGGGAGAGGAAACAGGAATTGAGCATTTTTTTTATGTTCTGGTGGAGGTGTGACAAATTGGCATTGGCATAGAGGGATGGGGAAATGTTTTGTAATGGTGTTGTTGGTTTGTGTTGTGTGGATTCCACTCGTAAAATTGATTCCTGCCGGAGAGAAAGACAGATAACGTTGTTTGTTTTTGTTGTTTGTTGATCCAAACCGGGAGATTATTAAATTTAATAAATTCAAAATGAGAAAAAAAAATCATTTAATTCTTATGAATATTTAATATTTAATTTATTTAAATAGAGGAGTGATCAAATTATACCAATATAACTTAAACAATTATTACATCATATATATATATATATATATATATATATATATATATATATATTCAACTACAATTTAAAATTACTAGTGAGTATAATTTTGCAACAAAATTTGTATTAAAATGTGTGTAACTTTAAGTGTTGTTGTAAACACATCTTAAATCTAATTGTTCAATAAGGATTGAAGGTAACTACTCGTGCTTTCGATAATTAGGGAAAACATTAAATATGTGAGAGGTTCAGAGAATAGAATGATCAAATTCAAATAATGCATTGAAAAAATTGGTGACATTGATGCATCAAGTGGGTTTTGTCTATATGTTCCTACAAGATGGAACTCAACTTAATTGATGCTTCAAAGTGCTTTTAAATATCAATGTGTTTTTGGAAGCTTGCATTTAGTTGATGAAAATTAAAATTATTGAAGAATGGAAAATAGCAAAAAAGATGTATAGATTCTTGTTGCCATTTTATTATATTACCATTTTGATTTTTGGCACAAGTTATCCTACTTCTAACTTGTATTTCATACAAGTTTGAAAAATCCAATGTCTTTTAATGGAAAGCATAAAAGATGAGGATGAAGTTATAAAGAATATGACTGAAATGATAGTGAAATTTGAGAATATTAGGATGAGTATAGTATTGTGCTTGCATTTGGTGTAATTTTGACCTAAGGATGAAGTTGCAAATAGGGGTGTTCATCCATTGATCCAAATCGAATTAAACCACATGGATCGAATCTAAAAATTGATAACCAAATTTATCAAAAACAAAAAAAAAAACTACATTTTTTAATTTGATTGGATCGATTTTTGGTTCACCTATAGAGAACCGAACCAAATTGATTCAAACCAAACCGATGTATACATATACATTACAGGTATTGACTTTAAAATTGCCCTAATGTCCCTTACTAAAATGGTGTTTTTCTTTTGCACCCTTTACCCTAATATAACTTTCACAGTTTGAGACTTACATTAACCCTAGAATAGAAACCCTTGTCACCTCTTCTCGCGTCTCCCATCCTCCCCTTGCGAAACCCTCACCTCATCCTCTCACATCTTCTCTTTTCCCTCACGTCTTGTTGTCTCCTCTTCAGTCCTCCCACGCGCCTTTTCTACCTCGTTGTGTTCCTCCTTAGACAGTGAGACCCTCAGCTTCTCTCACCTACCTTTCTTTGTTGTTGAACATAGGTTAGTCTCTTATCTATATCATTTTATAATTTGCAAAAGAATCATAAAATATAGGTAGAACTTAAAATAAAAGGATATTTTAGTGTTTCTATTCAATGTTAACTATTAATTTTGTTTTATACTAAACAACAAAACTTGAAGCTAGCTTGGTGGTTTTATTCAGTGTTGTGTGAGCCATTTTGCTAAAAATGTTTGAGGTAAGTTTTGAGCCTATTTAATGGAATTTTAATTTGAGATCATTATTTAATAAACTTTTAATTTTCTTGTTTTTGGCATGCAAACAAAAAATACTAAAAATGTTGAGATAGTGACTGAAATACCTGAAGCTAATGGGAAAAACAACACTCTAAACAGGACAAAAAAGCCCAAGAATGACAACAAGAGGAAGGGTGAAGAGACTTTAACTAAAGAAGATGATAGAGGTAAGAGGAAACAAACTAAACCTAGATCTTGGGTATGGGATCATTTTTCTAAAGTTGTTGGTCCTAGGTCAAAATCCCTTAAAGGTAAATGTAATTGGTGTAATGCAAGTTATGCATGTGATACACATAAAAATGGAACAAGTAATTTGAAGAATCACTTGTTGAAAAAGTGCAAAAAAATTCTAAAAGCTACAAATCCGAGTCAAACAATTCTTAGTTTCCAATAACTAAAAAAGGAAGATGGGAAAGGATTGGAACTACTTTTATTACGGTTTGCATTTGATATTGAAGCATGTAAACAAGCTCTTGTTAGGATGATCATTGTAGATGAGTTGTCATTCAAGTTTGTTGAGGGGGAGGGATTTTGGTATTTCATGAGTATTTTGCAACCCAAGTTCTTAATTCCTAGAAGGATCACTGTGGCTAGGGATTTTTGGAATCTTTACTCCCATGAAAAGAACAACCTAAAAAAAATATGCTTAGTCGATTCGATCAACCTCAAATGTTCAATCTAGTCAAAGTGCTGGGACATCTACTTCTAGGGGAACAAAGTGTAAAGCACCAACGATAAATGTTCTTAATGCACAGTTGGAAAAACTTACAAGTCTAGGCCAAGTGTGTCAGCAACTTACTGGTGGAAATACTTTGGTTGAAAAATGCACTGAGCTCACAGAAAGACAATTGGGTCTTATTGAGCACCAAGTGGTGGCTTTTGAAAGGTGTAATGACATTATGATTGAACAAGTGAACATCCTTAGGCAAAGCGATAGGATTGAGTATACTGGGACATATGTGTGGGACTTGGTGGTCAGTATGAATTTAGAAGATGAAAGCTATGCATATCTTGCTTATAGACATTTGTGCAAGAATCATTCCGAAGTTAATATCTTATTAGGGATGCCCCTTCAAATGTGACACACTCATTTGCATGACATTATGAGTGAGGCATGACTTATATGAGTGATGAAAATTTCATTGACTCCTTTTTTTTATGAGCTCTATATATGTGTGTTATGAATTCAACAAAGACTTGTATGTGTCATTTGTCTTTATTTGGCATGAACTCAATTGAAATGTAATGTGTTTTGTGAAGAACTGTGTGTAGGGTGATGCTAAGACAATATGTAATGTTATTATGATACTACATAATGTTATTAATTTTATTTTCTTCATATATATTATGCAATATGAATTACAAACTGAATATTGGTTTGTATTGTAATGTCCGTTGTTGGTTGATAAATGTATTATTTATGGAATATTGTTGATATTGTTGATTTTATTGTAGGATTGAAAAATGACCTCTTCTTCAAAGCCAAAAAGAGCCAAAAATGGAAAGGAAAAAAGAAAACAAAAAGCAAAAATCACCAGAAATAGAAGAAGATGAACCTAAACCAACTTTTAATGTGGCATACATGTTGAATCATACTAGGTATTCCAGCAAGACAACCAGATGATACTTTATTCTGATTATTTTTCCTTAAGAGATATTGTGCAACTGAAGATAATGGATATGACCATCTTTGAAAGAAGTGGTCTTCAATTTGTGCAAATACCACGGCAGGGGGTTCACAACTTTGTCTTCATTGATACTGATTTGATGAAAGTTTTCTATTCCAACCTAACAATTTGGGATAATGGGGATTTGCATTATGAGGTTTTTAGAACAAGAATACAAGTAAAACTTCATGATTGGTGCAACCTAACATGAATTTTAGGGACATAAGAGAACAAATATTAGTGCATGACAGTTAAAGACAGACTCTTACATTATGTATTGGTGCACATATTAATGCCACGAGGGAGTAACTATGCACAACTAATGCAGGATGACTTTTTTCTATTGTGGGCTATGAAGTAAGGCATCCAAATTAATTGTCCACACCTCATTTGTCAACACATGATGAAGTGCAAGGATAATGGTATGCCACTTCCATACGTTGTACTCATAACAAAGATATTTGAATTCAATCGCATTCCTCTTACTGGGGAGAATGAGACCGTGCCTGGTTGGCCTATGAAAGTACCCTTAGAAGATTAAAGGTCATCCAAGTTGATGGAGTGTGGCAACATGCTCACCAAAACATGCCACATGTAGAGGAGGAAGCTGGATTACAGGCCAGTGAACAAGCTGAAGGTGGTCAAGCTGAGGCGTTCCAAGTGCACCCCAATAATGATATGTTAACTCAACTCTTGAGTAGTATGCAAGGTTTACAACAAGGATTTCAGGAGTTAACTGTTGGTGTTCGTGACTTTTCAGAAAGGGTTGACAATAGGTTTAATGCTTGATCAGTGGCGTGAAGATTTTGACAAATGACTCGAAGATCTTCATCAATTCTACCAACAAGGCCCACCTCATTAGACAATACTTGTGGAATTACTATGTTTGTGTTAGACTATTTTAGAATATGTTTGTTTAAGTTTCTTTAACTTATTCTTGAGACTATTTCATGTGGTGTTTGTTTAAGTTTCTTGAAGTTGTGGTTGAGGCTATTAATATGTTGGCATTATCTTACTTTATATGATGTTTGTAAGGTTTGGTGTTGAACTTGTGAAATTATTATGTTGGCACAATACTACTTGGATTATGAATGTAAGTCAATGTTTAAATTGTGATATTAGTGCATCTTATTATCTTGTGAAATTTAGTAACATTACATGTCTGGAAATATCACAAAGAAATAACATGTGTAAGAAGAAAAAAAATGACCACATGTTGGCTTTCAAAATTTTCATATAAAATCAATTAGATGAAAGTAATGTTCAATTATGTTGATAAGACAAGTATATTTGATCTCAGGTTGCTAGGATAATCAATTATCCCCACTGGCTAATCGGTTAGATGCCATTTGAAATAAACATTTTGCTCTTGGGTTGGCCTTATAATTGATTATGCTAATAGCATATAGCATAATCGATTATGATGGCCACTGGAACAAAAAAATTAGCTCATGAGTTGGCCTCACAATTGATTATGCTAATAACATAATTAATTATAATGGTCACTAGATAAAAAAATTTGAATAGTCTCACACATAATTTATTATATAGTCACAATAATCGATTATGTGGAAGCAATTAAATAAGATGTTGGTCTCGGGTTGGCCGGATAATCAATTACGCATGAACCATAATCGATTATCATGGCCACTGGAATGGTGACAATTTGCAGTTAAGGTGCCATATTTGATTATGTTTAATTCATAATCAGTTATGTCTTAGTAATTTTCGGAATTGGTTGCTGGTTCCCTCTAGTTAAGGTATATAATTGATTATGCCAATTGCATAATCGATTATATGCCATTAATTTGAAAGGAAAAAAAAATCATTTTCACATAAAACAGTTACATATATGTGTTTATTTCCTTGGGGGTAAAATGGAAAATAGCTTAATCTTTAAATTTTTATTTTTTTCTTATTTTACCTACCTAACCACTTTAATTCAAATCTTTCATCTCTTTTCTACTCTCTTTCATTTGAAACAAACAATCTTACTTTTCACTCTCTTTCATCCCTTTTCATTCTTTTTTATTCCTACCACTTTCATTCATTTTCATCTCTCTTTACCAAACATAGTGTTAGTGCTAGTAGATACACACCTAGCGTGCTAAGAACAAAAAACTATATAAGAAAGTTCTTTTAGCACTTTGTGCGATTACACGTGCACTTAGTGTGTTATTAACAAAGAGCAACAACTTAAGTAACAAGTCTACGCTTAGTGAGGCCACAACCACGCATAATGAAACACCTACAAAGAGTTTTCATTTGAAATTTATTTGCGCTTGTTGAGGGTTCTCTAAGGTTCCACTTTCAATGTTATAAATTTTTTTATTAACAAACAATCACTTTTAAGCATTTTTTAACTCATTATATTCATTAATTTCTTTAAGGTATTTCTTGGGAAAAGTATCCCATTCATTAAGGGGTAGTTGATCCTTGTATGTAAAATTTTAAGTATTCAAAGTTCCTCTCGCTTAGCACAGCCTAAGTTGTGCTTAGCGCAGCTGAAGTTGTGCTCAGCACGTTATCTATTACAAGTTCATTAATCTCGTCTATGTGACACTTAGTGCGAGTAGATGCACACTTAGCATGCTAAGAACAAAAAGCTCTATAAGAGAGTTCTTTTAGCACTCTATGCAATTACACGTGTGCTTAGTATGTTACTAACACAGAACAACAACTTAAATAACATGTCTACGCTTAGTGAAGCCACAACCATGCTTAGTGAAACACCTACAAAGAGTTTTCATTTGAAATTTATTTGCACTTATTGAGGGTTCTCTAGGATTCCACTTTCAATGTTATAAAGTCTTTTATTAACAAATAATCACTTTTAAGCAAATTTTAACTTATTATATTCATCAAGTTCTTTAAGGTATTTCTTGGGAAAAGTATCTTATTCATTAAGGGGGTAGTTAATCCTTGTATGTAAAATTTTAACTATTCAAAGTTCCTCCCGCTTAACACAGCCTAAGTTGCGCTTAATGTATCCTAAGTTGCGTTCAGCATGTTATCTATTACAAGTTCATTAATCCCGTTTATGTGACACTTAGTGCGAGTAGATGCACACTTAGTGTGCTAAGAAAAAAGCTATATAAGTTCTTTTAGCACTTTGTGTGATTACACGTGCGCTTAATGTGTTACTAACACAAAACAATAACTTAAATAACATGTCTACACTTAGTAAGGCAACAACCATGCTTAGCGAAATACCTACAAAGAGTTTTCAATTGAAATTTATTTGCACTTATTGAGGGTTCTCTTCGTATAGCGTGTCTTAGTGGGTTATCTACTTTTTAAATTCTAAGTTTTGGTGCTCAGTGTGGCATACCCCACACTTTGCATGACTTCATTGTGTTCATGGGATTTTAGGATTGATTATATGGGTTTAGTCCTCACTTCATGGCACTTAGTGTTCATTATACTATGATTCTTATTATTTTCCATGCTTATACCTCACACTTAGCACACATCAATCGTGCTTAGCTAGGAGTGTTCACGGGTACAGGTCACCCACGAATCCAAATTGACCCAAACTAACCCAAACAGTTTGGGTTGGGTATTTAGTGAGTTTGGGTCGAACCTAACACGGATTCTACCGTACACAAGTAAGGTAGGTGTGGCACGATGCGTAAGTTATATGTGACCGTGTGATATGATACTAAAAAAATAGATGGATGGGATGCAATATTTTATGGTGGGAGGTTAAGTTGATAATCATACTTGTTTTGTTTTTCAAAGTAGCCACGTGGATTTAATCATAAAAAAAAAACCTACCAACTGTTGCCACGTGGTTACCCACGTCTGGTCATTTTTAAAAAAAGCAAGAGAGAGAAACGAAATGTTGCCATTTTCCATTTCCGGTGAGAACATTCGTCGTCAGAGGCAGCCGCAGGTGACAAAGAGTGAAGCCTTGATCGATAGTGTTTTATTTTTTCTCTATGATGTTCTTCAAACAAAAATGCAGTCCTCTTCCACACATCTCAGAGTACAAACCTACTCCTAACCAAGGTTTTAAACGTTTCGCATCTCAGTACACTCCTTCCTCTTCCGCACTCTCTTCACCCAACGTTGTTTCAAATCGGAGTCCCATTGTCGAGGCCCAAAACGACGTTGTTGCACTCCTACTACCCGTCAGATCTGATGATGTTGATGGTGAAAGATAAAGCTTCAATTTTTAAAGTGGATTGGTGATAAAGCTTCGATTTTTTAAAAATGGGTTTGCCTTGTTCGTTGCCGAAGAGGCCATGGTGGACTTGCCGGAGTGAAAATAAAGAGTGTCGTGTGTTCTTGCTTTGGTTACACAACTCTTGTTCTTGCTTTGATTTTGATTGTCCGTTATTTTCCGTGGCGAGAATCTACATGCACGATGCGTAAATAATTAAAATCGGCATTCACTTGTGGCAGCCTCCGACCACGAATCTCCCCATCGGAAATGGACAACGGCGGTGACATCACTTCGTTTATCTCTCTCCTTTTTTTTAAAACCAGTCAAACCCCAATCGTGTCTACCCACGTGGGAAAAGCTATTTCCTTTTTTATTTCTAAATTCACGGAATGATTATCAACTTAACACTTAACTAACCCCCATGGAAAGATGCTACATCCCTTCCATCCATTATTTTTACATTAGATCGCATGGTCCTAAATAACTTACACACCATGCCATACCTGTCCTACTTACGCACGGTAGAATCCGTCAGAACCCAATCCAACCCATTCAAACTTGTTGACTTTTGGGTGGGTCATGAGTTTTGATTTCTGAACCCGTTGACCCAACACATGAACTCGTTGTTTAATATTAAATTATTATTGTTATTTTTATATATAATATATATAATATATTTTTAAATTAAAAAAATCAATATGGTTTGATGATTTGGTAAAAGATTGAAAGTTTTAAAATGAATGTAATTGAGGGTGGGGCACACACATTATGAGTAAAACTGTAACAGGGATGGGGTCATAAGATTTTATGTATTTGCATTTGTGTTATCTTTTTTTTATTAGCTTATAAATTTGGGTGGAGGATGTATACCCCCATCCAGTTGTACATCATTGGTTTTTGTGTTGAATTCAAATGCATTTTAGTAAAATTTTTGCTTCTAAAAAAAGATTGGATTTTAAAAAATAATAAACAAATTTAAATGTTTTGACTTGTTGACCCAACCCGTTTGTGAACGGATTGATTTGGGTTAAGTTTTACAAAAAAATTCAAAAAATTGACCAAACTCAACCTGTTCAAATTTGATTGGGTTTGGCCAAACCCAACCTGTGAACACCTCTACGCTTAGCACAATTCATGTGTTCATAAGTTCTATGATTCACACTTAGCATGCATTAATTCGTCGTGCTTGACGCATATCCAACAAAAAACCTAGATTATGATATGCCCTTAGTGCACATTTGTCGCCTTTAGCGCAAAAGCTTGAACAATACTACTAAAAAACATGATTTTTCATATTTCTAAATATATACAGCATATAAATCACTCCTAATAACCTAGAACATTATCATATATGCATATAAACTAATTTTGATAATAAAAAACATCTAACAACAGGGAAAACTAAGAGGCCGTTTAGGGTGGTTGCCAGTTGTAAGTTTTTAGTTTTGAAATTGAAATTTGGAAACAAAACCTGTTTGGGTAAAAAGGGGGTTGAAATGGTTTTTAAACAATTTCCAAAACCATTTTAACGTACATTACAAAACAAAAAAAAAATAGTTTTCTTATTTTCGTTTTGTTTTTAGAAGCCCTGATAGTTCCCTTCTTTCTTCAACTTCCATTGTGCCGGTACTAATATTCTCACCTTCTCTATTGGTTCTGTATCACCTCTGTGGGTTCTCTATGTTGTAGCCGCTCGTCGTCCTTTGCGTCGCCTTCATGGGTTCTCTCTGTTATAGCCACTGTTTTCTCTGTTGTAACCTCTCGTCGTCCTTTGTGTCGCCTTCGTGGATTCTCTTTGTTGCCTCCATGAGTTCTCTCTGTTGTCGCCGCTCGTCGCCCTTTGTACTGTTCTTTGCTCTAAAGTCCCTCAACCATAGGTTTGTCTTTCCTTCTCTCTCTCCCTCTCTCTCCCTCTCGCTATCTAGCTATTTTTGTATGTGTGTGAAATTAGGGAAGACCAGGAAACTTTTTTAGGTGGAGGGGAGTAGATTTGGGGGATATTGATTGATGAAAGGGAATTTTTTCTGCCAGTTGATGAAAGGGGACCCAATCCTTGTTTGTGCATGTTTGCTTACTTGATTGGGTGTCAATGAAAAATATTTTTCATTGTAAATCTTGTTAGAAATTGTTATTGACAATTTATTTGATTATTGAATTTGTGCTGAGTTGAAATTATCCTTGCTAATTGGTTTAAAGTTTGGAAATGTACTCCTATTATATTTGCCTGGTATATTTTAGTTTTACAACAAAGGAAAAAAAAGGAACGATTTTTTTTTGCAAAGGTACCGAAACAAAACACAATAAACATTCTGTTCCGTTCTATACAAAACCAAACCCATCGATTCTATATCTAGTGCCGGCCAACAGATGTGCCCGGGAGATTCAAATGAAAAATTATTTATTTTGTGAATGTGCTTGATGAGAATTTTTGATAATGTGTTGGTTTAGAGTTATGTGGGTATAAGTTGGCTACTGCTATGAAATAATATCTTGAATAATAATATCCCAAACCATTAAGTAATTTCATTTTGAGGTAATTGCCTTCATAATTTATTGAACAATTGATATCTTCAAAAGATCCCGTGCCCCTGCTATGAGATTTGATCTTTGTCAAATGATATCTTATGCTAATTGCCTTCATGGATATAGAAGACCCCATGTCATGCATTGAATTTGATGTTGTGTTCAATAAAAAATTTTAATTGCATCATAATTGAGAATGACATTGATATTTAATTGACTTGAAGTATAATGACAATGACCATCAAAGTTAGTATATGAAAATTTTCCTTATGTTGCCTATGTTATGGCTTCTTTTTAATGTTTTTAAGTTTGGAATTTTTTTTATGCATTGATTACTTATTCTAATTCACATAGTCAATCTTTTATATATATATATATATATATATATATATATATATATATATTTATATGAGATATTTTAATCTTACATGTATTATTGATAGTATGGGCTAAAATATTATTATATGAATTATAGTTATGATTGAAGTTAATATGTTAATTAGATTTACTTTACAATTGGTTAGATGGAAAATAATGAAGATATTAAATATGAGGTTGTTGAAATTATAGGATCTAAAAAGGATATATGGTCTTCAAATGTTGAATCCTATTTTATAAGTTTAATGGAGGGGGAGGTTATGAAGGGTAATAGACAAACCACTACTCTTACAAAAGGTGCATGAAGGTATATTAAGGAAGAACTAAAAAAGAAATTTGGCAAGGAATACACACTTGACCAGTTTAAGAACAAATTAAATCAATTGAGAGGAAGATGGAAGGATTTTACTACATTGCTGAAAACGGAGACTGGACTAGGATACAATTCAAGTACTGGACAAATTACCGCCACATATGATCAATGGAAAAAATTATGTGAGGTATGTTTCAATTTTTTCCTTAGCATTATTAGTTTTTTACTAACATATTTTCTTTTTTTACAAAATATTAATAACCTAACTTATGTCTTTTTACAGAAGTATAAATTTGTAAAGCAGTTTAAAAAGAAAGGTTGCTTGCATTATGATAAGTTATGCATTATTTTTTGGGACACAACTGTTTCCGGTGCAAATCAACATCCTTCTACCAAAAGCCCTTCAATTAGTGATGATGATGATAGCGAAGGAAACAATAATCTTGATCAAGAGGAAGATAGTCATCAATAAAAAAGGAGCAAATGTTAGTAAGGATAAAAAGAAAAGGAAAGCAAGAGAAAGTTGAGGAATGTATGTCATCACAAGTCAATCCATCAGATATTCATTGAATGGGTGTATTTCGAGATCAATTGGCTCAAAGATTGTGGAATGCAACTAATAGGAATAGGAATTAGAAAAAAAAAAGATGAATTGTTGACTTATTTGTATTATTATATTTTGTCTTTATTATTATTGTTCATGTAATTTTTGCTAAATAGGAACTAAAACAACTATGGAATTATTATTATTATTATTCATGTAATTTTTGTTTAAAAGAAATTAAAAAATATATGATTTATTTTTGCTTAAAAAATAGGAACTAAAAAAATATATGAAATAATTGTTGTTGCTGTCAAAAGATTGTTTAAAAATTATAAATTTGACAACAATGTTTAAAATTGAAAACAAAAAAAAATTGAAACTAAAATCTAAAAACTGAAAATTGGTTTTGATTTTTAAAAATTTCAAAACTGAAAACTAAAAACTGAAAACCACCCCCAAATAGGGCCTAAATTTTGCATTCCACATCAATCTAGCATAAAATATCTAAACTTGACAACAAATTAATCTTACACAACAACTAGTTGATCTAACATGTTCTTCATCACTTCTTAGCATCATACAACAGATCTAAACAACTATAACACAAAGTAGTGTAAGTTTCCCTTACTTAGGGATCTTTGAAGTGGTTTTCCAAGCAAGAAGATGAAGAAAAACTTTAACAATGGAGGTTGATCCAAGATCCACAAATCTAGCAATAAGAGAGGAAAAAGGCTTCAAAATTTCAACCAAAGGATCCATTTATAGAGGGATTAGCAAAAGGTAAAACCATGGTATTGAAAGGGTGGTTTTGTGGCGTATCAAATAGGGAATGAATGGTTTAACCATAATCGAGGGAATCTTGTGGGGTTTATGCCATACATTGGTAGTTTTTCTTTTGAATTCCCTTCCACAAATAGTAAGGTAATTAACCATAAATTTTAGGTTACACTTTTACCAAAAATGGTAAGTCAGTGGGTTATTTACCTCAGTCAACATGTTAATTACATAGGAAACATGTCAGTGGCACTTTGATACTGGCTCATGGTACACCTCTACTCGGTCACTTACTCTTTTAGTGTGTTCTTATACTGACAAACACAACTCAAGAAATTTTGGTGGAACTTCTATACCTAAATTGCACCAAAAAATGTGCAACATTAAATTAATCAACTCTTTGTGTGGAAATTAAATTTTTTTCTATTGTAATTATCCTTAATCACTATAAATCACAAAGAAGAAAATCATGGTGTTATAAGAAGGGCGGAGTCTGAAGACAAGAATGGTTTAATTAACTAGAATGAGTTGTGGTAAGAAGTTATTGATAAGAAGAACGAAATCCTAAGATGATACTAAAAGTAAATTAGTATTTAAGAGAATGATTGAAGAGGTGACAAGTGGCGTTAACGATTAAAAAGTGTAGATTCAACCATATGTATGAATGATTCACTAGAGCCCTAGTGAGGATAAAGCCATGAAATATAAATAAAAGTGGTGTCTGGTTAGAAGAGTCTAACCCATCCATAGAGTCCTTAGAATACTCACTAAAACATTATGTCTCATTCATTTAAGTTTATGTTTTTTCAAGATACAAATGTAGGTGCTTGCTAATGGAACTTGGAGTCACGTATAAGAAGGGATAATTTTTATGTATGAGAACTTTAGTTGTGTCTTGTACCTTCTTTTGTGTTTTGTACGACACCTTCGAGTGGTAAATAAATCTTATGAAATATGTATTGTCTATTAAGTTGTACTCTTGTGTAATAATCTTATGAAATATGATGTTTTAAAATTTTCACATTTTTAGATACCTAAGCATATTTATGGTAATACCTTATAGGGTGTCACAAATTGTTGAGTTGATGTTCATAATAAGGTTGTAGGATAAAAGTTTGATAATATTTCTTAAGATTTTAAATTGAGAGTTGTGATGGTTGGATCTAAATGGTGGACTACATGATTATGGTAGTACTTTGGTTAAACACCTTTAGTGGTTTGTGTGTTGATTTGTGGTCTTAGAGCCTAGACACATTGTGATCCATGTGTTGATAGTATAGCCTTAGATCTTGGACACACATTAAATTGAGTTGATCTCCACATAGAGAAAATTTGAAATACAAATCAAAGGAAAATTATAAGGTGTGTGCATTATTGTTGTTTTGTACATCTAAGCATGTGTTGAGCTATTGGATATGAGCAAACACTATGTTGTATGACAGGTGATGGAAATCTAGTCAAGGTTTGTGTTTTTACCATGAGGATATACATACATGTGATGTCACAAAGGGTTAAGGCTATGCATCTTTGAATTGTCATAGTGACTACCCTTGTACGTATTTTCTGATAAAAGCTATGATTGCTCCTATGAATTAGAGTTTTGGAGTGTCCACCAAATGGTTTATGCAGGTGCTATGATTTTTGAGCAAGAAGGTCTTGATGATATTTTACGATGTTAGGGGACACAATCAGTTGATTGCTCAAATATAAAGTTAACTCCATGGAGTAGAGTTGGTCTTTTGCATGAATTTTCATCCATGTGCATCGATTTTGTGTGCATTGTTAATTAGTTGATGATATGATTGAAATATTCGTATCTACTACTTTTGCATCAAATTAATAAGAGTAACAATAATGCGCGAATCAATTTTTGCTTCAATGTTTTCATATACTCATTTTCTCTTTCATCTCACTTTCACATTATTATTTTTTCTTCTTTTTTTTTTGATGAGGGGAAGGGGCTTAAAGCCCGAGAGAGAGGTTACAAAGGAGATCCAAAATTAGACCTGCAGACCCCCACATTTGGGGTTAGAAAAGACGGAAAAAACTCAAAAATTCTAACATCCTGGTCAAGAGAAAGACCAAACTTAGCAAAATGATCTGCCTCTAAGTTTACCTCCCTTGGAATAAAATTCCAAGTGACTTCAATAGCTTGCCTAGCCAAATTAGAAATAGCCTCCACAGTTTGAGACACCACATGAGAGGGATCACAGCCTTTTGACAAGAGGGATATAGTAGAGAGAGAGTCTGAGAAAACTGCTATACGGGGAAATCCTTTAGCCAAAGCCAATCTAAGTCCATGAAAAATGGCCCAACATTCCGCCTGAAGAATAGAGCATATGTCTAAAGCCTTAGAGAATCCAATGATAAAATTCCCCAAGTGGTCAGTGATGCAACCACCACAGGCTGCTTTGGGACCCATATTAGAAAACGCCCCATCACAACAAACCTTCACCCAGCCTTCCAGAACATTAAACACAGGACTCCGGGTAGAAATAGTCTTCTGACGAATATCATAGATATCCTTAACTTGATGCTGGGCTCTAAGAATAACAACAACCAGTTGATCCTTTCTAAGTAAAAGAGAAGAATTGAGAGCCCATTTGTTGGAGAAAATAAAATCATTTCTTCTCCTCCAAACCAAATCAAGAATGACTCCAAAAACAATATTCCAATTGTCAATTGTAAAAATATGAGCATCAATATTCATGCAAACCCAATCAAGAATATTCCTTGAAAAGAACAAAGTCCATTTTGAGGGATGTATAATACTGCTCCAGAGTTGATAGGTAGGGGGGCAATCTCTTAACACATGAAGAGAGGTTTCCTGAGATAGTTTGCAAACTGGACAAAGATCAGTGGATGACATGCATCGAACCCTCCTTTGAACATTTGTCAAGAGAGCATTGTTAGCAGTCTTCCACAAAAGAGTACGAATCCTTTCCGGGCCAGGCCAAAGCCAAATTAGCTTGAAAACACGGTGACCACAAGAACTAATCTCCTCCCCTTGCAGAGTCTGATAAGCAGATTTAAGCGAAAAAGATCCATCCCGAGAGGGCATCCACATAATTGAGTCTGGTTCGCAATCAGGATGAGGAGGAGACATTTTCTGAATCTCCACACAAACGTTAGGAGGAAGAACAGTAAAGAGAAGAGGAAGGTTCCAAGAACTATGATCAGTGACAAAATCCCCAACCTTCCAATCAAGGATATCTTCTAGAGGGGCAATAGCTTTGTCTAGGAGAACTCCAACCGAAGGAACCCAATTATCCTTCCAAAAGAGGGCTTGATCACCAAACCCAATCCTCCAACCCACGTGCTTAAGAAACACCTCCCAGATATTCATAATACCTCTCCAACAATTTGAGCAGTCCTTCCTTTTAACTATGGAAGGAATGGGAGAGTCCCCACACTTGTATTTTGCTCGGAGAACCTGAACCCACAGGTCAGACCTCTTCGTACAAAGCTCCCACCCCAACTTGAGCATAAAAGACTCATTCACTCTTCTAGTAGGGTGAAGAGCGAGACCACCATTTTCCTTGGGGAGACAAAGCTTTTTCCAGGCCATAAGATGAACCTCCTTACGGCTAGTAGAACCACCCCACAGAAACCGTCTACTTAACTTATCCAGGTCATCACACAACGACCTATGGATATAAGAGGATTGCATAACGTAAGAAGCAAGAGCCCCAAGAACAGATTTTGTTAAAGTGAGTCTTCCTGCCAGAGAAAGAGTTCGGGCCTTCAAAGCACTAAGTCTACCATTCGCCCTGTCTAAAACTTCAGAAAAGGTGGACCTAGTGACCCTCGTATGGAAAATATTCACACCCAAATATTTTCCCAAGTTGTCAGTCCTTTGATAACCCAAGGTGTCACTAATGTCCCTTCTTTTTTGCCAGTTAACATTTTCTGAGAAGAAAACTCGAGTTTTATTAACGTTAACACATTGACCCGAGCTGCTACAGAAAGAATCCAAGCATTCTCTTATAATATGGACTTGCTGTAAGGAGGCCTCCGAGAACAAAATGAGGTCATCAGCGAAAGCTAGATGAGACAAAGGGGGAGCACTTCTACCGATACAGATAGGTCTCCAACTCTTTTGTTTAACTTTCAGCTCAATGAGTTGAGACAGCCGCTCAATACACAAAACAAACAAATAAGGGGAGATAGGATCTCCTTGGCGAAGACCCCGAGAAGGAGAAAACGGCTCCAAAGCCTCACCATTCCAGAGGACTTGCATGGATGAAGAGGACATACAATGCCAAATAATATCCACTAGATGCTCAGGCAAACCAACTTCAAGAAGAGTTTCTCTAACAAACTCCCAATACAAACGGTCATAGGCCTTTTCAAGGTCTATTTAAATGGCCATCCAACCAATATTTCCTCTCTTCTTCTTCATGGAGTGCACCACCTCTTGGGTGATGATGATATTGTCCCTACTCTGGCGGTGGGGGACGAAACTGCACTGAGTTGGGCTAATAAGATACTCCATCACTGATTTCAAACGATGCGCAATAATCTTGGTCAAGAGCTTGTAGGACACGTTACATAAGCTAATAGGTCTAAAATGACCAAGATTAGTGGCTGGCTCTTGCTTTGGAATCAAACTAATAAGAGTTTTATTCACGGAAGCAATGCTCGCAGGTTGCTCAAAAAAGCCACGAATAAGCTTGCAAATGGAGTCACCCACAACATTCCATTGATGCTGATAAAAGACTGCCTGGAACCCATCCTCTCCAGGAGCTTTAAAGCTCCCCATGCAAAATAAAGCTTTCTTTATTTCCTCGTCAGAAGCGCTAGAAGATAAGTTGGTCAACTGCTCAACTTTAAGCTTAGGAAAAGAGCCAGTTAAGGGAAACGGAGTATACCCATCATCGAACTTGAAAAGATTTTTGAAAAAGTTAGTAACCAAATCTTCCAAATCCAAACGATTCGAAATCCAGTTTCCCTGCATGTCCTGGAGACTAAGAACATGGTTTTTCTTCCTCCTCACCACCGTAGTGCAGTGGAAAAATCTAGAGTTGCGGTCACCAAAACGAAGCCATCTACACCGGGACTTTTGAAACCATAAAACCTCTTCCCTTAAAAGAATCATCTCTAGTTCACTCCACAATTCGCTTTGCAAATTAGAGAGAAAAGGGTTTAGGCCTTGGTTGTAAGAACGGGATTTGGCAATCCCATTCAGCCTTCGAAGAATAGTCCTTTTCTGCTTCAGGATGTCCCCGAAAACATGCTTATTCCACTCTATGATAGAAGTGCGAAAATCACTAATAGCACTCTCCCAAGGCTCCCGCGAACTCCAATTATTTTTGACAAAATCATTGAAGTTCTCATGAGTAAACCACGCTGCTTGGAACCTAAAAGGCCTTCTACCACAATTATGGCCATCCTCCTCCACCAACTTAAGTAAAAGAGGACAATGGTCAGACTTTAAGGGATGCAAATGATGAACAGTAGCTTTATGGAAGAGAATCCTCCAGTTTTGATTAACCAAAAGCCTGTCCAACCTAGCTTTTTGATTACCCCTGCTCCAAGTAAAAGGGCATCCCACATAGTAAGCGTCAATCAAATCACAAAAGGTCACTGTCTCTTTAAACCTGTCTGAGTCCCTACGAAGGGATTGACAAGGTGAAAACTCCCTTTCATGATCATAGAGAACGGAGTTGAAATCCCCAATCACCCCCCACGCTTCATTTACTCCTAAAGAAATATCTCTTAGATCTTGCCACAACAACCGACGATTTTGGGTCTGAGGGCTACCATACACTGCTGTGCTGTAAGTAACCAAGAGTGAGAGTCTCGGTACTTAACACGCATATGCACATGGTAAAAAGACGATCCCAACACCTGAACCATCCAAGAGTCAGACTTTCACAAAATCCAAAGTCCACCAGCTTGGCCCCTTGACTCAACAATAAAGGAAGAGTCAAAGCCAGCACGAGAAATCACACGTTTAGCCTTATCCATATTCGCATGAGTCTCCACTAAAATAACCAAGGAACACTTTTCATTCATAGCAAGATCTTTTAATAAAATGGGGAAAGCTTTACTCCCCGTACCCCTACAATTCCATGATATAATATTCATGGTAAACCAATTGGAGGGATACACGTCTCCATTGACGTGGCATTTCCATAGGAGAACATCTCCTGCCCCATGTTATCTCTATGAGCATTCGAGCCCTCAGCATTATTCATACCAAAGGAATGAATATCCTTTAAGACTGAGTTACTGGTACAAGACGTAAACTCATCCTCAACATAAGGAATAAGTGGGTTAGATTCAACCCCATTTTTCCCTTTATCCTCTCTCTTCAAAAATAAGCCCTCAAGAAAGCTGCCGTGCTGTTTCTCAAGAGCTGTCATATGTCTGACCATCTCCATATCTCTAGCTTTTTCCTTTTCTTTCCCCAAAACATCATTCACTGGAGTCGAGGAAGCCGTAGGCTTCTGACCCATATCCAAACTTGAAAGATTTTTTGGACTTAGCCCTACTTTAGCTCTAGCCATAGCTTTTAAGTTTGGCTTTCTAACGGCTATATGCTGCATTGCAGACTTCCTCGTGCTATTTTTCTGAGGGTTCTTCCCACCCGTCGCACTCCGCACTCTCTCCACGCGCGGCTCAAACTTTTCCTGAGACAAAACAGGCGTTGAAGTTTGCCCGACTCGGTTGCTAAAAAGTTGCTTTTCATCTGACATATTTCCTTGAGAAGCAGGAACAACATTCAAATTTTTCTTTGTCTTATCTGGGATTTCTCTCTCCACCATCTTCATCGGAGTTTCTGGAGACTCTTTCCCTCTCCGACGGTTAGTTCTTTTGACAAGCATCCATGGTCCATATTCAGAACCGTTCTCTAGTGGCCTTTGTTCACCCGAAACCGGCTCCTTCCCACCTTTGGACGAAGATGGGGAGTTATTGATACCTTCCAAATCTCCCTCGACTGAAAAATGAGTATGCATCTCATTTCTTTCCTTATCAGCTTGTACATTCCCCTGGGTACCCACAGGAGGCTGAGCCAAAGGACATTTGTCCTTCTTATGACCATATGTACCACAGTTAAAACAAATAGAATGAAGGCCTTCATATTCAAGAAGGATTGGATGTCCCTTCACCATAATATGGGTCGCAAGTGGCCGGGAGAGGTCCAACTCCACACAAATACGTGCAAATCTTCCCCTAGAATGGATAGAAGTGAGCCTATCCACTTTTAGCATAGTTCCCAAAACACCACCTATCCTGCCAAGAAATCTTGAGTTATACAGTTCGATGGGTAACCGGGGAATCCTTACCCAAACTGCTACTCTTTGAATCTTTTCTGCATTCTCAAGGCAAAAAGGTCGGCAGCGTTGCACAATAGGATAATGATCTGCCACTAGCCATGGCCCTTCAAACAGCGCGTGATTATAATCCTCATCAGATGAGAACTTTACCAAGTAATAATCTTCCGGCATGTCAATAATGGAGATAGGTCCTCCTTTGGTCCAACACCTCTGGAGTTTATTCTCCAAAACTCGAAAGTTCACCTTCTTCCCTAGCACTTTAACAACCAGAGTTTTCTTCCATGGTTCAGACCAGTTTTGCCACTCTTCTGCAGAAATAGGCACCACTGGACATCTTTCATAAGGTTTTTGGATGACTTCTGGCTCCTTATACCATCTGTTCTCCACGAGTTCCTCATCAGAGGATTCACCAGGGGCTACATCCTCTAACTGAGTACTGTCTTCGTTGTTAGACAAAAGACTGTCCTTGTAAGAAACACTAGGGACTTTTACCTCTCCTTCTGAAGCATTCATCCTTACATCCGAAAACACCATCTCTTCCTCTCTAACTCTCACTTTCTTCTTACTACGAGCTAGGATATCCAGCTCTTCACTTGATTTTTTTTTCACAGAGCTACTAGGATCAGAATCCCTAACGGAGACACTCATACTTTTTTAGCACTTCAAGAACCAGTAAAAAAAAACATTCAAGTTGCCTAGTTACATATTCAGACCATTTTTCTTCTCATCCCTATGTACATTTCTCATCACATCATCTATCACTTTCTCTCTCTTTATTTTTTTTTTTCCATCTCTTTGTTCCTTTAACCTATACACCTAAAAAATAGGATGTAAATTCATCTATGTCGAATATCATAAAATTTCCTGTGGATTCCAAATGGGTGTTCATATAAATCGTTACCTTTTATTTTTTTTGACTTAATCTTTTTTCTTATATATCCCCCTTGCCCCCGCAAAAGTTTCAGAGTGGTTTTTTTTTATATCGTGAACAATTTGGTAGTTTATACATTTGAGAACCTTTAGAAATATCTAAAAGATGGCAAAATACTATTTAAAAAATTGATTGCCAATATATTCCCCACGAATATGCTATCCATTTGTTTATTGCCAAAAATTCCATCGAATATGCTAATACCTAGCAAAGTTACCTACCATTATCTTTAACTGAAATATGAAAAGGAAAATGGAAGAGAGGCTTTAATTTTAATTATTTTTATTAATATTTAGGTTTAATTGTAGATTTTACCACCCAACTTTCATAATTTTGTAAATTTTATCACCCAAGTTTTTTTTGCGAATTTTACCACTCAACTTTCATAATTTTGCGAATTTTACCATCCAAGTTTTTTTTACGAATTTTATCACCCAACTTTCATCATTTTGCAAATTTTACCATCTAAGTTTTCAATTTTTGCGCATTTTATCACCATGATATTTCACAATTTTTTTTTTGAATTCTTTAACTTTTTTTTGGTAAAATATCAGAGTGGTAAAATGTGCAAAAAATTGAAAACTTGAATGGTAAAATTTACAAAATTAAAACTTGGATGATAAAATTCGTAAAATTATGAAAGTTGGGTGGTAAAATTTGTAATTAAGCCTAATATTTATAGGTACAATTTATTTCCTCGTGTCCATCTTTGGTTTGTTTGCCTTTCCTCGTGTCCATCTTTGGTTTGTTTGCTTGAGGTGACATACTCCCACTCCTGATAATTAATCGAATCCAATCCCATTTGGTAACCCAAATTGAACGGTGGTCCCTTATTTCATTATCTCGTGCCTACTCCATGTGTGTGAAGGACATTCTTTTGGTAAGACATTCATCTATGACGTTTTTGTTCGGTTTCTATATATAAGTTTTAAAATTTTAGTGTTTTTAACCTAACTAATTAAACACAAAGAATCTGTCAAAAAAAAAAAAAATTAAAACAAAGAAAAGGCTACCGTATTAATTTAATTAGGTAATGTTATTTATTTATAAAAAAACACTAAATAATCTCTTACTAATATTTTTTTATTCTTATACTATAATATCAACATATTTCTCATTTAAAATTAAAGTGAAAGATATCATGTTATTATATTTATGCCCTTATTTCATTTATCTAACTTGCTACTATTTTATTTTAAAAATTTATAATTTTACATATTAAACAAAAATAAAATTTTAGAGTATTAGAAAATAAAAATATTACAAAATTAATTATAAAAAATTACCACTTATACTCAGTTAAAAAAAGCTTCTGTGGACTGTGGTACTTTTTATTGTTATAAAAATAATGCCAAATCTTTATCTTAAAATAAAATTATATAAAAACAGTTCTTCAGTACTCGGATTACTTATTTTTTTAGTAATAAGACAAATTTTTACACGAATTGATTACGTAAACAAAACTTATGAACTCTCTGATTAGTGGTATGAGTACATCTCTTATTTTTAAGGAAAAAGGATCTAAGTTTTTTTCTTCTAGTTTAATTATTTTTATTTACTTTTAATATTAAACATCGTTTTCATTTTAATCTATTATTTTTCAAAATTATTATATGTCAATTTAGTAAAAAACATTGCATGTAAGAGATATTCACTATTTTTATTTTATTTTTTATCTTTGCAAAATTAATGCACCACATTGAACAATATAATATTCATTACTTTGATCTTCTTTTTTTTATTTTATTTTTTTAAGTTTTTCTCTTTTTACAAAAAGAATTAAGTTAGACTAAATACACATTCTAAAAAGTTAATAAAAATTAAGATCATTTGGTTTAAGAAAATACTTTCTATTTTTATTTTAAAATTATACAAGAAGTAATAAAAATAGAAAATAAAATAACAATAATAATTTTTTACTATTTTTATATGATTATATAAAAAAAGAAAATAAAGTTATAGTTTTGTAATTAAAAGTGAGAAAAAAAAATAGAACATATTTTTTCAAATCAAATCATTTTTAATTAGTTTAATTTTTATATACTTAAAAAGAAAAATAAATATTTAAAAAAAACTAAATGAGGAACTAGCTTCTCTTCTCTTTTTCTCTCCCCTGTTCTTCTTTTTTCTCCTCACTTTTCTAGTCTCTCCACTTATTCTCTTCTCTCTTTTCTATTTTTGAATTATTTTTAAGATTTTAATGACTATATACTAATAATGCAAAATAATTTTAAATTATTATCCAATTACAAATCACCTTTGTATGACTCTTTAAGGTAATTTGTGATCGAATGACTGTATAAAATTTTTTTACATTGTTAATACATAATCATTTTTCTCTATTTTTAAAGTTGTGAAAAAACTTTCACATTATAAATGTATTTTAATTTAAGAATTTAATTACAATATATTAATTCTATAAAAAAAAATTACAATATACTAAAAGTGTAAAAGTTTTCTATATTAGTATCTAATCACATATTGCTATATTATAATAAACCTATTAACTTTTATAATAACTACATTAAAAATCAGTTTATGAATGATTTCTAATTAATTAACAAACTAAAAATCCACGAGCATTAAATTCTTAATTAAATTCTTGTGTGTTTTTTTTTTTTTTGACTCAATTAAATTCTTGTGTTAAATTTCAGTTTAAAATAATTTTTAAGAACAAAAAAAAGGTGGCGAAAGATACCCATATAAAATACACTGTGATTTAGTTTTGGTTGTGACGTGTGCGTGAGCGTCTACCCCTCACAATCACAGGTACAGAATAAGCGCTAACAGATTTGGATCCATTTCTTCCTTCTCTTCTGTTATATTCTCATCTCTCACTGCAATCCCTTCTTCCTCTTCTATCATAACATTATATTAATTTTAATTTTAGTTATTATAATATAATATAATATAATATATTCACTTCACAATCTCTATTCATTCATTCTCTTACAGGTAATTCTTGTCACCCTCGCCTTCTTCCTTTTCATCTTTTCTCCCAACTAAGTGTTTCCCATTTCCATTTCAACTTTCAAGATAAGCCCACTTTTGGGTAATTGTTTTTATATTTATTTTATTTTATTTCTGAGTAACTTGATGAAACTGTGAGATAGATTGATAGTTGCCACTTCCATCATCATCATCATCATCAGAATTTGTGTTAAATAGAGAGAGCTCATGCACACAAATACATCCATACATACATACATAGTCACTTGTTACTTTATCATTTTGATTTATTTGTTAATTTCTGTTCAGGAATGTGCTGCACAAAATTTTCATACAATAATCTTTCCCTTTTCTCTTTGAATTTCTGTTTGCAGGATTGAATTGGGGATTGAACATCATGGATCGACTAAAATCTTCTCCGCGGCTCATGATTGTTTCGGATCTCGATCACACAATGGTATGTTTCTGTAACTGCCCCCATCTTATTATTTTATTATTCAAAGTTTTAAATTTCAGTTGCGATTTCGTCACAAAATTACGGGCAAATGTGGATGATTTGGCCACAATTGCAGTCGCAGACACCCTAAAAACCTTTGTATTGTAGCCAAAATCACAATTGTGGACCGTTATTTAAAACCTTGTTATTATTATGATTATTGGTGGTGGTGGGGATGGTGGTTGTTGTGATTTGAATGGTTGATATGTTTTGGTTGCAGGTTGATCATCATGACTCTGAGAATAGTTCCCTTTTTAGGTTCAATGCCCTTTGGGAAGCCCATTACCGCCAAGATTCTCTGCTGGTGTTCTCAACTGGGAGGTCACCTACACTCTACAAGCAACTGAGGAAGGAAAAGCCTATGATAACTCCTGATATAGCCATTATGTCTGTGGGGACTGAGATTACTTATGGGAAAACAATGGTGCCTGATGATGGATGGGTTCAGGTTTTGAACCAGAAATGGGATAAGAACATAGTCATCGAGGAAACAAGCAAGTTTCCCGAACTTAAGTGTCAGGTATGGTTTGTAGTTGGTGATGGTGATCACAATGATTTGTTTTTAGATTGTATTCTTTGATTTGGGTGTGTAGTGTGTCTCGTTTGATTCTTTGGTAGTTCTTTTGAGCTAGCATCTTAAATAGTTTGATTCATGACTGATGGAGCAGGCAGAAACAGAACAACGGCCACACAAGGTTAGCTTTTATGTTGAGAAAGACAAGGCTCAGCGTGTGACAGAAGCTCTTTCTAAGGTTTTGGCAGGGCGTGGGGTACGCTATAATACATTTATATTCATTGGTTTCGTTTCATGTAGAGTTTCAATATGTATAGTTTGAGTATGTAATTTGGATTTTTTGACACCTTACTTTTCATGTTTGATATTGTATATAGATCCATAACATTGTGTAATTTTTGGTCAGTTGGATGTAAAAATAATATATAGTGGAGGAATTGATTTGGATGTATTACCAAAAGGTGCTGGCAAAGGTCAAGCTCTTGCCTATCTGCTGAAAAAGTTTGAGACTGAGGGAAAGCCACCTGTTAATACTCTTGTTTGTGGTGATTCTGGAAATGATGCTGAGCTGTTCAGCATTCCAGGAGTTTATGGAGTCATGGTTAGTGGTTTTGCTTGTTTATTGCCATATTTTGCCTTGTTAGTGAAAAATTGAGATCATCTTGCACATTGCATTTGTTTCTGTTCATTGTGCAGGTAAGCAATGCCCAAGAGGAATTGTTGCAGTGGCATGCAGAAAATGCAAAAAATAACCCCAAGATTCTTCATGCCTCAGAGCGTTGTGCATCTGGGATAATACAAGCCATAGGTCATTTCAAGTTAGGCCCAAACCTGTCCCCAAGAGATGTTTCAGACATTGGACAAGAACATGTTGAAAATGCATCTCCAGGTCTTGAAATAGTGAACTTTGGTTTGTTACTTGAAAAGTGGAGGCGTGCAGAAGTTGAGAACTCTGAGCTGTTTATTGCTGGTTTGAAGGCAGCTACTGTATGTCTGATATCCTTTATCTTTACAGATTACCTATGGTGTGTTCTATTTGTGTTTGCAGACTACTGGGTATTTGAAATGTTATTCAAATTAACTCCACTTTACCAAATCATTTTTTTTTTTAAATATGAATTGAAAACTATTATCCTTTTCGCTGCATTATTTCTATATTCACATTTCATGGTCAAGCAAGTTCTGAGATTTACAAACAGGAAATTAAGTAGCGAAATAGAATGAAATTTTTAAGTTTTTATCAATATCTGGGGAGCAATCAATCAATTTGTCCATTGTTTTTACGTGTTTTATGTTTTTTGGTATATTTTCACTTTGCTTTGGTATAATTTTCTATTTCCCCTTTTTCTGAGTACATGTTGTTGATGAAGAATATCTTATTTTGGCATATACTTTTAAAATATCTTCCTTCAATATCATAAGCATATGTGACCATCCTACATTTTCAAATATATTCCACGTTCTTGCTAAACTGTTCAACCATTTCAACAACTTGGAATAAGACATTTCCACAGTTGATTTCCAGGAAATTCTATCATAAGTCATCGGAAAAGCTTCTTTCTCCCTCTCTCTTCCTCTCTTTCTACCTTCCCACCATAATTATTTGTACTTTCCCTTTCTCATTTTCTTGTTTCTTGATTTTTCCAGTGATGCACTTGGACATGACTTTTTTCATTGTCAAGTCTTTATGTAAAGTTTCTTTTTGAGAAATATCTAAATTGTTCTTTCTTTTAACATGCAGCTCCCATCTGGTTTTTATATCCATCCTTCTGGTGCTGACCATAATGTTAAGGAGTATTTAAATATTTTAAGAAAGGTGTATGGTGACAAACAGGGAAAACAGTTCAGGATTTTGGTGGATGATGTATTGGCTACACCGTTAGGTTCAGATACATGGCTAATCAAGTTTGACAAGTGGGAGTTATCTGGTATGAGTTTGCATTACTTTTTGTTGTTTATGCTCTTTTCATTTCCCACCCCTTTATATCTCTCAAAACAAGCAATTGTATATCTTGTTTTTATGAATAGAAAATTTTGCATTGCATATCTTACCTTTTTACCTACTGCTAATTTGCCAACATTGCAGGTGAAGAGCGACAGGGTTGTGTTGTTACTACCATTCTAAGCAAAAAGGTATGTTGTAATGCATCAACATAAACTATTTTTCGTGTTCTGTATCTAATTTTTGCTGAGAAGAATGAAATTGGATTTTCAGGATTCAAATTGGTTCAATTTGGTTCATGTGCACCAGACCTGGCTGGAAAACTCAGGGCAAAGTGAATGGTTAATTTAGTTGGTTCCTATGGCTTATCAAAGTTCCAGAGTGGCTTGTGATACCTTCTGCAATAAATGTAATGTAATCAATCCAATGACAAACTAATTTCTATACCTGAAATTTTTAAAGACCTTCCATCATGTGAAGGTGTCTCATATCATATGTATTTGAAATTTACTGTAAATCTTTTCTGCTCTCGTGAGAATAAAATTTTTAACATCTCGGCTTCATTATAGGTTATTTCAATCTGTTGTAATGTCTGGTTTTTATCCTTTTTTCCTTCCTTTCTGTCGAACGGGATTCATCATTTGCATAATTAATAGAATAATAAAAATCATAATATTCTTCTTCCAATTGAATTAGAAAAATTGTGTGTTCTGTAAATGTTTATATTAAACTTCTATAAAACATGGTGGATTTTGCAGTTTGTGTATTCTGGCTTCTATTTTCTTGTTCGTCTTTGCTTCAAGCTCCCTAAAGTCGAGTGGTTATTCAAATTCCTGAATCATAACTATAATTATTTTTTAATTAAATTTTTCTTATCTTAAACTTTTTAACTATTTATACTTCGAACTTAATTCTCTTTAACTTTTTAATTTTTGTTATCTTAAATCTATGCTATTTTTTTTATTTTTTTACTTAATTTTTTTTTCACTTAATGCCCCGAATACTTGCTAGTGACTTATATGAGCTTAGATAATGAATATGAGACTGAATAAGATGTCAAAACACTAGATTCACAGGGCTCAGATAGCAAGGCAAGCAGACCAAATATTCTATATTGGTGGATTAAAAAAAAAAAAACGTAGGTTATATTCAACTCAATGTTTTTTCAAACACACCCTTCATCTTGGCTCTCTTCCTAGAACGCCATTTTCATTAGCTGCTGGTGCTTTTGGATACCATTCACATATTGCACTATTGGCTATCATTTATTATTATAATAAGTTTAAATGTTTTTCGTTTCCCTTTTCAAAATATGAAATCAAGTAAAAAGCCATGATGTTTAGAGGGAAAAAAAAAACAAAAACAATGTACAAAAAATATAAGGAAAAGAATTGCGAGCATATAATTCCAATTCTTAAGATAGGAGAAATCAAATGAGAATCCTTGTGATATATATATATATATATATATATAAAATCCTTAAATAAACTATAAGTATAATAAGGCTTTGATTCTACATGGAATAAAAACACCTCTTGACTAATGGGTTCATGTTCAATGGACTGCTTTTTTTTTTTTTTTTTGTACGAATAAAAGACAAGTACTAAGAGTTTTACAACAATTGATGTACTCTGCTCAATTAACTGAGTTAGACCTCCTTTGATATAATGGATTTCAATTAACTGAACTAGACTCCTTAGTATAATGGGTTACCTCCCGAAGAAATAAGTATGGTAAACATATTTGTAAGTTCATAAAATAATTTATATTGTAAAAATATAAATTGACGTAATAAAGTATTAAATGTTTTAATTATAATATAATTCATTTTTATTTATATATAATATTAAGCATACGAATATCAAAGGTAATGTGTAGCTTGGTGGTCGACACCCTAATGACATCATTGGTCACGTTCTTACACTGGTCTCATGGTTTCGTGTGCATATAAAACAATTGAAGTAATTTTCTTATATTAGACAAATTCATAGATATACAAGTTTTAGTGGTATCCTGTGCAAGAAAATATAAAGCAAACTTTTTCATTTGTAATCAAAATTTAAATTTCTTTAATTGATATTATATATATTATTTGTAAATCATTATTACATTAATAAAATAATTAAAGTAATTTTTGACAATTTTAAAATTAAAAGTTTAAAATATTTGTACTTTAATATTTTCATTTTTTTAGTATTATTAAGATTATTTTATGTAAATTTTACACATTATTTTTTATTTTTTATAAACATACTTTTTTTTTCATTAGACAACATAACTAATTTTAAATAAAATTAAAGTTTTAAATTCTTTTACCAAACAACTTATGTAGCCGATATGTCAGAGAGAATATTGTCATTTTGAACCATTTTCTAGAAATTGATTTGAACTAGTTTAGCTGAATCTCAATACGTTCTGTTGATTTATACCTAGATCTTCAACCAGTCGAATTGGTCAATCCAATTTTGATAACATTAATATACATGTATTTTTTCGAGAGTCATATGAGATTGATCATTCTACAATATTTTTAACGTATAGAATAGACTGAGAATATTTTTAACAGTACTAAACCTTGACTTCTTCCAAGATCATATGAAAGACCATCCTACAATATTTCATCGTCTATATATAGGATTAATATTTCTGAAAAAGATGAATGACAACAAAAATTTTTAGACATACTGTTTATAATTAAGTGAATATTATTAATTAATTTTAGCTTACTTTCTAAGATAGATATAAACTTTATTTAGTAAAATTATGTAAAAAATATATTACTAGAGCTTTTCTTAAGAAAATGACATTTTAACTTATTGAGAGCAATTTAATTTACTATGAAAATGAAACCCTTGTGATTTTCTCACAATGAGAAAAGTGTGTAAAAATTGAAAAGGGAAAATTACACTAGTCATTGCGAACAAAAGGTGTGCTATGCTCGGCTAAATAAATGGGAAAAAAAATTAATTTAAAGGGCCCAACCGGGTTCGAACCGGTGACCTCTTGATCTGCAGTCAAATGCTCTACCACTGAGCTATGGACCCTGTTTATGTCAATAGTTTCCCATTAAATTACTTGTACAATAATCGTCGTCATGTTGGGAGATTTCTACTCTTAATAAAGAGAAATAAATTTAAATATCCGTATAAATTTAAATAAGTACGAATTATAGATGTCATTTTCTTAAACAAACAGTAACTAATTATTTATTTCTGGCAGAAATCAAGGATAGTATATTAACCAATTAAAAGCGTTCCTCTCTTTTGTATTTCGCACAGTTTAGCATTTTTCTTTTGGAATTGGATTCTCATACGGTTTTATTTTTAAGGTTGTTAGCTTCTGAAGAAGCTTCTCCGCTTCACTGTTTTTTATTCCTATCCTTTTTTTTTTTTTTTTTTCGGTTTCTCTTTTCTTCTTTATTTTTCTCTCAAATCTGATTCGTTTTTTATTCCTTCTTTTTTTCATTTCCTCTCTTGTTCTTCTTTACTTTTCTCTCAACTCTGATTCCTCTTTCTTTTTTTTTTTTTTTTATTCTTTTCCTTCTTTTTCTCTGCCTCTGTCCCTTTTCCGGCAGCAATAATATTATTTTATTGGTAGCGGTGCTGCAACTGGTTAGATTTTGGTATAGATTTTGAGATGAATAAATCAATTTAGCAATTGATTTTTGTCAAAGTCAAGTAAATAAAACTGACAAGAGGAAGATGAAAAATAGATTGTGACAGACACTACTTCAAAATCATTTTGTTACTGAATTGAAGAACATTTCCAAGGTCATATGAAGAATAAAAAACACAACCAACTGCCAATAATAATTATAATTATAAAAGAAAAAAAAACTATTCCCAAGGTCATGAAGAATAAGCAACAGAAATGAGATTTTAACATCATGGTGAAACCAAACTTTCATGGTAAACCAAGCTTTCTTGGCGAGTCTGAAAGTTGCCCCTGATGCTAAGATAATCCAACCTACCATCATTTGAGTTATACAAAACTAATTTGGAAGATGAAGTTTTGAACAGACAAACACCATCTTCTGAAATGCACAAGGGGCGAAGTGATGGACAGAAAAAACAAAGGTCGAGTTCATCGTGACGGCTCATGATTGTTTCCGAAGGCCAATCATCTTCTTCAACAAAGTGAGGGATGATCATCAATTGAGTCCATGAATCTTGAACCCCATACTCTTTCATCAGCCAAACAGCCCAATGAGCTTTCTTAGAGTCATAGAAACAAACACAAAGACAGTTACGCATGACATCTATCACAGGCTTGCAAACATTGCCACTGTCATTAGGCAACAACACTTCGCCGTATGTCTCTGTCCCGAAATCAAAGGAAAGAATCATCCATTGCTTGAAACTTTTAGTTGCTACCCAATTAAGAGCGCCACTCACAAATTTTCCTGGCCACTCAGTGGGATGAGGATTGCTAGGCAAATTCTGAATTTCCGTACTGCAGAAATTTGCACCACTAAAGGTATATATTTTGGTCACAGTTTCACCGAGAAGCCTCATAGTTAATAGCAACTTGTACTTGTCGCTTACTGCATCATAACCAAAACCATGGAAAGTACTAACACCGTCATCGGTTGGGAATCTTTTGGATGTGAATCCGATGGAAGGGTTCCACAGTGTGACATACTGTTGATGAATAGCATACAAACACAGTAAGCCATTGCAGGAACCTAGAATGCGGAACAAGCCTCTCACCGTGAAGGGTCCGGATTTAGCCGGAGTTAATGGGTTTTGGAGTGACTCCAAAGACAATGATACGATTTTGGAGCCACTAATGGAAGAGACTAACCGTTGGTGGGTCATGTTGGGATTGGCCGTTGAGGTACGAAAGTGGTCCTTGGCGAATTGAGGATCGGAGATTAGGGAATTCCATGACTTGCAGACGCACTTGAATCGCAGAAGGGATCTCACCGGAACCCTGAGGAGGATATTCATAATCAGTTCGTTTGGTAAGACCGGCAATGAATGGCACGAAGCGGATTCATTGCTGGTTGGAGAAACAAGTTTCATGGTTGTGGTTTCCAGCATCACCGGTTGAGTACAAAAGATGCAGTTTTGATGGCTGGAAAACGTTGAGAGTAGGTGAAGACTGAAGAGTATAATACATAGCTAGGAAGAAAAAAGAAAGAATAAAGAGGAAGAAAAAAAAAAAAGATAAGATAAGATAAAATAAATAATGTTATTTGAAATGAAAAATAGAGATAAAAAAAAATGATTTTGACAACCCGTTCCCTAATTCTTAAAGTAAAAAAAAAATTATTTTATCTTATTTTAAAGATAATATAAGACATGATAAAATATTTTGACGGTCATAAAAAAATAAAATAAGATAAGATAAAATATAATAACTATTTTATTTTAATTAGTTATTTGCTATATCAACAGGATATACCATATATAAAACATTTACATTCTTTGCAGTAAAGAAAAAATATTTACATTTTTAAGTATATTTGAAATAAGGGCGCTGTAAAAAAAAAGTATATTTGAAATAAATTCATCTTATATAATTGAAATAGATGTTTGAATTTAAAATCTATCAAATCTTTAAAAAGTCACCTGTATTTGTTTTGTTTAATGAATCCCACGCATGAATTATTTAATGAATGTTAAGCATGAATTTTGAATAACTTTTGTTGCCAAAATTAGTGTTCCACATATAATATGACACCAAATATGAAACCAATCCAAATTGTTTTATACTAAATGTGGTAATTTTGCCAATCTAATTGGAATCCGAAAGTAATGCTGCAGAAGCGGTTCTGCAACTGATTAGTTTTTTGATACAGATTGTCAGATGAGTTGCCTTCTTGATTTAACAATTGAATTTTGTAGGCTAGTAACATGCAAGTAAATAAAATTTGATAAGATGAAGATGAAAAATAGACATGACAGACACTTCTTTTAAATATTTTTCAAAATATTTTTCAAAATATTTTTCTTACTAAATTGAAAAATATTTAAAAGGTCATCAAGAATAAGCAATGCAACAAAACAAGTTTGGGACTCTAGGCATGGTTTTGAGCATAGTTGAGTATAAAGGTGAAGTTTTGAAGACCTTGGCAACGTATTCTCTAGGTGTTAGCATCCTGTAACATCTGGATGGTTACCTCTAATTAATTAAACAAATTATTTATAATTTTAAAAATATTTATTTCACCCAAATTAAAAGTAATTAAAAAAAACATGGCCAAGATTTATTTTATTTATTTTCATGAAGATTAATTTTATAATTATTATGATTATGAAAAAAAGGAAGAGTTAGTATTTTTTTTTTTATCTTTTTGACTCGACAAGAGTGGTCTCCTGCTCCTATGTATCTCTAGGTGTAATGGAGAATGAAGTTATGTAGTTCTTTTTTAAAAAATATTTATGTGCTGGTATTTTTAATTTTTGTTATTGATATTTATGTTTTTTTTTTAAATTTCTAAGATTTTTATTTTTGTAGCAATTTAATTTTGATTTTATAGTGCCAATTTAGAGAGAAATTTTAAAATATCAAATCATCACGGTTTGTGTCCCAAAACTTCATGATTAAGAAGATGTCACATCCAATTAATCATTTTATTATTATTATTATGATTGAAATTGACAAGGGAGAAATTTGAGTATACACCAAGTTGTCACAAGTTATATCCTCAAAATTTTGGAAGGTCAAAAAGATGTCAAATCCAATCAACCTCCTTTTTTATCCTGTCAGTCTCATTTATTTAAATTTGCTAATAACTACTTGTTTACAAATATTTCATTTTAAAACAAAATTATTGTTACTATTTTTTATGAAACACATGTAAAAAAATCTGAGTTGTTTATGAATTTTTTCAATCTATTTCCTACACACGTGAAAAAAAAAAAAGATAACAAAAACATATTCAAATTAATGTTTAATAAAATAACAATAGAACACAGAATAAGAAGAAGAAAAAATCAAGAATCACCTGGCTTCACACGTCACGCACAGGAAATAAACATTTTATGCTTCACATGCCTTCCCTAACCATAAGTAATAACATAACATCAAATATAACAAAAGAAAAAAGGGAACGAAGGCATCAGGTTGCCATGGGTTCTGTGTTGTGTTCAGTTAGAGTGTAGAGAGTTTGAGAGAAGGTGTTGGGACAGGTACTGATCAGTGTGTGCTGTGTGAGAGTGAGGTTGATGTTTCTGGGTGTGAAGGGAAAAAAAAAAATGAAGAATGTGAGAGTGAAGAGAATGATTTGTGAAGAAAGATCAATGAAGGGTGATCTGTGTGTGCCCGGGTTCTGTTGTGTGTTATGTAGTGGTGCCAAAATGAGGTACGAAGTAAGCAATGGACCAAATTCGTATGGTCTCTCACTCTTTGAAATTCGCGTGGAGAGGAGAGGAGTACCAGAGTGACGTGCAGTGCAATGGTGGTGATAAGGCTAAGTTGTTGGAACTAGAATGGTGCGATGCAGGAGACAAGGGAAAAAGAGTGTTGGGAGTATTCTGAAAATGGCAAGATCGTGATCCCTTTTTTTTTTTTTTTTAATTTTGTTGCTTTTCTTTTGTTTGTATATGAACCCCTTTGGTGTATGTAGAAGAAGTAGCTTTTTCTTTTTCTGTTTCTTCATCCTTTTTTTTTGTATTTTTATTATTTAGTTTTTTTATTTTCTATTTTTTCATTTTCTTTTGGCTTAAATATTTTTTAGTCCTTATAATTTAGCGTTTTGTTTTTGTTTTTCGTCCTTGCAATCTTTTTTTTGGTTTTAGTCATTACAAATTATGTTTGTTTTATTTTTCGTCCTTAAAGTGGTTTAGATAACGTTTTTTACTGTTCAAAGCGTTTTTTCACTCTTTAAAGTGCTATCTAAACCACTTTAAGGACGAAAAATAAAACAAACATAATTTGCAAGGATTAAATTTTTTTTTTTTTTGCAAAGATGAAAAAAAAGCATTAATTAAATTGCAATGACTAAAAAAGTATTTAAGCCTTTTCTTTTTCTAGGACTCAGTTTTGCTATTTTTTTTTTTGTACTTTTGCTTTTTATATTTTCTCAACTTTTTTTGCACATTTTTGTGTTTGCCAGACCAAATTGGGTATTCACAACCTTTTAATACGGTTTGACGATAAGGAGAATATTATATTTTAATTAATTGTTTGGTATATTAACAAGATATATAGTATAAAATGTAAAAAAAAAGAGGCTAAATATCATTTTTGGTCATTTATCTTATTTTTTTTTTGTTTAGTTTGATTCCTTATCTTTTAAAAAAATCATTTCAATCCTTTATATTTTAAATTAAAATAGTTCATTTTTGTCCTTACCATCACAATGCTAACGGAAAATGTTAAAAGGGGGTCTTCTTCCCCAAATTCAGAAATTAGGGTTTGTTTTGTTGGTTTTGTCCCAAGTTCACTAGTTAGGGCTCCACAATTGGTTTCCATTCTCCTTCTAAGGAATCTTGTGGCCTCTGTCGCCGTCCCCCACGACGGCCACGAAGAGGGCGAGTAGGATCCACGCGCCGACGTTGTTGATCTTAACGGCCACTATTATGGTCTCGCCAACACATGTTGTGAGGAGCACCAGGATACACGTGTACAGGGATGCACATCATGAGGAGCATAGGGATTCATGTGAAGTCGGCCTCGTCAGTGCTTGGGATGACTTTTCAAAGGATGGCGACGAGAAGGTACTCAAGAAGAAGGAGATGAAGGGGGAAAGAAGGGACCAATTAAGAAAGAAAAGGGTATTTAAAAACAAAGGATCAATTTGGACCTAATTAAATTCATAAAGGACTAATGTGAATAGGTTTTTAAAACATAAAACGACTTTTTATGCCACATCAACACTTCCCATTAAGCCCACTACGGATGTCGCAGCTTTGTGATGGTAAGGACCAAAATGAATAATTTTAAAAACATAAATAACTAAAAATAATTTTTTTAAAAGACAAATGACCAAACTAAACAAAAAAAAAAGCACTTAAGAGACCATTTTACAACTTTTAATAAATAAGGGACCATTTTGCAACTTTTAACAAATAAATGACCAAATTACAACCTAAAATATAGATAAAGGATCATGTGAATAATTTAGCCTATATCATATGCATGTTAGGAACATATTTGAATTTTTAAGATAAATATATATTTGAGATTGGTCTATGATATTCTGTTACATATTGTTAAACAATTCGATTAATATTAAAATTTAAAAACATAAGAGGATATACCAGATAATGTTAGGAGAGTGGAGTTCATCACTTCAAGATAAAAGAGTATTTAAATAAAAGTGAATATGAGGGAGAGTGAACTTAAATTTATAATGAAAACTTTGAATATATAAATTACATTTTAATTAAAATTCATAATAAGTAAACATTTTCGAATAAATAAATTATATTTTAGATTTATAAAATACAATTTATACTATGATATAAGATTATTTTTAAGTATTGATAATTTTTAAAGAAAATATTAAAATTCAATTTAGAAATAAAGATAAAAAAGATTGATTGAAAGAGATAAGAGGTTAATTTTTTTAAAACCCTTTTGTTGAAAAAAAAAACTTCGGGCTGAATCAGAACACTTTTCTAGTGCAAAAGATAACAACCCCAAATTGGGGTCCATGTCTTACTTTGGAGTGATTGAAGAAATCTGGGAGGTTGATTATACTATTTTCAAAGTGCCTGTTTTTAAGTGTAATTGGGTTGATAGCAACACCGGTGTGAAGACTGATGATTTGGGATTCACTTTTGTAGACCTTACAAAGGTTGCTTATAAGGACGAGCCTTTCATCATGGCAGAACAAGCAAAACAAGTGTTTTATGTCGAAGATCCCTGTAATGCAAGGTGGTCAGTGGTTCTACAAGGAAGAACCAGCGGTGTTATTCATGAAAATGATGATTCAACACTTGATATTTGTGAGCCTCCCTCTTTCTACACACGCATGCCTACCATCATTGAAGAAAATGAGGAGGATGGCGTACACGCAAATCGTCATGATCATGATGAAGGCTTATGGGAGAACATTCCTACCTAACCATGTTATATTTAAGTAATGTCTATGTTATTGTATACTTTAATAATTTTGTCAACTTATTTTTTATCTCCATTTACAATTTATAAACTTTGTACAATTGCAAATAACACTTAATTTTTTGTTTGTTTGAACAGGCACATGGGTACACCACCAGGTTCCCCTCATCCTGAGTCATCAGCTCCTTCTGAGTCTACGTCCAGGAGGACTAGACAATCCACACGACTCAAAAAATTCACTGCTACACGCTTGTCTGGGGAGAAGCCACGAGTTGATGTCGATCCTGCAACTGGGAAAGCTTCAGGTCCAAATAGATCACATTTCAGGACCTATTTGGGGATTGCTGCCCGAGACAGGGTTGATATTACATATCAAGATTGGCACCATGTGCCGGAAACTAAGAAGAACATGATTTGGGAGGACATTCTGGTATTTTCAATAAACTCTTTGTGTTATAGTAATTGTATGTATTTAACTTGCATATTATTGTCATTGAATGTTACATATGATTCTCTGTTGAAGGAACAATTTGATATTCCAGAAGCGTCCAAGGCTAGGAGGAAAATTATTTTCCATGTGGGAACAAGATGGAGGCAGTTTAAGGCAGACCTTACAAGGAAATATGCACTTAAAAAAAAGAAGGGTGATGAGGAGGAAGAGGTACATGAGGATGATGATGACATTCCTTGTGTAAAATTTGGCATTGAGAAGGACATGTGGAGGGAATTTAAAGACAGCCGTAATACTTCTGCTTGGCAGGTAAGTTGTGGGCAATGTTTTTTAATTTGTCTATATCAAAATTTGATTAATTATTTTGCTGAAAGTATGTCTTATTATTCACAGAAAATCAGACAGAAGGCTCAAGAAATCCAGAAACATAACAACATGCCACATGTGATGTCTCGTGGGGGTTATCAATGGCTTGAGGAAAACATGATGGCCGAGAAGATGAAGAAAAAACAGGCTGAAGCTGCTGAATCTGGGAGTACAAGTGTAGTTGATCCTCCATCTCCCATTAAACGACATGTGAAGTGGAAGAAGGCCCGTACAAAAAACGTTCTGGGCAGATGACATATGAGGCAGCACAACAAGTTGCTGATAGGATTGTAAGTTATTATGCAGCTTAAAATGTAACTACATATAGTAACAACACAAGTTGACTCCTTTATCTTTTTTTGCTTGTAGGATTCCCTAGAGGAGCAGTGCATACAGGGTACCTTTGTTCCCTATGGACGTCAGGATATACTGACCACTGTAATTGGTCGACCGGAGCACGGTGGTCGTGTTCGTGCTGCTAGAGTTGGTGTGACCATTAACCATTACTTTGGACCACTATCACGTGGCTCGCATACTTCTTCATCCATCACTGCAGAGCTTGTGGCTTCGTTGAAAGAGAGCTTGAAAGAGAGCTTCAGAGAGGAGTTTAAAGAGGAGTTTAAAGAGCAGTTAAAAGAGGAGTTTAAAGATGAGCTAAAGAGAGAATTGTTAATGGAGTTGAGCCAGATGACCTCCCAGCAGCCGCCTGAGCATGTTCACCCATATGTAGCTCCTTCCGGTGCCCGTGTTAGCACGAAGGGGAGTTGTGCTGGTACTGATATTGATCCCTCAGGGGAGGAGCCTGGCACTGACACAACAGCTGATCAGTGTGGCTTCTATGTTGATGAGCAGCCTCCCCGCTTGGTGGCCATTGGGAGAGTTTATCATGGGGCTTCAATCATACACCACACATGTTTGACGGATGATATGGTCAAGGTGGGGGTTGAAGAGGTTCTAGATGCTACTGCTCGAGTCCCTTTACCGACTAATGAGGTTCAATTAGTGGGGGACGCCCTAAACACCTTTATTGCATGGCCGAGTCATCTTGTGAAGCCTGTTTCATGGGAGGTAGCACGGGAGGTAGCTTCTTTAATTGATTTTATTTTTTGGTATAATCAATACAATTGAATAGAATAAATTGTTGACTACAAGTAACTTGTATTTATTAATTGTGTAGGATTGTAAACAGAGACCAAAGGAACCAGTTGAACCTCATGATAGGTCGGTCCCTGATGATGATCCATTATTAAATTTGGTACAGGTTAGCCTGTTACTTTTCAGACATCCTTTCCAGGTGTCGTGGGATGCGAGATTGTTTGGGGTGCATAATGAACAGTTCCCCATCTACATAAATCATAGTGATGTTGGGGAGATATTGAGTGGCAATCAATATCTTAATATCAGTGTTATACAGTTGTGGATGACGTAAGTACATTTTAATTTTAGGTCAATTACCTATTTAATTGTAAGTGATTAACAATTTACATTTATTTGAACAAAAATAGGTTTTTGAATGACTTATGTATGGAATTCGAGCATGGTTCTGTCTATGGACTCCTTGAGCCTCAGAGCATACAGAGATCAGGGAATACGCGAGATCATGCTCAAAATTACATTCAAAGATGGATACATGAATCTCAAAAAGAAGTCTACCTAGGAGCTTACTTAAATAAGTAAGTAAAATTTCATTAATAAATGCATTTAAATAATGATTGCATTGTTACTAATAACTATTTTCCAATGCAGCCAACATTGGCAACTCCTGGTTATTTGTCCTAGGTCCAATGTTGTTGTCTGGTTTTGTTCCCTACACAAGAAGCCCGATGTAGACATCAAAGCCACAGTTATAGGGTACGTTTAAATTTGTAACAAATTGATTGTATCGAACCTATTATACATGAATATCTTGGTCTTACAATTATATTTGCATGTTTCTTTTAACCAGTGCTTTAAAGGGCTTGCAAGGTAACCAACCAAGTAAATCGAAGAAAATTGATTGGATAAATGTAAAAGTAAGTAATTTAACCAATGTTTGAATATCCAAAATGTTTACTTAGTTTTTTTTTTACAATAATTTGTCTTAAACACTATTAAATTTCATATTGAATTTAGTGTAATCTACAAAGCAGAGGCACTGAGTGTGGCTATTATGTCATGCATTGGATGTGGACCATCATCCATGGGGGATTCAGGGATAACTGGGAAACGATAATATATTTGTTTACTTTAACAGGTTTCATTTATTATAACTATTAATATTCGATGTGATTAACTAACATTTGTTTATATATGATGTAGACATTTTGCGATTCTCAACCATTGGAGACAACGACAATTGAAGATATTCGCATTCAGTGGGCACGATACTTTTTGAGAGTTAGAAATGAAGCACTGAACAAATTAGTAGAATGTTAGCTTATTAATGGATTCTATTTGTATACTGGATATATTGCTTAATGTTTGTTTATACATTAATTAGTATTTTATTTATAATAATATAAAGCATAGATAATTGATTATTAATTATACAAATTGCCTGG
This sequence comes from Pueraria montana var. lobata, assembly GCA_026413185.1. Classification (NCBI taxonomy): domain Eukaryota; kingdom Viridiplantae; phylum Streptophyta; class Magnoliopsida; order Fabales; family Fabaceae; genus Pueraria; species Pueraria montana. The sequence goes on from CM048647.1 coordinate 47,211,520, forward strand.
GTCTGGATTTTTCTTTGAAATTACAGGTTTGGTTCAATCTAAAACAGAACGCTAATAAAAAAAAATTGCATAAACAACATCGGTTATGGTAAAAACCGATGTTGTTAGTGCACAAACAACATCGGTTGTCCTAGAACCGATGTTATTTGCGCACAAACAACATCGGTTATGGAAAAAACCGATGTTGGTAGGTGACAAACAACATCGGTTGTCCTAGAACCGATGTTGTTTGCGCATAAACAACATCAGTTCTAGGACAACCGATGTTGTTTGTCACCTAACAACATCGGTTTTTGCCATAACCGATGTTGATTTCAACACATATTTTGACTATTCTGGCACAAACAACATCGGTTTTGGGATAACTGATGTTGTTTGTCACCTAACAACTTCGGTTTTGGCAAAAACCGATGTTGTTTTCAACACATAATTTTCACTATGTGGGCATCCTTTGACATCGGTTGTGCTCCGAACCGATGTTGTATTGTATTTTAACATCGGTTCAAGAACCGATGTTGAAAGTTGTCCACTTTCAACATCGTTCGATACAACATCGGTTAATAACCGATGTTAAAAGCTTAAAATAACTGATGTTAAATGTCTTTTTTGTAGTAGTGCTACTTGAATCTGATCAGACCTTGTGTAAAAAGACTCGATTTCACTCGGAGTCTCGGACCAACGACATGTTGATAATAGAATATACAATATATACAATATATAAAACATTTACATTTTTAATTATATTTTAATTAAATCTTCTTAAATTGAAATATATGTTTTAAAATCAATAAAATCTTTCATAGATATATTGTCATTATTATTAAAAAGTCACATTTATTTGTTTCTTGTCTAATTTTTATTTTTTATTGACTTTAATCTATTTAAATTACATAATTTTAATTAAAATATCATGTTGAATATTAAAGATATAATTTGTAATAAATGATACAATTGTTTCCTTTTTAATATATATAAAGGTTTTTCTTTTTTGGGTAATCATATTATTTATTGGTGTGTAGTATCGTTGTCTAATCTTTGTCGGAGAAATATATAAAAAGACATTTCTTCAACTCTTGTTGTTGTTGCACTCAAAGTTCAGCAGAAGCCTAAGTGCCTAACAACAGAGCCTGAACAAGATAACAAGCATAACAAATTAATCAATGTCATATATATATATATATATATATATATATATATATATACATATATATATATATACATATACCCCTGAAAACTTTGAACCAAAACATTGATGACAATAGCTTTGAATAAATACTGGGCTATGTGTTCTAGTTAAATGCATTGCACAAGGAAAAACTAGCATTCCTAACATTGTCTTCTTGGCAAGGAGGTCTTTGTTAGTGCAGATCTTTTCTATTTTTTGAACAACATGGTCATCAAATGCATTATGCCTCTGTAATCATTGGAAGCCTTTCACCTTGAAAATGTTTCAAGAGCAAGAGACATGAATAAATGCCAATCTAGTGCATCCTATACTTCACCTTAGGGGGCATTTGTTTCATGGATTTGATTATATTCCAGGGAATCATATTCCTGGGAATGCTATTACTAGGAATGTTATTCCCATCAAAAGTGTTTGGTAAATACTTCTAATTCCTGGGAATGTTTTTAAATTTATATTAATTTAAAACAAAAATATTAAATAAATAAATAAATAAGAGGGAAGTGAGAAATTATTTTAAACATTCCCATGGGAATATAAGATTCCCACCCTTTTACATGAGAATAGGAAGATAGAGAAACATGTATAATATGGATTCCTGGGAATGAAGTATGCTCGAGAATATTTTTTGATTAGCTTCTAACAAACATGGGAATATATATTTCCATCTTTACATTTCCGGGAATCCAATGAGATTCCGTGAAACAAACGTCCCCTTATAATTAATTGGAATAAATAACAAGGTCTAAAGAAAACAATTAGATATTTGGTGCAGACTTCAAAACACCTCTGTAAAAAACCAAGTTGCAAGAACCCATGGTAAAAGTTAATGCAAAATAAGATACTGATACAAAAGCAAACATATTTTGAAAATTCAAATTGTAAGAATGACAACGAAGAATGGTGACACAATGAGTATTCGAGGGATTTTTATAAGCAACACACCACCACATGCCAAAAGAAATCATATACATTTTTATCAGCTTAATCAATGAAAAAACCTAAACAATTAACATTTATGAATCCTTTTTTTTCCCTTCAAAATACTGGCCAATTCATATTCTTTCCCATTTAGTGTGCAACGATTGATACTTGGAAAGGATCTTCCTACATGTTCAACTTGGTTTGGGAGCAAGCTTTGAGAGGAAAATCCCAACTTGCAGACACTATCACACGATTGCAACTTCGAAGTGAAATTCTATGTGTTCAACTTGGTTTGAGAGAAAGGATTAAGAGGAAAGATGCAGATGGTGTTCTCCAAATTCCAATTCTCACCTATCACCTTGTTGTTCTTGTTGTTTTCGTACTCTCTCTAAAATAAAAATCAGAAAACTTATTTTTATTGTTTTCAAAATTAGATGAAAACTATTTCAAAATTAGGTGCAATGGGGTTGTTTAACCCCATTTTTACATGTGATAAATTAGATAACCCTGAAGAGAATATATAGATAGGAAGAAAAAAGAAAAAAAGTAAAGAGAAAAAAAAAACGAAAGATGATAAATAATGTGATTCGAAATGAAGTAAAAAGAAAAAAAAATAAGAAGAGAGAGAAATAGTTGTTTTAATTGAAAATCTATCAAATCTTTAAAAGTCACATTTGTTTGATTTTGTAATGGTTCACATGAATTGTTTAATTAATGTTAGGCATGAATTATGAATTACTTTTGTTGCCAAACAGATTGTTAGTGTTGCACATAATATGAAACCAAAGCAAATTGTTTTATATTCACAAAAAAAAAAAAAAAACAGAAAATTGTTTTATACTATTTTTTGTGTGTGTACATTGTCGGTAATGAGTATAGAATTTAAGATCTCAAACATCCAAACTTCCCATCACTAAGCCAACCCTAGTTGGTTAGTTGCCTTCTCGATTTAGCAATTGTTTTTTGTCAAGGCTACAACAGAATTTTAAATTAACAAAGAGATTATCATATAAAAATTACTAACCCATTTATAACTATATAAATTGTATGAAAAAGTCTCTCATCATGAGTGTGTGTTATCATTTATAGTAACTCTTGAGTGGGAGTATTTTGATTGGTAGAGTGATACACAATTTGGAGTGATTACAATTCTTGTAATCATATTTGATATAGTGAAATACTTTTGAGAAGATTTCATGGACATAAATAAGAGGTGTCAAATCATGTTAATTATTTTGTGTTCCATCTAAGATTTTTTGGGCGTGTGTTATTTTTTCCAACAATATATATTTACTGTATTTCAGTAATCAAACCAACAGTAATGGATCTGAATAGCTGCAAGCGAAGAATGTATATTAAGAAGGGAACACTAGGACCAACCCAAGACACTTGAACTTAGCGCAGTCACATTGGCATGTACTACATGTCATAGTTACATTGACATCTGCTACATTTCAAACTAGAAAACAAAAAAGGACAAAAGAACTCAAATAATCTAACTACCAGCAGAGAATTCACGTAGACAGTAATTAATCAATCCTGCCACAGCATCATTCTGGCATAAGGATCAAGGCACGAGAAGTTTTATATGACAGCACATAATCTATATGATTGCGCAAAAGTGGAAACTTGCATACTTTCATAGCCACCCGTGTAAAAACAGAATTGGTCAGTAGAGAGGAATAAAAAATGGGAGAGAGAGGTTAGGGAACAAGTATGGATAGTGTCATGCAAAATGAAAAATATGCACATGAATATATTGTTGTATTTTTTGGTGATATTTCAAAAGTTTAACTTTTGTATTTAATTAAATATAGAATTTTTTTTTGTAAAATAATTTACTATTTATTAAAAACAGTTTCTTTTGTTTGACTTGGTCTTATTGACTTGGTCAATTAGACTAGGTCTCACCTTATCTTTAACTTGGTCTTGGATGGTTTTAGAAACAGACTAGGAATCACCTTATTTTTGACTTGATCTTGGATGGTTTGAGAAACCCTATCTTTTCTTTATAAATACCTATGCTTCAGATGGTTTGATAGAACTCTCTTTTCTTTTTCCACCTTTTGAGTTCTTGGGTTAATCTTACTGAAAACTTGTTAGTTCTGCTGCCCCAATCTATTATTGGAAAGAGTCTGTTAAATCTTGTGGGATTTGCGCTTTACGCGGATAAATCCTTGATGACAGTGTGTCTAACACACGTCTCAGACTTATTTGATTGTGATTTTACACACCATGAACAACATATATACCAAATCATGCAAAATAATCAAATCTGGCATATTTTTCATTTTGCATGACAATGAAACCAATAAGACTGGAAATTCTGCACATGGACATGGTGAAGTTAGTATCAAATAACTAATTGCGTTGTAATTGCCATTTAATGTTCGTCATTTAAGACATTGTCATGGTTGCATTTTTAATCTGTCATTTAGGTTGAATTGACTGATCCAGTTTGTGGTCTAATGTCGATAAGTCAAGATAAATAACAAAAGAAGCACTTAGAAAAAGAAAAAAGCAGCATATTAGGATTTAATAGAGCTGAAGATTACATGGCAAGAAGCTCAAGGTCTCCTCTACCCCCTCCTAGCCATGTTCCAAGCATCATGGTTGAAAATCGATTTTTGTTTTGTTATATACACTGAACAATCGATTATGAACATGAATAATCGATTATTCTAAATGTGGTTACTGTTCATTTCCACGCAATTGAATGCGACCCACACCTTTTTATATCATTCTCCCTCTATTTTTACTCTACCAAACACACTCCATTTCTTATCCTTGTTCAACCAAACCAAGCATTACTGCGTTAGTGATGTAACGACCTAGACCTTTCGTATAAACTTTCTTTCTTAAGGTGTTTATTTATAAAAAAAATGTTATTATGTATTAATCTTCAAAGAGTAAATTTTTATATCTTATAGTCACATGAAACTAATTCTGATTTGTTCATAATGCAGAGAATGCTTTTAATGTGACTGATCCTTATTATCCAATTATATATCCAGTCCCTACGCAACCGATGAGCTGTGTTATCAGTAGATTAGTTTATCGCAAGATGCCATATTATATACAGAGACTTTATGTCATGATATCACCACGAACCAATATTCAAGCTAACAAACCATATCATGATCCCCATGAATCTGAAAAGTTAGCATGCATTATATTTATAATTGCTTAGCAAGAAGTAAACATAAGTTGTAGAAGAAAAAGCTATTTTCAAGGTCATGAAGAATAAGCAACAGAAATGAGATTTTAACATCGTGGTGAAACCAGACTTTCATGGTAAGTCCAAAAGTCGTCCCTAATCCTAAGACATTAAGGCTAGCGTGCACAAGTCACGCAGTTCTTGCACCATGCCCAAGTTTTGTGAGCCATTAAGATATAATAATTAAAAATTCAATGGCTTGCATTTTATTTAGTTAGATGGGTTTTAAATATTATGTAAAAGCTATTTGTTTTTTTAAAATTAATATACGTGGAAAAGAAAACACTGTTGGACCAAGTACGTGGCTTTGTACGAGAGAAATTGAAGATCACGTTGGGCTTCCCCTCGTCGGAACGAACCTTGTTGCTCACAAACCTGGCCGTGCCGTCGGCAGCGCCACGGATCAGATCGTGAGCGACACCGACACTCGCCGATGATGCCTTCATGGCAGAACTCGAAACAGATGAAGAGATCGACCATCAGAAACGCTCTTCGAGTGCAAAAGTCATCCCAAATCGAAACACGCATCGTGGTTCCACTCAGGGTTGCTGCCATAGCCGTTGGGTCTCTGTCAATTTATGTTCTCTACCGTTGCCTTTGTTCCTCCATTAGGCCCCTTTTTGGATCCTCCCTCTTGATGAAGACGAGTGCGTAAAGGGTGAGTTTTTGGAAGAAGTTGAAGGTTCTGAGTAAATGAGTTTCAGATCTATGCATCTGGGTTCGGGTTCCATTGATTTGCTATAGTGTTAGGCTTGATTTACTAATAATGGCGAAACAAAGCAAAGGATTTTGCCACCGCTGCCTCCTCTGCCGATAAAGGCCTTGCCGCCTCCGCCTCCACCAAGGAAACCTGCATCGAAGGCGGAACCTCCGTCATCGCCACCGGCGAAGGAGAGGAGAGTGGCTCCGGCGAAGGAGCGGAGAGTGCTGGAGGTGGTGATGGGAAAAGGTCGGGAGCCACGTACTGCGTTCAACATCTTTCTTTTCCACGTGTATTAATTTTGAAAAATAAATAACTTTTACATATTACTTCAAAATCATCTAATAAAAAAAAATACAAGCCGTTGAATTTTTAATTGGTATATCTTAACGGCTCACAAAACTTGGGCAAGGTGCAAGACCTATGTGACTTGTGCACGCTAGCCTCCGTCTCCTATGACAATCCAACTTATCATCATTTGAGTTATACAGAACTAATTTGGAAGACGAAGTTTTGAACAGAGCAATACCATTTTCTGAAACACACAAGGGGTGAAGTGATGGACACCATATACAAGCGTGGAGTTCATCGTGAGGGAACTTGACTTTTTTCCTTGGCCAATCTTTTTCAACGAAGCGAGGAATGATCATCAATTAAGTCCATGAATCTTGAACCCCATACTCATTCATCAGCCACACAGCCCAATGATCTTTCTTAGAGTCATACAAACAAACAGAAAGACAGTTACGCACGACATCTACCACAGGCGTACAAACGTTGTCATTGTCTTTAGGCAGCAATATTTCATCACATGTCTCGGTCCCCAAATCAAAGGAAAGAATCACCCACTGCTTATCACTTACATCTTGCTTAGCTGCTGTCCAATTAAGAGAGCCACTCACAAATTTTCCTACCCACTCAGTAGGACGAAGATGACTCGGCAAATTGGGAATCATAGTGTAAGAATTTGCACCAAAGGTATATATTTTGGTCACAATTCCACCAAGAACACTCATAGCTAATAGCAACTTGTACAAACGATGCACTTTTGATCGTTGGAAAATGTTGAGAATGTAGGTGAAGAGAATACATAGATAGGAAGAAAAAAGAATAAAAAATAAAAGAAAGATATAATAAAATAATGCGATTCAAAACAGATAGAAATAAAACAAAAAGAGAAAATAAAGAGAGAAAAGAAAGTAGGTGAATGATTTTGGCAACCCATTCCTTAATTCTTTAAGTAAAAAAATATTTTATCTTTATTTTAAAGATAATATGAGATATGGTAAAATATTTTGACACGTCATATAAAAATAAGATATAATATTTTGGCGGTCAAAGATAAGATAAGATACAGTAAAATCAATAATTTACCTTATGTAGTTTAGTTCTTTGCTATATAAGTTATAAAATAATTTCAGCGACCAAACTTGAAATTATAAATATTAGAAAATTTTTAAAACATATGCTATAAGAAAATTAGAAAAAAAAAAAAAAAAAAAAGAGAGGCTAGAAGCATCTTACCTTAGAGAAATAAAATAAAATTAAAAGGTGAAAAGATAAAACATAAAAAAAACAAAAACAATAATAAAAAAAAAAGAGATAGCTCTAGAAAAAGAAGAGAAAAAATATATAAAATTTAAATTTTAAAGCAAAAAAATATCAAACCAAATTTTTTTTAGCATAATAATACTTTTTTCTCTTTTGCGAAAGCCTTCGTTTAAACATTTTAAGTCATCTTAGTAGATGAAACATAGAAAAAAAAACAAAATAATTAGTATCATCATGCAACTGTCAAATATCAAATATTAGAAAAAATTAAAAATACATTCAAGGAAAATGAAAAAAGTTAGAAGATTACATTAGAGAAAAAAGATAAAAAAAAATGAAACTAAAAAACAAAAAATAAACAAATTGAATAACAAAGTCAAATGAGTGTATATCATCTACAATTCAATGTAATTAATATCATGTAAAAAGTTTATTTTATTTTATTTTATTTTGAGTAAAAGAGACTTATATCATTTCATTCATAATCAGGCCGAATAAAAAAAAAAATTTCATTCATAATCAAGGTTTCAATACAAGAAGGAATGCAATAAAAAACATGGTGTCTAGAAAAAAAATCTTGACCCTTGCAAGAGCATGAGCGACATGATTTGCTTGTCTCCGAATAAAAGTACTAATACATTTTGAATTTGACGAAGCTCCTGTCTAGAAGTTTTTAAATTAGAACCCCAGCTCAGTAGAGCTTGTACTAGAACCATTCAAGCTATCCACAACATGCTTACAATCCAACTCAATAACAACACTGTGAAGATTCATATTTTTGATATCTACAACGGCTTTTGAGAATGGCCACGGCTTTTGCTTCCTACGCCGGTGGAAGACCTGAATTCCAGTGAGTTTCAGCAAAAAAATAGGCACCTGTGTCATCCCGAATACACATGCCATAACCAAAAAGGCATTGCTCCTTGAATACTGCAGCATCTTCGTTGCATTTGTAGGCACCTTCAAGTGGTTTGGTCCAACGCATAACAGCATCAGTACTGTTATTATGAGTGGTAGAAGACCCACGATTCCTAACATCCAGACAATGATTGATAGTTTCTATAGCAAGCTTATATGAAATGATTGGAGGCTTTGAAACTCCTTCCCAAACGAATTCATTTCGTCTCCTCCATATAGACCAAATACATGCAGCAAAATTTATTTTTCGATCATGATTCAAAACACGAAGCATATAGAAAATAAAAGGTTTAAATATCTTTTTAGTCCTTGTAATTTAGATTTTTTTTGTTTTTCGTTCTTGTAATTTTTTTTTTATTTTAGCCCTTGTAAATTATGTTTGTTTTGTTTTTCGTCCTTAAAGCAGTTTAGATAGCATTTTTTTACTGTTCAAAGTGCTTTGTTTACTGTTCAAGCATTTTTTTTCATTATTTAAAGAGTTATCTAAACCGCTTTAAGGACAAAAAATAAAACAAATATAATTTGCAAGGACTAAAACCATTTTTTTTTTTACAAAGACGAAAAGCAAAAAAATGCTAAATTGCAAGGGCTGAAAAGGTATTTAAGCCAAAATAAAATCAGGAACATGCTCCAATTGTTGTATGTTATACTGAAAATTATGCCACCAATCTGTCAAATGCAAAATAGACTTGCGTGATCACATGAAATGAAAGGACTGCCAATCTGTCTCAATGCACAAGTTACATAAAGGGCAAATTGATGAACAACTTACTCCCTTCGTGACCAATCTATTGCAGAAGCACCATAACAGAAGCTGAAATGTATAAGGTCCACATCAGGTAGTTTTTCATTCTATATTCAGTTTTAGCTACTATAAATACTTTTGTATAGCCTTTATTATTGTGGTATCAGTTTTTTAATATAGCTTTTCAATCAATGTATCAAATCTTTCTTTTACTATGAGGAATACTCTGGATAGCTTGCACATCTCTTTGATTAAATAAAGAATGAATCAAATTGAGATTCCAATTGCCACTAGCATTATCAACAAGGTCAGCAACTGAAAGATTCTCTATCCCAAGAATTGGAGCAGTAGAAATATAAAGGCTGTTATTGTCCCTAAGCCAAGGTTGTTGCCAAACATTTATATTGTTGCCATCACCAAGTTGCCATCTCATACTTCCATTCACAACTACCCGTGAAGCATAGATGCTACGCCAAACAAAGCTTAGATTGTGACCCAAGTGAGCCCCTAAAAAATCATCATGAGGAAAATATTTTGTTTTGAAAACAGGAGTAACCATAGCATCTCGGTTAGAACAGAATTTCCAACCTTGCTTCCCTAGGATCCAAATTGAAGCCATAGAGATGACGAAAGTCCATACCTCCATATTCTTTGCGCATAGTTAGTTTGTCCCAATTGAACCAATTGATGCCTTTCCCTGAATTTCTATTAGATCCCCACCAAAAGGAATTCAACATCCTTTGAATTTCGTCCTCCAAGGTTGTAGGTAACAAAAATGTGCTCATGCAATAAGATGGAATTGCTTGAGCCACTAATTTGGTAAAAACCTCCCTGCCATCTTTTGAAAGATGCTTGGACGACCATGATTGGATTTTCCTCCAAATTCTATCCTTTATGTAATTAAAGATAGATCTTTCTTCCTCCCGATCATAGATGGTAAACCAAGGTATTTTCCAGTTCCTAGGCATTCAGAAACACCTAAGAAATTAGAAATACCTTCTTTGACACTTTGAGAGGTGTTACCGTTGAAGAAATACCTGCTTTCTCAAAAGTTTGCAAGATGGTATGAACAAGATGAGCTTCTCTATCAATAGCCCTGCAAAAAATAAAACAGTCATAAGCAAATAAAAGGTGTATGAGGAGAGGCCCTTCTACACACCTTAACACCATGGATGTCTCCTTTTTCTTTTGTTTTCTTCATAAGACAAGATAGGCCCTCCATACACAGAATGAAGAGATATGGTGATAGGGGATCACCCTGACGAAGCCCTCTTCCTGGAATAATAGGACCTACATTTTTTGCATTCACCAAGACATTAAAAGTAACCAAGTTGATACACTTTCTCATCTAGCCAATCACTTTTCATGAAACCCCAATTTCCTCAAAAGTTCAATTAAATAGATCCAATCAACCTTATCAAAAGCCTTGCTAATATTACCTCTGGTCCTAATTACAAGCAACAAATTGGATTTTCATTTGGTCCTAATTATAAGCAACAAATTGGATTTTCATTTGGTCTTAAATATAAGCAACAATCACCTTTTTGTAAAGTTACTCAGGGTAAAATTTCTTTTATACCCTTACTTTACTGTGAACTCTATTTTCTATGCATTCACATCAATAAAGCAAAGGGTACTTTTGGAATAAAATTTGAATTCATTGTAGAATTAATTAAAAATAACTACTTTAACTACTCTCATTGGTCTTGATGATTTGTCCTATGTTACTTATAATTAAGACCGGTAGTATCTATTTTAAGAGTGAATTCACCAAATTTACCTTTTTTCTTACACTTCATATGGTGGATGTTCTCAATTGCAACGAGAACATTGTCAAGAATGGATCAACCCTCTACGAATGCAAATTGCTCCAATGAGATACATTTATTGAGAAGTGGCTTGAGGCAATTTGCAAGGACTTTCGAGACAATTTTGTATAAGACATTGCATAAGGAGATAGATCTTACATATCAAAATTGATACATATCAAAATACACTATGAAATTATAAGTTTCAATTAATTAGTTCTAATTTAATGTTAATAATTTGTTTTATTTAGGTTAAATTAAATTTATATTTGATTAAAATTAACATATATTGATTCAATTTTTTTTTGGTATTTTCACAATTCATTTTTAGTTTATTAATTATTTTTTACTTTATTTATATGATATTTATAATAATTAGTGCGATGTTTTGACTTTTGAAAATAAATCAATATGATTAAAATTTAATTTGATTCTAATCAAAATATTATTTAATTTTTATTGTCCTGAATTAAAGTGACAAAAAGGTAATAAAAAAATATTTGTAGAAGAAAATGAATTATTTAGATGATAGCAAGTGGCATGATATTCAAATAGAAAGAATATTTATATGTTTTGAAATTCAAACAGAATTTTACATTAACAAAGAGATTATCATATAAAAATTACTAACCCATTTATAACTATATATATTGTGTGAAAAAGTCTCTTATCGTTAGAGTGTGTTATCATTTATAGTAACTCTTGAGTGGGGGTATTTTGGTTTGTAGAGTGATACATAATTTGGGATGATTACAATTCTTATAATCATATTTGATATAGTGAAACACTTTTTAGATGATTTTATAGATCTAGATAAGAGGTGTCAAATAACGTTAATTATTGTGTGTTCCATCTAAGATCATTTGAATAGCTGCAAGCAAAGAATGTATATACATTAAGGAGGGGGCACTATGACCAACCCAAAACACTTGAACTTAGCAGTTAGATTGGAATGTACTACATTTCACAATTAAATTGACATCTGCTACATTTCAAACTAGAAAACCGAAAGGACAAAAGAACTCAAATAATCTATCTAACTACCAGCAGAGAATCGATGAGACCACAACCTATTAGACCACTAGACAGTAATTAATCAATCCTACCGCAGCATCATTCTGGCATATAATGATCAAGGCACGGGAAGTTTTTTGTGACAGCACATAAACTATATGGTTGCGCAACAGTGGAAACTTACTTTCATAGCCACTCGTATAGAAACCGAATTGGTCTATACAAAAATTTTATTTGCTTATAAAAAAAAAACTAACTATTATAATTTACACCCAATAAAAAAAAAAAATTGTGCATCACACAGATACAAACACTAGTATAAGATAAATTTAAATAAGTTGTTGATAAACTCTTCAAAACAGGGCCTTGTTTTCAAAGTTATAGGGTTATATGTTTTTGGTCTCTAAAAAAATTTTATTTTGTATTTCGTCCCTGCAATTATGTTGGCTATGTTAAGTGGTTCCTGAATTTTTTTTATCTCAACCGTATCCATCAGATGGTGACATGTCAAGTCAACAAAACTAATGTAATGGTAGGGACAAAATATAAAATAATTTTTTTCAGGAACCAAAATTCAAGAAAAGAAATTAGTAGGACAAAATATAAAATTTGAAAATTTTTCAGGAACCAAAACATATTTAAGCTAAATTTATATTCAAAAACTAAAAATCGAAAACTTACAAGCACCCCAAAACGGACCTTTTGTTAACAAGATACTTTTTCCTCCCCTTTCCTTTCTTTTTAGTGTATAGATATACAGGTTTCGGCATAGTAGTCCTTAATATGAGAGTTGTGATGTGGTTCTTCTTGGTAGGTTTTTTTTTACTGTTCATCCCTTTAGGTTGTCAGGTATTTTGTCATTGATGTCTTTTGCTTTGTAAAAACTTGATTCTAGATGTATTTAGAAACACTTAGGGGTTTCAATAAACTATTTATACACATGGTTTATTTAATGAATGTTCGGTATGAATTACGAATTATTTCTGTTGCCAAATGTTAGTGGTGCACATACAATATGAAACCAACTTAATTTGTTTTATATGTAATGTGGTCATTTGGCCAATCTAATTGCACTCTAAAAGTGACCAATGCTGCAGTGGCGGTGCTGCAACCGGTTAGTATTTTGCTATAGATTTTGAGATGATGAATAAATCAATTTAGCAATTGATTTTTGTCAAGTCTAATATACTGCAAGTAAAAGAGGAAGAAAAAAAAAATAGACGTGACAAACAATTCTATAAAATCATTTCCTTACTAAACTGAAGAACATTTCCAAGGTCATGAAGAATAAGAAGGACAACAAACTGCCAATAATAATTATAAGAGAATAAGCTATTCCCAAGCCCAAGGTCATGAAGAATAAGGAACAAAAATGAGATTTTAAGATTCTGGTGAAACCAAACTTTCATGGTAACGCAGAAAGTTGCCCCTATTCCTAAGATAATCCAGTCTACCATCATTTGAGTTATACACAACTAATTTGGAAGATCGAGTTTTGAATAGAGCAATGCACAAGGGGTGAAGTGAAGGACACCATTTACAACCGTGGAGTTCATGGTGATGGCTCGTGATTTCTTTCCAAGGCCAATAATCTTCTACAACATCAATTGAGTCCATGAATTAATGTTGAACCCCAAACTCTTTCATCAGCCACACAGCCCAATGAGCTTTCTTAGAGTCAAAGAAACAAACACAAAGACTCAATCACAGGCAAGCAAACGTCGTCACTGTCTTTAGGCAACAACACTTCACCATATGTTTCCGTCCCCAAATCAAAGGAAAGAATCACCCATTGCTTATCACTTACACACCGCTTAGCTGCTTCCCAGTTAAGAGTGCCACTCACGAATTTTCCTAGCAACTCATTAGTGGGATGAAGATGACTCGGAAACTGTACTGCCAGACTTTGCACCAAAGGTATATATTTTGGTCACAGTTTCACCAAAAACGTTAATAGCTAATAGCAACTTGTACTTGTCATTCACATGATCATAGCCAAAACCATGGAAAGCAGTACCAACACCCTCACTACTGGAAAATCCTGTTGGCAATCTTTTGGATGACAATCCAATGGAAGGGTTCCACAATGTGACATAACGTTGACGAATATGATACAAACAGAGTAAGCCATTGCAGGAACCTAGAATGAGGTACGAGTCATTCAATGATTTGCAAACGCACTTGAATTGCAGAAGAGATCTCACCGGAACCCTAAGGAGGATATTTAAAATCAGTTCGTCTGGTAATTCTGGTAAGACTTGCGATGAATGACACGAAGGGGACTCATCGCAGGTTGGAGAAAGAAGTTTCAGCCCCATGGTAGTGGTTTGCTGCATCATAGGTTGAGTACAAATTAACCATGCACTTTTGATGGTTGGAAAACGTTGAGCGTAGCTGAAGAGAATATATAGAATATAGATAGGAAAAAAATAAAATTGAGGGAGAGAAAAAAGGATGAGTTAAGCAATGTATCAAAAAGATAAAGATAAGAAAAATAAAATAACCAAAGAGATAAAAAGAAATAGTAGATGAATTATTTTTTAAACTGATTCCCTAATTCTTTAAGTAAAAAAAATAAAGATAAGATATGATAAAATATTTTGGTGGTAAGATAAAGATAAGATTTTTTTTTTGTTGCCTAAATCACATGTATCCTAAAAAAATAAAGATATGATATGATTTCTTTCTTTCTTTCTTTCAAAAAAAAAAAAATAAAGATATGATATGATAAAATATTTTGGCAGTAAGATAAAGATATGATTTCTTTTTTTTTTTCCTAGACCACATGTATCATAGACCATTGGTTAAGTTGAAACAATTCCACGTCTGTTGATTCACACACACTTGGTGGTAGATAAAGATAACATTGAATATGATAAAAATATATAAACATTTTATCTTATTTTAATTAATTATTTGCTATATCTACAACATATATGATATGAATCTATTTAGCGGGAGAACCTATGTTTGATTCCTTCCGTGTGCAAATTCCCTTGCGTCAGTGGCAACACAACCACGTACTGCAAGCGGGATTAGTTTCTGACTCAGTGGGTTGGGGGACACCCATGATCTCTATGACAAAAAAAATGATATGAATTTCATAATTATGCATTGTCAAAGTAAAAACATTTACATTTTTAAGTATATTTTTATTAAATTCTACTAATTGAAATATTTGTTTTAAAATCAATCAAATCTTCAAACTTTATACTATTGCTGCCACCATTTTCTTTTTTTTTTTGTTAATTATTCTATGGGTCCTATATTTTTTCCAAATTTTCAATTAGGTCTTTGAACTTTTTTTTAATTGGATCCCTGAATTTTTTTTTAATTGGGTCCTCCTGTCTAATTATCGTTATGAAAAATTAACCATAACACCGAATTAGAGATGCTGACACTGGACTGGTGTTTCTAGAATGTATTGTAAGTAAAATTGAGTCAATTATGAAACATTTTTGTAGAGTTTCATCCTTTACATGTCAATTCAACTCAAGAGCCTTACACAATTTTTGGAACTGCTGCTGCTAATAATAATAATAATAATTAACTCATTCACTGTCTCCGTCACCTATCGCGAACTCCTCCACGACGCCAGCATGTCGCTGTTAGGGTGTGCATCTCACGTGCGATGGCCAATCAACTCGATCCGCGTGACAGGACCATGTACGGGTTCACTGGAAAGTGGAAATGGAATTTTTTTTTCCAAAAAGTGAAGGGAAATGGTAGGCATGGCAAAAAAAACCCGTACCCGCGGGTACCCGACCGAACCCGTCCCGACTTTGATGGGAAATACCCGCTCTAATCGGGCACGGGTACGGGTACGGGTAATACCCGACTTTTCTAACCGGGTACGGGGACGGGGATGGGTATGTATCTATACCCGTACCCGTACCCGTCCCCGAAATAATAACTACTACTATTATTTTAGCCTATTCATTTTATGTATATTATGAAAATGGCACCGTCCTTTTTAACCTTATTTTTTATTCTTGGCTTGCCTTAACCGAATAATTGTACAGTTTTCTTAAAATGGAAAAAGAAAAATAGTTTTATTTGTTCTGTGACTGTTCCTAAATTGGTTTTCATACATATTCTGATACTTGTGGACGGGTACGGGGATGGGTCGGGTATACCCGACCCCGAACGAGGACGGGGATGGGTAAAAAAAATTATCCCTGTCGGGGATCGGGGACGGGAACGTGTGTGGGGAGCGGGAACGGGGACGGGGAACCACATACCCGTACCCGCCCCGCCCCGTTGCCATGCCTAGGAAATGGATCTACATGAGCGAGATAGAGATGTTGTGTTGTGCCGTTGGTTTGAATCTATGCCACTTCTGGCTTTCCTTCGGTTTTTTTTTACTTAAAATGTAAATAATAAAGGGACAGGGGAGAAATGAAACTAATGATTCGAAGATTTTTCTTTCTGTATGTGAAGACTTTTCCTTCTTCTTTTTCTTCAGCAAATTCTGGCGGTTAAAATGGTTAATCACATTTAGATGCTTTTGCCAAACATTTTCTGGTGGTTTTCAACAGCTAAAAAAAAGGCCGCCACAAAATGAAACTGCCACATCATCATTAACGGCAAAAATTAACGGTAGGGACCAAAAATCAAACAGAAAAATAGTTTAAAGATTAAGACCAGTTAAATAAAAGTTTAGGGACTAAAAACAAAAGTTGGTGAAAGTTCAAGGACTAAAAACATAATTTACCCTTCTTTTATTGTCCTTATCACTCAAAAAAACATAAAAGTTTTTTTTTTTTTATGATTTTTTTTTTGCTTTCTATCAAGCTCAGCACAAAGGTTTTTTGGTAACCAACTAGGCTGCATAAAATAAGATGAAAGACCCAACAAGATCCAACATAGTTAGTAGATAGTTGAGTTCCTTAAACATATAGTCAAGAGTTTGATTCTTGATCATGTGAATGGATCAAATTAAAAAAGAATTAGTCTCTGACTATACGTTGGAGGATATCCTAGGTGGGAAAAAAAGAAGGAAGAGCTAGGAGAATAGTTGTAGAAAGAGTTAGGACTTGTTTGATTTTTTTTAAAAAAAAAAGTTTATAGTTTTTTTTATAAAAAAAATGCATTTGATTATTGTTTTTCTCGGTAATTATTCTAAAAACTATTTACAAAATTTTGATTTTGAAAGCTATAAAACAGAAACACCTAAATGATGTTTTTTTAATAGTTTTGAAGAACTTGTGGCATGTGCTGCCTAAGCAACCTTTGGGGAGTTGTTTGAAAAGGAGTACTGCAAGCAACATATTGTTTTATCACTTTTAAGTGAAATATAAACAAGTCTTACTAAATAGGGTAAAGTCATTAAATAAACAGCAAATTTCACATTATTTAGTGTTTCACAAGTATTCTATATGATAACAAAGAGTATCAGAAAGACTATGTTAAATTGTGAGTTATTAGCATTTATCTTGTTTAAAATGAAAATATACTATTAAGATTTTGTTCCTAATGCCCAAGTTCAATACCTCCAACATGACTGCATGCAGTGAGAGCTGCCGTGAAAGTTAAATGATCCAGCTTGGCTGCCCCTTCCTTCTCCATCAATCTGATTGTAGAGCTCAATAGCTTCCTCTCAATACCTATGATTTGCAAAACCAAAAGTGGTAAGAGTTTCACTGTAATAGCGAGAATTCTTGTAGTTCATGTAACTGTGTTCTTCTCTACCATCCTACTAAACAAACTCCTCCCTTTAGAAATGAACCCACATTTTGCATACATGTCAACCAGAGCACTCTTTACATATATATCACCCTCCACACCAGTCACCAAAGCATAGTAGTAACAGAGGTACTAGAAACCGCTACCAAGTTAGGATTCAAAAATAAAAGCGCACATTATTCTGATAACTGCACTTTGTTCTTGCAAGATTTTTTATTTATAAATTTCTGAACTTGTACTGTGAATAGAAATAGAATGATAACTTTTAATATATATTGTAAGGTCATTACATCAAATGATAAAAAAATACTTCGCAATGTACTACTATATGACTAACATGCACTTCAAAATCTCTCTCCGAAACGGAAAAACACGGCTCCTGTTCCTTAATTATGATCAAGGTTTTAAATTGCGGTCGCAGTTAGGGGTGTTCACCGGATCGGGTAACCCGTGAACCCAACCCGATCCGATTAGTTCGGATCGGATTTTTTTTGAGTTCGGGTCAAACCCGAACACAACCCGATCCAACCCGTTAGTATACGGGTCGGGTAACGGGTTTGCATTTTGAACCCGTGACCCGACCCGACCCGTACTATAATTTTTTTTATTATATATATATATATTATTAAATTAAAAAATACAAAACACTATATTTTTTTGCTAATTTTTAACCACACATGAATTATATTTCTCTTTTTTTAATTGTTTCTATTTTTTGTCTTGATTTTGTTTATGTTTTCTCATGCTAATATCTATTTAAAATAAAATATTTGTATTAGCATTGAAACCATTCATTTTATTAATCAAATGTTGTCACAATTTGGTCCTTTTGGAGGACATGTAGAAATTATATATGTGCAAAGCTCTAGGAAAAAACAAATTGTTGTTCTAAAAAATTCTAATTTTTACAAAATAAAAAATATTTTTTAAATGCCCTGACCCGATCAACCCGACCCGATCCAACCCGTTTTTGAACGGGTTGGATCGGATCGGATTTCGCAAAAAAAATGCACAAACCCGATCCAACCCAACCCGTAAAATTTTGATCGGATCGGGTATCGGGTTTGGACAAACCCGGCCCAACCCGACTCGTGTACACCCCTAGTCGCAGTTGGGATCGCGGTCGCGTTAAGGTTATCGCATATACGGATATTGTGGATACTGCGATGTAAATTGCGGTCGTTGCGACATGAATACCTCACAACTTACAAAATTATATTAAAAAGTTTTGTATAATTCTATAATCCATGATAACCTATGATTAATGATTTAAATTGATTTTAAATTAAATTAAATTAATTCAAAATAATTTTGATCTTTAAATTTATTTTGAATCTTAATTAACATTATAGAGCCTAATTAATTCCTTCCATTTCCCACCTAATTAATCAATTTTTCACTCAATTAATCATTAATCAATTCCCACTAATTTCTCACCCAATTAATTATTAATTAATTTTCACAAACCTACTTCCTTCTCTCTCATATCCAAATAATCTCCCACTCATTTTTAATTTCAATTTCCCACGTCCCACCCTTATTTCCCAGTTCCCAATCTCACTTTTATTTTTAATTTTCATTTAAAATTTTTTAATCTTATTTTATATTATCACTAACTGCCCCTCTCTCACCTCATGATGATACGTTCTCTTCTCCCACTATCAAGATTGGAGACACTTTTTTATCTTCTTCTACCTATGGTCTTTCCCATCTGCCCGTCTCCACCTTCGTTCTTCTTTCTTCTCCCATTGTCGAGATGCTTTTTTATTTTCTTCTTCTACCTCTGGTATTTCCCATCTCCAAGTGGGTTTCGGTTGCGCATCTCTGATTATTTACATTGTTCACTGTTGGGATTCTTCTGGGATAAAAGGAATTTTGGGCGAAAATCTTTTCTTGACTGAAACAGGGTCTTGTAACATCTGTTACTGCCGCAACAGCGTTTTGTTGCGGCGATTTTCAGCGATTTTTAACCCCGCCATGATTTCCTTCGGAAACGGTAACGTTCAAGTCCGAAACCGTGTTGTTGCGGACGAATATCTCAGTTTAGGAACGATATTTAAAACCCTGATTATGATCAACGGCATATTCTGCTCTCAACATACCAAGCCTGATAACAACACCATAAGATGATCCATGACCCATCCGCCTATAGACTTTTGTAGGATTCCCTATGACATTCTTTGAACTTCCAAGGTCATTGCCATGCTCTGCAAATACATACACATGTTTACCTTTAATAGGCACTCGTAACTCAGCTGCCAACTGCAGATGGAGAAAGAACATGAAATTAGATACTCCCTCCGTTCTTAAACTCTTGATGTTTAAGATTAATGCAAGCAGCTTAAGAAACATTTAATATTACGCACAAACAATACATTTAGTCTAAAATACCCTCATTTAATATCAATGGGAGAAGAAGTTGTGAAAATCTAGGTTATGTTAAATAGGGGTATATGTGGAAAAAATAATTAAGGAGCATTGGAATGTGTAAAACATCAAGAGTTTAGGAACAAAAATAAGAAGCTAAAACATCAAGAGTTTGGGAACGGAGGGAGTAGTTCTTTAGTTATTGGATAATGTATAAAAGAGGAATGCTAGCGATACTCTCCCTGCGATTGGTTGAAATTTGTTGAAAATCACTAATTTTGGTGTGTCTTACTTCTAGATTAGAAGAGAGAATCATCAAATGATAAGTGTGACTCACCAAAATTGTGATTTCCAACCAATTTCAACCAACCAATCACATAGAGAGTGTTAGTAAGAGAGTGTTAGAGAAAGTGTCGATAGCATTCCTCTGTATAAAATGCTATTAATCTCCATAAAGAAGCATAAAATGCATGCAATCATCTCTTCGAGGATGTTCCTAGAGCTGCTCCAATTTCAGCCATCGTGTAACCTCTCACAGAATAGGGTCCCCCAAGAGTAAAAGCATCATAACTTGGAAGGTCACCTACACAGCCACCATAGTGACCATGGAGGACAAGCACCGGCGGTGGTGGTTTACCAGCTCCTTCCTCCACAGACCTCAACTGTATAAATCGTGTCAGAGTTAACAGGTGACGATTAAAGAATGGAAACTGGGTGCCAATGCCAAGGCCTTGATCCACCTACAATCTGTATAGAGATAACTGTCAGCATAGAACATAACAAGATCAGATGTTTAGAAAATGTCAATTTCTTTTCCTCAAAGTTACATCAATGTGGACCAGTTCTTAAACTACATAAACAAAATTAGGCCATAAATATTCACAATTGGGTACAATTCCAGTCAATTGTTTAAAAGGCCCACTAAAATTGGAATGCTGAATTCAAATATAGATGCGTAGCTACGAAATTAAAAGCATAGTTAGAGCCCAAAAACGTGTAGTGGTATAGCACACAACGCTGTCAACGCATGTCCAGACTTTGAAATTTTTATACAGTTTATATAATTCTTACTGAACACAAATGCTCAAATTAAAATATACTTAAGACTCTTGACATGTTCATAATTAAAAATAAAAAGTTATAGGTCTTGGCTCTTAAGAAAATAGTAACAACTAACGAAGAATACCATGACTAATCAAAGAGACAGACAAAGAAAGGAGTGAATGCATTTGAGTCTTTGGGAGATAGATGACAAAAAACATACATTTTAGTGCATATGGCGGCCAGAGGCAGCTATGCACCTCTATGCCCCTACAGTGCTATTTACAATTATGATAAAAAGAATAAGGCATTTACAAATTTCAATTTTATATCATGAGTAGGTTAGAGATTTAAAAACAGAAGTTTGAAAGAGCCAAGTAAAAAATATTGTACAAGCATGTTCATACTTAAAATACAAAATTACATGTTGAGTAGGTTATGTTGTTATGGTATCTTTGTCCATAAAGTAACAAGGCTCTGCCCCTGATGCTTGCCTTACCTTTTGTTTTCTTTCCTCTTTAAATAAATTTTAAATTCTCACCAAAACAAAAGATGCCTATAGCTTTTTCCAAATTTGTCAATAGAAATAAGTGTATGATAAGATAGTCACCTGGAACACATTCCTATCTCCAACTACAGTTCCGTTCACGAACTTTGTGTTATCCCAGGTAATATTTGTCAGCAAGAATGCCATCCTGTCAATACCAGTACCACTGAGGGTGGTTGGAGGTCCTGCTGCACTAATTTCTCCATTAGGCAATACTCTTGGACCATTAGCACAGACGTTACCATTCCCATCGCGCATTGTTATCTCTTCCATTACTAATCCATAAGTAAATTTACTCTGGCGTGTGATATTCTGCTTGGCAAACAAGATAAACAAGTTAAGAGTAGAAAACCTACCAACAGCCCAAATAACCATGACAAAACTTGTGTAAAAGAACTAGGAAAACTACCTCTGTGATATTGGCTTTAATGCCAGCACGATCAATGTTGGAAAACAACCCGAGCAAATCTAAGTTTCTCAGAGCTTGCTTCCCCTCCTCATGGTTATAAATGTACCCTGAGCGAAGCTGCCAATCCAATCCAACACAAACATTCATTAAACAAATAAAAACTAATCAAGCACAAAACAAATCAACAACATACACGTATGGTAAGTTCTCTTTGCACGACCTGAGTGTTCCCTTCAACAACATTGTCAAGCTTATCCAGGAACTGAATAGACAACTTAGTGATATCCCCTTCCATAACCTCACAAACAACCTCCTGGGTATTATTAATGTTCCCGAAATTAACCACTTGCGCGTAATCATACCCTTTGTCACGGTACCACTTCAGGACACGGTCCCTTATTCTGTGCAACAACCTGCAACTCATCGTCTCCTGACTACTAAGCACGTCCATGATCTCACCGTACACCGACATCGGCAAAAGACAAGGCCTAGCGTTCTCAATTCTCCTCTTGTACTCCCTCTCCTGCATAAGACAGTGCTGCAACATCTCGTTATCCATTGCGTCGGGGTCCAACTCAAACGGTTCTATCTGCTGCTCCATCAGCCCCACATTGATGCAGCGGAAACGTTCTGGGGACTGCCACGTCCTCTCTGTGAAC
This sequence comes from Pueraria montana var. lobata, assembly GCA_026413185.1. Lineage (NCBI taxonomy): Eukaryota > Viridiplantae > Streptophyta > Magnoliopsida > Fabales > Fabaceae > Pueraria > Pueraria montana. The sequence continues at coordinate 47,234,288 of CM048647.1, forward strand.
GATATGGTCAATGCCATTGACCCTTCCGCGTTGGTCTTTCCTTCCATGTGCACCTTCTCCAAGGTTCCGTACGAGGTGAGGTTTTCCTGCTCCTTCTGGAGCTGTGCCTTCGTGTACACCCTTCTGCCACAGAGAGTTGCCATTTCAAACAACGAGCCATCATCATCGCTTCTGACTTTCGCTTCTTTTCAGATACAATCCAAGAATAGAATTACAATCTCTGAGATTTTCTACTTCTTAGTGCATGTTTGGATATCAGTTTGTCCAACTCAAACATATTTTTGGAAGCCTAAACTCAATTTGAAGAGATGTTTGGATACCCCTAAGGGTGATTCTAGGGTGGGAAAGTTCAACAAATTTCCCATCGTAGGAAACAAACCAGAAACGTACGATTTAAACCTTTCTCGAGATTACCATGAAACTATGGTGGGAATACCTACACCGGAATAAATTTTAAAAAAATATTAAAAGAGTGGTTACCTCTTTCCCATCACTTTACCCTTTGTTGCTTCTCTTCCCACCTCACTCAAGGACCCAAACTCATCCTCTTCCACCAGCTTGCCGTGGTGTTGTGTTGATGGAGAAGCATGATGGTAGCCAGTCTAGCTAATGGCTCTAGGGAAGATTAAAAGTGGTTGCTGTGGGTTGTGAAGGATAGCAGATTTTATAAACTAAAATGTTATTTATAATAATAATAGAGATTGAGTTAAGCACAAGATGTGCAACTCAAGCTTCTCAGTACAGTAGCAGCATGGGTAAATTGAATTCATCCAATAGCTTGTGCCACATAAAGCAAATTAACAATCTGCAAACCCCCTGAATCAGCTCCCCTTCTAATGAATTATTACATACTCAACCATTTAATAACTACCCAAGCTCTAGTCGCTAGATGATGTAGTGGAACATAACTCAACACTCATGGAGGTTCATAGATTGCTGCTGCCATGGCTTGTTTTCTTGGTGAATGGGCAGTGTTGTGTTTCTCTCTTCTTCTTTTTTTCAAGAACAAAGCAATGCGGAGGAGAGAGGCAAAGTAATGCGGAGAAGAAAGAGAAAACCCGCAGTGAAATATGATGAAAGACTTCTGACAATTCATTAAAATATTTAATAGTTTTTTTTAATATATTCTAGTGCAGGTATGTTTATTGTAGACATACTCTCATCTCGAGAAAAATCCAAATCGTACGTTCGTGATTCGTTTCTCATGGTGGGAAATATGTTGAACTTTCCCACCCTAGAACCAGCCTACCCGTAAAAGTAATTCTTGTATGTACGGGTTGGTCTAACATGAGTTTTGTGCAAAAGCAACTAATAGGATGCTTTTTAATTTTTCAGTTTCCGTTGAGAACATTAGCTTCCATCTTTACCCCTTATTCACTTCATGTCAGCTTTGTTACCAGGTGGAGAAGCTGTGCCCCCTAGATGCGGCCATCAAGTTGCTGTTTTATATTTTACAGATTCTTTTCAACTTTAATATTCTTAGATAATTTAATTAAATTTTAATATTTTTTTTTACAAATTCTTTTAATATTCTTTTAAACTTTAACATTATTTTAATATTCTTAGATAATTTGATTAACTTCTGCTTTAATGAAAATTTATATGTTGTTTCACTAAAAAAACAATATATTTTATATCAGTACATAGTTCATATTTAAAAATAATATATTTATATTATAAACTTCATGTCCTTTTCAGTAATTATACATTTAAAAGTACTTTTAATTAGTATTATCCAAACAAGTTTTATTTCATCAAACATACTTTTGAGTAAAGAAATATCCAAACATAAATCACATTGTGGAAACTTTTTTTTTAGCAAACTTAAGTTTCTAACATACTTTTGCGCTCAGTTTGTTCAGTTGAACCACAATGTTTGCCGGGAGGCCGTGCGAATCCCATTTCGGCGATTCCGGTTCATCGGCGAGGGCAGCCGCCAGAGAGAAAAGCCTTGACCAGAATGAGCCTCCGCCATTGCTGCTGCCGCCTCTGGTATTTCCTCCTGCTCCGCCGATGCCTCCATCGCTGTTGAATCCATTGGTGTCGGTGTGGAATAAGGCGGCTGCGGCGGCAGCAATGGCGCTGGTGGTGGAGAGAGGATTTTGATAAGAGCGGGCTTAGAATGGCGAGAATAAGAGAAGTCACATTTGACGGAAGAAGAGCTTCGTGCTGAAGCATTTGAGCGAAGAAGAGCATGTCGTGGAACGGTTGAGGCAAGCAGGGCGAGGAGTTGACAGCGGAGTGGAGACGAGGTTGAAAGAAATGCAGGAAGAAAACATGGTTTAACGTAGCGAGCAAGTGTGAACAAGTGACTGCGACTTTTTTCTTTCGTGTCTTGCACGCTTCTATTGTCACTGTACAAACTGGAGGTAATTACCATTTGGCAATTTGCACTGGATGTAAGATAGAAAGAGAATGGATGACATATGTGACCTTTTTTTTAAATGACCATTTTGTTCAATAATGTTTAAACCGGTGATAATTTAAAAGATGTATTCAATTAGGATTTTAAAGTATTTTAAAAGACTCTTTTATAAAAAAAAAAGTCTTGTAAAATTCAATCAAGATTTTTAAACGAGATTAAAAAAATCTTATGATATATTCAATTTATCAACATTTTTTGTGAATGCCAATAAAATTCGGTGATATTCAATCTTCTGGTATTCAAAATCGTATAAATTTCGTGAATTATGTTGTTGATTGGATTTCGATAAATTTTGTGTGACTTTTTAATTGTATATATAAATATCACACCCATTAAATAATTTCACCCAAACATAGAATAAAAGTAAATATTAATAAATATTAGAGGAATGTTGATAAATAAGACTTTTCTAGAATAAAAATAAATATTAAAAGATATGTTTTTAAATAAATTGTATTGGATGGTTAGCTCTCTCTCTCTCTTTTTAATAATTGTTTGCATATTTTTTTTATTTATTTATAGGAATCGATGACAAATATCAAGAGTTTGCATATATTATGTTTAACAATAATGACTTATTTAAAAAGAGAGAGAAAAAAAATCAGATTTAAAACACAATGGATGAGTTTCATTTATTATGATCTCAATTGAATCGAGCACAATTATTTGCTTATTATTATTTTTTTAGGTAAAATATGTTTTTTGTCCTCAACTTTTCATGGTTTTTGTTTTAGTCCCTCAATTAATATTTGACTAGTTTTAGTCCCTCAACTATTTTTCTGTTTTGTTTTTTGTCCCTACCGTCAAGTGTTTCCGTTAAATTATGACATGATAGTTATTTTTAATTACTTTGTGGCGGTTTTTTTCTGGTGGCTATAAACTGCCAAAAACTGTTCGGATATAAAGTATTAAACACTTTCTGGCGGTTTTAAACCGCCATAATCAATTAAAATAAAAAATAAAAATTGCACAAGCTTCTACCCTTTCATTCTCTTCTTCCACCCAGCACTAGCCACCGCTACACCAACAACACACAGCTTCAAATTATTGAAGGGCAGTATGGGAACGGTTCCTTAACCATAAGTTTTTACTGTTCGTTACACTCTCTTTCACCTCATTTTTTAGGTGAAAGTTTTTTAGAATCAAATTAACCAACGGTAATGAATCCGAATAGCTACAGATGATCCCTCACAACTAAATGAGCTAATCTAATTTATGGGCCTATTGAACAAGACTGATGGCAGAGCCAAAAAATAAATGAGTTTTTTTTTTTTAAAAAAAAAAAGAAGAAAATAATGTATATTAAGAAGAGAGCACTAGGACCAAACCAAATGCAGTGATCTAGATATTGGTACCCCAAAATGCATGAACTTAGCACAATCAAATTGACATGTACTACATTTCAGAGTTACATTTTTTTTTAAAGGCAAAAGAGATTTTATTGTTACCACTTAGTTTAGCACAAGAGGTGCCCAACCAAGCCGAAACACCTTACATTGTTCAAAAGAACAGAGGGAACAAAAATATAAAGAAACAAGCACCCCAAGCCATATGCCATAATTTATTAAAGCGTCTGCATTATGAGCTGCACTACTCATATCATATTGTCCTGAAACCTAATATAGCCAATCCTGCTACCCATACGCAATATCATCTCATCACATCCTTCTTACTTCCAACAGCAGAATCAACAACGGGAAGAAGCACCAAATTTTATCAGCTCCACAGCAATAAATTTTTACATTTTTCCATCTGCAACCATAAAATGTCCAACACTTATTGTCTTATTCCATTCCCAGGAAAATACTTGAACTCTCTCCAACATCTCATCCAATTCTCGATCAACCGTAAATATCAAGGAATTTCGAGCCCTCCATATCATCCATATCCCTGCATACCATACCATACTATAGCGCCACCTCGTCATAGTTTTTTGATCAAAGATGCCTCTGAAAAAACTGCTGCAAACATCTCTGTGTAATGGTACATTTCAAACTAGAAAACCAAAAGGACAAAAGAATTCAAATAATCTAATTACCAGCAGAGAATTTACGTAGACAATAATTAACCAATCCTGCCACAGCATCATTCTGGCATAAGGATCAAGGTACGAGAACTTTTATATGAATATGACAGCACATAATCTGTGATTGCGCAACAGTGGAAACTTACATACACAGAATTGGTCTTAATTAGTTTTACTTCATAGACATCACAAGTCTTTATAGCAAATCACTACGTGCTCTAAATATAGAATTAGTGAAGCGCACGATTCATTCCAAAATACTATTCAATTGCATACTGCATTATATTCTTTCTATATATACACATTCGAAGAATTAATAAAACTCCATCTTTTACATACAAATCTACGAACCCCACAAGCTTTGCAAGGATAAAAAAAAAAACCCTTTATTATTGTTTTCAATTTGTTCCTGTTTTTAAAATAAACACTAAAAATAACTTTTTTTTTTTTTGCTTTCTTTGTTCCTTGTACAAATATTTAAAAACAGAAATAGATTGAAAACAAAGAGGTACGTAGTCTTCTAATTAAAAAGTAAAACAAAAAACACAAATGCAACTAAATGCCCCCTATAAGAATCCAAAAATCTATTTTTATTGTTTTCAAAATAAGATGAAAACTATTTTAACATTATGTAAAAAAGCGAATTCAACACCATATTATCCGAACATATATTGTTTTCAAATTTATATTTTAAAATTAAAAATTGAAAACTTGCAAGCATGGGTCTTTTGTTAACAATATAATTTTTCCCCATTTTCCTTTCTTTTTAGAGATATAGAGGTTTCCACGTAGTAGTCATTAATACGAGAGTTGTGATGCGATTCTTCCTGGTAGGTTTTTGTACTGTGCATCCCGCGTTAGGCTCTCAGGTATTTTGTCATTGATGTCTTTTGCTTTGCAGATTGAATCTCTAGATATATTTAGACACACTTATGGGTTTCAATAAACTATTTATCCACATGATTTATTTATTATTGAATGTTCGGTATGAATTACCAATTATTTGTGCTTAATTTGTTTTATATGTAATGTGGTCATTTGGCCTATCTAATTGCACTCTAAAAGTGACCAATGCTGCAGTAGCGGTGCTGCAACTGGTTAGTATTTTGCTATAGATTTTGAGATGATGAATAAATCAATTTAGCAATTGATTTTTGTCAAGTCTAATATACTGCAAGTAAAAGAGGAAGATGAAAAATAGACGTGACAAACAATTCTTTAAACTCGTTTTCTTACTAAACTGAAGAACATTTGCAAGGTCATAAAGAATAGGAAGAACAACAAACTGCCAAAGATAATTATAAAAGAAAAAGCTATTCCCAAGGTCATGAAGAATAAGCGACAGAAAATGAGATTTTAAGATCTTGGTGAAACCAAACTTTCATGGTAACTCCTAAAGTTGCCCCTAAACCTATGAAAGCCCGTAATCCTAAGATAATCCAGTCTACCATCATTTGAGTTATACACAGCTAATTTGAAAGATGGAGTTTTGAATAGAACAATACCATCTTCTGAAATGCACAAGGGGTGAAGTGATGGACACCATATACAAGCGTGGAGTTCATCGTGAAGGCTCGTGATTTCCTTCCAAGGCAAATAATCTTCTTCAACAAACGGAGGGATGATCATCAATTTAGTCCATGAATGTTGAACCCCGTACTCTTTCATCAGCCACACAGCCCAATGAACTTTCTTAGGGTCATAAAAACAAACACAAAGACAGTCGCGCACCACCCCTATCACAGGAGAGCAAACGTTGTCACTGTCTCTAGGCAGCAACACTTCACCGTATGTCTCCGTCCCAAAATCAAAGGAAAGAATCACCCATTGCTTGTCACCTACACCTCGCTTAGCTGCTGCCCAGTTAAGAGTGCCACTCACGAATTTTCCTAGCAACTCATCAGTGGGACGAAGATGACTTGGAAAATTCCGAATAACCGTGCTGCAAGACTTTTCACCAAAGGTAAATATTCTGGTGACAGTTCTACCAGCATATTCAATAGCTAATAGCAACTTGTACTTGTCATTCACTGCATCATAGCCAAAACCATGGAAAGTAGTACCAGCACCCTCACCGCGGGAAAAACCCGTTGGCAATCTTTTGGATGACAATCCAATGGATGGGTTCCACAATGTGACATAACGGTGACGAATATGATACAAACAGAGTAAGCCATTGCAGGAACCTAGAATTTGGTACGAGTCATCCAACCTGAAGCATAGGGGTTCTGCAGGAGCTGATGGGTTTTGGAGCAGCGACTGCACAGACAATGATACGATACTATCCATGGAACAGAAGACTAACCATTGGTCAGTCATGTTGGGATCGGCGGTTGAGGTACGAAGGTGGTCCTTGGCGAATCGGGGATCGGAAATTAGGGAGTTCCATGACTTGCAGACACACTTGAATTGCAGAAGGGATCTCACCGGAACCCTAAGGAGGATATTGAATATCAGTTCATCTGGTAATTCTGGTAAGACTTGTGATGAATGACACGAAGGGGACTCATCGCAGGTTGGAGAAAGAAGTTTTGGCCCCATGGTCGTGGTTTGCAGCATCATAGGTTGAGTACAAATTAACCATGCACTTTTGATGGTTGGAACGTTGAGTGTACGTAGCTGAAGAGAATATATAGAATATAGATAGAAAGAAAATAGAGAGAGAGAGAAAAAAAAAAAAAAAACCAGATGTGTTGAGTAATGTATCAGAAAGATAAAGATAAGAAAAATAAAATAACCAGAGAGATAAAAAAAAAATAGTAGATGAATGATTTTCGCAACTCATTCCCTAATACTTTAAGTATAAAAAAAAATTATAGATGAGATATGATAAAATATTTTGGCGCTAAGATAAAGTTAAGATTTTTTTTTTAGACCATATGTATTCTTTATTTATCAAAGACAATCCCACATCAATTAATCCACACACTTGGTAGTAGATAAAGATAAGATTGAATATGATAAAATATATAAATATTTTATCTTATTTTAATTAATTAGTTGCTATATCTACAACATATATTTTACGAATTTAATAATTATGCATGGTCAATGTAAAAACATTTACATTTTTAAGTATATTTTTCTTAAATTCCTCTAATTGAAATATTTGCTTTAAAATCAATCAAATCTTCAAACTTTACACTATTGCTGCCACCATTTTTTTTGTTTAATTATTCTGCAGGTCTTATATTTTTACCAAATTTTCAATTAGAGCTCTAATTTTTTTTAAATTAAGTCTTTGAATTTTTTTTTAATTGGATCATTCTAATTATCGTTATGAAAAATTAATCACAAACACCTACTTAAAGGTGTAGACAATGGACGAGTGCTTTTGGAATGTGTTTGTAAGTAAAACTGAATCAATTGTTAAAGATTTTTGTAGAGTTTCAACTTCTGTAGGTCAATTCAACAAAATTATTCTTTCACAAGCATCTCATAATTGTTTGAAACTCTCACAATTAGGAATGACAATGGGTAATGTACCTAGTGGGTACCCTCAAAAATTACCCATGATGGGTAAGGTAATTATTCACTTGATGTAGTGGTGGGCAAATGGGTCTGGGCCCGCGGACTAACCCGTTAACCCGCAGCCCGTACGGTATACTAACTGCGTTTTTTCGAGTCCGTTTAAAATGCGGGCTTTTTAGCCCGGCCCGTTTAACCCGCGGGTTAAACGGGTTTTAACCGCGGGTCGTTTAACCGCGGGTTAAACGGGCAACCCGCGGGCTTTTTTTTTTTTTTTTTTTAATTTAGGATGTTGTTATTTAAATATTCAATGAACTATCTATTTATATTATATTTGTGTACATTTAAAATTTGCACTTGACTTGTTTAGATCTAGACTTGACACACTTGACAAATTAACTACTTTTTATATGGTTGGTGATATAATATTTTGATTTAGTATTGATGAGTAGTGCTTGAGTATTAATTGATTGAGTAGTGCTTGAGTATTAATTGATTTGTGTATATCAAAAACTTTGATATTGATTTTGTGATAGGTGCCGCTATATATGTATATAAATTTTTTTGGCCTTTTTTTTAAAAAATGAAAGATTTAAAAAATGGTTAAATTTTAGTTTAAAAAATTTATTTTTCAGTTTTTAAAAAAAATAAAATTATTTGCGGGCCGGCCCGTTTAGCCCGCGGGCTAAACGGGCCGGTTACGGGCTTGAAAAATCCGAGACCGTTTTAAATGCAGACTAAACGGACGGACTAAACGGGTAACGGGCTAAACGGTTTACGGGCTAAACGGGCGGGCCAACCCATTTGCCCACCTCTAACTTGATGGGTATCGACTCAGAAACGAGTAATTACCCACAAATTTTAATGGATATGGGTACGGGTACCTTATTAGTACCCAACCCTACCCATATCCACACACACATAATAATAATAATAATAATAATAATAATAATAATAATAATATCTAAAAGATAGACCACATTTCTTAATTCACTAAACATATAAAGATCATGTTTGTTATTCACTAAGAGATAGATCACGTTTTTTAATTAAAATAAAATCACATTCCTTATTTGCTTTTTCCCCAATTTTTTCTATTGATGTTTTATGATTATCAAGATCTTTTAATAATATTTTAATTTTTATGATGTTTTATGATTATGTTTTATAAAAGATTTTACATGAGATTTTAATTTAATTACTATTTTAATCAATATTTTATTTATCGATTATCATAATTAATTAAAGTGCGGGTAACGGATACAGGTATGGGCATTTAACTCCTCAACGGGGAAGGACACAGATATTGAAGTTACTACCCACACAAGTATGGGTCCGAGTACAGGGATTTTTTTTTTTAAGTATGGGTATGGGGACAAATGCTGTAGTATCCTACCAATTGTCATCGCTACTTACAATTGACTCAATTGTGTCATCCTGAAACAAGCACCAATCCACTGTCTGCACCTTTAATTAGGTGTTTGTCATTAATTTTTCATAACAGCAATTAGACGGAATGATCCAATTAAAAAAAAAAGATTAGGGGCCCAATTAAAAAAAAAGTTTAGGAACAAATTGAAAATTTGATAAAAGTATAGAAACCCACGAATCAATTTAATCTTTTTTTTCGAGACTACATTATCTTTCATGGGAGACAATCCTACTATGAGCGTCAAAATTTTTACTCTAAATATTTAATGCAACTTCATACTTAAGGCTCAAACTCGTAACCATTAATTAATTTGAAACAACCTCGTGCCACCTTGAAAAACAACACCATCACAACAAATGAAGCTAGGCAGAGGCTGCTTCATCTTAACATGGTTCCATATGAAGATTTAGCCACAAAAGAAAAAATTTCATCTTTGATATAGTTTGCAATACCTTTCGGAATGATTTTCAATTTTTAGTTTTGAAATTGTTGTAAACCAAATCCAATTTCAGTTTGGGGTTTTAGTTTCAGTTTTCTTTTGGTTTTCAGTTTTAAAAAAGTTGAGAATTGTAAAATGAGTTAACCCACTCTATCTTACCTCACCCCACTATGAACTCACCTAGAAAAAGTATATTGACACATAAAAATAATTAAAAATAACAAAAATTTAAACTTGCTGAAAAGTAATAAAAATAGTAATTTTTTAAAAGAAATAATATAAATTTCGACAATAAAAATAAAAATTATAAAAATAATAAACCTAAGTAGTTAGAACACAACAACAATAATAAATATCATGCTAACAATTCATGTTTAGTTTTTATTAAACAATAATAAATATAATGCTAACTTTTAAAATTCGTGAAGATCATGATATGGTTTGTTAGCTTGAATTATTGGTCCGTGGCGATCATGATATAAAGTCTCTGTACAATATGACATCTTATGAAGTTGTGATAAAGTAATATGCTGTAACACCTCAGCTAATCGATTATTGGACAATAACCGTATTTTAATTACAATGTGTTTGATAGAGATGAATGAAAATGTGAAAAATGAAAAGAGATGAAAGAGATTGCAAAGTGAGATTGTTTGGTAGAGATGAAAGAGACTTGAAAAGACATAAAATATTTGAATTAATATAGTAAGGTGGATAATAGAAGAAAAAAATTAAAATTAAACATTTATGAAATCTCAATTTTAGGGCATAATAGATTATAGGGTTAACTAAGTTTTTAGTCCCTAAACTTTTTCAAAATTCGGTTTTTAGTCCCTAAACTTTAGTTTGACTGGTCAAGGTCTCTAAACTTTTTAAAAATTCGACTTTTAGTTCCTAAACTTTAGTTTGACTGGTCAAGGTCCCTAAACTTTTTAAAAATTCAATTTTTAGTTCCTAAACTTTTTAAAAATTCAGTTTTTAGTTCTTGAAATCTCATTAATCTAGGAACTAAAAACTGAATTTTTAAAAAGTTTAGGGACTAAAAATCGAATTTTAAAAATGTTTAAAGACTTTAACCGGTCAAAATTTTGTTTAGGAACAAAAAATCGAATTTCCTACCTTTTTTTTTTTTAAATTGAATGACAATAATCAATTATGTTCTCACCATAATCGATTATGTGCTTATTAATTTATTTTGTTAAAAAGCTTTTTAACATTGGGTCAAAATGGGATCTGAGAATGAAATTTTCAGCAACACCTCACGAGTCTCAGGTCACTGAGCCTGTTAATAAATTACAAATTATTGAAGGGCAGTACAGGAGGAACAGTACCTTAATCACAAGTTTATATTATTCATTACACTATCTTTCATCTCACTTTTGAGATGAAAGTTTTTTAAGTGGGCCCCACAACTTTTCATCCACTTTCAGTGTTGCTTCATTTGTTCCAAACAGACATGCCTTTCCAATTTCAGATCATTTCACTGCCCATCCACTTTTAGCTCATAACTTTCGGTCATTCCAAAGAATCAAATTAACCAACGGTAATGAATCCGAATAGCTGCAGATGATCCCTCACAACTAAATCTAATTTATGGGCCTATTGAACAAGACTGATGGCAAAGCCAAAAAATAAACGAGCTTTTATTTATTTAAAAAAGAGAGCAAAGAATGTATATTGAGAAGGGAGCTCTAGGACCAAACCAAATACAGTGATCTAGATATTGGTACCCCCAAAATGCATGAACTTAGCACAGTCAAATTGACATGTACTACATTTCACAGTTACATTGACATCTGCTACATTTCAAACTAGAAAACCAAAAGGACAAAACAACACAAATAATCTAACTAGCAGCAGAGAATCCATTAGACCACAGCACAAGGCCACAACTTAAGGATGTATAACCAACCTATTAGACCATGTAGACAGTAATTAACCAATGCTACCGGTGTAGAAACAGAATTAGTCTATACAAAAATTAATGAGTTTTACTTCATAGACATGAGAAGTCTTATAGCAAATCACTACGTGATCTAAATATAGAATTAGGGAAGGGCACATTCATTCTAAAATACTGAGATTCAATTGAATTCTGCATTGTAGTTTTTCTATATACACATTCAAAGAACCAAAAAAGCTCCTTCTTTTAGAATTTAGATACAAATCAACGATCCCCACAAGTTTTGCACAGATAAAAAAAGAATAACCCCCCTTCATTATTTTTCCACTTCCACTCAACAAAACAAACACTAAAAAATCAAATGTGAGCAAGGAACCCCCACAAAGTAAATTAAACAAGCAAGAAAAGGGTCATACTAGAAGCATGAACAATCTCCACCCACAAGCAGAAGAGCAATGGTGAAGCACATGCAGGGTCTGCCCTTGGGCAGGAGAGGGATGGTTAAGGAGCACAAGGCAATGTTCGATTAGTGTATGGAAACTAAAATAAGAATAAAAAAACTTATTTTTATTTTTCTCAAAATTAGATGAAAACTACTTTAAAATTAAGTAAAAAGCCAATTCAACCCCATTTTATCTTAGCACATTTTGTTTTCAAATTTATATTTCAATACTAAAAAGTGAAACCTTGCAACCACCGTGAACGTGCCCTTGGGTAAGAATATACTTTTTTTTCTCTTTTCCTTTCTTTTTAGTGTAAGTAGTCCTTAACATGAGAGTTGTGATGTGGTTCTTCCTAGTGGGTTTTTGAACAGTTCATCCCTCTAGGTTCTCAGTTTTTTTTTTTTTTTTTTTTTTTTTAGCCAAAGAAATAAAATATATTAACTGGGGTACAAGGGGCCCTGTTACAAGAAAGTTCATTCCTGCAATCATAACACTATTATGCAGGATTATAACATAAAGTGCTGTACTAATTACATAACATTAGCATCCCGGTTCCCCTCATTTTTGCTCAAAATTCCCAAACAGAAAACCAAAACATCAACCTCCAGTTTTCCGTCTTACCAACCTGTTGAAAGTATCATGATTCAAACTATCCAACTGATGCCATACTTCTTCTATACCACTGATCCTGCAAACAAACATGTTCCTCCATCAGATGTTACTCAAATCTGCTCTGTTTCGGTATAACACATCCCAAAATATGGTTTCAGCCCTTGATAACTTCTTGATAGATTGACATCTTGTCTGAGATACTCCTTCATCCATGTAATTTGCTCTGCTTCCAAAACACCAGTCTTATACTGCCTACTTATGTCATAAACATGTATGCTAACTGCAAAACTCAGATTGGAGAAGAATATGGTCCGTGGGTTCCTTTTATTGGAACTTTGTTTCTATTTATTTTTGTTTCTAATTGGTCGGGGGCTCTTTTATCTTGGAAAATCATACAATTACCTCATGGGGAGTTAGCTGCACCCACAAATGATATAAATACTACCGTTGCAATAGCTTTACTTACATCAATTGCATATTTCTATGCGGGTCTTTCAAAAAAAAGGATTAGCTTATTTTAGTAAATACATCCAACCAACCCCAATCCTTTTACCGATTAACATCTTAGAAGATTTCACAAAACCCTTATCTCTTAGTTTTTGACTTTTCGGAAATATATTAGCTGATGAATTAGTAGTTGTTGTTCTTGTTTCTTTAGTACCTTTAGTAGTTCCTATACCTATCATGTTCCTTGGATTATTCACAATCAGGCTCTCATTTTTGCTACAATTCATTCCTCTAATAGTCTTCTCATCTGCTGCTCCCTTCAATTGGCACTGCCTATGAGTTAGTTCACTCACCAAATAGATAATACCTCCTAGAGAATAAGCTGCTGAGTCAATTCTATCCATCTGGAGCTATTCCTGTTCATCAATACTGGCCCTGCTGTCAAATATCAGAATTACTAATATCTGCTTTGTGTCGTGATATGAAACTAAAACCGTATCTGCATCCATATATTGCCTTCATATGACATGAGTCCGTGTCCTGGACGAAACACACATCCCTGCATATCTCATAATTGCACATTTTTTAAGCATGACATTGGTTCAAAAGACCATTCATAGTATGAACAAAAAATCATCCATCTTTGTCTTTAACCATGACCATGATTGGAGTTTGATTAAATCCACCACCTGTTGAAGATTTACCTCCTCTTCTTTGGAAATAATATTATTCCGATGTAGCCATGTAGACCAAATTACTCCTAACCACAATACCCACCAAACTTTCTTCCTTTTCTTCCCTGCAATAAACCCACTATGCTGCCAGAAATGACTTTTAAGGATCTTTAGGTAGCACCACTTCTACTCCTATCCATGAGTAACATTCCTTCCACACCTGGTATGAAAACTTGCAAGAGAACATCAGATGCTCAGCTGATTCCTCAGATTGTTGGCAAAACGGACAGTTTAATCCATCATCAACCATCCCAATATTCCTCTTCCTAGGATTCTGCTTTGTATGAATCCTATCCAAGAGAAATCTCCAGGCAAAAGCTACTACTTTAGATGGTGCAGGGATAATTTAGCATATCATACGCTTCTTTAACAAAATTTCATCATTGATGTCGTTTGCTTTACGAATTGAATCTCTAGATGTATTTTGACACACTTAGGGGTTTCAATAAACTATTTATCCACATGATTTATTTAATGAATGTTTGGTATGAATTACGAATTACTTCTGTTGCCAAACCTGTTAGTGCTGCAGATACAATGTGAAACCAACTTAATTTGTTTTATATGAAATGTGGTCATTTGGCCAATCTAATGACCAATGTAGCGCACGGTACTGCTACTGGTTAGTTTTTGGGTTTAGATTTTGCAATAAATAAATCAATTTAGCAAGTAAATAAAACTGATCAGAGGAAGATGAAAAATGAAATGATAGACAATCCTTTAAAACCATATTCTTACTAAATTGAAGAACATTTCCAAGGTCACGAAGAATAAGAAATACAACAAACTGCCAATAATAATCATAATAATAGAAGAAAAAGCTATTTCCAAGGTCATGAAGAATTAGCAACAGGAATGAGATTTTAGCATCATGGTGAAACCAAACTTTCCAGGTAATTCCAAAGGTCACCCCAAATCCTTTGAAAATCCAACCTACCATCATTTGAGTTATACACAACTATTTTGGAAGCTGTAGTTTTGAACAGAGCAATACCATTTTCTGAAATGCACAAGGGGTCAAGTGTTGGACACGATCTACAGGTGCAGATCTCATCGTGAGGGATCAATTTCCAAGGCCAACTATCTTCTTGAACAAAACTAGGAATGATCATCAATTTAGTCCATGAATCTTGAACCCCATACTCTTTCATCAGCCACACAGTCCAATGATCTTCCTTGGAGTCAAAGAAACAAACACAAAGACAGTTACGCACCGCATTTATCGCAGGCTTGCAAATATTGTCAGTGTTTCCATCAGGCAGCAGCACTTGACCACTCGTCTCCGTCCCAAAATCAAAGGAACAAATCACCCATTGCCTATCACTTCCACCTATCTTAGGCGCTATCCAATTAAGAGTGCCACTCACAAATTTTCCCAGCCGCTCGGTGGGGTGAGGATCCAACGGCAAATTCTGGATCACCTTACTGCAAGAATCTGCACCAAAGGTGTATATCTTGGTCACAGTTTCGCCGAGAACTCTCGTAGCTAACAGCAACTTGTACTTGTCACTCACTGCATCACAGCCAAAACCATGGAAAGTAGTAAAACCCTCGCCAGGGGATAAACCCGTTGGCAGTCTTTCGGATGTGAATCCGATGGAAGGGTTCCACAACGTGACGTAACACTGAGGAATATGGTACAAACAGATTAAGCCATTGCAGGAACCTAGAATGAGGCAGGAGTCATCCAACCTGGAGCACAGGGGTTTAGCTCGAGTTGGTGGGTTTTGGAGCAGCAGCTGCATAGGATATGATACAATTTTGGGGTCACAGACGGTGAAAGAGACTAACCGTTGGTGGGTCATGTTGGGATCCATGGTCGAGGTGCGAAGGTGGTCCTTGGCGAATTGGGGATCGGAGATTAGGGAGTTCCATGACTTGCAGACGCACTTGAATTGCAGAAGGGATCTCACCGGAACCCTATGGAGAATGTTCAAGATCAGCTCGTGTGGTAACACCGGCAATCCATGGCACCAAGGGGATTCATGGCCCGTTGGAGAAAGAATCTTGGGGCCC
Source organism: Pueraria montana var. lobata (assembly GCA_026413185.1). NCBI lineage: Eukaryota > Viridiplantae > Streptophyta > Magnoliopsida > Fabales > Fabaceae > Pueraria > Pueraria montana. Next base: position 47,250,233 of record CM048647.1, read on the forward strand.
TTGGTGGTGGTGGTTTCCGGCATCATCGGTTGAGCACAAACGATCCACTTTTGATGGTTGGAAAAAAATGTTGAGCGTTGGTGAAGAGAGGGGAAAATATCTTGTCCATTTAGAGGAATTTTAGGAGGAGAGAGAACCTTTGTCTCTTTCTCTCTTGTACGAGAAACCTTTGGTAGTGGAGGAGAGAAATCGACCCGTCAAGAGAGTGTATATAGATAGGAAGAAAAAAGAAACAATAAATGATTAGTTTAGTCTTAAATTTGTATTTTGCTATCATTTTAGTTTATGAAACATCTGAATTTTGTTAAGGTTTTATTGAAGTTCCCGAAATTTATCCTTTTTTTTTATTTTTTATTTTGGTCCCTTTATTATTATCACTTTTAGTCTGAGACCAGCTCAATGAAACTCTAACAAAATTCATGAACTTATTTAAGTTTTTCTAAAATTCATGAATTAAAATGACAGTTAAATACAAATTCAAGGACTAAATTGATCATTTATTAAAAAAGAAAAACTTAAATAACATTTTGGTTCCTATAAAATAAGGTGCTTTCTATTTTATTTCACTAAAGTTTTTTTTGGTTTAGTCCTTTAAAGATTTAAATTTTTTTTGTTTTAGTCATTACTCTTATCAAGTAAAAATGTTAATTAATTATGTAAACTTTGACAGTCCATTAACTTGTTATGTCATCAAGGAGTCTGTCTGGTAGTCAGTGTAATTTTTGTTTTTGGTAAAATGTATTTTTAAATCTCCTATCAACTTATATGATGTCATCAATTGTTCTGAACACAATTATAAATATTGATATATATTCAAATGATTTTATATTCATATATATCTTGTATCATTTTAATTTATATAAAAAAAAACATTTTGAAGACTATTATCTTTATAAATATATTTGCACGTTATATAACTTAAATATGTACATAATTTTAATAAGAAACATTAATAGTAAAAAATATATTTTATATTACAATTTGTAATTATTAATTTTTCTTTTAAAAAAATATAATTCTCATAATAAAGGAAATAAATAAATAACATTAAGTATATATATATATATATAAAAGAGATTTGTGGATATTTAACTTATAGATTATAATAAAAAAATAATGATGGATACCAAGATAAGATAATGCTTGTATAACAATATTTTTAATCTTATTTTATTCTGGCTAACAACTAACCGACCTCTAAATTTTTCTCTAATAATTTTGAGTTGGTTTAATTCATATTTGGTAATACTTTTATGTAACATTTTTATCGTTAATTGTGTATAAAAAATAATTAAGTTATTTAAGTATGTTAGTTAGGACTCAATTTCTAATCACATATAACTTGGTCGACACATAATCAATATATCATTAATAAAAATGAATTAACACATCATGTTTTAAAAAAAGGGATAAAAAGTAATTAAATAAATGGTAAGATACAAAATAGACATAGAAAAATAGTTTAAAATTTAAATGATCTCATTTATAAGTTATTATATAATTAATATTATTATAATTCTTAAATATACTATTAAAAATAAATTTACACAACTTGATATATAATTATATTTATTACATTTACTTAAATAGTTAGTAAAAAATATCTTTAGTTAAATATATTTTTCATAAAAAGAATAAGTTATGTAATAATTTTACAAATATATAAGAAATAAAAATAAAAATATGGGTGATATCATAAATTTTATTAATATTTGATTTTTTTTAATTAATTGCATAATTTAAACATTTTAAATATAGAACAATTAATTAAATAAATTATTTATTCATTCTTTTGACTGCTTAGTAATTAATTATCATAATTATAAAAATGATTTCATAAAATGTAATAACTTTATTATCGTACTATATAAATCCAAATTCATAAGATTTCATGATTTAATTGATTGATTTAATTAAAATATATATTGGTTTGTTTTTTTTTTTTTTTTTGGTATTCAACGGAACCTAAAGCCTAAAATAAAAGCAAATTACACCATAATACTACGTGGGAAAGATATTCCCATTACATCAGAAATCAAAATTTGTCTCAAAAAAGCTGGAGGGTGATCAAATCTACTGATATGTGTTTGATTTTCAGTAGCATAAGTAGCCAATGCATCAGCACAACGATTTCCTTCTCTATAAACATGAGTGATTGTGAGTTTGTGACCATCTCAATCTGTTGAAGTAGTTGCCAAATTGTTCGAACTAAACTCCATCCACTATAGCACAACCTTCTACAGAACCCATAATACTCTTCACAACTGTGTCAGAGTCCACTTGTAGGACTAGCTTGTTTAAGCCCTTTTCTTTGGCCAATCTCAGTCCTTCTAGTACTCCCAAAAGCTCAACTATGAAAGCATTGGTAATACCAACTTTCTTTGCTAATCCACAGATCCACCTTCCTTCATAATCCCTAATTGATTGCAATAGGGACTGGATATACAATTGGATAATAACCGTATTTTAATTAGTCTCAGAATCAAATTAACCAACGCTAATGAATCTGAAATAATAGCTGCACATGATCCCTCACAACTAAATGAGCTAATCTAATTTATGGGCCTATTGAACAAGACTGATGGCAGAGCCAAAAAAAAAATGATTTTTTAAAAAAAAAAAAAAAAGCAAAGAATGTATATTAGGAAGGGAACAAACCAAATACAGTGATCTAGATATTGGTACCCCAAAATGCATGAACTTAGCACAGTCACATTGACTTGTACTACATTTCAAAGTTACATTGACATCTGCTACATTTCAAACTAGAAAACCAAAAGGACAAAACAACTCAAATAATGTAACTACCAGCAGAGAATCCATGAGACCACAGCTTTAAGGATGTATAACCAACCTATTAGACCATGTAGACATAACATAACCAATCCTGCCACAGCATCATTCTGGCATATAGATCAAGGCACGAGAAGTTTTATATGAAAGCACATATTCTATATGATTGCGCAACAGTGAAAACTTGGATGCTTTCATAGCAACCGGTGTAGAAACAGAATTGGTCTATACAAAAATTAATGAGTTTTACTTCATAGACATCACAAGTCTTGTAGCAAATCACTACGTGATTTAAATATAGAATTAGGGAAGCACAGGATTCATTCCAAAATACTGAGATTCAATTGCATTCTGCATTATAGTTTTTCTATCTACATATTCAAAGAACCAAGAAAACTTCATCTTTCACATACAAATCAACGATCCCCGTAAGTTTTGCACAGGTAAAAAATAAACCCCCTTCGATATTTTTCCACTTCCACTCAACAAAACAAACATTACAAAATCAGATGTGAGGGGAGAAGAAGGTATTTGGGTATGGTGTGTAGAAGTAGATGAAGAAGTATGCAAGGCAATGTGCGGTTAGTGTATGGAAACTAAAACAAGAATCAGGAAACCTATTTTTATTGTTCTCAAAATTAGATGAAACCTCTTTTAAAATTATATATGTAAAAAACCAATTCAACCCTATTTTATATGAATACATTCTGTCTTCAAATTTATATTTCAAAACTAAAAATTGAAACCTTGCAACCACTCCGAATGGTCCCTTAGTTAACAATATACTATTTTTTTCCCTTTTCCTTTCTTTTTACTATATAGAGATAGAGGTTTCGGCATAGTAGTAGTTGCTACGAGAGTTGTGATGTGGTTCTTCCTGGTGGGATTTTGTACAGTTCACCCCTTTAGGTTCTCAGATATTTCGTCATTGATGTCTTATGCTTTACAAATTGAATCTCTAGATGTATTTAGACACACTTTGCAGTTTCAATAAACTATTTATCAGCATGATTTATTTAATGAATGTTCGGTATGAATTATGAATTATTTCTGTTGCCAAACACAATGTTAGTGCTGCACATACAATATGAAACCAACTTAACTTGTTTTATATGAAATGTGGCCATTTGGCCAATCTAATTGGAATCTTTAAGTAACAAATAATGCAGTAGCGATGGTGCAACTGGTTAGTTTTTTTGGTATAGATTAGATGAATAAATCAATTTAGCAATTGATTTTTGTCAAAGTCTACTATCTTGCAAGTAAAGAAAACTGGTAAGAGGAAGATGAAAAACAACCGTTAAAGGCACTCCTCTAAAATCATTTCCTTACTAAATTGAAGAACATTTCCAAATTCATGAAGAATAAATAATAAGCAACAGAAACGAAATTTTAACATCATGGTGAAACCAAACTTTCATGGTAATTCCAAATGTTGCCCCTAATCCCAAGATAATCCAAACTACCATCGTTTGAGTTATACACAACTAATTCGAAAGATGTAGTATTGAACAGAGCAATACCATTTTCTGAAATGCACAAGGGGTCAAGTGATGGACACCCTCTACAAGCGCAGAGCTCATTGGGAGGGATCAATCGGTTCATGTATAATGTCCAATTACCATCTTCAACAACAAAGCGAGGGATGATCATCAATTGAGTCCATGAATCTTGAATCCCAAACTCTTTCATCAGCCACACAGCCCAATGAGCTTTCTTAGAGTCAAAGAAACAAAGACAAAGACAGTTACGCATGACATTTATCACAGGCTTGCAAACATTGCCACTGTCTCTAGGCAGCAACACTTCACCATATGTCTCCGTCCCCAAATCAAAGGAAAGAATAAAACATTGGTTATTATTACTTACACCCGTCTTTGCTGTTATCCAATTAAGAGTGCCACTCACAAATTTTCCTGCCCCCTGACGGGACGAGGATCACACGGCAAATTCCGAATCACTGTACTGCAAGAATTGCACCAAAGGGTCCAATTTTTGCTGCTATCCAATTAAGAGTGCCACTCACAAATTTTCCTGCCCCCTCGACGGGACGAGGATCACATGGCAAATTCCGAATCACTGTACTGCAAGAATTGCATCAAAGGATCCAATTTTCGTGTCAAAATAAGACTTTTGGATTTTGGTGTCCCGTGATCCCTGGTGCATTTTTATGCATAAAAAATCATAATGCTAATGCTCGGAGTACTTTTGAAGTCCGTAGTGCTCTGTGGTCCAATTTTCGTGCTCGTGGTGCATTTTTGGCACATGGTACAATTTTCGTGCCAATTTTGGTGACAGTTCCAACAACATACTCCATAGCTAGTAGCAACTTGTACTTGTCATTCACTGCATCATAGCCAAAACCATGGGAAGTAATATTGCCCGCACCAGGGATCAAACCGGTTGGCAATATATTGGATGTGAATCTGATGGAAGGGTTCCACAATATGACATTCTGTTGAAGAATATCACACAAGCAAAGTAAGCCATTGCAGAAACCTAGAATGCTATAGTCACTAATCTTGAAGCATTGGGCTTCAGCTGGAGTTGATGGGCTGTGGAGCAGTGACTGCACAGAAAATGATTCGATTTTGCTGCCGATGGAAGTGACCAATCGCTGGTGGGTCATGTTGGGATGGGCGGTTGAGGTACGAAGGTGGTCCTTGGCGAACTGGGGATTGGACATTAGGGAGTTCCATGACTTGCAGACGCACTTCAATTGCAGAAGGGATCTCATTGGAGCCCTGAGGAGGATCTCTAAAATTAGTTCGTCTGGTAAGACCGGCAATGGATGGCACGAAGGGGATTCATTGCCTGGAGAAAGAAGTTTGGTGGTGGTTTGCAGGGACATCATGGGTTGAGTACAAACAATGCACTTTTTTTTTGTCTTGGTCTTGGTCAGTGTCCTCAATCTATGGGATCAGAAACTAATGTTAGGTGTATGATAAACAATACACTTTTGAGTTTTTAATGGTGGGAAATTGTTGAGCACAGGTGAACAGAATATGTAGATAGGAAAAAAAAAAAATAGAGAAAAAAAATGATAAATAACGTGATTCAAAACAAATATAGAGATAATAAGAGAATATAAGAAAAAATAGAGAGATAAAAGAAAGTAGGTGAATGATTTTGGCAACCCATTCCCTAATTCTTTAAGTAAAAAAAAATATTTTATCTTATTTTAAGGATAATATAGGATAGGATAAAAAATTTTGGATGGTTATATAAAGATAAGATATAATAAATATTTTATCTTATTTCAATTAGTTATTTGCTATATAATTATATAAAACATTTTTTTTAGTTTATTTAAATTAAGTTCATCTTAAATAATTGAAATAGTTGTTTTAATTTAAAATCTATGTAATGTTTAAAAAGTCACATTTGTTTGATTTTGTCTACTAAATGGTGCGCATGAATTATTCAATGAATACGGCATGAATTACTTTTGGACGCGTGCTAGCGTGCGAGAGCACAACATATAATGCACGGTGCGAAACTTAAGTTTCGTGAATTATGCACGGTGCGAGACAAAACATGACAGTTAGATTTTTTAATTTTTTAATTGATGGCTGTGATTTTTTTTTTCTTTTTCTTTTCTGTTTTTTCTTTCTATCTTTCCAAATTTACCCTTCTTCTTCCTCCCTCCCTTCTCTCCCCCTTTGGAAAAAAAAACCTTGCTCATCCCTTCGCAACACCTTGGACAACGGAAACAACTCCCTTCCATCTTCTTCTTCCTCTGCCATGTTCCCCTTATTCTCATGCGGATAGATTATTTTAAACTAAAATTTTCAGAGCATTAATACACAATATCACTCATCCATTACTGTTAGAAAACATTAGTTCCACTTGATAAACAAAAAATATGAAATATAAAAACAAATTGTTCATCACCAAAATAAACAAAAACTTAAATAAAAAACAAAACAGTAAAAAATGAGGGAACAACAATAGAGGAATCTCGAATAGCTTCTCGCCGCCGCAACATCGAAGCCATCGCAACGGCATCAGAGCCACCGTCAACTACAAAAAATGAGTGACTCTCAACCAAACTTGCAATTGCAACAGATCTACAACATCCAAATAACAGATCTGCAACCACAACCGCAAAACTCATATTTGCAAAATAGTCTAATGGTGATGTCGTTTTGGAAGAGTGTGTTTCCTTGATGTCGTTTCGGAAGAGGTCGTCGGCAACAACAGCAGTTCCGACAGTGAAGGAGGTGCGACCGACAGTGGTGCTGCGTAGGTTCATTTTTGAAACTAACTATGGTCGCCGGAGTGAGGAATATTGGATGGGTTGTTGCCAGAGTTGGAGAGATGGGGAGAAAAGGAACAGAGAAAGAAAAGGGTAAATTAGGAAAGAGAGAGAGAGGAGACGGAGGAAGAAGAAGATAAACTAGGAAAGAGAGTAAAAAAAAAGAAAAAAAAAAAGGAAAATAAAATTTAGCTATTGATAAAAAATTTAAAAGATCTAATGGTCAAAAACAGCTCTCTTACCGTGAGAGACTTGCGAAAGTATAGTTTCGCATGTTGCGGGACTGTGAGGCTTGCGCATGCAAGCACGAGTCTTACTTTTGTTGCCAAACAATTGTTAATGTTGCACATAATATGAAACCAAAGCAAATTGTTTTATACTAAATTTTTTGGTGTACAATAATGATAAGTATAACATAAGACCTTATATATGCATAAAATCCAAACATCAGTTGTGCCAAAATCGATGTTGTATGTGCACTAACAACATCGATTGTGCCAAAACCGATGTTGTATGTTAACAAACAACATCGGTTTTGCAACAACCGATGTTGTATGAGCACTAACAACATCGGTTGTGGCAAAAATCGATGTTGTATGTGCACAAACAACATCGATTTTTGCCACAACCGGTGTTGTTTTTAGACCTTTTTTTTTAAATGATCATTTTGTTTTTGATTGAACTACTAAACCTGTAATATCAAAACAAAATCCAAACCCAGGCAATTATAAACAAACATCAAGTATATACCCAATAATATATAATAAATGTTTACAAAGAAAATCCATTAATATATAATAAATGTTTACAAATAATCTATAGTAATCCGTTCAAAGCTTCATTTCCAACTCTTAAAAAGTATCTTGCCCACTGAATGCGAATATCTTCAATTCTCATTATGGTTAAAAATCGCTAAATGTCTACATCATATATAATAAAAATATGTAAGTTACTCATATCAAATATTAAAAGTTGTAATAAATGAAACATGTTAAAGTAAACAAATACATTACCGTTTCCCAATTATCCTTGAAACGCCCATGGATGATGGTCCACATCCAATGCATCACGTAATAGCCACACTCAGTGCCTCCAGATTGTCGATTACACTATAAGTTGAAATTCAATAGTGTTTAAGACAAATAATTGTAAATAAAAACTAATAAAACAACATTTTGGGTTTTCAAGCATTGGTTAGATTACTTACTTTGACGTGAAGCCAATCAACTTTCTTCAACTTACTTGCTTGGTTACCTTGCAAGGCCTTTAAAGCACTGGTTAAAAGAAACATGCAAACATATTTGTAAAACCAATACATTCATTATAATACATTCAATACAGTGAAATTGTTACAAATAGAAACTTACCCCGTAACTGTGGCTTTGATGTCTACATCGGGCTTCCTGTGTAGGGAACAGAACCAGACAACAACATTGTCCCTAGGACAAATAACCAGGAGTTACCAATGTTGGCTGCATTGGAAAATAGTTATTAGTAACAATGTAATCATTATTTAAATGTTTTTATTAATTAATTTTACTTACTCTTTTAAGTAAGCTCCTAGGTAGACCTCTCTTTGTGATTCATAGAACCATGTTCGAATGTAATTCTGAGCATGCTCTCGCGTATTCCCTTATCTCTGTATGCTCTGAGGCTCAAGGGATCCATAGATAGAACCATGTTCCGATCCCACACATAACTCATTATTCAAAAACCTAATTTTATTTAAATAAATGTAAATTGTTAATCACTTACAATTACATAGGTAATGGACCTAAAATTAAAATGTACTTACGTGATCCATAACTGTAAAACAATAATGTTAAGGTATTGATTGCCACTCAATATTTCCCCAACATCACTGTGATTTATGTACAGGGGGAACTGTTCATTGTGAACCCCAAATAGAGTCGCATCCCACGACACCTGGAAAGGCTTTCTAAAAAGTGACGAGCTAACCTGCACCAAATCTAATAAGGGATCATCATCAGGGAATGACCTATCATGAGGTTCGACTGGTATCTTTGATCCCTGTTTATCCTACACAATAATAAACATAAGTTAGTTAGACTCAAAAATTTATATTCAGGTCAATTCTTTTGATGATACTAAAATAAAAAAAAAAAGACAAGTTATATCATGCTACCTCTCGTGAAACAGGCTTGACAAGATGACTCGGCCAAGCAATAAAGGTGTTTAGGGCTTGCCCCACTAACTGAACTTCATCAGTCGGTAAAGGGACTTGAGCATGAGCATCTCGAACCTCTTCAACCCCCACCTTGACCATACCATCCGTCAAATGCATGTGGTGTACGATTGACTCCCCAGGATAAACTCTCCCAATGGCCACCAAGCGGGGAGGCTACTCATCAACATATAAGCCACACTGATCAGATGGTGTGTCAATGCCAGGCTCCTCCCCTAAGGGATCAGCATCAGTACCAGCACAACTCCCCTTCGTGCTAACACGGGCATCAGAAGGAGCTAAATATGGCTCAACATGCTCAGGCGGCTGCTAGGAGGTCCTCTGGCTCCACTCCATCAACAATTCTTTCTTTAGCTCGTCTTTGAACTCCACTTTCCAGCTCTCTTTCAAAGAAGCCACCAACTCTGGGGTGATGGATGAAGAAGTAAGTGAGCCATGTGATAGTGGTCCAAAGTACTGCGTGATGATCACACCGAATCCAGCAGCACGGACACGACCAGGGTGCTCCAGTTGCCCAATGGCAGTTGTCAGTATATCCTGACATCCATAGGGAATAAAGGTACCCTGTGTTAACTGCTCCTCTAGGGAATCCTACAACCAAAAAATAGATAAAAGGAGTCAACTTGTGTTGTTACTATATTTAGTTACATTCTAAACTGACTAATACCTTACAATCCTATCATCAATTTGTTGTGTCGCCTCAGTTGTCATCTGCCCAGAATGTTTTGTACGGGCCATCTTCCACTTCACATGTCGTTTAATGGGAGATGGAGGATCAACTACAACTGCACTCCCAGATTCAGCAACTTCAACCTGTTTCTTCTTCATCTTTTTGTCAAGCAGCTTTTGCTCAAGCCAATCATAACCCCCACGAGACATCACGTGTGGCATGTTGTTATGTTTATGGATTTCTTGAGCCTTCTTTCTGATTTTCTGTGAATAATCAGACATGGTTTCAGCATAAAAATTAACCAAATCCCAATATAGACAAATTAAAAAACAACACCCACAACCTACCTGCCACTCAAGAGTATTGCGGCTCGCTTTAAATTCCTTCCACTTGTTCCATTCAAGGCCATATTTTGCACAAGGAGTGTCATCATCATCCTCATCATCCTCCTTCTCCCCATCACGTACACCCTCCTTTTTTTTAATTGCATATTTCCTTATAAGGTCTGACTTAAACTGCCTCCATCTTGTTCCCACATGGGAAATAATTTTCCTCTTAGCCTTGGACGCTTCTGGAATATCAAATTGTTCCTTCATTTGAGATTCATATGTAAGAGTTAGTGAATGACAATAATATGCAAGTTAAATACATTGAATGACTATAACATAGAGAGTTTACTGAAAATACCAGAATGTCCTCCTAAATAATGTTCTTGTTAATTTCTGGGACATGGTTCCAGTCTTTGTACATAATATCAACCCTATCTCGTGCAGCAATCCCCAAATAGGTGTTGAAATTGTGTGCATTTGGACCTGAAGCTTTCCCAGTTATAGGATTGACATAAACTCGTGCCTTCTCCCCAGATAAGCGTTTAGCAGTGAATTTTTTGAGTCGTGTGGATTGTCTAGTCCTCCTGGATGTAGACTCTAAAGGAGCTGATGGCTTAGGTCGAGGGGAACCTGGTGGTGTAGCCATGTGCCTGTTCAAACAAACAAAAAAATAAGTGTTATTTACTATTATACTAAGTTTATAAATTGTAAATGGAGATAAAAAAAAAGGTTGAAAAAAAAATAAATTATACAATAACATAAACATTACTTATATATAATGTGGTTAGGTAGGAATGTTCTCCCATAAGCCTTCATCATGATCATTACGATTTGCATGTACATCATCCGCCTCATTTTCTTCAATGACGGTAGGCATGTGTGTGTAGAAAGAAGGCGACTCACAAATATCAAGTGTTGAATCATCATTTTCATGAATAACACCACCGGTTCTTCCTTGAAGAACCACTGACCACCTTGCATTTTTTGGATCTTGGACATAAAACACTTTTTTTGCTTGTTCTGCCATGATGAAAGGCTCGTCCTTATAAGCAACCTTATTAAGGTCTACCAAAGTGAATCCCAAATCATCAGTCCGCACATCGGTGTTGCTATCAACCCACTTACACTTAAAAATAGGCACTTTGAAAATAGTATAATCAAGCTCCCAGATTTCTTCAATCACTCCAAAGTAAGACATGGACCCCAGTTTAGGGTTATTATCTTTTGCACTTCAAAAGTGTTCTGCTTCAACCCAAAGACTAACCCCACTGTTTTGAATTGTACTCTTGTCATCCTGTGACTTCGTGTAGAACGAATACTTGTTGATATCATATGCCTTCCAAGTTGGAACATTTATCTTAGGCCTATTTGCTAACCACTTTAACGTTTTTGAAGGATCATCAAGAGCAAAGATTTATTTCTTTAAACCAGTTTAAGAAACTTTTGTTATGCTCGATCAACACCCGGTTCTTGTTCATTTTTGGGTTACTTGCCTTTACAAATTCTTTGTGTGCATTTATGTACGAGGTAACCTCATCGGTATTATTTAATATATACAAATGTGCTTCGTTCAGTGCCTTGAGACCCATGGTTACAACAATTAAACCTCGTGTACCCTTACCTCCCACTCTGTTCTCATGACGAGACTCAGGAACCCCGACAGGTTTTGTTTTCTCCATGTACTCTGAACAAAACTCAATAGCTTCTTATGCAATGTACCTTTCAATAATGGATGCCTCAGGACGTATTGATTCTTGGTATACCCTTTTAAGATCTTCATGTATCGCTCAATTGGGTACATCCACCACAAATAAATAGGTCCACACAATCTTATCTCCCTCACTAGATGAACAATTAAGTGAACCATGAGGTCAAAAAATGAAGGAGGAAAATACATCTCCAACTGACACAGGATAATAGTAGCCTAATTATCCAAGTAGTCCAACTTCACAGGATCAATGACTTTGCTACATATAGCATTGAAGAATAAACACAGGCGAGTTATGGCATCCCCGACTTTGTTAGGCAAGATGTTTCGTATCGCCAGGGCCAGAAGTTGTTGCATCAAGACGTGGCAATCATGAGACTTTAAGTCAACTAATTTGAGATCCTTCATTGATACAAGACTCCTTACATTTGAAGAGTATCCCTATGGCACCTTAACATCCCGCAAACATTGACAAAAACTTTTCTTCTCTTCTCTGGACAAAGTATGACATGCTGGGGGCAAATATGTTCGTTTACCTGCTGACCTTGGATGTAATTGTTCATGTATACCCATCTCAACCAGATCTTGTTGAGCATTCAGACCATCCTTTTTCTTGCCTTTAATGTTAAGAAGCGTGCCAATTAAACTATCACACATATTTTTCTCCACATGCATAACATCTATACAATGTCTAACATCTAGATCGGACCAGTATGGAAGATCAAAGAATATCGACCTCTTCTTCCATATTCTTTTCTCAGTTGCATCCTTCTGTTGGGTCTTCCCAAAGATAGTATCGATTTCCTCCATCCGCTCATAAACCTGCCTTCCAATCAAAGGTATCGGTGCAATTCCATCCTCTTGTCTTCCATTAAAAGCTTTTTTCAATCGCTGGTACAGGTGATAAGGTTTGAGAAATCTCCGATGCCTAGTGTAGACTGTCTTTCTTCCATGCTTCAGTTGCACATAGCTTGTGTCTTCTTCACAGATAGGACATGCGTGATGCCCCTTAACACTATATCCACTCAAATTCCCATATGCTGGAAAGTCATTAATGGTACAAAATACCATTGCCCGCAACTTGAAGGTCTCCTTGCGATTCCTATCAAAGACGTCAACCCCTTCCTCCCACAACTTTTTCAAGTCTTCAATCAAGGGACTTAAATAAACATCAATGTCGTTTCCTAGCTGTCTTGGACCCGAAATCATCATAGACAACATAATGTATTTTCGCTTCATGCACAACCAAGGAGGCAGGTTGTAAATTACTAGTAAAACAGGCCATGAATTGTGGTTAGTACTTAAGTTACCAAAAGGATTCATTCCATCGGTAGCAAGTCCAAGCCTAAGGTTTCTTGCCTCCTCCCCAAAATCTGGAAACAAACGATTAATATTGTCCCATAGGGGAGAATCAGCAGGATGTCGGAGCAATCCATCACATTTTCGACCATCTGCATGCCATGTCAGGTTTTTTGCGTCATCTCCATTAGTGAACAATCATTTAAACCTTGGAATTATTGGAGGATACCAACATACCTTTGTTGGGGAGTCTTTCTTTGTGCTTTCATCACTACCACACGCATCATCCTTCAATTTGTACCGTGATACTCCACACCTAGGGCATTTATGTATGTCTTGAAACTCATTTCTGTACAATATGCAATCATTAGGGCATGCATGTAATTTCTGGTACTCCAAACCCACCGGACACAGTATCTTCTTCGCCTTATAGTTGTGGGGCATGTGCTTGCTGAAAAGATTCTAGTCCAACATCTCGGATCATATCTTCTAATCGATCTCCAATTTCAACATCAACAACATACCCAGTTTGGGACACCGTCGGAATGTCTGTGAATTCACCATGCCATATCCGTCTTGTATAATTTTGAAGAATCCCATCACAGAGAAGATGTGTCCTTATCTCGTCCACGACATGTCGTCTCCCATTCAGACAGTTAACACAAGGACAATAATATTTCCCCCTATATTCGGTGTTTTGTTGAGCAAATTCCAAAAAACTTTTCAACCCCATTCTCATACTCCTCAGTGATGCGAATAGCTTTCATCCAAGTTCGATCCATCTTTCCTCTTCACAAAGTTATATCATCCATGAAGATCTCACTTTTTCATAAAAGGTGTGGCCCTATCCCATTCAGGAAGACATTTTTTTATACTTAATTCGTACGTAGAGGTTAAGTCTATTTTGTTAAATTTGACGAAAGTTCGGCAGCATTTCGCATTGATCTCCAAGTACACGACATGAAAGCGGTGACATCAATTCCACCACAATCAAGTATGCACCCGGAGAACAAAATGAAATGCACTAAACCAAAATTTCATCAAATTTAACAAAAGAGACTCAATCTCTACGTATGAATCAAGTATAAAAAAATGACTCTTCCCAAACTGGCCAAACGGACAATTCAAGATTCAATACAACGATTAATCGAAACTATCCGTATTAGTCACTGTATTGAATCTCAAACGAGAAACTAAGGTTCACTCATAATGCTTAACTTGAATATAAAATAATGCTTATTAATTGCACAAACAACTTATAAAGCATTATTATAATTGTAACAAGCATTGAAGTGTCAGAATGAGATACGTACCTGAAAAGATGCTCACTAACAATAACAAAGAGTGCGGTGATGACGGTGGACATGACACGATCTCCTAAGGACAAGAACAACACCAACACAACTACTCAGTGCTCATTGCCTGTAGGTTAAGTTATTACAAAAATTATCAAATTGATCATCATTTCTAGAAATTTCAATGCTTAGAGTAACATGCTATTTTCAAATTCAAGACAAAATTAAAATAAGAGCAAATAAAGGTGCAGCAAATAAAGTTTTATTATATAAAATTGGCTTAAGCACAAGGTGTGCATAAGCTAGCAGTACAAAGTATAACATGCAAATCCAAGCAACACAATCCTATAGCAATATTGTATATAATATTATTTTTTTTTTTTTACTTTTTTTATTCACTCTCCTTAGAGATACATATCTAATTAATTATATGATCTATCTTGCAGCAAATTGATAAATTACTTATTTATTTACCTTCTCTATATGTGTAGGCACTCGTGATTGATGGGCATTTGCAAAACACAGAATTTGACGAATACATTTACCATGAAAGCTAATTCCATCCTGCTCTGTTAGTGCATAATGAGTATGAATATATACTTCTATCTATCTTTTAACGGTTTTTTCTCTTATGGATAAATGTTTACATTTCTAATAGATGAACACTAGCAGACCCAAAACTGTATTTATTATGGGAGGGGCTGGAGGGTCTGCTGCAAGAGAGGTACTGAAGCACAAAGACATTGAAAAAGTCATAATATGTGACATTGATAGGGTAAGTTGTTCATATAGTGACCGTGGCATATCCCTTGTTAACTGATTGTGCAAATTTTAACTAAAACTTCTCTTCCTTATTGTTTGTTGATCTGAGTTTAATTAATATGCTTAACCACATAACATTGCCGGTTTGATTTGTGAGCATATGATGGCAAATCATACGGCATATAGTAAGCCTTTTCATTGTTCTTTTCATGTTCTTTTTTCTAACTAATATATAAACATGAAAGGCTCACATTGGACACTCACTCTATTAAAACTAATTAAACCCAACCTTCATATACACAGGCTGGTCCCGTGGGAATTTTTACACACAAGGCAATGTTCTCGCCATTATACAACACGCTAAAGCAAGTTTTCACTTGTAAGCACATTTTTCCTTCTAACCCTTGCCATTATAGAAGCATGTATAATAATGCTTAGTTTCCAATGTGGGATTTTGATTATTAATTAGTTGATAAGCATATTTCTTTGGATTCTTATGTAGATGTGGTTGCATATACAACAGTGGTGCCATGCTATGGCGACTCGTATGGATGGATTATGGTGAGATTAAAAGCAAATATATAAATAACAAAAATAATATATATATATATATATATATATATAACATATGCTCCTTTCATTTCTTTCCTATCATTTTTGTCTATTTTTTTATCAGCAAAAGATTATAATATATATAAAAAAGATGGGATTAATATATATAAGTGATACCAATTCCATAGAACACAGCAACAATGCAGCCAGTCACGAATTGCCATAGGTTACAGGGTATTTATAATTGCCTCATAAATACAAGGTAACCAAAACATTGTAGAAGCTACACTAACTAAAAAGAATTTCCTCCTAACCAGATAACAATGTATCAGACCCCAACATATCTAGTCTATTACTTTCATCCCATCTGAATAATTGTTGATATTTTCTACATGAAAAACCAGTATCTACAAAACTCTTGTCAAGCCCCAAATTTTCTTGCCTTACACCGAATTCCTCCTATCATTTTTGTCTATAACAGAGTACAAATGAAAGAACTAGACATAATGTATGGTTATAAGTTTACAATACAAATTAAATTGCATTGAGAGATTAATTTCATCTTCAATGGAAGTGTTCTACAATCTATTGAGTTAATTTCATTTTTGCTGCCAACAATGATTAATTTTTTTCACTAATTAATCATCCATTATAAAAAAAAAAAATAAACCCAATTATTATTCTGAACGAAATTTTGCCATATAGCTCTAGCTGGACTGCACAATCTTAACACATTATTAATATCCTCAACCCAATGATGCATCTCAACCCACTCTTTAACACATTATTTTTGACAATTTTCACCACAAAAAGAAAACTGAACAACAAACATTACCTGTCTACATGCGAGAATAGTGCCAGCAGAGATAGCATTGGCGAGCCTACACGTATACATAAGAGCCACTCATCAGTCAATGCATTTTGTTGAACCAATGAGATAACTTAAGAACACAGATAATATACACACTTAACATAAGATTAATAAGGCTTAAACATTGAGAAGGCTAGCTCTTTGGCAGAGAACAAGGAAAAGTTATGAAGAGCCAAATTTTGGTCAAATCGATTCAGTTTAGGCATTTTGTCGAGCAACTAGTTAGCAAAATGGAATACCCTTTTTTTCTCTACAGCCACCCAAATAGCAAGCACAAACAACTGTAAAATCAACTCACTAAACTTACCTATCAACTCACTACAACGTCCTTTTCACCAATACCTTAATGAAATCAAAATTACATGTCTTACCAAGGACCTTGCGATGAGAGAAGCAACGGCGGCAAGAACAAGGTCGTTGAACTAGACAATGGATGAACGAAGGTTCCTAATGGTGGCACCGTGACAGAAGAAAATGAAGATGAGCAATTTTAATGGCACCGTGACAGAAGAAAACGAAGGGCTCAGAACAGTTCTTACCTCCAGTGGTGGCAACGTCGCCGGCAATGAAATGGTGCGAGAGGGGGAGGGAGATTCGAGGGTTCGTAAAGAGGGAGGGAGACTGAAAAGGATTCGAGGGTGTTCGCTGAGAGGGGGCTCTAGAGAGGAAATTGAGACAAGGCTCGAGAGAGGAAATGAGATATCCATAGCGTGCAGGAGTATTGCAAAAGGAAAAGCGTATATTTTAAACCCCTTTCAACATTGAGTATACAAAGAACCGATGTTGTTATGATATTTCAACATCTGGTATACAAAGAGCCGATGTTGTTATGATATTTCAACATCGGTTATTTGAAAAACCAATGTTGTAAACTTCCATTTAATTTCAAAAATGCCACCGCATTTTTTTGACATCGATTTTCAGACAAATGATGTTGATAAGACGATGTTGAATGGCTTTTTTGTAGTAGTGCTTCTCACCATTAAGCCTACTTTAGTGGGTTAGTTGCTTTCTCGATTTAGTAATTGATTTTTGTCAAGCCTATTGACATGCAAGTAAATAAAAGTGATAAGAGAAGATGAAAAATAGACGTGACAGACACCTCTTTAAAAAAAATTTCTAACTAAATTGAGAAAAATTTCAATGGCCATGAAGAATAAGCAACGCAACGAAACAAGTTTGGACCTCTAGGCATGGTTTTGAGCATGGTTGAGTATAAATGGTGAAGGCAATGTATTCTTTTAATCCTTCAAATGAAAAATAATTACCTTTTAATACTGTTTTTATTTTTTTTAATGTGGGAACTAACAAAATAGAAAAACAAACGTTTTAATACTGTTTGGTGATGAGGATAATTTTTTTTTTGGGTAAAGTAGAAAAGAAAAAGTAGAAATACACTACAAGACTAAGATCTCGTCATAGTTCCTCAAGAACAAAGTCAGGTGGGGACTTCCACATACTATCGCAAGGCCTAACCTTTGCACCCCAACCTGCTAGTTGATCAGCTACTACATTAGCATCCTAAGAAATACAAGAAAAGGCTAGCTGCCAATCCCTATGAATCAAAGTCTGAATATCTTAGATCACATCTGCATGGACATGCCAACTCCACCAGGTTTCATCAAGGAGAATCCAAACAACCACCTCCTAACTGCGTCCTGAATCACTCTTCCAAGTCCCATGACATTGAGTCTTTAAGAGAAAATTGCATCCACGTTGATATTTGTTTTGCCTAGGGGTGTGATAACTGCATTATATGCTTGCCTTTTTGGTACATATAATGGCATTTATCTTATCTATTCCTTATTTAAAGTCTTATTTTTATCTCTCTTTTAGTTAAAATTTAGCTTTTTAGGAATCTCTTCAGTGTGTTTAGACTTTTGAATCAATTTCTATGTTTTCTTATGTTTTTATTGATGTTAAAAGCCCACTCTTGAAGGAGGATAAGTCAAAGTGAAAAAGATGATATTTTAAACTCATGCCCAGCAGGACAGAGGAGTGCATGCTCAGCCAGAAAGAGTCAGTAGCGATCTCAATTTCTGAAGCAACTCATGCTCAGCACGACAAGGTTGTGCATGCTGGGCCAGAAATGTGCGCTGTCACTTTATGGGCAGCAGAGAAAGTCATTAAAAGGGGGCTTTTTGAGAAAGAATAGAACATTCTTCTTGGATCTAGGATTTGGAACATGTAAAGCTTCATGGGACTCTCTCATCCTCCATTTTTCATCTTCTTCCTTCCATCACCACTTGGGATGCTCTTCTCACCCATGGGTAGCTGAGCTCCCCTTCATTGGGGGTTTGATGTAACTAAACCCGAACTCATGTATATATTTTGAATTATTAATACATGTTTATTATTCACCGTTACATGTTTTCTCCTTTGCTTAATGCTTGCTTGTGGCCTGATCAACCCTTGTATGATTTTTTATGGTTTAAATGAGATTGGAAAATGTATTTGAACTATGAACCGGAGAAGAGCACCTAATGGGTCTTGTATCTAGGAATAGAGCAAAGCCTATTAGTCACCTTTAACTCCTTTTCTTAAAGCAAGTAACTTGGCTAAGCTATGCAAGGGATTGATAGTTTAGTCAAGGAACTTATGCTCTTCTTGTAAGGAATTAGGGATTGAGCATTTTTATGAGTTGGTGATAACAAACGGATGATAAACATTGATTAATAGCTTGTGTATGCATGAGGGAGTGGTTTAGTGAAGTTGAACCCTATGTTCATTATCATCATTTCTCGTAACCCCTTTATGCAATCTAGATCCTTGAGAATCAAAAACCCCTTTTTATTAGTTTTATTTCCAAGTTTCCACCTTTATCTTTATTTTCAATCATTATCATTTCAATTTCGCTTTATATTTGGTCTAGTAAGTAAAAAGTGTGTAAATTGCCAAATATTGAATAAGTCCCTGTGGATACGATACTTGGACTTACATTTTATACTACTTGTACGACTTGGTACACTTGCCAATGACGTAACAAGTTTTTGGTGCCGTTGCCGGGGACTTGTGTCTCAATAGTTGGAAATTTTGTATTTTCTATTAACCTAGGCTTCATTCTTTTATTCTTTAATGTTAATTTTGTTTTTAGTTTGTTAATTTGTGTTAACTTTTGTACTCTAGTCCCTTGTGTTTCTTTGGAGTCTATGCATACAGGATAAAACCTTGGAAGAACTCTTAATGATCCATGGGGGACCCTTGGAGTATTCTGCTCACACAACAGGGGCTTGTCAGTAACCAACTAGAGATGTTGTTTGAGCATCTTGAAATCATGCAGCTGAGGGCCATTCACCCATAACCTATCAATTGTGATTTTGCGGAGGAGAGCATTTAAATGGTGATTGCTATCTTTACTCCATGGAAAATTCTTGGTGGGAGAAAGAGTCACACCCTCACAATCAACTTGAAGAAGATAGACTATCAAATCTTGAGAATGTGCTTATGCAATTCATGGAAGCTTCCCAAGCTAGCTTCGAAGCCAATCAAAATTCCATTCAAAATCTTGAGATTCAAGTTGGTGAGCTAGCAAAGCAAATGGCTGAAATGTCTTCTATGCCCATAAGGGAAGAAAATTCAATAGAAGTTGAAGCACATGAGTAGAGTCTTGAAGAAGTGCATGATTCAAGAGAAAATGGTGAAGAAAAAGAAGAAAAAGATGAGGAGAGAAGACAAAAACAGTGGGAGAAGTGCTCACAAGTAGAAATTCTACAAGAAAGTCTCCCTCAAGTCAATATCTCTCTCCACCAACTAATTGACAAGGAAGAAAGGCATGAAGAGCATGATAAATCTTTATATGCCTTATTTGCCTTGTTCACCAACACTTCCCCTGCAGTGATTTGGAAGCCACTTCATGGATATATGATTTTCATGGAGTTCCTAACTAAGAAGCGAAAGAACAAGGGGGATGTGTTCTTTTTGACGTTCATGCACCTTGAACAACACCATCTCGTCAAGCTAATGACGTTAAAGAAGCGCTTATTGGGAGGCAACCCAATTCTCTAACCTTCACTTTTAATTTATGTTGTGTGTTTTTGAGTTCTGTTTGTAGTTTCCTTATTGCCTTTTGTGTTTAATTGTGGTGTTTTGACATGTTTTGTTCTTAGTATTTTGTGTTTTGGCTTGTTTTTAGTTTATCTTAGCATGCATGTCGTTTTTCAATTTTTATTTGTTGATTTAGTTGTTATTCTTCATATTTTAGGAGGATCTTTGTTCCACTTTCCTGTTAATTTAATTTATGTGTTGTGACTTAGTTTGTATTTCCTTTGTTGCTTTATGTGTTTCTTGGTTGTAAAATGTTATGTTTAGTTCTTAATATTTGGTGGTTTGGTTTGTTTGTTTTATTAGCTTTTGCATGTTTATGTTTATTTATGTCTTTTTGTTGCTTGTTGTTTCTATTCTTGCATCTTAGAAAGCTCTTTGTTCTCTGTTTTCCTCTGGCCCGGCCAGAAAATTTTTCATGTTGGGCATGAAAATTTTCATGTCGGGCACGAGCATGTTTGGAACAACCATTTGCATTCTGTTTGTCCCATGCTCGGCATGAAAATTTTCATGCTGGGCGTGAGAATCCCTAGAGCCAATTTACATTCTGTTTGTCCCATGCCCGGCCAGGAAACTTTTCATGCCGGGCATGCAAAAAAAAAATTATTTTTCTATTCTTTTTATGTTCTTTTCTTTTCTTTTCACCTTTCTTTTCTTCCTTATTTTCTTTCTTTTTTTTTTCTTCTCTTTCCAATGTTAGTTATCAATTTTTTTCTTTGAACTTTGTTTTATGTGTTTTTCTTGTTGTGGTCTTATTTTCTATCCTACTTGCAGATGGCTCCTCCTAGACCTCAGCAGAAGAAATGGAGGAGGTGTGCACATATCCCATGGCCACAGCATCCTGGGGACCAGGATGATTTTGAAGGAGGAGGTGGGCAATCAGTTGCTGGTGATATAGTTGTTGCCCAGTAAAGAGATGACATGGAGGGCTAATTCGAGCCTCCTTCTTGTGACTATTGCTATCACCAGGACCATTTTATGTTTTCAGTTGTTTAATTTTAGCACTCTTTTTTTGGTTTAGTATTTTTTTTTGTTCGTGTAGTACTACATATGTTTTGTTGTGTTGTGAATGTCAGTGTGTGCTATGGTTTGCTAGTATTCCACATCATTTCGCTTCTTGTGCATGTTTTCTTTAGTCTGGTGTTTAGTTCATGAAATAAGTTTCAATTGTATGCTTGTGGTTGTCCACATAGTTGTTAGCTTGAATGCGAATAGTGTGTTGCGGTTAATAAGTTTGGCACGTTTTGATTGAGGACACTTGAATGCATTGCGTTTTACCATGTGAGTAAAGCCTTAAAGTTTATTCTTGTGAGAGTTGCTATTGTTTTCATGCACTTGATTTTGCTTGATTCTTGTGGATTGTACTTTGCACATGCATGCTTGGAAATGATCAAGGCTATTTTTGTTTATGTTGTGTTAACCACTTAGCCAAAAAGCTTACCCAAGATAAAAACTTCTTTTCATTTGTTAGCCCTTTGAACCATACAATGATTTAATCTTGTTCTTGAACCCTTGAGCCAAAAAGAAAACAAGTGCTTCCCCCACCTTAGGGATAGGAAAGCAACTAGTTATGATAGGGTCTCACACAAGTTTGGGGGAATTAGTTTGATAAAGATAAGAAATTTGTTTGAGGGTACCTTGTATAGTTGGTAATAGTGGTTATTGTGTTGTATTATTAAAAAAAATTAAAAACAAAAACAAAACAAAAATTTTAAAAAAAATCACAAAAAGAAGTGTTTTCTTTATGTTGTTTTCTTTGTGTTCATTGTTGTAAGGGAATTGGGATTACTCTGATTGGTTTTGTCAAGTTAAGAGTAAAAGGCAATTTGAAGAAGTTAGTTTGATCCTTAAAAGTTGCTCTCTTTTTCTCTTGGTGTTAATTTGTCATCCAGAAAAACCAAGATTTTCTTGTAGCCCAGCCAAGTTACAACTTAATAAGGTCCTTAGTGATCTTTGCATGTGTGTGTGCTTGTGTGGTTTGAATTGAGATGATGAGAAAAGTTGGTGTGTGTGGTTCCAATATGTGGCATTGAGAGAAACACTCACCTTCACAATAATTATTGAGTGATACACATTTCTGTGAGGAGCAAAGTGTTATTGGGTCTCTTAAGCTTGTTTAGTGCCATTCTTGTTAATCTCTTGTCACTTACGTGTTTTGCTAAATTTCTTTTGTGGACACCATAGTGTGAAGTTGAACATCAATGACATATCTTATTTTCTTGGGAATGTGTTGTCATAGAAGAGTGAGGGTGTGAATTCTTGCAAATCATAGCTTGTGTTTTGTTGTCATTTTAGTTGTAGTTAGGACTTTCTTTTGCTTGAGGATAAGCAAAGCTTTAAGTTTGGGGGAGTTTGATAACTGCATTATATGCTTGCCTTTTTGGTACATATAATTGCATTTATCTTATCTATTCCTTATTTAAAGTCTTGTTTTATCTCTCTTTTAGTTAAAATTTAGCTTTTTAGGAATCTCTTCAGCGTGTTTAGACTTTTGAATCAATTTCTATGTTTTCCTATGTTTTTATTGATGTTAGAAGCCCACTCTTGAAGGAGGATAAGTCAAAGTGAAAAATATGATATTTTGAACTCATGCCTAGCAGGACAGAGGAGTGCATGCTCAGCCAGAAAGAGTCAGTAGCGATCTCAATTTCTGAAGCAGCTCATGCTCAGCAAGACAAGGTTGTGCATGCCGGGCTAGAAATGTGCGCTGTCACTTTATGGGCAGTAGAGAAAGTCATTAAAAGGGGCTTTTTGAGAAAGAATAGAACATTCTTCTTGGATCTAGGATTTGGAACATGTAAAGCTTCATGGGACTCTCTCATCCTCCATTTTTCATCTTCTTCCTTCCATCACCACTTGGGATGCTCTTCTCACCCATGGGTAGCTGAGCTCCCCTTCATTGGGGGTTTGATGTAACTAAACCCGAACTCATGTATATATTTTGAATTATTAATACATGTTTATTATTCACTGTTACGTGTTTTCTCCTTTGCTTAATGCTTGCTTGTGGCCTGATCAACCCTTGTATGATTTTTTATGGTTAAAATGCGATTGGAAAATGTATTTGAACTATGAACCGGAGAAGAGCACCTAATGGGTCTTGTATCTAGGAATAGAGCAAAGCCTATTAGTCACCTTTAACTCCTTTTCTTAAAGCAAGTAACTTGGCTAAGCTATGCAAGGGATTGATAGTTTAGTCAAGGAACTTAGGCTTTTCTTGTAAGGAATTAGGGATTGAACATTTTTATGAGTTGGTGATAACAAACAGATGATAAACATTGATTAATAGCTTGTGTATGCATGAGGGAGTGGTTTAGTGAAGTCGAACCCTATGTTCATTATCATCGTTTCTTGTAACCCCTTTCTGCAATCTAGATCCTTGAGAATCAAAACCCCTTTTTATTAGTTTTATTTTCAAGTTTCCACATTTATCTTTATTTTCAATCATTATTATTTCAAGTTCACTTTATATTTGGTCTAGTAAGTAAAAAGTGTGTAAATTGACAAATATTGAACAAGTCCCTGTGGATACGATACTTGGACTTCAATTTTATACTACTTGTACGACTTGGTACACTTGCCAATGACGTAACAAGGTGGCGGGCATCACTAGTTTTGGGTTGATAACACTTTCGCTTCGGATGTATACATCCTAATGTCAGATAACGATGATCTCAACTTGTGGCAAACTTGGACTAGTGTCCATTTGGATTCCTCAAATACCCAGTTATTGTAAAACCTCCACAGCCACCAAAGGGTTATAGCCAGACTTTGTGCATCTTGAATGCATGCATGCTAACTCGGGTCCTATATATAAGAAACAAATACTTAATTCATCAATACCAATAAAAGTAGTTACATTGGTTAGTTTTAATTAATAATGTCATAAATTTTAATTTTATTCCAAAACTTCAACCAAGCCAAGACATCAGTGATGGTGAACAACAACTAAGGCTGAGCTTGGCTAGAAAGCATCAATACCTCTTTAGAGTGAGGGCAGTCCCGTAAAATATGTAACGTATTTTCTACTCTAGCTAAGTAACAATCGCACGAGCATTGCTATGATAGCTTGCACCTAGCACTTATCATTCTTGGGTTTGGCTCCATGCAAGGCTTGCCAAAGAAATAAATTCACCTTCTTTGGGGTAGGTAGTCTCCACACCCTTCACCAAATAACATCCTCTTGATCTGGAGCTTCGTAATTCAGCCATTTATATGTGTTATATTGGCCTGAAGAATCCCCCTTCACAATTAGCTAGTGTATCCATGCTTGCCAGATTTCGAGGAATTTCCACTTGCTGGATATTATTGATCAGCTCCATTAGTAGGCTCAAGTACCAACGTCGAATATCCCAGCTCTTATCATGCCTATAAGATTTTATTTTAATTAATTGTTTGATATATATATCCCTAAAGGATCCCTTCCCTTTCCCACTTATCACCCACACCTTCAGATAAAATCACTTGAATCAAAAGTGATTGTAACTCTTGAACAAGGTCTTTTTTCCATTCAAATAAATGTCTTCTCCATCACCACTCCTACATGAACACTCCATCATTCCAACTCCCCATCTCCCCTATTTTGGCTTCCTTGTTCACCACCAGAGAATATAACCTTGGGTACTTTAAATACAAAGATCCCGCACCAACCCAACGATCACGCTAGAAATATGAACCCCACTCATCCCCTACCTTCTTAACCATACGCCTAGAGAGCCAATCTACTAGAACCTCATACCACACATCATATAAAAAATGAATATCCTTCCACCATGCAGAACAAGATCTCCCACCACACATTTCCTCACCTAAACCTTCCTCTCTATACTTATACTCTAATATTTTATACCACAAGGAATGTCTCTCCGCCTCCACATCCCTAACAATGCTAAATTAAAAACTCGTAAATTTTTTATCCCCAACCCACCCAACTCCTTCTCCACACACACACATTATTCCATGCAACCCAGTGTATCCTCCTTCTCTCTTCTGCACCCCCACAAGAACTGTTTAAAAAGACTTTCAAGGATAGAAATAATACTTGAAGGAGCCTTAGAGAAGGAAAGAAAATAAAATGGGAGAGAGACCAAAATAGATTTGAGCAAGACAATTCTTCCACCAAACGATATATGTTTATTGTTCCACGATGTCAACCTCTTTCTAATCTTGTCCACAACAGGCTGTCAAATGGCTTTCTTTTTATGGTTCACCCTAATTGGCAAACCCAAATATTTAAAAGGAGTCGATCCAATTTTACATTTCAACAACAAAGCCGCTTGCTTTATCTAACCCTCCGCTACTTCTATACCTACCAATTGACTCTTAAGAAAGTTCACCTTTAAACCAGAAGCAAGCTCAAATAATTGAGGTATAAACTTTTATGGCAAAAACATTTTCCCAACTCTTCATTCTTATAATCAACGTGTCATTCGCAAACTGCAAATGAGAAACGCATTCATTTTTTCCCTCCAGCTCAAAACTATCAAACAACCTTTTCTTCACTGCCTCATTAAACATTATACTTAAGCCTTCTACAACTATTACGAACAAAAAAGGTGATAACAGATCTCCTTGTCTCAAACCACGACCTAACCCAAACTCTTTTGTGGGACTTTCATTCATCAATATAGAAATTCTGGCAGTAGAGATGCATTCTCGAATCCAATTCCTCCATTTTTCATCAATACCCATCTATACATCATGAATTCTAAAAACTCAATGAATCATAGGCCTTCTCATGAATTCTAAAAAAAAAAATTATTTAACAACTAGTCTTTTAACGTTGTGCATTATATATGATAAATATTTATTTTTATATAATTAAAATTCATAATGAATAAATACTTTGAAATATATAAATTGCATTTTTTTTTGTACTCATGACATTGGTGCGGACAAGACCCTACTTAAGGGGACCGAGTCCAGTACCACTTGGACCAACGACTTGTTGGTATATAAATTACATTTCAACTTTATACTGAATAATTTAAATTGTGATATAAGATTATTTTAATTACTAGTAATTTTCATAAAATATTTAAACTTAATTTAATCATAGAGATAAAAGAGAGTCAAATATACAAATTAAAAATAGAAGGATTATAGTTTGAAATAGTTGAGAGACATTTTATTCTTTTAAATATATTTTCAAAAAAGAAAAGATAAAAATATTGAACATTTTTATTTTAGAGTTAATTGAATGAGAGGAATAATTAAGAAAGTCAAATATAGATATTAAAAATAAAAATATTATAGTTTGAAATGGTTAAGAGATGTTTTTTCTTATAAAATACATATTCAAAAAGGAAAAAAAAATAAAAGTATTGAAAATATTTTATCAAAAAGAAAGGAAAATAATAAATTCGCCATTTTACAAATTATAAATTCTAATTTATAATATAAAATTATATCTTTTTTTTTATTTTTAATGACTACATTATAAAATTATATATTTCTTTTGTTGTTTTTATTGACTAGATTAATGCAATAAAAAATCAAGTCTTTAAAAAAATTTATTGCATTAATTTAGTGTGGAGCCATTATCTTAACCAAATCTCGTCTGTTAAAAGTGTGATAATCTTAACCGTCCATTCCACTGAGCTCTTCTATATAATGAAAGGTATGTTTTTCTATTTTTCATTCACCAACTTCAACCTTTCCTTCGTTCCTTTCCTACCTACCAACACGATCTTAGTGTAGGTTTTCGTGATTGATTTCACATGGATCGAATTTTGATCTACACGTCAATGGCTCTCTTCCTAGGATACGGTAAAATTGATTTTCAATTCAGATTTTGCGTTACACAACCTCGATTATCCTTGCATGTGTTCTACTTTTATTTTTTTCAGGATTCAAAGCCCAGTTTCACAGATCTACCTATTGTACAGAGGTGTCATGACCGTGTTCGTGTTGCTTTTAAGGTCTCTTTCGAACAATCGTTTCGTCAAGGTTTGGAGATTGCAGCGCGGGTTGAGAGAAGAAACGAATGCAGTGGTTCCTTGTCCTTGTTCTTGCTAAACGATGTGAGGGTTTTCGAGGGGGAAAATATTTTGTAGGTGTTTTAGAATGAAGAATGTTCACTATGCGCGAAAGTGGTTCCGATGACCTTTGTTAACCAACTTTTACCATCACAGGTGTGCTTGCATGGTAGGTAAAAAAATTAATAAAAATAATTCTCTTTTTGGTTTTGAGGGAGATTGAATGGGAATTCCCGGCTTCTCCCTTTTGTCTGGTGTGTGTGATGTGCTCCTTTTCATTCTCCTTTTCTTTTTTTGTTACCTATCTATTCTTCTAACACTGTCCTTTCCACATATACATTGCTAGACTCGCCTCGTCTCCAATCTAACAAGGTATGATCTATTCTATTACATTTAAAATAATAGTTTACTTGTTAATGTTATATACAAATAACAACTAACAACATTAATGGAAGCAAGTAATTTGTGTATGAGAAATGAATAAAAGAAGTTTATGTGTTCGGTTGCTTTTGATTTGGTGAATTCATACTTGAAATGGTATTAATTCCAATTTATTGACAGAGATTGCCTAATGCATAGTGGAGGTCTTTTATAATTGTGTACTTAAAGAATGTATATTTAATCGAAGTATCTAATCTAACAGTTTGTATGATAGATTCGTAGTGAGAACATTGATCCTTCAATTGATTTCATTATAAAATTGATATTTGAGCTATTTTTTAAAGAGTTCTCGCTCCCACATCATGTCCCATTTTCTATGAGTTCCTGAGTTATTTGCACTCAAAAAGCTTGCTAGTTCTATTAGTTAGGAAGAGTCATAAGGAACTTAATTCCGCATTATATTTGTGTGATGTGCAAGTCCCCTATGATTCAACAGATTCATCCTAACAATGTTTGGAGCAACCGAACTAGCAATCCTTTAGTGAGACTAACCTAAGAATGTATATTTACTCAAAGTATCTAATCGATAGATTCATAATGGGAAAATTGATCCTTTGATTGATTTCATTATGCTCCCACTCATGTCCCCTTTTCTATAAGTTCCTGGGTTATTTTCACTTTGCTAGTTCTATTAGTTGGGAAGAGTCTTATAGGACTTCCACATCATGCGCGTAAGTCCTTGAGTACAATGTGAGTTCACAATCTCAAGGACTTATTTGACTGATGTGCAAGTCTCTTTAACATATTCATCCTAACAATGTTTGGAGCAATAGAACTAGCAAGCATTTAGTGAAACTAACCTAAGCATGTATATTTACTCGAACTATCTAATCTATTGTATAATAGATTCATAGCAAGAACATTGATCCTTCAATTGATTTCATTATAAATATTGATATTTTTTTTGTTTGAGTTTTCGATCCCATGTCCTTTCCTTTTTCTGTGAGTTCCTGAGTTATTTTCACTCAAAAAGTTTGCTAGTACTATTAGTTGGGAAGAGTCTGTTATATCTTAGAGGACTTCCTCTTCATCTGCATAAGTCCTTTAGTATAGTATGAATTCACACTTAATTGCGTGATGTGCAAGTACCCTAGGATTTAACAAATTCATCCTAACAGAACTAGCAATCCTTTATTGAGACTAACATAAGAACTCACATAGATATGAGAAAGAGAAAGAAAATATATGGGAGAGAGCTATCTAAATGTTATATTTATAATGAAAACCATCAAAAATACATTTTGTTTTACATTTGATTGATATTTCAAAAGGTTAAGTAATTTAGAAAAACAATTTTAAAATAACTTATTGCTTATCAAAACATATATTTTAATAAGTCTAAAGACTAAGTCTAAGTAAAATATTCGTTTTGATAAGCAATAATTTGAAGAGAAAATGATTTTCTAAATCAATTATCCTTTTGAAATATAAATCAAATGTACAACAAAATGTGTTTTCCTGTTTTTTCTAGCTTTCCAATTTCCCATGTATTGTGTAGAAATTTCTGCAAATCTATCTTCTTATGAAGCCTCTACTACTAGAAGTGCAAACAATGTTTAACTGTACCATGTATTGCAATGATCTTCCTCAGCTATCTGTAAAGAATTACATGGTCTTAGGTATGCAAAAGGTTAAGTCCAAGGGAATGTTTCAAATATAGGTTCTTATTCATCTTGTTTAAACTAAGAACGAAAATATGTGGGAGAGAGCTATCTAAATCCTTCTAAAATATTATATTTATTATGAAAACCACCTAAAATACATTTTGTTTTACATTCGATTGATATTTCAAAAGGTTAAGTAATTTAGAAAATCATATGTAACATAAATTATTGCTTAACAAAGCATATATTTTACTTAGTCTAAAGACTAAGTCTAAGTAAAATATTTGTTTTGATAAGCAATAAGTTAAAGAGAAAATGATTTTCAAAATTAATAATCCTTTTGAAATATCAATCAAATGTACAACAAAATGTGTTTTCTTGTTTTTTCTAGCTTTCCAATTTCCCATGTATTGTATAGAGATTTCTGCAAATCTATCTTCATATGAAGACTCTGCTACTATAGAAGTGCAAATAGTGTTTAACTGTACCATGTATTGCAATGATCTTCCTCAGCCATCTGTAAAGAATTATATGGTATCAGGTATGCAAAAGGCTAAGTCCAAGGGAATGTTTCAAATATAGGTTCTTATTCATCTTGTTTATCCTAAGAACTTATATAGATAGGAGAAAGAGAAAGAAAATATGTGGGAGAGAGCTATCTAAATCCTTCTAAAATCTTATATTCATAATGAAAACCACTTATAATACATTTTGTTTTACATTTGATTGATATATCATAAGGTTAAGTAATTTAGATAATCATATTTAAAATAAATTATTGCTTATCAAAACATATATTTTACTTAGTCTAAAGACTAAATCTAAGTAAAATATTTGTTTTGATAAGCAATAATTATCTTTTTGAAATGTCTATCAAATGTACAACAAAATGTGTTTTCTTGTTTTTTCTAGCTTTCCGATTTCCCATGTATTGTGTAGATATTTCTACAAATCAATCTTCTTATGAAGCCTTTACTTCTAGAAGTGCACACAGTGTTTAACTGTACCATGTATTGCAATGATCTTTCTCAGCTATCTGTAAAGAATTACATGGTCTCAGGTATGCAAAAGGCTAAGTCCAAGGGAATGTTTCAAATATAGGTTCTTATTCATCTTGTTTAACCTAAGAACTCATATAGATAGGAGAAAGAGAAAGAAAATATGTGGGAGAGAGCTATCTAAATCCTGCTAAAATGTGACATTTATAATGAAAACCACCTAAAATACATTTTGTTGTACATTTGATTATATTTCAAAAGGTTAAGTAATTTAGAAAATCATTTTTAAAATACATTATTGCTTATCAAAGCATATATTTTACTTAGTTTAAAGACTAAGTCTAAGGAAAATATTTGTTTTGATAACCAAAAATTTAAAGAGAAAATGATTTTCTAAATTAATTATCCTTTCGAAATATCTATCAAATGTACAACAAAATGTGTTTTCTTGTTTTTTCTAGCTTTCCGATTTCCCATGCATTGTGTAGATATTTCTACAAATCTATCTTCTTATGAAGCCTCTGCTACTAGAAGTGCAAATGGTGTTTAACTGTACCTTGTATTGCAATGATCTTTCTCATTTATCTGTAAAGAATTACATGGTCTCAGGTACGCAAAAGGCCAAGTCCAAGGGATTGTTTCAAATATAGGTTCTTATTCATCTTGTTTAACCTAAGAACTCATATAGATAGGAGAAAGAGAAAGAAAATATGTGGGAAGGAGCTATCTAAATCCTTCTAAAATGTTATATTTATAATGAAAACCACCTAAAATACTTTTTGTTGTACATTTGATTGATATTTCAAAAGGTTAAGTAATTTAAAAAATCATTTTTAAAATACATTATTGCTTATCAAAGCATATATGTTACTTAGTCTAAAGACCAAGTCTAAGGAAAATATTTGTTTTGATAACCAATAATTAAAAGAGAAAATGATTTTCTAAATTAATTATCCTTTTGAAATATCTATCAAATGTACAAGAACATGTGTTTTCTTGTTTTTTTCTAGATTTTCGATTTCCCATGTATTGTGTAGATATTTCTACAAATCTATCTTCTTATGAAGCCTATACTACTAGCAATACTACAAAAAAAGCTTTTAACATCGGTTATTTTTGGCTTTTAACATCGATTATGAATCGATGTTGTATTGAACGACGTTGAAAGTGGGAAACTTTCAACATCAGTTCTTGAACCGATGTTAAAATACACTACAACATCGGTTCGATGCACAACCGATGTCGAAGGATGCCCAAATAGTCAAAATCTATGTTGAAAATAACATCGGTTATGGCAAAAACCGATGTTGTTAGTTAACAAACAACATCGGTTATGGCAAAATCGATGTTGTTAGTTAACAAACAACAATGGTTGTAGGAAAACCAATGTTGTTTGTGCACATACAACATCGGTTTTCCTACAATCGATGTTGTTTGTTAACTAGCAACATCGATTTTGCCATAACCAATGTCGTAGGTACATAAACAACATCAGTTGTGGCTATAACCGATGTTGTATGTGCACAAACAACATTGGTTTTTGACATAACCGATGTTGTTTGTGCAGTTTTTTTTAATGATCATTCTGTTTTACATTGAACCAAACCTGTAATTTCAAAACAAAATCTAGACCTAGGCAATTTATATAATAATCAATGATTTAAGCCTTTTATTATTATAAATAAAATAGTAATGTATAATAAACAAACATCAAGCAATATATATAAATGTTTACAAATAGAATCCATTAATTAGCTATACTAATTCGTTCAGTGCTTCATTTCTAACTCTCAAAAAGTGTCGTGCCCACTGAATGTGAATATCTTCAATTGTCGTTGCCTCTAATGGTTGAGAATCGCTAAATGTCTACATAATATAATGAACAAAAGTAAGTTAATCACATCGAATATTAATAGTTGTAATAAATGAAACTTGTTAAAGTAAACAAATATATTACCGTTTCCCAGTTATTCCTGAATCCCCCATGGATGATGGTCCACATCCAATGCATGACGTAATAGCCACACTCAGTGCCTCCGCTTTGTAGATTACACTAAATTCAATATGAAATTTAATAGTGTGTTTAAAACAAATTATTGTAAAAAAAAAACTAATTAAACATTTTGGATATTCAAGCATTGGTTAAATTACTTACTTTTACATTAATCCAATCAACTTTCTTCAATTTATTTGATTGGATACCTTGCAAGCCCTTTAAAGCACTGGTTAAAAGAAACATACAAATATATTTGTAAGACCGTGGCATTCATGTATAATACGTTCGATACAGTCAATTTGTTACAAATTTAAGGTTACCTTGTAACTGTGGCTTTGATGTCTACATCGGGCTTCATGTGCAGGGAATAGAACCAGACAACAACGTTGGACCTAGGACAAATAACCAGGAGTTGCCAATGTTGGCTGCATTGGAAAATAGTTATTAGTAACAATGCAATCATTATTTAAATGCTTTTATTAATGAAATTTTACTTATTTAAGTAAGCTCCAAGGTAGACTTGTTTTTGGGATTCATGTATCCATCTTTGAATGTAATTCTGAGCATGATCTCGCGTATTCCCTGATCTCTGTATGCTCTGAGGCTCAAGGAATCCATATTCAGAACCATGCTCCAATTTCATACATAAGTCATTCAAAAACCTATTTTTGTTCAAATAAATGTAAATTGTTAATTGTTAATCACTTACAATTATAGGTAATGGACCTAATTAATGCACTTACGTCATCCACAATTGTATAACACTGATATTAAGATATTGATTGCCACTCAATATCTCCCCAACATCACTATGATTTATGTAGAGGGGGAACTGTTCATTGTGCATCCTAGACAAACTCGCATCCCACAACACCTGGAAAGGCTTTCTGAAAAGAAACGGGCTAACTTGTACCAAATTTAATAAAGGATTATCATCAGGGACCGACCTATCATGAGGTTTAACTGGTTTCTTTGGTCCCTGTTTATCCTACACAATTAATAAACATAAGTTACTTATAGTCAATAATTTATTCAGGTCAATTGTTTTGATGATACCAAAAAATAAAATAAGTTAAAGGAGCTACCTCTGGTGCTACCTCCCGTTAAACAGGCTTCACAAGATGACTCGACTATGCAATAAAGGTATTTAGGGCATCCCCCACTAACTGAACCTCATCAGTCGGTAAAGGGACTTGAGCAGTAGCATCTCGAACATCTTCAATCCCCACCTTGACCATACCATCTGTCAAACATGTGTGGTGTAGGATTGACGCCCCATGATAAAAGATATAAATTATAAAAATCCATAGGATCTAACCTTTTGGTTTAGTGGAAGATGCACTAGAAAGTACCATTTCTACTCATTATTTTCCACATCATGTTATGCATTTCTACTCATTAATATGCTACTACTAGTTAAATGTGGACTACACTAAATCTACAGGTGGGGGTGGAGATTTAAGTAGATGATGAAGTTAACATCATTGGAGGTAGAATGACATTTGTTATTTGTTTCTTCTAATAAATTTCTATGCATGCATAATAAACTAAAGACATGTTTAAGCCTTATATAAACATTTATGAGGTAGTACAGTTGTAAATGAGCTATAGAGTCAAATCAAGTAAAATAAAACAAGCTTTGACTTATAAGAATTAATCAATTTTAAGCATCAAAAGAATCAAATATTATAAGAATTCACACGCATCAGCAGAGGAGAATAACTAAGACAGATTATGTGAATTTCTATAGACTGTAACTAGCTTTGGGTTTTGTGAATTCCAATTTCCAGATCAAGTATGTAGGGAATGAGCAAGAAAATATGTGCAATTAATGGACAATTGTAATAGTCGGTAAATTAATAATAATTACTTCTGCAACTTAAGCTATTACCTATGCTCAAGTCAAATCCACGGTTTTTAAGCTCTCTATACTGCTGACATAGAGCACAGGTTTCACAGCAAAAATGAACTAAACAGTGCAAGCTGCATATATGAAAGAAAAAGAAAAAGGAAATAGAAATAGATATAACCATTATGAGTTATCCCCTCGTATATATTGTACTCATAATAAATGCAGTGTTTATTAAATTAAAGCTTACTTGTATTGCCGTTATCTTCTATCTCTGCTATCAATCCAAATGTAACACAAGGGCAGAAGCAAGTGACCAAACCTTAGAAAATAAATAAGCATAGTATATGTTAGACTCATGGAGTTTCTAATTTGAAAGATAAAATGGAATAAAAAAACTTTACTAAAGAGATGTCAGACATATTGTATGTACTCTTAAAACTTGGACTTCTCCAAAGGGAAAATTGAAACGACTTTTGCTACAAATTACTTAGGTACTTATTCTATTCTTATGCATCTTGGGCCATGACAAATATAGTGCCACTTATTGTTTAATGCTGGAAAGAAAAATTAAATTGCCAACTGCTTATATTTGAATACAATCAACATTAAATTTAGCTGATGGGTTATGGATGGACTTGCTGTAAAATTAGCAAAATCATTTCATTGGGAGGAAGTGGATAATTTTTTGGATGCATTATTTTTACAAGTTCCTGTCATAAAGCATCTTATTTTGCAGATTGATCTCATGAGAATTTCAAATAAATCAAAAAGGGATGCATGGCAGCATATAATTACTTTTCATTGAGATTCAAGAGATGTCATCCATTAATTACTCCCCAGTTACTTGCTTGCCAGTGTGGCCCATGGAGTGATATGTTCTTGAGCTGAAAATTTCCAAAAGATCATAGAATTCTATCTTATCAACCCTATCAGCCACATGTGATTCTATTCTTTCATACAAGCTCTCTTCTGGGTTATATCATTTTATTATTTTTCTTCCTTTATCAATCTAGAAACATGTTTTAAAAATAGAGTTTGTCCATCATTTGGCTCAAAACAGAAAGAGTATTGTTAGACATGTAACTGATAATGACTTCAATCAGTAAAATATTAAATATTTACAAACAGAGATTAAGCATTAGTCCCATCCACAAAGTTTTGAACAAGCATATATGCAAGCACAAATATCTGGTGCAAGGGAGGGGGAATGTAAGAGAGATGATAACCTTCCAATGTCTTTTATGACCAATTGTGTTGTAGATGGACTCCAGCCTTGTTATTATTTGCCTAAATGTTGGCCTCTTAGCTGGATTCTCATTCCATCACCTTTCAATCAATCTATAATCATTAGAGAGGTCGGCAAAATGTAGAAAAATGCAACTTATGATTATCAAATAAGAAAAAGCAAAACTTGCAAAGGATGTTTAATCAGAAGTCCAAGTTCTTTGTACATTCCTGGGCCATTCATTCCTTCATATACTCTCTACCCTATGAAGCAAGATTATTGATACTAGGAGATCTTGAACAACAAAGGAAATTTTTGCTATAGACATATTTCTTGTGTTTCTATTATGCTCTAGACATATTTGAAATCTGTACTTTTGTAGTTAACTTGAAGCAAATGTGCTGAAATGCTCATTCAAATAAGCTAAATTCACTCAACAACATGTGAGTATGAGCATATAATATTCATATCATTTTTTTTCAATTCACTCAAGTCTCTTTAGAGCCTGCAAATGGGTAGACTAGTAAATTTAAATTCTAACAATCAAGAGAATAAGCAAAAGTGATATCACCAAATACTATACGACTTTGAAGCAAAGCTTCATTTATAGTTCCTAATGATGACAAAATTGATTAAATCATGCTAAGAATGAACCAGTAGGCATTGCTTTTATGTATTCAAATAAGCATTAGTACAAATTGTTCAAAACAAATGACTAAAAAATTAAATTAAAAAAAAATCATTCTATAGTCTAACTCTAATAGCACAAAGACCCACTTGATCATAGAAAGCAACAAGTTCTCTGACCCAATACAACGACACAGCACGAGACACAATGTTGGAAAGTATAATTAAGCTAGTAATAATGTGCAGACAGCAGATAGCAAATTGTTCTATATATCCATACCTAAAAAAGAAAAGGTATTGCTCTTATTTTATCTTTTCTTGACTAAGACTGTTCTGGCTCCGCAGACAGCAGATACTTCTCATTCAACCAGAAATTTCTAATTCAACCAAACTTAACCAAAGTATCATGTGCCAAACCAATTGATGCCATTGGACTCTCAAAATATGAAATTCCAATAAAACAATTTACAGTAATATTAATGGTTTCTCCTCTACCCCTTTTATTATGTCTTCCTTTACCCCTTTTAAGCAAAACAAACAAGGCAAAACAACGAAAGGAAGGGAAAGTAACGGGAAGGGAGAATATGGACATCCAAACCTCGTTCTCGTGCTGCCACACGTGAATCTAAGCACCACGACATTGCTAGGACCGAACCACCATGACCACACTGCTAGGGAACACATTTAGGGTAAAACGCACCAATAATCAAATCACTAACAAGCAACCAAAATGGAAAAGGTGTGGAAAAGGGGGAAAACGCACCAAATAGCAACTCAAAAGGGGAAAACTCTGATTGGCTCAGAAGCGCCGTCACGGAGAGGGCAGAAGAGAGGGCTCGTGAGTGGCAGAGACGGTGGTGCGGAGGCTTTGCGACGGAGAGGGAGATCGCAGGGGCTGTGAGCAAGAAGGGGCACGACTGAGAGTGAGGGCACAAGAGTGGTTGTGAGCATGAATAGGCACGAGTGAGATTGAGAGTAAGGGCGCCATAGTGAAAATGAAAATTAAGGTTTTAGCGCCCATTCAACATTGGTTATCCAATAAACCGATGTTAAACATCTTATATCAACATCGTTTATTTAATGAAACGATGTTGAAACCTCCATCAACATCGGTTCATTAAATAACCAATGTCAAAAAGTTGCACTTAATTTCAAAATTGCCACCGTGTATTATTTGACATCGGTTTTAGTACAACTGATGTTGATAGCGCGATGTTAAAAGCCTTTTTTGTAGTAGTGTAGAAGTGCAAACAGTGTTTAACTATACCATGTATTTCTCATCTATCTGTAAAGAATTACATGGTCTCAGGTATGCAAAAGGCTAAGTCCAAGGGAATGTTTCAAATATAGGTTCTTATTCATCTTGTTTAACCTAAGAAATCATATAGATAGGAGAAAGAGAAAGAAAATAAGAAAATATGTGAGAGAGAGCTATCTAAATCTTTCCGAAATGTTATATTTATAATGAAAACCACCTAAAATACATTTTGTTGCACATTTGATTGATATTTCAAAAGGTTAAGTAATTTAGAAAATCATTTTTAAAATAAATTATTCCTTATCAAAGCATATATTTTACTTAGTCTAAAGAGTAAGTCTAAGTAAAATATTTGTTTTGATAAGCAATAATTTAAAGAGTAAATGATTTTATAAATTAATTATCCTTTTGAAATATCAATCAAATGTACAACAAAATATGTTTTCTTCCTTTTTCTAGCTTTCCTATTTCCCAAGTATAGTGTAGATATTTATGCAAATTTATCTTCTTATGAAGCCTTTGCTACTAGAAGTGCAAACAATGTTTAACTGTACCATGTATTGCAATGATCTTCCTCAGCTATCTATAAAGAATTACATGGTCTCAGGTATGCAAAAGGCTAAGTACAAGGGAATGTTTCAAATATAGGTTCTAATTCATCTTGTT
The DNA here is from genome assembly GCA_026413185.1 of Pueraria montana var. lobata. NCBI lineage: Eukaryota > Viridiplantae > Streptophyta > Magnoliopsida > Fabales > Fabaceae > Pueraria > Pueraria montana. The sequence goes on from CM048647.1 coordinate 47,288,661, forward strand.
TAAGCTAAGAACTCATATGGATAGGAGAAAGAGAAAGAAAATAGTGGGAGAGAGCTATCTAAATCCTTCTGAAATGTTATATTTATAATGAAAACCACCTAAAATACATTTTGTTGTACATTTGATTGATATTTCAAAAGGTTAAGTAATTTAGAAAATCATTTTTAAATAAATTATTCCTTATCAAAGCATATATTTTACTTAGTCTAAAGAGTAAGTCTAAGTAAAATATTTGTTTTGATAAACAATAATTTAAAGAGAAAATGATTTTCTAAATTAATTATCCTTTTGAAATATCAATCAAATGTACAACAAAATTTGTTTTCTTGCCTTTTCTAGCTTTCCTATTTTCCAAGTATTGTGTAGATATTTAGGCAAATCTATCTTCTTATGAAGCCTCTGCTACTATAGAAGTGCAAACAATATTTAACTATACCATGTATTGCAATGATCTTCCTCAGCTATCTGTAAAGAATTAATTACATGGTCTCAGGTATGCAAAAGGATAAGTCCAAGGGAATGTTTCAAATATAGGTTCTAATTCATCTTGTTTAAGCTAAGTACTCTTATGGATAGGAGAAAGAGAAAGAAAATAGTGGGATAGAGCTATCTAGATCCTTCTGAAATGTTATATTTATAATGAAAACCACATAAAATACATTTTGTTGTACATTTGATTGATATTTCAAAAGGTTAAGCAATTTAGAAAATCATTTTTAAAATAAATTATTCCTTATCAAAGCATATGTTTTACTTAGCATAAAGACTAAGTCTAAGTAAAATATTTGTTTTGATAAGCAATAATTTATAGAGAAAATGATTTTCTAAATTAATTATCCTTTTGAAATATCAATCAAATGTACAACAAAATGTGTTTTCTTGTTTTTTCTAGCTTTCCAATTTCCCATGTATTGTGTAGATATTTATGCAAATCTATCTTCTTATGAAGCCTTTGCTATTAGAAGTGCAAACAATGTTTACCTGTACCATGTATTGCAGTGATTTTCCTCAGCTATCTGTAAAGAATTACATGGTCTCAGGTACGCAAAAGGCTAAGTCCAAGAGAATGTTTCAAATATAAGTTCTTATTCATCAGTATTTTTAGGTATCTTGCTCATATTTGAGTTAATGAAGTTCCATATTGATATGATTTATGTTTCAGCTTCTGGAATAACTCTGTATTCACCTTTGGTTTTATTTTGTTTTGTATTATGCTATGGAATGGGGTTCATTTATGTTGTCTGTTGAAACGCTGCATTATAAATTCCTTTGATTTTATCTTGAAAGGTCTGTGACTATGTAAGCTCAAAATGGTAGAGCGCTCAAAGCATATTTCGTTGACCTAATCTATGAAAGTAATGAATCCTAATTTAATTTCAATTTAGGTAGATTAGCTCAGTCTTTAAAAAGTTCATTTGCTTTGAGAGGTTGGTGGTTCGAATCCACCTGGTTCAGTAGCTGAATTTATTTGGTTTGGTTGTGGATGCTTTTGAATAAGTTTTTAAAAAAAAACTAGTTTTTTATATACAGTTTACAAGTTTTTGTTTTCTTTTCAAAGCGTTTTAGATTATACAACTGCTATAATTTGCTTCAGGTTCTAGAAGTTTTATAACAAGTATTTGATTGAGACATTGTTACAACCTGTTGAAAACACTAATACAAGTTTTAGCACAGGTTCTAGTGTAAGTCACATGATCAAAAACCATTTTCAATCAAGGCCACGATGAAAAGACCCAAGGCCAAAATCCGTCAATCGTCCTTTGTAATTCACATTGCAAATGAAAAGACCCATGGTCGTGATGACAATCTAATTATAAGTGTCATGATATACTGAATTTTAATTGGTAAATTGAAAACTTAAAATGAGTGATTTACTTAGAGGTTAAAGATTTATAAAATTAAAAATTAAAAATTAAAATGAGTGACAGCAGGGGATCGATAATATATAGAAAAGTGCTACATTCAGCGGGAACTCCAACACCAATAATTTTATTGAGCGTGCTGATTTGAGCGTGCCTAAATTGATGTCCCTCTATTCACAAATACAAGTATGATGTATAGAGAATGACAATATACTCCTCCCCTTCTTTTCTTTTTATTGTATAGAGAATAGAGATAGAGGTTTTGGCATCGAAGTCCTTAAATAAGAGAATTGTGATGTGATTCTTCCTGGTAGGTTTTTGTACAATTCGCCCCTTTAGGCTCTCAGGTATTTCGTCATTGATATCTTATGCTTTTCAAATTGAATCTCTATGTGAATTTAGAAACACGTAGACGTTTCAGTAAACTATTTATCCACATGATTTATTTAATGAATGTTGGGAATGTATTGCGAATTATTTCAGCTGTCAAACAAACTGTTAGGGGGCGTTTGTTTCACGGAGAACTTTTTTAATCTCGGGAATATTTTTTCCTAGAAATATAACATGAGAATGTTATTTCCGGATATAATTAAAAAATGTGTTTGGTTAAGTATTAAAATAGGTTGGGAATATTTTTTATATTCTCATGCATAATTAAAACATGTGTTTGATTTAGTTATTTTTTCCTGGGAATATATATTATAATTAATAAAATAACCTTATTGTGTTAAAGATTATTTTTTTTAATAGAGTGATACATCACCTACTTTTGCAGAGAAATTACATTGAGATTGTCAATATATAATTAATCTGTCGAAACTACAATTATGCAAATCCATAACATGTAATCAAAAAGCCTATATAGTAAAGTAATCCCTTCATTTCCTATATGCCTACCATAATCAATATATCTATCATAAATTTAAATGTGCGGCCAACCTCTCCAAGAACAAGATGGACTTTATGTGTACAATCCAATTTATGCTATGAAAGTAATCTCACTAGCAATACCCCGTGAACACACATACGGCACTCAAATTTTTAAGCCAAGTACAAGTATTGTATATGCAGGAACGAAATTTGTGGAAAGAAATAATAGTATTGAAATGGTAGTGGGTACCAAGAGGATATATTTGGATTTTTACTCATGAAGACTGTTCCTGTCTAATGGGAATAAATTTTCCCTACCCCCTCTGTCGGGATTAAATATTGGTTGAAAGTGGAATTATAGTTTATCAAGGAATAAAATATGCCTAGGATTAATTATTTTATTACTTCGTAACAAACATGGAATAATTTTTTTTCCCCTTGTATTCCCGAAATTAAAAAAGTTATCCTGAAACAAACTCCCCCTTAGTACTGCGCATACAAAATGAAACCAAATTAATTTATTTTATATGAATGTGGTCATTTTCCCAATCTAATTGGATAAAAGTGACCAATGATGATTGATGCCGTAGCAGCAGTGCTGCAACTGGTTAGTATTTTGGTATAATTTTTTAGATGAATAAATCAATTTAGCAATTGATTTTTGTCCACCTCTACTATTCTGCATGTAAATAAATCTTGCAAGAGGAAGATGAAAAATAAACGTGACAGACACTTCTTTAAAATCATTCTTACTAAATTGAAGAACACTTCCAAGATCATTAAGAATAAGAAACACAACAAACTGTTTACGATAATTATAAAAGAAAAAGCTATTTGCAATGTCATGAAGAATAAGCAACAGAAATAAATTTTTAAGGAGAAGGATTTAGGGTTTCAATAACTGAGTTGCATCCATCCCCCACATTCCAGGAGTTAAGTTTTTAAGTATAAAAATGAAAAATAAAAAAATTTAACATCGTGGTGAAACCAAACTTTCATGGTAACTCCAATTCCAAAGGTGGCCCCTAATCCTAAAAAATTGCATCCCACCATCATTTGAGTTATACACAACTAATCTGGAAGATGTAGTTTTGAACAGAGCAACACCATTTTCTGAGATGCACAAGGGGGTCAAGTGATGGACACCCTTCACAAGCGCGGAACTGAGGGCAAGGCCAATCAACTGTAACAAAGGGAGGAATGATCATCAATCGAGTCCATGAATCTTGAACCCCATACTCTTTCATCAGCCACACAGCCCAATGAGCTTTCTTAGAATCAAAGAAACAAACACAAAGACAGTTACGCACGACATTTATCACAGGCTTGCAAACATTGTCGCTGTCTCTAGACAGTTTTGGTGGCACAAGAATTCGCACTAAAGGTATATATTTTGGTTGCAGTTTCCCCACGAATTGTCATGGCTAACAACAACTTGTACTTGTCGCTCACTGCATCATAGCCAAAACCATGGAAACTAATAATGCTCTCGCCAGCAGAGAAAAAATCCGCTGAGAATCTTTTGGATGTCAATCTGATGCAAGGGTTCCACAATTGGACATACTGTTTTAGAGAATCACCCAAACAGAGTAAGCCATTGCAGGAACCTGGAATGCGGAACAAGCCACTCTTCCTGAAGCATCGGAGTTTTGCAAAAGTTGATGGGTTTTGGAACAGTGGCTGCATGGAGAATAATTCGATTTTGCTTTCGGTAACGATGGAAGAGACCAGTTGCTGGTGTGTCATGTTGGGATCCGCGGTTGAGGTACGTAAGTGGTCCTTCGCGAATTGAGGATCGGAGATTAGGGAATTCCATGACTTGCAGACGCACTTGAATCGCACAAGGGATCTCACCGGAACCCTAAGGATGATATTCAAAGTCAGTTCGTTTGGCAAGTCTGGCAATGAATGGCATAAAGGGTCATCACCTGTTGGAGAAAGAAGCTTGGTAGTGGTTTCCAGCATCATCGATTGAGTACGATGCACTCTTTGATGGTTGGAAAGTGTTGAGAGGTGAAGAGAATATATAGATAGGAAGAAAAAAGAAAAAAAAACATATAAGAAAGAAAAAAAATATGATAAATAATGTGATTAGAAATGAAGATGGAGATAAAAAAGAAAAAATAAGAGAAAAAAAAAGAGAGAGAAAAGAAAGTAGGTGAATGACAGTGCATAAAGATAAGTAAGATAAAATATTTGGAAGAGTCTTTCAAGATATGGACCTCGTGCTCTCAAGTCTCAAGGCCTTTTTGTTTCCTCCTTTGTTCTTTTTTATTTCTATATGATAAAAAAAAGATAAGATATGATATAATAAATATTTTTATCTTATTTTAATTAGTTATTTGCTATACGAAATACAGTATATAAAACATTTACATTTTTAAGTATATTTGAATTAAATCCATCTTATATAATTGAAATAGTTGTTTTAATTTAAACTCGATCAAATCTTTAAAAATTCCTCTTCTCAATTTAGCAATTGATTTTTGTCAAGGCTACTAGCATGCAAGTATGCTATAGTAAATAAAACTCATATGATAAGATGAAAAATAGAGTTGACAGACGCTTCTTTAAAATATTTTTCTTACTAAATTGAAGAATATTTTGGCTATGTTATGCAAAACTAGCTGAAAAGCTAGCTAGCTGGAAGCTGAAAAATTAGCTGGTAGCATAAAGCTGAAAGCTGGTAGCTGAAAACTGTTAAGCTAACTTATTAAATTATAAGTGTTCGGTAAAATTATCTATTAAAGTAGCTGAAAAATGTAAAATGACAAAAATTGACATATTTATATGATACTTTTATATAAATTTTAATTTTATTTTATGGATAAAAATATATTTTGAGGTGTTATAATTTTAGTTTTTAAATTAATTTTAAACTCTTGTAATTTTTATTCATAGATAAATTATTTTCATTACATTTTTAGTTTCAATTATTACATTTTTTTCATATTAAGTATTCTACTATTAATCTTATACTATATCTTAAAATACTTTTAATCAAGTTTAAAATAAAGTAAAAAAATACACTTAAGTAGACATTATTATACTTTTGTTATGTTAATTAGCGTAATAGTTAATTGATAAAAAATATATATACTTAAGTAGAATGCAATAAAGAATAAAAAAATAATTGATAAAAAATTAAAAATAGATTACATGGAGAAAAAAGGAGAGCGAGCAAGAAGATTAGAGAAAAAAAAAGAGTGATGAACACGATGATACATGTGAATGAGTGAAAAATAAATAAATAAATAATAAAATCCCCATTTATTTAAAAAGGGTAATAAGGAAGTTTAATAAATATTTTAAGGATAAAAAAGGAATAAAATATAAAAAGCTAGAAGCTAGTGTTTTAAAAATATGCTAGAAGCTACTAAAAAAAGCTTGTTTACCAAATAGTCAAACAAGCTTTTTAACTAGTAAAAAAAACTAGAAACTAGCTGAAATGGCTTGTCGAATATAGCCTTCAATTCAAAGGTTATGAAGAATGGGCATTATTTCGATGTAGGTTATAAATAACAAATATCAGTGTAGGCTGATGATAACTCATTCAATTTTTTAGTGACATGTGATTGTCTTTGCCACGTCATATAATGATTTTTTTTTTCAATTAAAGTCTAAGAACTATTTTACAAATTTGATAATTTTAGTTTTCTTTTTTTTTATCTCATTAGATATTAACTAATCAATTTTAAATTAATTTTAACAAATCTAATAAGATATTATCTAATAAGTTTTGAATTAATCACATTTGTTATCTAATCGGTTTTGTATTAATCTAATCAAATCTAATAAAATATTATCTAATTATTTTGAATTAATCAAATCTAATAAGATATTATCTAATTAGTTTTGAATTTATCTAATCAAATATAACGATCTAATTTTATTTAATGAATAATTAAATTGCTCAAATTGATATATTAATTTTATAATTTCAAAATTAGTAATTAAGTTTATAATATATATTGTCAAATCAGATTCATGCATAGTCATTTATTAGACTTAATAAGATTTAACACACCTAATTACATTTAATGAAGAATTTAATTACTTGTATTAATAATATTTATTATACAATTCCTAATACAAATTTTAAGAAAAATTTTATATTTTAAAAATATTTTATAAAAATATTCATAAACAATATTTAAAACCTAAACATGATTTAAAAAATTCATGAACGTTATTAAATAAAAGTAATTATTCCTAAATTTAATAAATTTAACTAACTACATAAAAAAAATCCCTTTTAATTATTATTGTATACAAAACATATTATAAAGTAACCAATTTAAAAAAATAAGATAAAAATTTAGGAATAATTACTATTAGTTAAAATAAATTATTATAAATTAAATTAAATCTTTAATTTTAATTTTTTTAAGCATTAATAGTTATGGATAGATATTAAAAAACAATATATTACATTTTTATCTTTTTTTAATTTGATTACTTTATAATATACTTTGTATACAATAATAATTAAAAAAAAGGATATTTTTTTATGTAGTTAGTTAAATTTATTATTTAGGAATAGTTACTTTTATTTAATAACGTTCATGAACTTTTTTATAAAATATTTTAAATATATAAATATTTTCTTATATTTGCATTAGAAATATTTTTTAAATCGTATAATAAATACATTAATAAATACCATGGCGTTCTAGCTCGGTTGGTTGAGCAGTGTGCGTCAGTGTTGTAAACCGCTTGTCTTCGATTCCTATGTATAAAAAAATCATATAATAAATATTATTAATGTGAGTAATTAAATTCTTCATTAAATATAATTACATATGTTAAATCTTATTAAATCTAATCAGCGGCTATGCATGAACCTGATTTGGTAATATATATTATAAACTTAATTACAATTTTTGAAATTATAAAATTCATATATTAATGTGAGCACTTTAATTAGTCATTAAATATAATTAGATCGTTATATTTGATTAGATAAATTAAAAAATGATTAGATAATTAATATTTTATTAGATTTAATTAATTCAAAACTGATTAGATAATATTTTATTAGATTTGATTTGATTAAAACAAAACTGATTGGATAACATTTTTTCATTACCTACGTGACAAAAATAGCCACATGTTATTAAATGAATGGATGAGTTCCCAGCCTACACCAGTGGGTTACAACCTAGTGAAGTAATGTCCATCATAAAATACATGTCCAGAGTGCTTATGGATTGCAAGAACTTACTCTCAAATACGAGACCTGCGAAACTGATCTTCACAAAGAGACTTGGTAATGCTCTTGCTAACAGTTTAGCAAGATTGGCTTTTACATACCACGAAATGTAGTGGCTTGAAGATTTGCCACATCAAACAATCCCAGTGGCTTTACAAGATGTACAGAATTTGGCTTTTTTGGCTAATGATTAATAAAAAGTCTCTTTGCCGTAAAAAAAATTAAAAAGTTTTTTTTTTAATTTAAATAACCCTTTGTTAGAGAAACAAAAGAGAAGGAATATAAGAATATGAGAGTAATGAATGACTAAAAAAAAAATTCAATGAAACTTTGTTACTTGATCAGCACTCGGCAGGGTTGTCCTCCTTGGCTTTGTAAATCGTAAGCTCTTCCCTTTCCATGTGTACATATTCACCGTACATATATCCATGAAAACCTTCTGATTTCTATATGAGAAAGGAGAAAGAGGGATTCTACAAAGCCTTCTGATTTCCTCCTCAAAATGAATTACCATCTTGACCAAAGAAGATGAAAGGAGATAGAGGAGGAAGAAGAAGAAGAAGAAGAAGATGAAAGAGGAGGAGTCAAGAACAAGGAATTAAGGATTTGATAGTGGTTCACGATGTGAATAAAATTTAAACTAAAGGCTCTCTCTTGTACTATAGATTGATGAAAAAGGATGAAATAAAGTAAAGTAAAATGAAATTAAATGACATTAATTTTTTTTACACAAACAAATGACATTAAATTCTATTGTTTTTTTTTTTATCATTCAGAAAAATATTAAATTCCATTGTTTGAATTATTTGAAATGAAATGAAGTATAATGGAAGAGGAGAGATCCACTTATTCTAAGAGTAAGTATAAGAGACTTACTCTTCATCCCCACCATTTATTTTCTTGAAATCTAATGGTTAAGATTAGTTACTCATTACAACCATTAGATTTCAAGAAAATGATTGGTGATGATGAAGAGTAAGTCTCTTATATTTCACTCATTATTAGAAATCTAAATGTTGCTTTATTATAATGAGCCATCTTAATTTGGAATAGTCATCTCTCCTTATGAAATTAAAATGATTAGACCTTGATTGAATGGAATTGGACTAGGTCCCCTTAAGCAAGACTTCGAATTCAAGTCTTGCGAATGGAAAAAAAATGATTGGAAAGGGAAACCTACTAAACGTGATCAATCAGATTTTCCGACAAATATTAATCTTCATTAAATCTGGTGGATATTTGACACTAATATCATAGTAACAAAAAAAAAATGATTAGACTTGAATAAATAATAATTACAATTGTTAGTAATGGAGACATTTATTTTATGGTTTGCTTTTAATATATTAACTTTTTTTTAGTAAATATGAATTAATCTTCATAAATATGGTTATTTGTTTCATTATTTTTTATGTTTTTAAATTCTTTTCTTTAATAATTTTCCAATCAATTAATATTTATATTTGATTTCTTCTAAATATTTATTTTTTAAGCAATGACTACCATAAATGTTCCATTCAACATTAAGTAGGTATAATATAAAGTCGTCCGCCTATGTTATGAAGCATTAATCTCTGAAAAAAAATAAATTAATATGAACAATTGAATACGGGACTTAAGAATCGATTGAGAATATCTACTCCTATTTGTTTATTGGTATTTTTCATTAAAAACATACAATGTATTTTTATTATATTAAATTTGAATAAATCATAATTAATTGACCTTTATTAATGGAGATGTTTATTTTATGGTTTGATTCTAAATATTTAGTAAGCAATGACAACCATAAATTTTTCATTCGACATTAAATAAATATAATTAATGTCTGTGTCTATGTTACATTAATCTCTGAAAATTTATTTTATATATAATTGAATGCAGGACTTAAAAATGGATTAAGTTTTTTTTTTTTTTTTTTTACTAAAATTTAGGGAAAGGAATGACATCTCACTCCAAGACAAAGAAAGTCTCGGTCTCAAAGAACGTTTACGATAATACTTACATTTATCTCAATCCAAAAAGATGAGTCAGGACTTAAACTTGTGAATTGTCATATATGGGCAACCCCTTAAGGTCATATGGATCAGGACTATCTACTCCTATTTGTCTATTGGTATTTTTTATTAACAACTTACAGTGTAATTTTCATTATATTAAATTAAAATCAATTAAATTTGAATAATTTATAATTAATTACCCTTTATTAATGGAGATATTTATTTTACAATTTAATAGGTTGAATTTTTTAGTAAATAAGAATTAATTTTCATAAATAAGGTTATTTGTTTGTTATATTTTTTATAGGATAAAATATGTTTTTGGTCCCTGTACTTTCAAAAAAGTTTGGTTTTAGTTCCTATACTTTCGAGTCAACCATTTTAGTCCATGTACTTTCAAAAAAACTTGGTTTTAGTCCCTCTCCTCTAATTGTGTTAATACTGTTAACAAAAATACAGTTTTCGGTGGCTAAAACTACCACAAAATACACATTCCTCATGTATTTAAACTAAATATCATTGGCGGCTAAAAACCGCCATAGATTATTAAAAAAATAGACACATAATGTGTCATCGGTAATAGAAGAGACGGGTTTCTCGTTGAGTTTGAGTATATATTCTTAATAATCTGTGGCAGTTTTTAGCCGCCAATGATGTTAAGTTTAAATACATGAGAAATGTGCATTTTGTGGCAGCTTATAGCCATGGAAACTGTATTTTCGTTAATAGTATTAACACCATTAGATGAGAGTGACTAAAACCAAGTTTTTCTGAAAGTACAGGGACTAAAATGGTTGATTCGAAAGTACAGGGACTAAAACCAAGTTTTTCTGAAAGTACAGGAACTAAAAACATATTTTACCCTTTTTTATATTATTATATGAGGAGAAATCAAGTTACTCTAAAAATGAGAATTATTTCTCATCCTCACCATTCATTTTCTTATAATCTAATGGTTATTCTAAGGAATAATTTATCTTAACTGTTAGATTACTATAAAATGAAATATGAGGATGAGGAGTAATTGATCCCTCCTTTTTATATTATCTTCTTTCATGAATAATGTTAGCCTAGTAGCAGAGGTGTTTGGGTAGTATACATAAGGTATTTTGTTTTAACCTTGTTTTTGCCATTGTATAAAAAAAATAAAAAATAATCACGAATTTAGTTCTTGAAATTATAATAATACATCAAATTGGTCTTTAAAATTAATAGTGGCAAAATGGTCACTGAAATTATATTTTATCAATCAATTTAGTCCCTAAAATTGTAATAGACAGTCAAATTGCTCATTCAAATAAATAAAATGGTAAAATAATCCTTAAAATTATAAGTTATCAATCAATTTAGTATCTAAAATTGTAATGATTGTCAAATTGGTCCTTAAAATTAAAATAGCTTAATTGCACTTTTTATCAAACTTTCAAAATTTTATATATTATGCCCTTAAAGCTTTTTTCTTGCATATTTTGTCTCTAAACTTGTATAATTTTGCATATTTTGCCACCTCTAAAGTGAATTTAAGCATATAGAAAATGGTAACACTATTAAAAGTGACATTTGAACTCTTGACCTTCCTTACCTCTAAAGTGAATTTTAGCATTTAGAAAATGGTAAAACTGTTAAAAGTGAGATTTAGAAAATGGTAAAATTTATAAAATATACACATTCATTTATTAAATATATAAATCATTTATTAGTTAACTTATACAATATCTTATATTTTTTGTCTATTAAATAATTTTATTTTTGAATAACTACGCTACAAATAAAAGGTGAAAGATTAATAAATAATTTATAAATAATAAATAATTATATATAATTGAATAAATAAATTTATATAATTAAAAGCAAAATATTTAATAAATAAATTTATCATCATAACTTTTAATATTTTTTCATACAAATATAAACATACACTTAGGGAATCAAAAGGGCAATTAACAAATGCAATAATTATATATATATATATAAATTAAATAAGTAAAGTTATTGAGTAGCTTTGGTGGTTGTGGAAATGGAAGGGGTCAAGGTTCAATTTCAAACCCCACCATCAACTATATTTACTATTTTTTTTTTAAGTTTAATTACATTTTAGAAGTAAAATGCCCAAACTTTGAAATGTAAATTTTAGGGTTAAATGTGTCAGAAAAAACTTTAGGGGAATAATTTGCAAAATTTTGAAGAGTTGGGAAAAAGTGTAATTAAGTTTTTTTTTTTTTAATTTTAGGGACCAATTTGACTGATCATTATAATTTTAGGGACTAAATTGATTGATAATTTATAATTTTATTGACCATTTTGATCGTCTATTATAAAGAGTAAATTGATTGATAATGTATAATTTCATGAATCATTTTTCCATTTAATTAACTTTAAGAACTAATTTGATCGACCATTACAATTTTAGAAAATAAATTGGTGTTTCACTAAAAAAAATTCCCTTCTTTCATAATTTCCCAATCAATTAACATTTGTATTTAATTTCTTCTAAATATTTATTTAGTAAGCAATGACTACCATAAGTTTCCCATTTAACATTAAGTAGGTAAAAGGTTGTGTGCCTATTTTTAGAATACATTAATTAATCACTAAAAATTTATTCCTATATATGAACAATTGAATAAAGTACTAGAAAAAAGGATGGGACTATATCTACTTGCATTCATCTATTCATGTTTTCCATTAACAACTTATAATGTATTTTTTATTATATTAAATTAAAATTAATTAAATTTGAATAAATGATATTTCATACATAGGATTATTTATGTTTTAATTTTTACTATTATTTTATTCTCTTCTTTAATTGATGAATTTAGTCCTTCTCCTTCAACATTTAAAAATATGTGAATTTAATTTTACTTTGTGATGGTAAAAAACTGTCACTAAATGTTAAGTTTAAACATAAGGAATTACTAAATTCATTTATTTTCAAAAGTTAGAAGACTAAATTTTTTTAACTTAAAAGTACAGGAACCAAAATCAAGTTTGACTAAAAATACAAAGACTAAAAATACATTTTTCTCTAATCATAATTATAATTTGTTAACTTACTCGTTGTAAAACACAAGTATACACATGCATATTTACAATTATCAATTATCAATTTATACGATTTTTAGTTTTATTCTATTATATAAGTTACCTAAAACCAGAAAAAGGTAATATTATCAAATTAAAGGATTATTTTTATTTTCATAATTATTTTAATCAATACTTATATTCTTCAATCAGTATTTTTTTATATAGTGGATATTTAATGCAAGAAACGGCTAGTTTGTATATTGTTTTAATTTTAAAAAGTATAAAAAAATATTTAATGCACCCATGTGCATACATATATATATATATATGCAAGAGAGCGTTGTTAATATTTTCATGTACATTGTAGAAAAAAAAATAGAGAAAGCTAATACTTTTAAAGAAATTGAATTTGCATATAAATTAAGAAAGAGAGAAAAAAAAGGAGAAAAAGGAAGGAATATAAACAAGTTAATTAATGCAATAGAAAAAAAAATTGTAAAAAGTGTGTGAAAAATTCAACTCATACATTTATAATTTACAATAAATTTTAATGAGTATTAAATATTTTTTTTTTTTTGAAGAAAGTATTAAACAAAACATTAAAGAGAGTGTGTTGGTGCATCATTAATAGTATTAATCTTTACACCGTAGAAAAAAATAGAATGTGATCTCCTTGGAAAATCTATTCAAGAATCTATTTGGGTGCATGAAAGACATTTGGTTGATTCATTGAGTCTTAAAGATCCTTCCGAAATCTAGCTGTCACCCTATGGACCTTAAAACAATATAGGAATGGATCCTTCTTCTCTATTTAAGGTCTTTTCTTACCGTTGCCAATGACTTATTGGATTCTCATGGTTAAAATTGGTAAACAAATGCCACTTTTTCTTTGGGAAAGCCGTAAATTTCGTTACCCATCTTTTCCATACATAAACCGTCAACAATTTCTCACTCCTTATTTAATTTCCTTCATAATAATAATCATCATCTTGCTTCTAAAAAAAATAAATTTTCTTCATCTCTTTCCTTTTTCATTGAGTACTTGATTCTAGGTTCTTTGTCTTGGACGATGTTACATAAAGGCCAACATGTGAGAACATTGTGAACCAAACCAACAAAAGTTGTCCAATTACAAAGATAAAGAAAGATGGAGAGTTCAATGAGACTTGGATACTTGATGACTGTCTTTGCTGTCTCAGGAAGCATGGTCCTTTTGTTTCATCAAGTCAATAAGCATTTGTGCAACAAGTTCATGAAGAAAATTGAGTTTGAAATTCGAGGTATATATCTATCTATCTTGTAACCGCATGACCAATTTTTTTTTTTTTGGTGGTATCATGATTTCATGATCAATTCCCTTTGCTTAGATATTTGTTATATTTTATATGCTTGGGGGAAATCTAAATCATGTTTTCTTTTTTTTTTTGTGACAAGGCTCAATGAAACATCAAACAAAGAAGAAGGTGCGGTTTGCAAAAGACGTGGTGGAACTTCCAATGGAGAAGAAGAGTGATCGTGAAAACGTGGCAAGGACACAACAGGTCATTGAGAAGGTTTTGTTTATAGATGATGTTGAGAAATGGAAGCATGAACAGAAATGGAAGGATGTCATGCCTCGTAATAGGGTAGTTCTGTACAAGGGTATTATGAATGATAGGAAGGGGAGACTTGATTTTTAATAATTTCCCCCTCTTTTTCAACTTAATTAGCAGTTTATGGATCCACACACACAAAAAAAAAAAACATTGATATATATGTAGGGATCCAAGTACTGTTCAATGTTTTAAAATAATCTCATAAATAAGATATTCGTTTTGAGAGGGATCTTGATTGTATTTAGCAAATTACCCCTTTTTTATTTATCCTTTTTAGTGGGATGGATTTGTAAAACGAAGTTGCAATTATGCCCGTAATTTTGTATAATGTGAATAAACTAGTTGGTTTGGTCTGGAATATTAATCCCCAAAACGAAGATCTTTATGTGGAAGCTATCAATATATTTTTTCCACATTACAGCTAACCATTTCAAATAAAAGGGAGATACATGTAGACGTTGCATCTATCATGTGTATTAGACAAAGAATCATATATGCATATGTTCTTGCTAGAGAAATGGTAATAGGATCAAGTTTTCGGGTCTTGGTGCCGAGTAAGTATTATGTCTCAGAATGTGTTATTTCCTTAAAGTTTATCACCTTAGACCTATTTAAATAATTTTTATTGAAAAAAAAATCTCCCTCGCACAATGAGGATCAAAGCATATGGGAACATACAAACAACACTACAAATGCATATAAATAGTGGAAGAACACAATTTTAATGTGGTTTAGCACCTCTTGCCTACACATAATGAAAACATCTCAACAAATATTTATCATATCAAATAAGATTATAAGTTTTTTGGACAAACTTAAGAAAATTCTCCTCATTACAAGTTTTATAGACAAACTTGAGAAACCCTCTTATTATATATACAATCCTGTTTCACTTGGGTGGTGACTCCACCTTCAGGTTAGGTGGTGCCTTCTCTCTTCACAAGGACCCCTTATGAAACCACTTTTGTAACCACTGACTATGCGGATCATACCAGTGTGGGTTGTTCCAACTTAATAAGTGGTTTCAAGTTCGAATCTTGTGTATACAATTGTGTTAAATACTCAAAGGGAAAACTTTGGCACCCATAGTGATTTTACTTGACTTGAGTTTGATGGTCTCCAGTAAAGGATACAAGTGGTTTCTACAAAAAAAAAAAAAAAAACACTTTTGTAATAAATGTGGTCCAAGTAAATAATTTAGGTTAATCCTCTAATATAGACAATTGAAATAATGCCATGAGTTAAGGAGGGGTCGATTGACTCATTAATTATGAATTGTGATCGACAATCTTATTAAACTAGTATGATCTACAATCCCTTGAGCTTCGAGTTTGATGATTTGTCTTATCTTGGTCGAGGTAAGGTTCAGTTGGATGATCCATAACTCCTTAACATTGAGTCTGTAAGGTGAAGGCTATCAGTCATAATTCAATTAAGGTAATGGCTCAACTAGTATTGTCCATAGTTTCTCGAACATTGAGTTTAGAAGATGAAGATGGTATGTCATGTTATGGTGATTGAGAATCTCAAAGGGTTCATTTAAAAAGTGTAAAAAAGAAGTAAATGGTTTACCTTATGGCACCTCTATCATCCGCATACAATCAAGACTAGATGTATGACTTCCAAAAGAACCTCTCTATTGCTTATGGCAAGGCAACTTAAATTACATTTGTTATATGAGGCTTGCAAAGTGGGTTCGGGAGGAAGAAGAATATGAGGTTTGTAGAGCACATGGGTGGAATGAATATGAGTTGTAGGTTTTAAAATCCACTTAATATTGTTTCTAATTTGAACCGACGTAAAAATCCTCTTTTTACATTGGTTCAAATTAGAATTGATGTAAAAAGGCTTTTTTGCATCAATTCAAATTAGAACCAATGTAAAAAAACTGCCCTAAATTACAAAAGTGCCATCACGTGTTTTTTTGATATCGATTCTCATATAATCTATGTAAAATGGCATCATCAAGTGTATTTTTTCCACTAGTGCTTCCACGAACTAAATTTCAATGTTAAGTATTGAAGGCTCTAAATGTCATGTTATTAGGTCTAATAGTTCCATTCCTTAGTTTTAATGATGACAGACAAAACATCCAACAATTATATTTTGATAAAGACTAATAATCTTTATGTGCTATAGATCCTTTAATTTATTCATCTAAGGTAGAAGCCACTTGATGCAACCTAGCAAGCTTTGTCTATCACATGTTTTAGGTGTATCCCACAGGCCTAAAAGCATAGTTATCAGACCCGGCTCGAACCGGCCGGGTCGACCCAATGACCCGTGAACCGGTCACCCAACCGGTCCGGGTCACCAATCGGATCGGTTATGCAATCGACCCGGTACGACCCGGGTTGACCCGGCCGGTTTTGATGTGACCCGGTGACCCGGTTGACTCGGCGGGTCACGAATTTTGGTTTTTTTTTTTTTTTTTTTTACAGGAGAACAATAACACTCATATAAAAAAATTTAATTTATATCTTACACTTATGTTATTTATATATTTACTTACTTTTTTTTACCAAGCATAACCGCATATTAGGATTTGAGATGATAAAGGCATAAAGCTATTGTCACTTCCAATTTTACCTTTTCTCCTTGGCTTATATTGTTATTTACGAGCAAAACTTGTATTTATCTTATCTCATCCAATATACTTACTGGTTCGAAAAATTATTATTTTTTACCAGAGCAATAGTGAGATGAATGAAAAAATTGTATTATTTAAATAAAATAGGTTATATATATATATATATATATATATATATATATATATATATATATATATATATTATGTCTGCCAGTGTACAACAATGATAGTTTTAGCTTTTAATAAATAGATGATAATGATATATTTTAAATTATAACTTAAGGTTGTGTATGTTGAATTTTAGAATAAAATATGTTGCTCAAGATTCTTAAACAAGTTCATAACTATGCTTCTAAATGTGTTGAATTTTGTTAAACTTTAAATATTTAAGGGTATAAGTTTATAAGCTATCTTTTCTACACACACAAAAAAGTGTACAAATTTACAGGTTATGAAATTATTGAAAAAATTTTATTAAAAAGTTTACAGGTTATGAATTTTTTATTATTTTTTTAATACAGGCCGAGTCATGCAGGTCAATTATTGACTCACCGAGTTGACCCCTGACCCAGTGACCCAGTATCCCGGCCGAGTCGATGACCGGGCCGGGTCTGATAACACTGCCTAAAAGTGATCATTGTCTTACTCATAAGAGACAAAAAGAGAGTTTAGCAACTCTTGTATCTTGAAAAACGTGTTTGACGCTAAAATAAAGTTGACATAACAGTATTGCAAAAAAAGTCAGCAAGTATAACCACAAGCAATGTTTTAACAATCGGATCGGTCATCAAATCGATCGAGATACTGGGTTAATGAATTATTGGTCGGATCGGTGGATCACTGGTCGAACCGGTTTGACTCGGTATATATTAAATTTTTTTAAGAATATAATATAGCTAACATAATTTAATCATTCAACACTCTAAATTTAAAATTATTGTCATTGTAAAGTACTTAATATTCCAAATAAGAAATAACAATCAATAGTCATGACAATACAAGTCCATAAATAAGTTTTATACACAAACAAAATTAAAAAAAATAAAACACATGGTTTCAACACTTTTTTTTCAAAAAAAAAATTACACTACAATCGGTTCGACCAGTGACCCGTCGGATCACCGATTTTTTCAAAAACCGGCCGGTTCAACCCGGGTCATATCGGGTCAACTACATTTTCGATTCTTCCATCGAACCGAACGGATTAGGCTGTCGGATTCCGGTCGGACCGGCCGGTCCGGTCCGGTTCTTAAAACACTGACCACAAGTATGGAAACCTCTACTTGCTACACAAACAAAGTACAAAAAGAGAAGAAAATATATGTGTTTTATCAGAATATTCTCATTAGAATGAGAACATTTAATGTAATATCTAATGCACCTCAATATTTATTTCAAATATAAGGAAGAAACTCTCATAACGACTAGTTTTTTACGTCATTTATAAAAGCTTTAAGAGTTAACAAGTTACAAAGATAATTAGAGAGTAAGAACTTGTATTTACTACACTTATTTACTTTCAATCATTTGAAGAACGTTCGTTGTAAATCTTGTAAAATTCTATAAGCATTTAAAATATCATTTATTGTACTATAGCTTAAATAGACAATAGTTTAAGGTTACACGATTACGTTCAAATTTTTGAAGTTTCGTGAGCCTGAGAGACTTGTTGAAAGAATACTTGAATCTATTTATATAATAGAAAAGAGAACTCTTAGGTACATACATGTTTTCATTTGGGAAAAAAATTTCCCTCCAAAAACTCTTTCTCTCTCTCTTTCTTTTTTTGTCTTTCTTTTCAGTTTTTTTTTTTTTAAATTCTTTTGTTTTTTATTTTTCTATTCTATTATCTATCTATTCTATATAGAAAAATAAATTCTCTTTTATTATTTATTCTACTCAAATTTTTTCTTTTTTCCTTTTCAGGTTTTTCTCTTTAAATGTATATTTCTTTTTTTTTTCTTACTTTTTTCCTTTTTCTTTTTATTTCTTTTTTCTTTTTATGTTATTTTTTCTTTCTTTTTTTTCTTTTAGTTTTTTTTTCTTTTATGCTTATTTCTTTCTTTTTACGTTTTTTTTTCTTTCTTCGTATTTAAACTTATCTATTATCTATAAGAAAAGAGAATCCTTCTATGATACACGTCACTCTCTCATTAATTTTTTTCCCTCCAAAATTTCTTTCTTTCTTTCTTTCTTTTTTACCTTTTTATTTATGTTTCTTTTATTTTCTTTTTCTATTTCTTTTTTTCTTTTCTATTGCTATTGTCACTATTTTTAAGCATGTACTATTTTATACTTATTTATAGATTTATATCACTATATTACTTATATTTTTTATTATATTAATATTTTATATCTTTTATTTATAAAAATTTATATTCTTGAAATACTTAATATAATAATATGCTCAATATTACATAAAAATATGTTATTATTTATATTAAATTAATGATAAATTTACATAATTACTTATCCAAATTAATTATATTTTATAAAAAAATTATATTAATCTATTCTATTTATCTATAAGAAAGGAGAACTTTTGCTAGGATACATGTCACTCTCTCATTAATTTTTTTTCCTTCAAAACTTCGTTTTCTTTCTTTTTTTTCTTTTACCTTTTTGTGTTTTTTTTTCCTTCTGTTTCTTTTTTCTTTCCTATTATCTATATAAGGTTTTGTTGATTAATATTTATATGATAATGTTAAAATAATTTACATAAATACATAATAAATATATTAAAATTAATTTATTAAATATATTTTTATTATAAATAATTTTAAGTTACTTCTTCAATATTAAAATCATTTTTTAACAATGTTTTTAAATTCAAACACACATAATTTTTAATAAGATATCTTCTTCATATAATATTTTCAATAAGATATTTTATTTTTTAAACTTATACGTGTAAAATGAATTTTAATTATGTGACACCCTTTATCCCAAATATATTATTAAATAAATAAAAGCAAAGAAAATAAATTAAAGTTCTCGTTTGCGGAAACAAATATCGAATTTAAAAAAAATTTCTCACGCGGTAAAGAACATCAGATTGAACATTCGTCATAAAAAAAAACTTAAGAATAATTTAGTACTTGGCTCTCCAACAGGCCACACGTAAAGTCCATAAAAAAAATAAAAAACTTAATAATCCACCTAAAAATTTAAAGTCCCAAAATCAAAGACATAAAATATCCTAGCCCCGATGTCACAACCTATCAGAGCTTCACAAGTCCCATAATATAAAATAAAATAAAAGACATAAATAGAGGTTTGGGCCTCTTCTCTAACGTCATCCTCTTGGTCCTGCTGGACATCACCTGTCACCAACACATACACAGGAAAACACAAAAAAACAAAGGGAGTGAGATACATCTCACTACATGCTCGTGGTATGAAAATGGAGACAGGTAGCCACACAAACACATATGACATTTAAAATTAGTCAAACACATACGCATCAATGTATTCATGTAATGCAATGTGTCCTATATTCTTAGTCTTGTATGCATGTGGTACCATTCAAAACTCTTTTGTGAAAGTAGCCTGGGAGTACGTGCAGTCGACGAATAGCCACACAATGGGCATCCGACACTAACAGTCTCAACCAGGATGATACCCCTAGCAGCTCGTCAGGGTTACCCAGTCTTGCAAGGATACTCCAACCCATGTGATCAGCATGAGCTTAAAGGAGATTCCAAACCAGATAACACCCCCAAGGTCAGAACTCAACGAGTTCTTCACGACCTCCCCAGTTAGGTTCATAAACTACTTTCAAAAACACATATACATCATGTTATGGTATGATGCATGATTCACACAGATGCTCATGGCTTCTTTTAACTTATCACATGGAGGATCCTGCCTCACATAGCTTTGATCCTCATTTATTCATATCAACAATACACCATGATATCCTAAACATACATATTTCACTCATACCAAGCATAGCATAACATTCATAACAATGTGCATGTGGCACAACATACACATATGCACCCAATTAAACCATCACGTTTCCAAACTCTAATGTAATAACAATTTTCAAGACCACACCATATAGCAACACTATATCATCATAAACACAATTAATATCAATAAAATAAACATATATACATATAAATATAATATATATATATATATATATATATATATATATATATATATAATTAACTGAAATGTATATAAATGTAAAATTAACATAGATACTTATAAAACTAGCCTAGACACCAATTCTGGATCATGATTCACATGAAATGAATTAAAGGCATATGTATGTCAATACAAAATTGAAATCTCAAAACATGTTTTACGCACATGTATAATATCTATATATAAAATTGGAACCTCAATTTCCTACATGCTATTGAAATGTAAATTTCAAGTTAACTACAGCCACACTATTAATCACACTCTCGTGTATGAACAAACCTTAAACCCCGATAAAGAAAATTGAATAAATATTTTAACTAAATGTATCTATATACGTACGCACAGGTGGCATTAGGATTCTAAAAAGAAAAACTAGATGCATATAAAATTAGAAAATTTCTTCGATTCAAATCAATCAGGACTACTGCCCTTTTCTTTTTATCATTTTATACTAATATAGCTAAAGTGTAGACCTTAGCTTCCCCACCAGTGAATACACTTCGTGTCCAGAGATAAGCGAGTTCAAAACACCGTCACGGAAAATAAATTCAAGGTGCTCCAAGAACAACAATGAGCAAAATTATAGAGATAAGATAATTCAGCTGTTTAATTAGAAATCATACCCAGTATATATGCTTTTTAAATATAACTAATCGAAAATCCCTAAATGACACAAAAGGGGGAAACACAAAATCACAATCAAACACTCATGTAATCAAATCACAACAACAAATTAATAAAAAAAAAATGCTCCAGGGTATTCACAACCCATCCAATTGAATTTAAATAATAAAATATACAACAAATTGGGGTCTAGGGCCAACCCCGCTACCCCCGACCATAGTCATACCCATGAGAGAAATAATCTCACTCCCCCTTACCTCGAAAGAGGCAGTTCCACAGCACGAGTGCAAGCAACGGTGCTCCTTTGCAATCCCCCTTCACTCCTTCGTTTGCAGTTTTGACGGCACAGTTCCCAAATAGAGCAAAAGACAACGTGAATGTGAGGGAAGATTAGGTTTTTAAAAACAAAACCTGAAAGCTGTAGAGACTTGAATTGGGCTTATAAAGACTAAAGGCCCAAAACATTTAGCTCAACATATTTTTTTATTATTATTATTATTATTATTATTATTATTATTTTTAAAACAAATATATAAAATATTTATTAATAACTATATATATATATATATATATATATTTAAGAACGGGGTGTTACAAATTATATTTATATTACAAATATTTTTAATTTGTTTCTTTGCCAACACGTAAATATAATATTTTATATATAATATATGATTGCTCCATATATTGTATAAATACACTTCTATCTATTTATCTAAAAGAAAAGAGAAGTGAGAACCCCTACCTGGACGCATGTCACTCTCTCATAAAAAATTTCCCTCTGAAACTTCTCTTTCTTACTTTTTTTGTTTTACCTTTTTGTGATTTTTTTTCATTTTTTTATTCTTTTTCCTTTTCTATTATCTACAAAAGGAAATTTGGTCCTTGTTATTGTCATTATTTTTTAACATGTACTATTTTATATTTTTTTATAGATTCATATCATTATATTATTTATATTTTTATTATATTATTATTTTATATCTTTTATTTATAAAAATTTATATTCTTGAAATATTTAATATAATAATATGCTCATTTTTACATAAAAATATGTTATTATTTATATTAAATGAATGATAAATTTATATAATTACTTCAAATTAATTATAATTTAATAAATAAAATTTACAATATATTACTGTTTTATGTCTTTTATTTATAGAAAATTATATTAGCACTTATATAAAATAGTTTTGTTGACATGATATTTATTTTTTCTTGAAATGTTTAATATAATAATATGCTTAATATTATATAAAAATATGATTATTATATTAACTGAATGATAAATTTCTATAATTACTTATTACTTATTAAACTAATTATAACATAATTAACTAAATTTATTTTTACTTTTAAATCCAATAAAATTATTTTTTACTTAGAAATCATATAAAATAATTTTAAATAATTTAATAAATAGATTTTTTTGTTGAATGATATTTATATTATGCGGTTAAAATTTTCATACTAAAAATTTATTTAAATCTAAGTAGTTAATATATTTATACAAAATAATATTTTGACTCTATGTTTAAAATTAATGTATTAAATATATTTTTATTACAACAAATTTTTAAATTAATTTAACAATAATATCATAAATTAAATTAGTTTTAATATTTATATAGTATAAACTACAAATATCATTCACGGGAGACAATCCTACTTAAGACCATTATGGACGACAAAACTCTTTCAGAGTACTTAATACAACTGCATAGTTTTAAATTACTTACTCAATAATATAATTATTAAATTAGTTTTAATTTTTTTTATGATAGATTAGAGACCACAAGTATTATTCACTGGAGACAATCCTACTCTACACTGTTATGGGAGAACGATTTTGGGTGACAAAGCTCTTTCTGTGAGTATTTAACATAGTTGTATATCAAAGAATCAACAATATTTATTTTTACTTTGAAATCCTATAAAATTATTTTTACTTAGAAATTGTATAAAATAATTTAATAAATTAATATTTTGTTGAATAATATTTATATTATGAGGTTTAAATTTTTATACTAAATTTAATTTATATCTAATTAGTTAATATATTTATTACAAAAATATTTTTACTTAAAAATCGTATAAAATAATTTTAAATAATTTCATAAATAAATATTTTTGTTTAATGATATTTATATTATGCGATTAAAAATTTTATACTAAAAATTTATTTAAATCGAATTTGTTAATATATTTATACAAAACAATACTCTGACTCTATGTTTAATAATTGTCACTATTTTGTTGATTGAAATTATCTTTTTCTATATGATAAAATTACATGACAAACTTTAAAGTTCTATCATTTTATGTATCCATTGACTTTAGTAAAATCTTTCGACCATAAGACTCGAACCTAAGACCTTACTTAAGGAATTCAATCTCAATTCCACTTGAATCAACATGTAGGTAAGTAATATTTGATTTAAAAAAGTTTGCATTTTATTTAATTAATTCTTAGAATTTAAATTATTTGAAGTATTGTTTATATACTATAAATATTATAAAATTAATAATTTTTATTTGCAATATAATATTTTTTTAATAAAATTGATGGAGTGCATAGCATCAAAATAGAATCTTGACATCCCAACTATGTTGGCACCCCAATAATTATTCATCCTCTACTATGCCCCCACAATTTATTAAAAATAAGAAAAAATATCATTTAAAATTTCGCAAATAAGAATAAATATTTGCAATATAGTTGTAAAATAAATGAATTATTTTATCATTTTACATTTTAAAATTACAAAAAAAAAATTAATTAAACATAAATTAAATTCTTTCTAAATTTTTAAACATAAATTTTTCATACAATTTTGTAAATATTTTAAATGAAATAAGAAATATCTATGGGATTATAACTAAATATATTTTCTCTGCTTAAATACTCTAACTCTTTCTTCATTTTTGGAAAACTTAAACAGCTAATTACATTTATTACAATATAAAAATTTAATTTTATAAACATGTGTATTTCAAACATGCGTGAAAATGAGTGACCATGCGAATGCACAAATATCTTGTGCCATTTTTGCTGGGTTTTTTTTTTTCTTTTTCTTATTAACACTTTTCATAGGCATTTGTTATTGTTAGACTAAATTTTTTAATATGTTTCAAGTTATTATTTTAACATAGTTTATGCAACATTAACCAGGTCAACCATTCTTGCTCTATTCTTTTTTTTTACCGCCCCTATTATTCTTATTGAACATTTGATTTTTTTTTATTGTCGCTGAGCAACAAATATATATCTAATATTTTTTTAAGCAAATTATGATATACGTAAATCATTTAAAAAAATACATAGAAATCAAAGCGACCCGTGCAAATGCACGGGTAAGTGGCTAGTTTATCTAATAGAAAAGAGAGCCCTTGGATTGACATATGTCACCATTTGGAAAAAAGAAAAAAAAAATTCTCTCCAAAAACTCTCTCTCTCTTTATTTTTTTTTTGTTTCTTTTCAGTTTTTTTTTAATTCTTTTGTTTTTAATTTGTCTATTCTATTATATATCTATTCTAGATAGAAAAATAAATTCTCTTTTATTATTTATTCTACTCAATTTTTCTTTCTTTCTTCCTTTTCAGGTTTTTCTCTTTAAACGTATATTTCTTCTTTTTTTTTTCTTTTTATGTTTTTCTCTTACCTTTTTTATTTTTTATTTCTTTTTTCTTTTTACGTTATTTTTTTCTTTTTATATTTTTCTTTCTTTCTATTTTTTCTTTTAGTTTTTCTTTATGCTTATTTCTTTCTTTCTTTTTACGTTTTTTCTTTCTTCATATTTCAACTTATATGACTATTTATGTGTAATAAAAATATTAAGATTTTCTGAATTTAATATTAATTTTATATATATTATATATATTTATATCTTAAATGATACATTAATATATTTTTTTACACAACATTAATATATATATATATATATATATATATGTTTATAATATTATAAATATAAATATTTATATTATGATGTTGAAATTTTTGTATTAAAATTAATTTAAAATTTTGACTCTATATTTAATAACTTCATATAGGAAAATTTTGTTGATTAATCTTTATATAATAATGTTAAATTTTTATACATAAATATATAATCAAAATATTAAAATTAACTTATTAAATATATTTTTATTACAAAATAGTTTTAAATTACTTCATCAATAATATCATAAATAAATTGAGTTAGTTTTAATTCTTTTAAGGCAGAGACAACAAGTATTATTTACAAGGGATAATCCTTCTCAAGTTAGATACAATCATTATGGGCGACAAATCTCTTTCTCCAAATATTTAACATAATGACATACCCAAGACTCAACAATATATATATATATATAAAATTTTAAATAATTTCATAAATAAATATTTTGCTGAATAATATTTATATTATGAAGTTGAAATTTTTATGCTCAACATTAATTTAGATCTAATTAGTTAATATATTTATTACAAAATAATACATTGACTTTATGTTTAATAACTTCATATACGAAAATTTTGGTTGATTAATATTTATATAATAATGTTAACTTTTTTTTTACATAAATATATTATAATTAATTTATTAAATATATTTTTTATTACAAAATAGTTTTAAATTACTTCATTAATAATATCATAAATTGAATTAGTTTTAATATTTTAATGGTAGAGACTACAAGTATCATTCATGGTAGACAATTTTGCCCGAGTAAGGTGTAACCATTATGGGCAACAAATCTATTTCTTCGAGTCATTAACACAACTTTATACCTAAGGCTCAACATTTTTGTTTTACTTTTAAATCCTATGAAATCATTTTTATTTAGTAATTATATAATATAATTTTAAATAATTTCATACATAAATATTTTGTTGAATAATATTTATTTTATTAGCTTGAAATTTTTGTACAAAAAAATAATTAAATTTAAATAGTTAATATATTTATTATAAAATAATATTTTGACTTTTAACTTTTGCCTATTAATACTTAACTTTTATTGATTAATATTTATTTGCCACAAAAATTGTAGTCTAGAATATTTTAGTTATCATTAACTTATTGTTACTATATAA
Source organism: Pueraria montana var. lobata (assembly GCA_026413185.1). Lineage (NCBI taxonomy): Eukaryota > Viridiplantae > Streptophyta > Magnoliopsida > Fabales > Fabaceae > Pueraria > Pueraria montana. The sequence continues at coordinate 47,315,677 of CM048647.1, forward strand.
TTACCCCTAAATGTGAATTTTGTTGTAGTGTGTTTAAATATTAAATATAATTATAATATACTAAATCATTATATATAAATATAAAGACTTGCACTAAATCTTGACCATCAAATTTAGCATATCCAGCGACATAAAATATTTTTATTAAAAAAATTAAATTAAAAGAAAGTTTGGCCAGTGCAATGGTGAATTTCTGTTTCCCTTTATCCCTCCCATTTCTCATGGCCGGAATAAATGGGGGTATTTGTTTCATGGAATCTCATTGGATTTTCGGGAATGTGAAAATGGAAATATGTATTCCCATGTTTGATAGAAGGTAATAAAAAAATATTCACATACGTTCAAAAGGATGAGAATCTTATATTTCCATGGGAATGTTTAAAATAATTTCTCACTTCCCTCTTATTCTACCTCATTTATTTATTTATTTAATATTTTTGTTTTTAAATTAAAATAAATTTAAAAATATTCCCAGGAATTAGAAGTATTTACCAAACACCTTTGATAGGAATAAAATTAAAAGCATTCCCAGGAATAACATTCCCAGGAATAGCATTCCCAGGAATATAATCAAATCCGTGAAAGAAACACCCTAAGAGTTGAAATAAATCAAAATTGTTGAAATAAATTAATCCAACAAATTACTATATCGCTATTAATTTTTTTAGTAAAATATTAATTCTCTAGAAGCTCTCGTTTCCTCTCTCTGATGATTTTTCTCACCAACCCCTTCACGATTGGAGATCGCCATCTTAAGTCGCCGCAGCGGTTGAAGCTGAATTGGGGAAGAATAAGACGTCGACAGTGACCTGGAAGTTACTCCCTCCGTTCCAGATTATATGACGTTTTAGAGAAAAAATTTTGTTCCAAATATATGACGTTTTACAAACCCAATGATGCATTAAATATCTTTTTCCAAAATTATCCTTAATAAATATTTAGTGGAAGTAGTATATAATGAGGAATTAATTAGAGAGATAAAGGGTATATTAGGAAGTTACCTAATATTTTCTAGGAAATTTAACAAATTAATTGCATTCCTTCATACCTGTGCCAAAACCTTAAACGTCATATAAATTGGAACGGAGGGAGTATTTTAGAGAGAGGGGGAGAAAAATGAGGGAACAATTTCGTTTGGGTTTTCTAAAAAATGGTAATGGAAAAAGAAATTTTGCAGAATCAGGTGCCAAGTTTTCTTTTTAATTTTAATTCTTTGATTGAAATGTTTTAAGTCGTTAGATCCATAAGGATTGATGGTTAAGATTTGGTGTAAATCTTTATGCTTACTATTGGTGTACACGAATGTCAATCTCTCTCTTTCTCTCTCTATACACACAAGGAAAATAGTATAGTTATGAAAAAAATGGAATTCTTAAAATGCATGCAATTAATATTTTGAAAGATAGCAGTGATTGTATGCATTTTAACATATTCAATTTTGTTATAATTAACTAGTAATTCTTTTTAAAAAAAATCTACTAATTTTCTTTTATCCTTGTAATATTTTTTTAAAAAACTTAAATATGTTTTTGGTCCCTAATAAAAATTTTCTTGCTTTTTTGTCTCTAAAAAATTTTTATTTTGTATTTGATCCTTGCTGTTAGGTTGAATCTATTAAGTGTTGACGTGTTTGTTAAATAAAAAAAACAATTTGAAGCAATTTTTAAAGCCACCAATATTCATTTAGAATAACATTTTACTAGTGGTAGTCAAGTGTACCAAAACATTTTTGACATATAGCAAACAAGATAAATAAATGTTAGGAACACACTCTTTTGAACACATTCTCTTTTATTAGTTGAAATTAATTGGAAATGACAAAATGTTGTGAGTCCTACATCATATTTAATCATTCTCTCTCCTAAATTTGTAGTTTTCAATTAATTTTAACTAATTAGATATAGTGTGTTACGGGTTTCGATCCTCTGCAGTGAAAAATTCACTGTAGGGAGTGCAATGTAAAATATAACCACACATTTTTCATTATTAATTAAATAAAATATTAATAAAAAAATAAAATAGGAAAAAGTGAGTGTGGGTGTGATATTACACTGCACTCCCTAGAGTGAATTTTTCACTACAGGAGATCTAAATCCATGTGTTAGAGAGTGTGTTCATAACACTCTTCTAGTAAACAATTATTTTTTCAAACAAATTTATTATTAAAAAAATTTAATTTTTCAAAGAAATGATAAGATAGAGAGTGTAAATGGAAAGTATTTGAAAAAAAAACTTATATTTACCCAAAATGTTGAATATAGAAAGTCATACATACATACCATATAAGGAATTCAAATGAGATTCCTGGAACCGCTTAATCTAGAAACCACTTTAATGCGGTCAAAATACAGGCTAGAAATTCCATAGAGGCACATTTAGTCAACCAAATCAGACTCTGGTTCGCCAATCCAGACCTTTTCCTATAAATTGAACTCAACCTTTCCTCTTTTCACACCTCATATTCATATTTCATATCATATAAGATAGCATAGCCTATATAACCCATGGATTCAAAAAACATGCCAAACATGAACGGCGTCACTAAGAAGACCCAAGGTCGGAAAAAGATTGAGATTAAGAAGATGAGCAATGAGAGTAACCTTCGGGTGACGTTCTCGAAGCGTCGCACTGGGGTTTTCAACAAAGCGAGCGAGCTTGCAACCCTCTGCGGCGTGGATGTCGCTGTGATTATGTTCTCACCTAGTAATAGAGTTTTCTCCTTTGGCAGCCCCAGTGTGGATTCCGTTATCCAACGCTATACGACACAGGGTCCACCTCCCCTCCTCACCATGGACCTTAACGAGGCCGCCTCCACCGTGGACGAAGGTGAGCTCAACGCCAACCTCAACTGCTTGTCCAACCAAATTGTCGTGGAGAAGAAGCGTGTAGAGGATTTAAACCATTTGTTGAAGGCCGCAGAGGATCAATTTTGGTGGGCTTTGCCTATTGAAAGCATGAACGATGCCCAACTTGACAAGTATAAGAAGATGTCGGAGGAGTTAAAGAGATATCTTAAAGAAAAATGTGAGAGCCCCCACTGATGATGCCCTATTTAAATTATTAATTTGTGTTTTTTTAATTTTGGTTTAGAATGAGCACTAGTTTAATCTGTTTCATGTGTGGGATATGGTTAGGACTGATTATCTAGGGTTCAGGTTTTTATTATCTTGATAATCTTCATCATGTGTTGGTGACTTGTGTTTCCTTTATGTTGTTTCTTTGTTCTTAATTAGGGACTGTAATTGTGCATGTAGTTTCTACATGTTGTGATGTTTGAATAAAAGCGTATCTTATATTAAAAAAATATCCAGTTCTATTTGAAATTCCAATCTTTTTAACTCCGGTTAGGGATTTTGATTTTCTCTTCTCCACATAAGGCATGTCATTTTTGGAGGTAGGTTTAAAAGAGGCAGGTACAAACAATTAAAACTCAATTCCATTTCTATTGCTGTCAAAGAAACTCATAGGAAACTCGTATACTGCTTTTAAAAAAAATAATTTACCTATATGTTATTTTAAATAAACTATAAACTAAGTTATTAATTATATTTTAATTCAGATAATAAATAAAAATTAATAAAAAATATGAACAATAAATTTAATAAATTGTGTAACTTTAATTTTATTAGTTTACCATTATTATTTTAATTATATATAATTTTAATTAAAATAATTAATATTTATTTTTAATAATTAATTTATATCTTTAATTGCACTTTTGGTCCCTAAATTATCACAATTGTGCGATTTTAATCTCCCAAATTTCAATTGTGCATATTGGGTCCCTTAGGTATCACAAATGTGTGATTTTAGTCCTTCATATTTCAGTTGTGCCAACTGAGTCCCTCAAGTGTTGCAATTGTATGATTTTATTCCATCACATTTCATAATTGTACAATTGGAACTAATTTTTATGGGAGAAAAATCACACAATTGTGATACCTTAGGAAACTAAAATCACACAATTACGATACCTGAATGACTAAAATTACACAATTGCGATACCTGAGGACTCAATTGACACAATTGAAATCTGGGGTACTAAAAACACACATTTGCGATACCTAAGGGATCCAATTTGCACAATTGGAACTTGAGGGACTAAAACCACACAATTGTGATACTTTAGGAACCAAAAGTGTAGTTAAGCCAAAATGAATTTCTTAAAATGCATGCAATTAGTATTTTAAAAGATAGTATTAATTTTATACATTTTAAGAAATTCAATTTTGTTATAACTGGTATTTATCCTTGTAATATTTTTAAAAGGCTTAAATATGTTTTTTGTTATAACAAGTAATTTTCTTTTATCCTTGTAATATTTTTAAAAGGCTTAAATATGGTTTTGTTCCCTGAAATATACTCAATTTTTGTCTTTGGTCCCTAATAAAAGATTTCTTGCCTTTCATCCCTGAAAAAATAAATTATTTTTTATATTTGGTCCCTGCCGATATTGGCTCTGTTAAGTGCTAACATGATCACTAAATTTTTTAAAAACGATTTGTAGCGGTTTTTAAAACCGCCAGTAGTCATTTAGAATTTCAAATTAAAATTTATAGTTTAATAACCGCCAAAACTAATTAAAGAAGAAAAGGAAAGAAAACAAATATGGAACACAAAGACAATTCACAATCCAAATTCTCATGCCAACTCTTCATAATACATATGCATTAGCCAAGAAAATAGATCTAGAACATAAATCCCCAAATCTCATGCCAACTCTTCACAAACCAAAAAAAAAAAAATCATTAGAACACAAAGACGATTCATCGAAGGCCACAACCTTAACTTTCCTTTCATCTGAAAGCACATGATCAATTAAAGCAAAAAAATAAAAATAAAAACCCCAAACACTCGAATTAAATCCCAACGCCACAACCTTGATTATTTTTTATAACCTCCCCCCAAATGCTACTTAAAACAACAAAGGTGATCGAAGAAGACTCTTTCCTACCTTGCACAACGTCGGGTGCGGGAGAGGGGTGAGTCGGGTGGTGAGTTAGCCTCATCCAAGTCAGAAACGTTCGGTGGAGAAGTGTAGTGGAAGCTGGTGATATGCGTTAGGGGTCTGAAGCAACCCAAAAACTTGCACTCAGAACAAAAGACTACAGGATTTGGAATAAGGTTTCAGAGCGGGGTTTGGAGCCAACGCCGGAGGCGTCGAAGGGGGCTTTGGACATGGCATCAAAGTGGGGTTTGGACGCAGTTTCGGAGTGCAATTTGGAATCAATGTTGGAGAAAGGTTTGGAGGCAGTGACACTTCAGAAAGGAAGGAGAAGCATTTAGGTTTAGTGTTAACAAGAACTGATTTTCTTGATTAATTTACATAACTTAAAATTTTAATTTTATATATTAATAATAATTAGTGGTTTATATCCTGATTGTTGATTTATTTTAAATTACATCTAACGGTTTAAAATAACTAGTCCACAATTTGGTTGCATTTAATTAGTTTTGGCGATTTTTAAACGTCCAAAATTTGTAATTTAATTATTTAAATAAATACTTGCGATTTTAAAAACCGCCATAAATGATTATTTTAAATTTTCACAGACACGTCAACACTTAATAAAGCCAACCTAACGAAGGGACCAAATACAAAATAATTTTTTTAGGGACGAAGGGCAAGAAATTTTTTATTAGGGACAAAAAACAATTAAGTATATTTTAGGGATAAAAATGTATTTAAACTATTTTAAAAAGATAAATTCTTTTTACAAGGTAATAATTAATCATTATAACGCCATTATGTATTGCATAATGGTTTGATAATGTCACCTTATTTTTTTAGCCCATTTGTATTGAAATAAAAGTATGTTTCCAACAAAATAAATCCAATTTTATAATAAAAAGGAGTGCTAGCAACACTCCTCTAACACTCTCTTTTAGATATTTTTCCTATGATTGGTTGAAATTTATTGAAAATTACCAATTTTTGTGGATCCACAGCTAAATCAGGAAAACGAATCCTTAAATGATATGTGAGACCCACCAAAATGGGTGATTTTCAATAAATTTCAACCATCATAAGGAGAGTGTCTAAAAGAGAGTGTTAGAGAAAGTGTCTCTAGCATTTCTCTTATAATAATAATAATAGCATTTCTCTTATAATAATAATAATAATAATAATAATAATAATAATAATAATAATTTTACGTTGATTAGAAGTAGAGTTGCAATGGATAAAATTAATTGAATAATTATGCTCATATATTTTTTTCTTTCATTACATTTTCAGCTTATTTTTCTCTTTCTTTCCAATTATATCACTTATCATATATGTCATTTTCTCTCTTTTTTGCTTTTTTCTTTCCATCTTTCTCTTTTCTCGATCTAAATAAACTATAAAATGGGAAGTACCTTCATAGCTATTTAAATTAATTCTAGGTAAAATATATATTTTTTATATTTTCGTTGAATAAAACTAATTTTAGTTCTGGAATTAAAAAATAATAATTTTATTATACTTATATTTAAAAGTAGTTTTACTTCACCTTCTAAATAAAATTTATTCTTTTAAATTCATTTCTAAATATAAAAAAGTATTTTTTTAGAATATCTTAATCTTATACCTTTTAAGGCAAAAGGAATGGATGGAAACTTATTTTAATTTATTGAAACTCTTAAAAAACTTGGAGTAACTATATTGGTATGCTCACATGTTTTTTTTTTATCTCTATGCAAATAATTTTATAATAAAAAAGAGGACAGAGAAATTTAAATTTAAGTTTGTATTTGTTCCTTTTGCCATAAATGGTATACGAGTAAAATATTCAAAAAATTATATTTAAAATGAATTTAAAAGGTAAAATTTTATTTGGAAGGTGAAATGAAGAATTTGTTGGCGGAAAATACACACTTCTTTATTATGTACAATGATGGAAAACACACAACCAAAGAATAAAGGCAACACTGTAAAAAAAATAGGAAAGATCACAAATTTATTTAACGTGGTTCGGCTTCCATGCCTACATCCACACAATTTATTTTGTTAGCGTGGTTTGACCTCTCATACCTATATCCACAATTTTGTTTAACATGGTTCGGGCCCCATCCTTACATCCATAACCTCATCACAGGTTTTATAGACAAACTTGTAAACTCTCCCTTTACATGACCCCCCTTTCATACTTAGGGTGGTGACCCCTCTTCAAGCTAAGTGATTCTACTCATCTCAAGAACCTCTATTTATAGACCATCCTAATCTTAAAAGAGGAAATAAATCTTTAATTTGCAGATAATATCTTTAAATTTAAACAACATCCTAAAGATAAAGATAATATCCTTTTAAATTTAAATAATATCCTAGAGATTTGAAACTAGAAATTTGAATTGTTTCTCAACAGAATTCAATAGACATGTATTTCAAATGTAAAAGTTTTTACACTTTTAATCAATCATAAATCTTTAAAAAAAACAATCATAAATTATCCTTAGAATGACTTTTATGGTCCAATTGGCGGTCATGATATGATAGGATGAGATATGATAACTATCATATCCTATTTTAATTCATTTCTTGTTTGTTGTGCCAATATGATAGATAACATTATCCTATATCTTATCTTATTCTGTCAGTCTGGTGTAAATACCTAAGTGACCCAATCAGCACAATTGGAATTTGGGAGACTATAATCGCACAATTGTGATACATACTTAAGGGACCAAAAGTGCAATTAAAAACATTGATTAATTATTAAAATATATATTAATTATTTGAATCACACACACATACATATATATGGAGTTATAAGGTTGGTTTGGTGGTGAAGGGAGAAGGGAGGGAGGGATAGGTCGTGGGTTCGAATTCCCCCCCCCCCCCCCCCCCCCCCCACACATACATATATATGGAGTTATAAGGTTGGTTTGGTGGTGAAGGGAGAAGAGAGGGATGGATAGGTCGTGGGTTCGAATCCCCTGGCTAACAAAAACTAACATATTAACTACTAACATTTGGCCGATAAAAAAAAAACACACACACACACACACACATATATATATATATATATATATATATATATAATTTTCATGCTATTTTTTTATAATTATTAAAAATATATTAATTACTTTAATAACTAAATAATTCAAATCATAATAATGATAAAGTAATAATTAAAGTTACACAATTTATTAATTATAAGGTTCATATTGTTTATTAATTTTTATTTATTATCTTAATAAAATATAATTAATAACTTAGTATATTGTTTTATTTAAAATTATATATAAGTAACTTAATTTTTTTAAAAGGAGTATACGAACTTCCTATGAGTTTCTTTGACCGTAACAAAAATGGAATTGAGTTTTAATTGTTTGTATCTGCCTCTTTTAAATCTACCTCTAAACTTGACCTACCCTAGGCAAAGACAAGAAAATTAGCAAAATCCCCAACCGCAGTTCAAAAGATTGGAATTTTAGATAGAATTGGATATTTAATTATATAAGATGCCCTTTTCATTCAAATAGCATAACATGTAGAAGCTACATGCACAATTACAGTCCCCAATCACAAAACAAAGAAACGACATAAAGGAAACATAATTCACCAACACATGATGATGACTATTAAGATAACAAAAACCTAAAGCTTAGAAAATCAGTCCTAACCATATCCCACACATGAAACTGATTAAGCTAGTGCTCATTCTAAACCAAAATTAAAAAACACAAACTAAAAAATTAAATAGGGCATCATCAGTGGAGGTTCTAAAGTTTTTCTTTGAGATGTCTCTTTAACTCCTTTGACATCTTCTTGTACTTGTCAAGTTGGGCATCGTCCATAGCTTTCAATAGGGGAAGCCCACCAGAATTGATCCTCCACAGCCTTCAACAAATGGTTTAAATCTTCTATGCGTTTCTTCTCACCAGCGATTTGGTTGGACAAGCAGCTGAGGTGTGCGTGGAGCTCACCTTCATCATGGTGGAGTGGGCTTCGTTGAGGTCCAGGCTAAGGAGGGGAGGTGGGCCCTGTGTCGTATAGCGTTGGATTACGGAATCAACACTAGGGCTGCCAAAGGAGAAAACTCGGTTACTAGGTGAGAACATAATCACAGCGACGTCCACGCCGCAAAGGGTTACAAGCTCACTCACTTTCTTAAAAACCCCAGTGCGACGCTTCGAGAACGTCACTCGAAGGTTACTCTCATTGCTCATCTTCTTCATCTCAATCTTTTGTCGACCTTTGGTCTTCTTAGTGACGCCATTCAAGTTTGGCACATTTTTTGAATCCATGGGTTATAGGCTATGCTATCTTATATGATATGAAATATGAATATGAAGTGCGACATAGAGGAAAGGTTGAGTTCAATTTATAGGAAAAGGTCTGGTTTGGCGAACCAAAGTCTGATTTGGTGGACTAAATGAGCTTCTGTGGAATTTCCAGCTTGTATTTTGACTGCATTAAATTGATTTCTAGATTAAGCGGTTCTAGGAATCTCATTTGAATTCCTTATATGGTATGTACATATAATCTTCTATATTCAACATTTTGGATAAATATATGTATATCTGTAGGTGAGTTTTTTTTTCAAGTACTTTCCATTTATACTTTCTATCTTATCATTTCTTTGAAAAAAATAATTTTTTAATAATTAATTAAGGAAATTGATAGGTAATTGTTTACTAGAGGAGTGTTATAAACACACTCTCTAACACACTCCTTCTAACACACTATATCTAATTAGTTAGAATTTATTGAAAACTACAAATTCAGGAGAGACAATAATTAAATATAATGTAGGACCCACAAAATGTTGTCATATCCAATGAATTTCAACCAATAAAAGAGAATGTGTTCAAAACACTAGTGTGTTCCTAACATTTATTTCTCTTGTTTACTATACGTCAAACATGTTTTGGTACACTTGACTTTATACTCCCTTTGTAGTTTGCACCACTAGTAAAAGTTAAATTAGCTCAAGAAAACAAAGCAAAATGAAACTCTTGTTCAATGGGTGCAACTAGTGTGACTAGAAATGAGTATCATCAAGTTGAAGTGTTAATCTCGATTTGACTCAATAAGAATTGGTTATGTTCAGAGCTCGATTTGATTTTAATATTAACTCTTTTTCTTTCAAGCTCAAACTCTATTCAATTCAAGCTCATAAACCAACTTGGTTTATATCATTAACTCCATTCGATTTAAAATTATTATTATGTTACATTTATTTATTTCATAAAAACAATATTAATTAGAAACTTAACTGTATGAATTTAATAATATAAAATATATTAATGAATATAATATATATTTTGACCATTGAATTTAATATATATTATTAATTAAAATAAAAATTCAATAATTATTATTCAAATATTTTTTAAATATTAATTATAATTTTAAAATCTTATATAAGTTTTTTTTTTATAATTTAAATAAAATGGGCTAGATATATAAAATATAATTTTGTATAATTTAGTTGAAATTATAATTTTTTTTTATAATTTTCATAATTTGTGAAAAATAGAAATTAAAATTACTTTTTTGAAAATTATATGTAATTTTATTGAAACAATAATTTTGTCATTTGAACATGATTTATATTATATATTATCATCATCTGGTTTGTTATCTGATGTGCACCAAATTACAGCTTATCATGCTCTTATAATATCATGATCTTATCATGCTCTTTTATCCTATCATATCCTATCAAATCATGCCCACCCAGTGTTATATAAAAACCGGACCGGTCATTGACCCGGTGAAGCTACGGGATTAATGGGTCAATGGTCGGACCGGTTGGTCACTGGCTGAACCACATAAACTGGTGTAAATTATAGGAATTAAAAAATATAGTATATTAATATATTGTTTGATTCATTTACAATGAAATGCAAAATGGTTTAGTGACAAACCAAACAAATGGAAAGTGAATGGTACTAGGTTCAAATCCTGGTGAAATTTTTTTATGTTTTCTGATCTCTTTTGTATAAATGTGATACTTTTTGTACTCTTTTGTGTAAAATAGTGGCGTTTTTTTTTTATGTTTTTTTGGTCTCTTTTGTATAAATGTGATACTTTTTGTACTCTTTTGTGTAAAAGAGTGGCACATAAGTGTGTAGCAAAGCAGAGTGAGTGGATAACAATGTAAAAATCATTTACGTGATTATATAGTGAATATATTATTTATTTATTTAATCTTAATTCTACAAACATCTATAGTACTTTCCCTTACATCCACCATTGCATTTAGGGCTAACAATGAATCATACCAACTTGGCATTAGTTTAAGACTCGAATGAATAATTAATTTGTTAGCATTGGTTCATGAACCAAATGAGATGAACTTGAGCCAAAGATTGAGCTTGTTAAATAAATAAATTGAACTTATTAAGCTATGTATAGTTAGATTTGTTTGGTTTATGAATCGACTCAATATATAGATAGATATAATTAATTATATATAATATCATTTATTATTATTGTACCCCTCGGCCTAGCAGGGTAGCGGCGTGTACCTCTCAACCATCTTAACCCCTCCGACCAAGTACAAGATTTGTATGCCGAATAGGTCTCGGCCCACTGAAACTATACCACTAAATAAGAAGGAACTTCGTATTAGATAATAACTACCATTGAAATATAAGATTAAACACAAATCATATGATAATGGAAGATTAACAATAACGATAATTTCAAGATAAAGTCTATGGATCTAAGGCTCATTAAAACATGTATAAATAGGGTGAGATTCTCGAGGTAAAGACTATTCATTATTATTACTACTCTCATTTACTATATTTAGGAAAACAGCTAACTTGAGCGTCGGATTACTTTTACAGGTACCCACCCCCTCTGACATACGGTGGAGAATGGTTGAAGATGACGAAGACAAACAAATAGTAATCGGTACAAAAGGAGAAAATTACCATCGTACCCTCGGACGGGTACAATTATTATTATTATTATTATTATTATTATTATTATTATTATTATTATTATTATTATTATTATTATTAGATTCATATAATTAAGTTTCTAATTAATTTCATATTGTTTTTATGAAATAAATAAATAAAGGTTACATAATATTAATTTTAAATCAAATCGAGTTAATGATGTAAACCGAGTTGGTTCGTGAGCTTGAATTGAATCAAGTTTGAGCTTGAAAAAAAAAGTTAATATTAAACTCAAATTGAGCTTCAAATAGAACCGATTCTTATTGAGTCAAATCGAGATAAACATGTTCATCTTGATATGACTCATTTCCAGTCACACTAGTTGCACCTATTAAATAAGAGTTTCATTTTGCTCTGTTTTCTTGAGCTAATGTAACATTTACTGGTGGTGCAAATTGCAAAGGGAGTATAAAGTTAAGTGTACCAAAGCATTTTTGACATATAGTAAACAACAGAAATAAATGTTAGGAACACATTCTCTTTTATTGGTCGAAATTTATTGGAAATGGCAAAATATTGTGGGTACTACATCATATTTAATGATTCTTTCTCTTGAATTGTAGTTTTCAATAAATTCTAACTAATTAGATATAGTGTGTTAGAAGGAGCGTGTTAGAGAATGTGTTCATAGCACTCCTCTAGTAAACAATTACCTATCAGTTTCCTTAATTAATTATTAAGTACAAATTTTTTTTCAAAGAAATGATAAGATAAAGGATGTAAATGGATAGTACCTAAGAGAAAATCACCTACAAATATACATACGTTTACCCAAAATGCTGAATATAAAAGGTTATATGTACATACCATATAAGGAATTCAAATGAGATTCATGTAACCACTTAATCTAGAAACCATTTTAATGCAATCAAAATACAGGCTAGAAAGTCCATAGAGGCACATTTCCTTAATTAATTATTAAGTACAAATTTATTTTTTCAAACAAATGATAAGATAAAGAGTGTAAATGGATAGTACCTGAGAAAAACTCACCTACAAATATACATATATTTACCCAAAATGCTGAATATAAAAGGTCATATGTACACACCATATAATGAATTCAAATGAGATTCCTAGAATTGCTTAATCTAGAAACCACTTTAATGCAGTCAAAATATAGGCTAGAAAGTCCACAAAGGCACATTTGGTTCACCAAATCAGACTCTAGTTCATCAAACCAGACTCTTTCCTATAAATTGAGCTCAACATTTCCTCTGTGTCGCACCTCATATTCATATTTCACATCATATTAGATAGCATAGCCTATAACCCATGGATTCAAAAAACATGCCAAACTTGAAAGACGTCACTAAGAAGACCAAAGGTTGAGAAAAGATCGAGATGAAGAAGATGAGCAATGAGAGTAACCTTTGGGTGACGTTCTCGAAGCGTCGCACTGGGTTTTTGTGTTTTAGGTTGTGGTTTAGTCTTACAAACCTATTGTGAAAATTATTGAGGTTATACAAATACTCACTCATTTGCTTTGTTTCTTTATTTTGTTTATTGTTCTGTGTATTTGTTCTTGATACAACATAAAGATGGAGGATACTAACGACAAGGATATTGAGACCTGATTAGACATAGAGAAGGATGTTTTAATTTACAGTAAAATATTTTAATTTTAGTTTTACTTCTTTTTTTCTTAAACAGTTTAGTTTTACTTCTTAGGATTTACAATTATTACATGTGATATTAAAATGTATATTTTATCTTAATTTTAAATCATCCTCTATCATTAATTTTATAATAAATATCTTAAAAAATCTTAAATATTTAAATACCAATAATACAATACTTACTAATAGGGGTGAGTAAGGGACGGGTTAGGACAAGTTTGTCTTTGTTTCAACTTGGCCTAAAATTTTAACTAAGTCATTTATTTGAACTTGAAACCGATCCGATCAAGACTCGAAATATGTCGGATGAGATCAGGTCAACCAAATGTTTTAACATAATATATCAATACTAATTAACCTAATGTATAGTTAAATTACATAATAAAAGAAATATAAACCTATATTAAGGTATATTTTATAATATATATATATATATATATATATATATATATATATATATATTAAAAGATTGTAAGACACTAAATTGGGTTGAGATGACGCAAAACATAACCTAAACCCTAAAAAATGCATCAGGTCTAATTTGAAAACCCAAACCATCCAAATCAACCTCGAGCCGATCAAGTTTATAGGCTGGATTGGGTAATACTCACCACTACTTACTAATATTTTGAAATGTTTAACAATAAATTTTATTCAATATTCTTACTTTTAAATCAATGTTTTTAAAATCGGATCGGTCATTAAACCGGTGAAGGTACTGGTTCAAGGTTTAATGGTCTAACATTGAATGAACCGTGGTTGAACCGATAATAATTAAATAATATATTTTTTATTTTTATCTATAATATATATAATAATATAATATTCATAATTTCATAATATTAAAAGTTAAACTTCACTTAAAAATATCATAACTAAATTATTTTGAGTTATTTTTTGTTTGTCATAACTTTTTCCATTCGTTTAATGGTGGACAATAAATTAAACAATGCTACTCTAACTATTATATATTTATATTTATATCTAATATATGTCAAAAAGATTCAAAATTATTCACTATATCTCTCGTATTGGTAGACTTTGCATAATCACGTGCTAATTGACACGTAAAAATTACCAACATTTAAAAAAAAAGAAAAAACAGTATTTTATTGAACTGGTCCAACCAGTCAAATCACCGATTTTCACTGATTTTACCGATTCTTGACCAGTTCCACTGGTTTTTGACCAGTTCATTGACACATCGATTTTAAGGGTCATCCGGACCGGATGAAAAACCGGTTCCCAGTTCAACCAGTTGAATTGGCCGGTCCGATTTTGAAAACACTGTTTTAAATACACCAATTAGAAATATTTATTATCATTGATTTATACATTAATTCTCAACCATATGTGTTTTTTTGTTACCATTATATAGGTGTGAAGTATCAATCAATTTTTTCGATGACCAATCTCTATCGAGGGACTTGGCTAGCCAACATTAGTGGGGTCTTCCCTCCCAATTAAGTTTTTTCTATTTACAAGACTCGAATCCAAAACCTTGCTTCAAGGATTCGAGCTAAGATATACTCAAACCAATGTAATGTTGGTTCTTGTTCTAAAATAATTTTGAACCTTTGGTTGCTCTCCCATTGAGTCTTCAGATCGACCCCTTAGGGTGGCTCTTGACCTCATGGCACCTCCATCGATCGCACCCAAGGACACCACATGAGCCTCCACAAGTTGTGTGATGGTGACTACATCGGTTATCTTAGGCCATCACACTCACCAGGTGTGCATAACAAATTACCATGTCTAACGGATTTCCCAACAAAATGGAGATTATTTAAGGGCCACACGCATGTACTATTTAGAACCTTATCACTCACTTTTTCTTGATCTAATACTAACTCGATTGTCAAAGTACTTGCAAGTGACCACCATTGATTTGTTCTATCTCCGTCGCACGCCTCTAACCGAAAATCGTCTCTGCCAAAATGGATCCATCCTTCTTGTTTCTTCTCGAACAGTTCTCAACCATGTATTGAATTTTTACTAGGCGCTTATTCATTAATCTATTGTGACCATCGTATATTATTAATCTTGGATTGGAGTCTTTTTTTTTTTTGGAAAATATTGGATTCTTTTAAAATAAGATATGTATAAAATAATTAGAAAGTAGAGCTTTATTCACCTTTAACATAAATAAAATATCTTATAAATTTAATTTATTTTAAATTAATAACAAATAAATACTCTCGTTTTCACTTTACGTATTATAAATCCTATAGTTTATGAAAAGTTGAATTCGGATGGAATTCAAATTTGGTCACTTTTCCTGTTTTCCATCCACGGAATATTTTATATGATATGATATGGACATTTGATGAATAATATCTCTACCGATGACGAAAGTTGAAACTGCCTATACATCCATACGTGTAAACTGAATACACTACTTGCACAAATATATATATATATATATATATATATATATATATATATATATATATATATATATAAGGAGGGATCAAATTACACCGGTGTAACTTAAACAACTATTATATCATTCAATAACTTTCAATTGGATGGTGTCTTCTTAAAACTCACTGTTGGATTGAAAGTTCTTTTCACATAGATCATGTATACAAAATTTAAATTAATCCAAAATTATTTACTACCTCATTCATATAGATTAAAATTGACGTAATATAAACTTTTCAAAATATACTAAAATATGGATCATTTGATTACCTGTTTATTGTTGTTCAATTTTGACAAAATTTGATACAAACAATCTTGGTAATATGTAGATATAATTCAACGGTTGGATCGATAAAAATTTCATTATATATTAAGTTATTAAAATGGTGTAACTCTTTTAGAGTTACACTGGTGTAATTTGACCCCTCCTATATATATATATATAATAAAAACACGAGTTGAAAGTCTTTTGGCATTCCATTGATTTAATCAAATTTATTTTATAGTTTCTTATTAATTGAAGGCGTTAACGAGTAACGACTGCTCCACATCCAATCGGGTTAGATATTCAGCTTCTGTCTAATTTCATTGAACTAGATTTAGAACCGTGGATTGCACGGGTCTCTATTTTTATTTTAACAATATTAATATTAATTCTTTACATTTTATAAATTATAATATTAATTAAATTGACATCATTTAGATTATTACAAAATTTAACAACATATTATTATAGTTCATTAAAAAAAATAATCTACTTATTCATTTTTAAAATATTTACTTAACATTAATTTTATTCATAAAAATTTTACAAAGTTAAATAAGATTTTCAAAGATAAAAATTTATCATTTTTGTTTCTTTTAATATTTGAAATATTTACTTAATATCACAAAAAAAAATTATAAAAGTCAAATTGATGTCAAGTACATATCTACAAAACAAAAATAATGGTTTTGTCAAAAAAAAAGTTAAAGTGTTTAAATTTGAATTATTAACATTTTATACATATTACGTTTTCTTCTTCTTATAATAATAATAATAATAATAATAATAATAATAATAATAATAATTCTGATAATAAATAATCCTCAAGATCGGGCTAAAGATTGCCTATAATTAGTCCATTTGAGTGTGTGTTCTAACTAGTGTTATTAAACCCAACTCAGATTGGTCGGTTAATTAGGAACCAAACTTATAACCAATTCGAGTTAATTCTTATATCAAATATGTTATTGACTTGATGTTGATGCCATCAAACTAGTTAAAAATCAGATTAAATTGATATAAATCAATCTTGAGCAAACCAAAACTTCTCCAAATTCAAGGTAGAGTCTCGTGTATAACCTTGCATGCAATAACCTATTGTTATTTTTTCAAGTCTTTGTGTAATAACTTACTATTGTGCTACTTTCTTGAGTCCTGTATGTAATTGTTGTTGCTAGCTTTCTTGTTTCACTCTCTCACGTGTACAAAGCAAGCAATACTAGATAGGCAAGGATCAAACAAGTACCTAATAGCTCACAAAATTTTGCTAGACCACTATGCTATATGGATTTTTTTATATATATATGTGACACATATAGTATATAAACCTATATATAATTATTTTTATTATAATTTATACCAGCTCATACGGTTTAACTAATGACTCACTGATTCGACTAGTAACCCACTGACATAGTATTCCTACCAAGTCAATCATTAATTGGTTTGAGTTTTATAACATTGCTTCTAACATTCTCCTAATCATTCAAATTGTTTATTCCCCAATAGACAAGCAGTAATTCGCCACGTAGGGGTAGGGGAAGGTACCTTAGTGTGAATATTTCCCTTACTTTTGCCCTTAACTACTAAGGCTTGCATAACTCCCAATATGATATGTTGTCAACCAAGCTCCATAACTAACAAAACCCTATAGCCTTAGGACGGTTGAACAAATTGGCATTTGCCCAACCTAGCTAAATAGGTTGGCAAGCACTAGGTCCAAAAAGATCAACTTGAGTTTAAGAGGGTACACAACCCTCCAACCTTGAGCCAAAAAGTGGATGAGGCTAAAGATTGAGCTTCACTTCGGCTAAAATACTCTAAGGGAACACAACATTTTCAGTCTTGAATAAGAATAAGTCTAACACTACTTAAAAAATGGCATTTCACGTCGAAGATCTACATTGGTTGTTTAACAATCAATGAAGAAAGACGATGTGGTGACATTTTTTAAATTATAACAAAGTATATTAGATCGGTACCAATGTAATGTAAAATGGCACATTTTACATCGGTTGTTATTTGAATCTATGTAAAATGAATAAAAGCATATGTAATATATGTTTTTAAAATCTACTCCTACTTTCATTTTCAACCCTCGCACAATACTATCACTGCTCCAAACACTTACGAATACCTTTTGCCATTGTAAACATAAAGCTTCACTTTTACCCTCCTAGCCCAATTTGTATACCTCCCAAACTTAGGATAATCCTTTTGGACCTAATGCTTGTCAATTTATTTGGGTTGGGGAAATGCCAATTTGTTGGATTGGCCTAAGGTTATTAGGTCTGGTTAGTTGTGAAGCTGGGTTGGCAACAGGCCATATTGGGAGTTACATTGGCCTTGGCAGTTGATGGCCAAAGCGAAGGATATATTTGCGCTAAGGTACCTTCCCCTATCCATGAGGTGAGGAACCGCTCTTCTACTAGGAAAAAAATGGTTTGAACAACCTAGAGAAGGCCCGAACACACACTTGAATGGACTAGTTATAAGCAATCTTCAAGTTGATATCTAAGGATTATCTATGACTAAAACAACAATAACAAAAACAACAATAGTATAACAATGCTGATAATAATAAGAGTAAATTATACTAATCACCATTGAGATTTCGTAAAATTACACAAGTTCTCCTTTTTTTTAATATTTACAATAATTTCCCTTATAGAGGACAGTGTAATGTTTCTCAAACAATTAAGAGGTATCGGTGTATATTTTTCAAACAATTATGAGGTTAGTGTAGGAGTAGAAAAAGCAAGAAGAATTTGTATAATTTCACGAAATCTCAATGATAGTTAATGCAATTTACTCTAATAATAATTATTATTATAATGATAGATTAGTTATAATAAAGGAAGTAATAAAATAATAGTTTAATTATGTTACGTGGACAATAATAAAATAGTTATGCTTATTATAAATTATTTTTATTTTTATTTGATCAAATATTTTTTTATATAGATAAATATAATAAAAACTTTAATGGAAAACCATTTTATGATAGCACATTATTTTGAAATATTATAATTCTATAATATTATTTTATAATCTAATAACAGTATGCATGATTCCATCTCATGAACTGATCACCATATGATACTAATTTTTTCAAAACGTATAAATCATCAAAATTAACTTAATTCCTCTCAATATTTTTTTACACAGTTATAACGTACTTTAAAATACAACTACCCTGTATCGACCTTCATTGGTGGAATGAACATAAAGTCAAAAGTAAATGCGACAAACACACTGGAGTCCAATGACGCAGCCTCTGCCACATCTCTCCAATATTTATATCCTTGTGGTGTGCCTTAGTTTCTTGACAGAAAATTTTGAGCTGCCATTGCGTCATCTATTTCTAGATCAACACGTATTTCCATCAAATTCCACTCACTCTCCAAACCCAAAATAACTCCAAAAAAAAAAAGTAAAAAAATCACCCTCAACACCTTTTTCCCTTCTCCTAATATTAGGTTATTTATCTACCATCAAAAAACCAAATTTGGTCTTTTCCTATATAACTTTGATGACCCTATGCCCCCTTGCGCCATGGCCACGGACAAGGAAGAAGATAAAGCCGCACCCTGAAATAACCTTTTTCTCCCTTCTTTCTTTCTTCAGAAATATTAAGGAATGAATTAATCCACACGAGAGGATCGTGTGGATTATTATCTGAAGCTAAGAAAGAAGGGATACCAGAAAGAAAAAAAAAAAATACTAGTCATTTTTTTTTTTCTGAGGAATAAGAAGTTAGTTATTCATATTCATAATCATAACAGATTCTGTTAGACGGTTACAAAGTTGTTGTTATTCTGTTATTGTTATTATGGCGAGAAAGGTTATTCTTCCGACGGCGGCGTCGTTGAACCGGCGGCAGCCGCTGCTGCAGCAGAGCGAGAGCTACCGGAAGGCGGGGACGCGGCTGGGGGAGGCGGTGGGCGGCACCGCCGCCGTGTGCTGCTGTTTTTCCTTCGGCCTGGCCAACATGGTGTATTTAGCTGTGTACAAGGTTCCGGCGAGCCTGTGCCAGAAGGCGCTGCGGAGGAAGCGGCGGCGCCGCCTGCAGAGCATGAAGGAGGGGGCGGCGGTCCCGTCGCGGCCGCGGTGCACGTGCGGCTGCTGCGACGACATCATCGGTGCCGGCCGGGTGTACCCGCTGTGCAGCGACGACTGCGGCGACGTGGCGGTGCTGCGGGGCCGGAGCTCGGTGGAGAAGGACAAGGATGTGGTGGAGTTGGAGAAGGAGATGTGGGAGAGGTTTTATGGCACTGGGTTTTGGAGAAGCCCCTCTCAGAGAGAGAACTCTTCCTTTTCATCACAACAAAGGGTTTCTTCTGCTCCTAATCTTCAGGTTCTTGCTGTTAATTAATTGATTAATTGGTTCAACCTTGTAAATGGAAGGTTAATTAGTGGGATGTTATGAGTTTTTGGAATCCTATATCATGTCATGTTTTTTAATTACATGACAACAAGGTTGTATCATTTGAATGTAATTATCATCAAGTGTCTTCTTCCCTTCTTCTAACTGCTTAAAAACTTATGAATGGTGTTTGATATGTGCCTTGTAGAGATCGATGATCTTCTCTATGAACAGATATAAATAAGAGAAGAAAATAAGAAAGTAAATGAATTAAATTTTTTTATAAATTAAAATTAACTTGGGCATTCAACTTTTATAAAAATAAATTTGTCTAATTTGTTCAGAAGTTGAGATTCATGAGATGTTGATTTTAACCATGTTTAAATAAACTTCCTTGTAAACATATTAACCCAGAGAATAAAATAAAAAGATAAAATAATCGAACTTCTTTCGTAACTTGCTGAAATCAACTTATAGACTTAACTTCTATAGAAATTCTTTCATTTAACTTCTCTAAAAATTTGTAACTGAATTGATCATGTGTTGTGTTGCCTCTGATGTACTTTTGCAAAAAGGATCCTCTTTATTATTTATGTGTTGAAGTGCATTATAATTTACACCATTAAGTGTGTGGTTGTGTTTGTGTTAAATACACCACAACGGAGAGACAACAGGCAAGATGCTTTAGCGTTTTTGCATTAGAACGCGTGATTTCTCCATTCAACGTGGGTGTAATGTTTTTCCAAACACACCCTAAGTTTCAACAAGAAAAATTATTAGATGGTTGTAGATCATATGATCCTTACTATTATTAATATTTAATATTTACATGATATGTAATCAAGTGTTATTATTTTCTTTAAATTGAAATATTTGAATACATATTACCTATAAATGTTTAACAAGAAATTTGTCTGCTGTTACCTATAATTGAAAAGTCTTAGTTCACATTAGTCATCATTCATTTTACTTTCTTATTTTATTTTTCTATAAATGTTTAGCAAGAAATTTGTCCAATGTGACCAAAAACAATTTAGCGTTTACTTCCATCCTCGTTTCCCAAATGAGTTAAAATTAGTAGCATGCCGTGTTTAGGAGCACTACTACATAGCACACGATTCATCAAAGATATTGAAAGAGACGTTCTAAAGTAACGAACAAGCTGGGTGTCGCTTCGCATATTGTTATTGTTATTATGGACACTAATTTCGGTGAGATATCACAAGCACTTTAGGTTCAATTTCTATTTTCAAACAGTGGCCTAGCTTGCTTTAATTTTGATTCTTTTCAGTTATCTAAATTTTTGTTATTCTTTTCACATAATTCGAATGTCACCTTTATGGTTGGAACTAAGAGTCTGATGAGACAATAGATAGTAGTGGGTGGCTATTGCTAATCCAAGCTATACCCTTTAGCTAATTGTAGCATATTAAGAGTCCAGGTGCTTCAGATGAGACAGATCATATCAGTTAATGGGTGGGGGTGAATTGGGCATAATAGGACATTTCAACTCCTCATGACATGTGTGGATGCCTCTCATAACATGTTGCCCTTGTACCATTAATGATTTTTGTCTTTGATAATGATGTTTGTGCATAAAATTTGTACAAAAAATCTTACAATTTAATATGACTAGTAATAATGTGATAGAAAGAAGAGAAAAAAGAGTTGGAAAATATGTTGGAAAAACTTATTGTATAATATAAGAATATTATTCTCTTGTCTCCATCTGGTGGTCCTATTTTTATTCTCTGTCTCCTCCCAATTACTTTTGCCAAAGAAATTTCAGCCACACCATTTCAATGCATGCAAAAGGCTACAAAAGTCAGGGTCGTTCTCATACTTGAAGTAATTTACAGTTAATTAAAAATAAAAAGAAAATATCAAGTGAAACTAAGAAATTAATTGTTAGGATATATAGATACCTGAAACACAAAAGGCTCCTTTTCCAGAAGATAATATTTAAAGTATAAATATTATAGAGTTTAATTTTGATTAAATATTAATATAAACAAGTTTTAATACACATGCAAGGAAATAAAATTAAACTCTAATATAACTCTGGCTGCTCTCTACGTATAAGTTCCTTTTCTATTTGAAACCTGCAGAACCACATTGGTACAAGAATTAGCCTAAAAATAACGCCAAGAATAAAGGCAGAATATGTAAATACCAGAACAATTTATTAAAGTTGGTTTAAAATTGCAATATTGTGGTCCATATATTATACAACAATAATAATATTCATATATGTAATACATTCACCTCTCTTTCACCTCACTTTTCTGTCTATTTCTCTTTTCCTTGTCACATTACATTATTAGGCATCCTACTTTCCACTTCTCTCTCTATCTCTCACTAGCTGTATATGGATAACTAGTACATAATGATCATTTTGGTAAATTATACGGTTTGACAGTTTCAATGATCAACATGTGAAATTATCATTGCAATAGTTGCATATTTTTTTCTGGGTACATGCAAAATTCAGATGAGTTGAATTTCAAGAACTTATCAGGATCAAAACATGTCTCATTAAGGTTCAAAGAGTGTTTACAGATATACTTACATATCATCCACCAATTACAATAATTGCATTTTCTAACACCTATTTGCATTTATTTTATAGTTATAATTGCAATTTAATCACAATTTAAAATCACATAAATGATTGTTATGATCACTCAAGAGGAAGCACGTATTCAGTTGAATTGAAGCATCCTGCAGCATCATAATGGCATGAGACATACCAGTACAGTGGTCCATGCAAAACATTAATAGTGACCACTAGCAGTGTTTCAGTGAGTTTCCAATTGAGTTCAGAATTCAACACAAGGAGTGAAAAGGGAAGAAGAGAAGTAGGGTATATGTCAAATGTCAATGCCACTTGATGATCCATTGTTCCTTTGGCAGTTCTCAGAAATTATTTCATACTCTAAGCTATCAGACATTTGGCATGATGGTGATGGTCACACCAGTGAGTCATTCCTATCTCAGACTATAGGCCAAATTAATTACTTCAGTTTCCCTCCTTCCTTGTCCCCTCTGTGATCTCCCACACCCTGCACTTTGTACCATGTACAAACAAAAAGAGTTCATCATCCTTTCTTAGCTTATGATCTATCTTAAAAACCTTTTCAAAAATTATATGAAATAGAAAAAGGGGCTTGATATAATATAATAATAATTTTAGGAATAATTTTTATATATGTCTGTGTGTTAGGATTATAATTAGGGTTTTGCTAACCACGACCCTTATAGCACTGGTTAAAGAATTAAAAAGATAAAGTATTTAGTGTAAAAATTATAAGAGGGTGCAAAAAAAAACTATGAACAGTGCTATTTTGCGCATCTCAATAAAAAATTTTCTCTTTTTACTTTCTTAACAAGTACACTTACGATATTGGTTAACATTTGTCTTATAATTAAGTTGGCCAAAATCAAGAATTGAATTAATGAGTTAGGACCTTCTCATTTAAAGACATAATGATCGGTGATCATCTAATCTTAGATATGATTGTGGTAGATAGACGCATGGATAAGTATCCTTATAAGGATATCTAACATAAAAAATTTAATAATGACTTTCTATTTATTTTTAAGCAAAAGTATCAAGTAGGTTGTGTATTGAGTGCAACATTCAATCCTACCAGTCAAGCACAAAATGATATACTTTTTGAACCCTGCCACTTTTATTTCATCCCTATATAATTAGAGTGATACTATTTGCATTATTTTTTTCTATAGTGAGAGCATATATATAGCTAAAGATAATAAAACTTAAATGACAACTTATTATTAAAATAGTATTTAAAAAATTTAATAACCGAGAGTCATGGTATGGGCCTCTTCACTTGTACTATAATTTTAGTTTGTGTATTAAACAGGGAACATATTTATTTGTATATAATTATAATTCATAATAAATAAGTATTTTAAAATTATAAATTATATTATAATTAAAATTTATAACAAATAAATATTTTAAATATATAAATTGTATTTTAGATTTGTAATAAATAATTTAGATTGTGATATATAAGATTACTTTAAAACTAAAATATAAATAAGCAGTTAAAAAAATTAAGTATACAAATAAAAATAGAAGGAAAATGATTTGAGACGATAAAGAGAGATAATTTTTTACTAGTTTTTTTTTTTTTTTATAAGCAACATCAAATATATCAAATGGTTGAGTACAAGAAATACACAACCAAACAATTTGCAGCTTACATTCACCAAATTAGATATAAAACCATTCTGTCAACAAGCTAACAACTTACAATATAATCTGGTTTGATTGATGTAAACCTAAATTACAAAACCTGTATATCCTAATTTCCTATCTAATTGTATCTCAAAATACAGTCCCTAAACAATCAACATCCCCTGCATCCAATGTTACTTTGAGAACTCCTCTTAAGCTGCAACCAAATTCCTTTTCTACCCACAACATGTCTATGTAATGTGTATGCCTTTAATTGTCCAATTGCCCACCTTTATGTACAACCCAACTTTTGATTTTCCACTTTCCAATCGTTGAAATAGTCGGATTAGTGCTCCAAGTCCAAAGGATATTTATGACTTTCAAGAAGATTGGATTGTGAAATGGATCTTTCAAAAAGAAAAGAGAGTATTGGAAATCTTTAATTAAGAAAGTGAGAAGACTCAGAAGAGTGACAGTTGGGAATGAAAATTTTATCCATATCTTATGGATACTTACAAAAAATATCTGAGGGGTAAAGTAAATATCTATTCAATAGGAATGGGTCCAGAGCCTAATATTTATCTGCGAAATTTAATGGGGATGAGTGCGAGTACTATAGTACTTAGCCCACTCCATACCAACACCTACACGCATAAAATATCTCATATAATATATTTGAAAGATAGGTTCTAGTGATTATTATAATATTAAATATCTTAATTTAATTTTAAAAATAAAGATACTGCAAGAAAAACAAAAAACTATGAGTTTAATTTATATACAATGTTAGTGTAAAATATTTTTACACATATTCAATAGGAATTCACTATATTGCAACATTATATGATGATGTAATAAAATAATTCGTTGTCTATGTAAAAATGTTTTGTACACTTATACCAAAAAAAACATTTTGTATTGACATTGTATATAAATTAAATTTTAAAAATAATTCATATATACTAAAATATTAAATTATATAAAAAGATTATATTCTTTTTCAGATACATGCATTGTTTCTAAAATATTATTGACAATACTTGTAATTATTGTTATAGCTAAACGTAGTTTTTTTTTTAATTAAAATACTCAAATATTATTTGATAATAACTATGCTAAAGGATAGATTGAATGAATTTGTCTTTTTTATATTGATAGTGAAATGTTAGGAATACTTAATTACAAATTGTAGTTGATAAAAAAATAAAACGAGATTTGATAAATTATATTAAAATAAATATTGTATATAAATTTCGCCTGAAACCTTAGAATTTATTGTCATGACTTTTCATTTAAGAAAGTTGTGAGTAGCGAGTGTAAATATAGGTATATAGATACCCAGCGGGTACAAGAATGAGAATTAAAGTTGTTACCTATGCAAGTAGCGGTCGATCTAGGACCCTGAGTTAGTAGAGGTAATTTATTTAGAAAAATAAATTTAATAATAATTATAATATATACGGAGATAAAGACATATATGAGAAATATAAGGTGAGAAAATGGGGTAGCGGGTTCAAACATATAAATATATGAGGTGCAAAATATAAATATTTATGATAAATACTTATGATTTTATTAAAATAAGGGGGTGTATTTGCTTACCTATACACGAGAATAGGTCAATGGGTCCAAACACAAAATTAGGGAGTGTAAAATATAAAATTTTAAGATAAATATTTATGATTTTATTAGAATGGCGGGGTGCATTTGTCCACCCTCAAATATGAATAGGTCCACCACTGCACGCAAGTATAGGGCCAAGTACAACTATTTTTTTCAAACGCAAATATAGGGACAAGTACTATAGTATCCTACCTAAACCATACCTATACCCATTGTCATTCCTAGTGAGAGTTTCACTCTCCAAATTAGGGATTATAATTTATAGTATAGAATTAAAAGTAGATTTATTTATTTTATTAAATTTTTAGTTTTATAATTTAAATATTTATTGACTATAATTTTTTAACCTTATAATTTTCTTAGAAGTTTTGTACTTATTTTAAAAAAAAAATAAAAATAAACAAAAAGAAATCAAACCAGTATTAATTTTGATAAATTAAAAATGAGTATTTTATTACTTATCATAGGTAAACATAAAAATATATCTTAATGTAATATTTAGTTAGTATCATATTTTTACTTACTATTTCAAGTTAAGTTAAGCAGTAAGTCTTTATAATTTGATTAAAATTAAGCTCTTATAATTATAAAATTTTATAACTAAATCCTAAGAAATTAGTAGCATTAAACTTTTGTTAAATATTATCAACATAATATTTTTTATGTATTAATCTCTTGGTTTTTCATCTCTCTATTATTATGTCTATTATTTATTAAAATAAAAGTTAACTTGTTAATATATTTAACTGAAATTCAAAAAAAAAAATTCTTAAAATAACCATAAACATTTTGCTTAAACATAATTTTGGTCCCCTATTTTGCTCAATATGCAATTTTGGTCATTCTTTTTTAAAATAGAGACATTTGGTCATCCTATTTTAAAAAATTCGCAATTTTAGTCTAATATTCAATTTTGCATACGTTTTATTTTTTTTTATTTTGGTCTAATTGAACTCTAGACTTAACATATTCAAGGTACTTTCAAGAAATGATTTAATTAATTAAAATGTAAGAAATAAAAGAAATAAATGTAGGTAAAATTAAGAATTTGATTAAAATTACGAATTTTCTAAAATAAGAAGACCAAATGCTTCTATTTTAAATAGGATGACCAAAATTATAGATTTGACAAAATAGGAGAACTAAATTATATTTAAGCCTAAACACTTAATAAAAAGATTCTAAACAAGAATATTAAGAATACTCAATTCAATAAAAATATCCATTAGATCAAGTGTGGTGTTCTTTTAAGTCCCTAATCCTCTCCCATAACTAATTATCTAGATAGGAAGAAAAAGTCTTTGGAGGAACACAAATATTCAAGCTTCAATTTTCATTTGATAAGAAACGCCAGCTTCTATCTCTGCACGCGATTTCTAGCATCAGTCGTGTTCAAACCTTGTTGTATTAAATAAATTGATCAGGCTTAAACTGATCAAAAGTCAAAACCAATGGGCCATTGGCCATTGGCCATTGCCACCCAGGAGAAGAATAAAAAAAATATAGAGGCAACCAAGGAGGTTTTTGCTTCGGCCATTTGTATATTGTATTTTTTTTTCCTATTAAAATATAATATCTTATTAAAATATTTCTCACTTTTACTTTTTAGTTTTTTAGTTGACTTATTATTTTTTAACTAAAAGAAAAAGAAGCAAATGCAGAAATAAAGTGTTCTAGATTGGCTCAATCAAGAGTTCAAGGAGAACTTGGCTAGGGCTTTGCTATTGGCACCCCATTTGCTAATTGCACCTCCTAGACATTATTTAATAGGCTTAATTACATTTTTATTCCCAACTTATTGTTTTTTGACAAATTTTATCCCCAACATATTAATTTGGCGCATTTTATCCTCAACTTTTTAAAAAACTTGCAAATTTTACCTTTCATCGTTGAGCTGACATAGCATGTTGATATAACCATAAAAGTTGAGGGTAAAATTGTCCAAAAAGTAAAAAGTTAGAGATAAAATTCGCCAAAAAGTGAAAAAGTTGGGGGTACAATTGGTCAAAAAGTAAAAAGTTGGGAGTAAAAAGTGTAATTATTATAGCATGTCACGTCAGCTCAACGACGGAAGGTAAAATTTGAATTTTTATAAAGTTGAGGATAAAAAATGCAATTAAACCTATTTAATATCATGATCGAAGTGCTCATCACAACAGAATCCATTATGTATGTCCACCACTTACACTGAAAACTTGTTTCTGTTATGTAGTTGAGAAAAAATACACAATATAAATAAGTTTCTGTTGTGTGGTGTTTTTTCACATCCCTTATTACACAATGGAAACTTGATTTCGCTATACTTAGAATCTAGGTATGTAGCAAAAACTAGTTTTTGTTGTGTATTTGTTTCCAAGTACACAGCGAAAACTTCATTTGTGTATTTGTTTCCAGATACACCACGAAAACTAGTTTTCACTGAATCTAAAATCGGCAAAAAAAAATGGAAATTGACCTTTCAGTTTTGGATGTTAGTAGAAATGGAGAAATGCATAAGAGAAGAGAGAAATGAGGGAGCTTAGGAAGAGAGAGGTTGGGAGAAAAGGGGGAAAGGAAAGCTTGGGAGAAGGGGATATGAGAGCTTGGGAGGGAGAAGTTAATGGAAGAAAATGTGGGGTGTATGGGTGAGTGTTGGGGTGTTTATGGGGGAGGGGAGGGGTGGGAGAGAATGGGTGGGGATGGGGTAATTTCCTAAGCGGTGCGGGTGTCAAAAGCAAATGTCAGGGTGCCAATAGCAACCCACAGTTGGTTATAATTGGGATGAGACCCATTATGCACATGGGTTGATCTTGTAATGTCGTGATTTTTCCAATTGTATAATCAAGTGTTTGATTGATAATACAGGAGGAAATTAAATTTAAAGCTATAATTTGCATAAAAGAATTGATAAATAGATTGTTTTGTTATGTGCTATAATGTTGTTGAAAATATTTCATGTACGGTTGGGATTAGAAGGTAAGGTTGTTGTTGGGAATTTTACGTAAATTTCATAAGTTGTAGAAAAGAAAAAAAAATAAGGAAAGGGGGTGCTTTTAGAGGAAACAGAGGTGTTACTAGCAAAATTTCATGCAAATCTCTTTATTTGAACGTGTCAAGCTTCCTATTTCTTCCATTTCCTTCGTTCTTATCTTTCTTCCTCTCTAAGTTCTTTTTTCCGTGAATGGAAGTTTGATTCCTACCTCAACTTGAAGTTTGATTTCTTCTTTCCTAGAGATTTCTTAGCTGATTTTAAGTTGGTAAGTCTAATTCCTCCTTATTCTTGATTTCTAAGTAACTTTCTCATCTCTTCCCAAGAACATGAGAAATAGGTCTTGGTTAGATTTTAAGAGATGAGAGAAATCTTGATTTTGAGTTTACTTTGATGTTGATTTAGGTTCCTCCTAGTAGATTCTGTAAAAAAAAATTGGGAAAAGATCACTCAAGAAACCCAAAGTTCTCCTTTCTAGCTTTTTCTCCACGGGTTGAGTCAAGAAGTTTAGGTAAGGGAAGCTTTAAACTTGTTTGAATGATTTGGTGGTGTTTGGTATTTGAGTTCTGCTCTTTTGGATGTTCTTTGAGATTTATTTTTATGACACAATGAGTTTTTCTCTCTTTTGTATTTTGATGATTTGGTTGAATTTGTTACTTAAGTTGAAGTTAATATAATATCATGATGTGTTGTTTTGATTTGAAATGGTCTTGTAAGTGTTGTGAATTGTCCCTAAACCTTTGAGGCATGTTTTTGGGTGCTTGGGATCCTTTGGGAGGCCCTGGATTCTGCAGAAAATCTTGTTACGATATTCTGTTAGTTGTAAATTTTGTGAGAGTCCAATTCTGCAGACCCAGCGTCCAATGAACCACCCAGCGTCCAATGACCCTCTCAGCTGACCAGCGTCCAATGACCCTCTCAGCTGACCAACGTCCAATGACCCACTCAGCTGACCAGCGTCCAGTAACCCACCCAGCGTCCAATGACCCATTCAACTGACCAGCGTCCGGTGACCTACCCAGCATCCAGTGACCAGCGTCCAATCAACTCTGGTCAACTCTGGTGCTTTTGTTCAGCTTTGAGTCCAAGACCCAGTTTTGTTATGAATGTGATATATATTCATTTTCTTATATAAATAATTATTTTAAATGTGCGATTGACATTCTTTGAGATGTATAATATAATTGTGAGTGTAGATTTGAAATATTGAATGGGGATGTTGGATAGGCCACCACTTTGGTTCTAGAACTATGTTAGAAAATCCATCCTTAGTTAAATTTGGTGTTGTGTTGTGAGTAAGGATTCGAGGTGTGAGAATGCCTTACTTGTGCTTAATGAACTGCTAGATTGGGTTCATAAGCGTGATTTGAGAAAAATGGTGAATTTATAACATAGAGGGAACGTGTGGCAAGCAGAGTTGTTTGGTTTGTGCATAATATTGCATGCGGGTAGGCACGTAAGTTGAGGGTGCTAGGTGGGCTCTCAACCTAATGCTGGAGGATTTCGTGGTGGCCAATGGTGGGCATATAGAATAGACAAGTGGGCGAATTCCTAAAGATGGAAGGTTTTGCAAACCTGACAGAGGTAAGCCAATACCAACACTTGTCTATATTCGATTAAATTCACACTTCCTCCACATGGTGGCTCAAGGGACTCCCTGAATGGTCTAAGGTGAGACTAATGGTAGGGGATGGGGCCTATGGGGACCGCCCGAAATTTGTTGAAATCTCCATGGAGTCGAGTCAACATAATATTGCATGATGATATTGATGTATGGAGTGACATATGAAATGAACTGAACGTTTAGTGTGAATGACGTTGATTGTATCTTGTGTATATTCTATCATTCTTTTTATAAGAAGCTTACCCTTGCAATTTGTGTTTGTATTGTATTACTGCAATGATCGTGTGTTGACACGGGAGCAGGTAATAGTGATGGTGCAGGCTCTCATGCTAGTCAAGGTTGAAGATTGGACGATCCTTTTGTTCCTTTGGATTGGACGATCCAAAGATTGGACGATCCTCCAGTTCTACTATTTTTGTTCCTAGTATATATGTACATATTATGGAGACCAGCTTAGGACTTATGTATAAATATTTAGATTGTTATGAATGTCCTTTAAAAGAGGACTATATTGGTATTGTATATATATATATATACTTAAGTTTTGTAAAGCCAGACTTAACACTTTTATGATGTGATGATGTACATTATATGTAGGAAAGTAGGTACATATAATATGTGTTAAATGTGAAAAAAAAATTCTTTGAAATTTCATATGATAATATATAATAAATGTTTTAGTATAACAAATCTGTAACAAAGATGGGTCGTTACAGATCTCATCTAAGAGGCTCAATCCCTCTAGGAACATGACTCTCACAGTCTCATGTTTACTTTTGGAATGTTTTAGTTCAGTGTTATCGAGGTTAAAAGATATGCTTTAGGTATTTTAGGATTTTAAACAATATTTATGTTTCAGACTTAATTTAATATAATTTATCAATTCTTATTTTATTTTTCAAAAAATTTTAGTTACATAATTATTTATCAAAATTTTATAATTAAACAATTCTAACATTTCTCAGTATATAGATGTAATGTTGATTCATTTAACACAACTTCTAATATTATTGATATAGAATAAGATTTAAGTAACTTTAATTTAGAAAAAATATTTCCATAGTTTCAATAACTAGAACATTATCATTAATATTTTACAAGTCATAATGTATTTGAAAAAAAATTCAATCTTTTGTTATATTTAATACTTATAATAAGACATTATTTTTCTTATTCTACCAATATTTTTAATTCTCAAAATAAATTAAGATCGTCAATATCTATTGTTAAATTTGGCAATAAGGGTGTCAACTACTAAAAATAATTCTCAAAATTCATAAAAAAATAATTAAAGAGATTGTATCACACTAAACATTATTAAGGCATAACATTCAACATGGCAAAAGTTTTAAAGTACGAGTACATCTAACTTTCACCCGAACAACTTAAACTCTCACCCCCAATTTAAGTTTAATAATTAAGCATAGTTCAAGATTGAATTCACTATTATAATTAGAGGTCAATTCGTTGATTTAACAATACTTTTCCTTAATTGAAAATCTTAATTCCTTTGAAATTCCTAATTAGAGACACCCTTATTAGCTATGTGGGTGGATATTGTATATTTGTAAAGGCAAAAATCACAAGAAGGGGGGTTGAATTATGATTTATAAAAATTTTCGCAAACTTTTTATAAACAGCTTATATCGTCGGTTGAATAAAAGAGATCGTTTTTTGAAGAAAACCTTTTTACAGACGATACTACATAGATGAAAAAACCTTTTTAAGAAAAACATATTTAAATCACAAGACAAAGTCAAGCAGTTATAGATTTATAGATAATGAAAGAGCAGGAAAGACAACACAATAAATTTATATTGATTTGTCTCACCCCGAGACTACGTCCAGTTCTTGGCAAACCACCAAGTTTCACTAACTTTTTCAAGTTACAAAGTATTCTTCAGTTCACTGCCACTTCTGACTCACCCAAGTAGTTTTTCACACTTAGCTTCTTCAAGCTAAAAACCTAAGTATTCTTTACTACCAAGCCACTTCTGGCTCTAAAACAAAATCACAAGATTTGCTTTTGAAAGGGCGCACAAACTTTTTAGCTATCGTCTTACAGACGGATATACAAGATTAAGCACTAAGTCTTTTTCTCTCAGGATACGCAAAGTGAGTTGAGAGTTTTACAAAGAGAAATTTTATAAGAGAAAGAATGAAGGCTTGAAAGAATGCTTGAATTTTGAATTTAGTTCGTGTGTTCTCTATACAGCACTTCAAATCTTATTCTCTATATAGACTTGCTGAGGAAGTAACCGTTGTCTCTAAACGGTCTTCTTTCTTGCGTCTAACCGTCGTATGAAGGAGGGTGGTTGAGGGGCATTTAATGCGAGCATTAAATGCTTGTCACCAACTAGTCATTCTGAGCTGATAAAGCATTCTGCTTATCTTTCTTGAGATATACTCCATATCCTTCTGTTGCAGTGGTCACATCGCCTGCTAAGACAAGTACTCATTGCTAGCTGTAGCGCATCTTTTGAGGCGAGGGAAACTTCTGAAACTTTAACCCTTCTTTCTGTTCCCTTTTATGCACTTCGACAGATCCTAGGAGGATGTTCTATGAATATACTCTGCAAAACAGATTACAAAAAGATAGTGCATTTACTAAGCCTTTTAAATGCTTCTACAGACTTAAGCGTCTGTCTGTGTATCATCTGTATCTTACAGACGTAGATACAACATTTTCGTCTGTTGGCATTTATAAGACACAGTCTTTATACTTAATATTTGTTTTTCATAAAATCAAAATAATTAAGGGTCCTGATTTGTCTTATGACTCAACAATATTGTTGTAACCCATGAAAGAATTTTATATCTGCCATTGATATAATTGATTCAATAATAAACCTGTTAAAAATATGTTGTTATAGTAGTTCTAAAATCTTCTTTAACAAGAACAACATGAATACATTTACTTATAAACATATAAGAAATAAATTTTTAGTTGCAAGAGAAATGGTGAAGGATGAGGAAATCATGCGGTTTAGCATACCCATTGAGGCTTTATTTGATTGATGGAAAGGAATGGAGTGGAGTGAAGTGTGATGATGTTTAAACAAGTTCCACCAAGAGAATGGTGTGGGACATGATGGAATGATTTCATCCTAACCTCTATTTTTCTTTGTTCTTAAATTAGGGGATATTGGATAAAATTATGGTGTATTTTATTGTTATATTTATAGAATTACTTAGTTGACCCTATTGTAATTATGTGCATCTTTCTCTAGCACACTAGTGTGCTTCTTCCTTTACGCCTCTTTGACAACTTATTCAATTTAACAAAATATGATTTCCTTTATGATTAGCATGTGTTTTGTGACCATACTTATGAGCTATGACATTCAAGCTAACATTTCTAATTTGTTATGTAATTGGTCTCTTCATGTATGCGTATGCATGACATATAGAGTAAGATTTAAAGTATCATGGTCACCATGAAAATCAAGGTGTTCTTATGGAGAATATGTCATAATATTCTCTTTACCCAATCTATAGACTTTACAAAAGAGGTGCCAATATCTAGACTAGGTGGCCATTATGTTAGAAGGAGGATGAAACTATTCAACATCTTCTTTAGAAGTGATCTCATGATCATTTAATTTGGTTCACCTCTACATTAACCATACATATAAAAGGATCATAAGAGTTTTCCAAGTAACTTTGTTAACATCTTTTTCTTAGATGGTAGCCTAGTGGTTGAATCTTTTTTTCAATTATTTCCTGCTAAAATGGTAGACATAAGAAAAATTATTAAAAATTTCTTCCAACCTTAGCACATTGTTAATAATTCCATGAACTTACTTGAGAATTATATGCTTATTCATTAACTACATGCATATTGTTTCAATTTAAGTCAAAATCTAAGCCCCGTGACAACTTCCTTATGTTAGTTGTTTAAAATTCAACATGGATGTTGGTTTCTTCAAAGATGGAAATAGGGGGTATTTGGTAAGGGAAATAAATGATAATTAGATAAATTTAAAGAAAAATGATCATGTTTATCAAGTATATGCGGGAATCATAAAATAACATTTAAATGAATAAGCAGTAAGTAATAATGTCTTAAAGTTAGGAGTTAGCTAATGTTTTAGGAAGAATAGTCTGATAGATAGTCTACCTAGGTTATTTGAAGACCAAATCATCTAAAGGCACAACTTCCTACATTAACTTCAAGACTCAAGTCAACCTAGATGTAGAACAATTTTTCTTAGCTTCATACCTGAAATGTAAAAACAAGATGTGATCAGGAAGACTTTATCTGAAGTGTCTCTTGTCTAAATTAATAATAAAAAGTTCCAACCATGCACACTAATATCTCTAATTTTTTACCATCCTAGCTCGTCAAAATAACTTTTCAACATGAAGATATGAGTTCAACCCCAATATTCAATGCATGGTGATATTATGTGTAAACTGGATGGAATTCAATAGCAATCTATTCGGTTTAATAAGGATATCTTTGGAAAAATCTTTCGTATGAAATGTTTGTTGGAAGGCAGGATAAATGGGGTTCACAAAAAGCTTGACAATAGGATCACTTCTGATCTTGTACAGTTCAAAAAAAATATAATGAAGTGCTTGCTCAAGAAGAAATTCTCTGGTACCAAAAATCTCGAGAAAATTGGATTAGATTTGGAAATATAAATTCCAAGTTTTTCCATACCTAGCCAATCATTAGGAGGAGGAGAAATAAAATTACAACTCTCTTTATTAATGGCGTTTAGTGTACGAATCATATTCTTTTCAAGAATGAGGCTGATTCTTTTTTAAGAAGCTTTTTTCATACCACTGATCCTTGAAGGCCCAATGAGCTCAAGCTTCAAAATATTCCAAAGTTGGGGAATGATTGTTATGATTCTTTGATTTAGTCTGTGTCATTGGATGAAGTCAAGAAAACGCTATTCTCTATGAATCCTTATAAAGCTCTTCTCTTATCACTAGTGATTGCTCATCTTGACATCTTTAATCCCACACTTTTCTTTATTTCATGTTAGTAGAGTAGCGAACAATCTTGCTTAGCTTTTAGCTTTCATAGCTCAAATGTTTGTTGATAGCTAGGTTTTAGCTTAACACAATTAGGGCTTTAACCAAGTCATGACAATTTACTTGAACCTTAAGTTTAGGCATGGCTTATTTAACAATCTAAATTCAAATTCTGGGTTTGACTTATTAGAAAAATGAGAAATTTGAGCTTAACTTGTTTAAATCATTTTTTTGCTAGGAGAACAATTCAAATTTCCAAATAAATGCAAGTGGGTGAAAATTTAATAGGTACATTCTAAGAGGTAGTGGGATGTATCTTGACTCTTGAAGAACTCTACTGTCATAATGAGAAGCTAGGTGTAAAGGTGAGACAATTAAGGTCTACTTAGTCACATTCATGAATGGAGTCACGAACCTTTGCTATATAAAAGGGGTCATATGAAGTAGATGTAGCATCTCAACCAAAGCAAGAGAAGAGAACAAGTGTGTGTATGATCATTCGGTGAGAGAGTCTCTTATAATAAGAGTGTGTTATTATTTCTTATAACTCTTGAATTGGGAACTTGGATTTGTAGAATGATACAAAATTTGGGGCGGGTTTACAATTATTGTAATCATATTTTAGACAATGAAACACTTTTAAGACAATTTGGTGAACAAAGGAAAAAGGCGTTGAATTATGTTAGTTATTGTGTTCTTTCATCTATTTTCTTTATCATATTTGTGTGTTTTGTCTAAGATCTCTTGGGCATGTAAGTGATTCTGTTGATGTGTGTAGTTTTTTTCCAATATTTTTAATGTAATTATTTTCTTCTCATCTATCAAATATACTCCTAAGTATTTTAAGAAAAAAAATATATTCTTAAAGTATTTTAAGTGTATTGATTTAATATTTAATAGACATTTTTATGTTGGTGGATGAGATAAAAAAAGGAGAAAGAAATTAAAAGAATATTTAAAGATGAAAATTATATTATAATAATTTTAAGATAAAATTATAATTGATTAAATATATTTTTTTATCTAAAACTATTTTTTTATCATTATATACATACACATGAATATATGATATGTTTACAAAATTTTAATGTCATATATAGAAAGCTTAAAGTTGACTCATTTAAATAATTACATTTTAAAGCATATTTTAAATTTATTTGTTTACTAAAATATATAAATATGGTATAATATTCAACAAGTCAAATGTAAATAATTTACAAATTTGCTGTATCGGTTCTCAAATTTTAATTTTATATTTTCCTTCTTAAAGAAATTAAATATTAACAAAATAATATCAATTAAAATGTGAAATGTATAGCAATAATAAATACAATAACAAGTTTTTGGTGTACACGTATTGAATCCAATTTATTCCTTATCTAATATCTAATATTATAATAGTAAAAACTCTCCCAACAATCTCCCATTTTTATTTTTTTTTGAAGAGGCCCATTTTATTTTCTTAATCGCTTCCCACTTTGGATAAAGGACAGGGACCCACCACCAACACCTCTTTTATACATTTACAATACATTATAATTATTTGATAAATTTGAAAAAACGTTAAAATTATCATAAAATAAAATAATTATGAAAACTATGAAATAATATGTATTAAGAAAAAATAAAGTAAATCTTAATATAACACATGTTAATGTATAATAAAAAAAACCTGTTATAAAATATCAAAATTTACATCTTATATAAAAAATGAAAAAACAGACACGATAATACTTATCTTTCTGCTAGTAATGATGTTAAGTGGATTCTTATTTGATAAATAATAAATTAAAGTTTTAAAGCAAATATATTTAATTCAATTTAATTTTAATAATTTTAACTCTCAAACTAGTATTATATATAAAGGATTTAAAATAAATAAATAAATAAATACTACTGTATCCTATATTCTTTGTCAATCACTTGTAAGAAAATCTCGTTTTAACCCCCTAATCTTGCACAAGTTGTGACAGAAAAACCATAAAAACAACATCATAAAAGTGACAGCATCAGACATTATTGTAAGGCGGAGAAAGCCTGAAAAAGCGAGCCTTTTATTCATATGCTGTGGGCCCTCTTTTCCAATACACGCCCAATTTTTTTTGGTAAAGAAACCCACCAAACATCCAACAAGGTAAAGTGTAACTGTCATCCTTTTCTTTCTCCTTTGGTTTTGGTTTTCTTCATCACCCAATTGGGGATCTCTTTCCATTCTCTGGTTTCTGAATTCAGGTCTTGATCCTATTCTCTTCACTGGGGTTCCCTCCGTTTCTTGAACCCCTTTGTCTCTTCTGGGCCTTTGCCAATTCTCAATGGAGGTAATTGATTGAATCCTGTTGTGTTTTGATCAAATTTTGTATCTTTTTTCCCTTTCATGACTCCTTACTGCAACATGTGTTACAAAGATTGGTGCTTTTTTATCTGGGGTTGGTTGGAATTGCCTCCTTTTGTGATCCTTTGCTTTGACATGTTCTATTCCTTTTTCTTGTGTTGAATTTTGTTACGAATTACGATATTGCTGCTGATTTATTTATTTTTATTTTACATAGAAGTTTGTCAAATGTGAATGCATTTCTTTTTTGAAAATCATGATCAAATATGTTCCAAAAGGATAGGTATTATAGTTGCAAGAGGGAAAAAAAGATAATTTTTTTAAGTTATTTGCTCAATCTGTGGAAGCCTTTCACGGATAATTCATAGAACTTATTAGGGTGCGTAGTGCTGGTGGAAACTGCATTTAAATTTGAGTAAATTACACTGACCCTCATGAGATTTCGTCAAATTTTCGTCAAATTTCTGCCGATACACCTCTTTTTTTTTACCCCTACACTAACCTCCTTAACTGTTTGAAAAACATTACACTGACACCCTTACACATTACATTAACCTCCCTTTATTATTTGAAAAGCATTACACTGTGTATCCCTATAAGGGAGGTTGTTTTAAAAGTTTAAAAAGTTGGGGGTTATATGCAATCTCAAGAAACCTCGAGAGATGTCAGTGTAATCTACTCTTATTTTTATGGTCTTATAATCAAGGTTTTAAAAAATGTTCCACACAATTGTGAGTGTAACATCAAGGGTTTTAGTGTCTTGCAACTGAAATTCCAGCCGCATCGGCTGCAATTGTTCACAATGTTCCACAATATCAAGAACCGTGACCACAATTTAAAACCTTGTTGATAATGTGTGTTGTTGTTGTTGTTTTGCTTTTAATTGAAAAAAAAAAATGGTTCTATGCAACAGAATTCTTTGGCAACCTCTATAGTAAGGTTTTTATCATTTGAGGGTTGTGGTTGCAACAATTCAGAGGGAGGGGTTTTGCACTTAGCTCAAACTAGTTGGGATTTTTGCAAAGCAGAATTAGGCTAGTAATGTCATTGTATCATTTCCTTGTCGACTTTCCCCTGGTTCATTAAGTAATTTGTGGTATAATCTGGATTTTAAGTTTACTTATGGAGACTGTGTTTGGATAATGAGTCTGAATGAACTTCCATTTGTGTTTTGGAAATATTATGCACTCAAGAGTATCACTTGCAAAATATTGCATCTGACTCTGAACTCTGAAAAATATAGGTTCCAGGAATGGAAGGCAAGACCGAAAGTCATATGACATCGGCAGCAGCCTTTGTGGAAGGGGGGATTCAAGAAGCTTGTGATGATGCTTGCAGCATATGCCTTGAGGATTTTTGCAAAAGTGATCCTGCCACTGTAATATACAGCTTTTGTGCTTCCCTCTGTCCTATTGACAAATAGAATTATAAGCAGGGATGGCTTCATTTGAAAAACATTTGTTTACTCCTTTTCCTTGTATTTCTTTTCAGGTCACTAATTGCAAGCATGATTTCCACCTGCAGTGCATTCTTGAATGGTACATTTTAATATATTTTTCATGTGTGGCTCTCACAAAACTTAGATTTTTAGTTTAATTTTTACCTCTATATTCTCATAGGCTAATATATTATGTCGGTTAAATTGGTTCCTGTATATTAAAATGGCTTCTAGCTTTCAGCATTAACAAGTTCTCGCTCTTGTGAAAAGTTAGAACTAGAAGTCTAAATACATTGGTATAATTTTGGACAAGATGCTATACTAACCACCTACAAAATTGGTAGCAGCTCTAAACGAAAACAAAATAGAAATAAAAGCCTTTGGAATAGTTTGATGGATATGTTTCTGTCTATCTCCATGTGTGTGTACCTGTTGTCTAGATTTTGTATATGGCTAGGGGCCATGTTCACTTTTGAAAATATTCTTGTTATTTCCATATATATTAATATATTGGAAGTTTCTGGTCTCAAATCATAATTTTGGCTGCTAATGGGAGGGAACATTGGAGTTGTTTTATATGATTGAAAATGGAACGTTATACTTTAGCAATAGTTACTGGCTATTGTTTGTATGTAGGTGTCAGAGAAGCTCTCAATGCCCTATGTGTTGGCAGCCTATCAGCTTGAAGGATGCTACCAGGTAGTTTAGGAATTTTCTTCTTGGGATCTGCTACTTTATAGTTCATTTCATTATTATATTCTTAAACTTGTATGCATTTCATGACAGTCAAGAATTGCTTGAGGCAGTAGAGCTGGAGAGGAGCTTGAGGGATACTCCATCAAGAAATGCTGCGATTTTTCATCATCCGACACTTGGTGATTTTGAATTGCAGCATGTCAGTCAACCATCTGTCTGAGTTCTTATATGATTGTTCTACATCTTAGCTCTTAGCACATCTTATTTCCACCATCTATTTATGCTAACAACTTTCCATTCTTCTGCAGTTACCCATGGGTGTAAATGAGGCTGATATTGAACAGCGAATAATTCAACATTTAACTGCTGCAGCAGCAATGAGGAGATCACACCACCTCGGCCGGAGGGAAGGCCATCGAACTAGGTCATCTGCTCATGGCCGTCCACACTTCTTAGTATACTCAACTCAGCCTAGTGCACCTCCATCAGCTGCTGGAGGGGGAAGTGAACCAGCTGCAATTCCTGTAGGAAGTCCATCTACCCCACTTGCATTTGATGGAACTGAGCAATCATCACCACAGCAGATCCCCCAATTTCAAACTCGGAGTTCTTCTTTACCTCCCAGCTCTACTGTCGCGGCAACAAATTTTCAAGGAGTTCACTCTAATGATAGGTAGTTAGACCTTAATATTTATTTTCTTGTGATCATTATTAGTGTGGGAGTATGTGAAGTTATACAATGTATATTTACTTGCTTGTAGAAGCTTTGCCTCTCATTCTTTGCCTGCAAGCCAAGATAGAGCACAGCCATCAGAACAATCGTTCTCCGATTCTCTGCGTTCCAGATTTAATGCAGTATCCATGAGGTATGATTTCTTAGAAACCATGTGTCCGCAAACTCTATATGTTGTTGTTAAGTCAACTCATCTGGTATTAAATTGTCTTGTTGTGACGAAGATACAAAGAATCAATTTCGAAGGGCACGAGGGGATGGAAGGAGAGGTTGTTCTCTCCTAATTCCTCTATGTCAGAACTTGGTTCAGAAGTTAGGAGAGAATTGAATGCCAAAATTGCTAGCGTGTCCCGATTGATGGAGCGCCTTGAGACAACAAGAGAAAACAATAGGGCTGCAGGCACTTCTTTATCAAATCATTTGGTGAACCGTTCCATCGCAGAGACAAGCAACCAAAACAATGTGGAAGCTCGTGGAGAGAACTCTTTGCGTGACAATAATACTCCAGCTACTCTTTCTGCTAGCTCAGATTCAAAATGAGCTCTAGTTTGCTTCTGTGAATGCATCTTTGCTCAGCATATCATGTTTGAAGGTGAGCCTTGTTCTTAGTTTAAACCTTTGAGCCTCATCAATGGAGATTTCATCCATTTGTTAACTAATTAGTTTTAGAGTTTAATTTCTATGAACTATCAATGTAAAATATTTGACACTGTCAACTAATCAGAAATCTCATTTTTTTTTTTTAAGATATCAGAAATCTCGTTGCTATAACTTTTAAGGTAGTTATTACAAAAATCAACAATCTATTTTTTTTTTTTGAAGATATCAGAAATCTTGTTGCTATAACTTTTAAGATAATTATTGCAAAAATCAACAAACTTACCATATATGATAGTTTGTGATTGGATGACAATACTCTTTACACTATCAGTGCCTAGACTATTTAATTAGTCTTAATGGTTCTGTCTGATTATAACATACAAGCAATGTTTCCGGTCACTCTCATTAATTACTAGGTGTATCCCTTTTGGTGTGTATCACATACCATGTCTCAAGTGTGATTGTTTCTTCTTTTTTTTTTCAGGCTAACTGTTTGCTCAGACATGACATGATGAGGAAATATATATGCTCATGGCAGTTGTTGGATTTAAATAAAAAATATAGGATCCGAGACACCTGCGTCTAGAGCTAAAAACTCTTTCTTTTTGTGTATATATTATATATATGCCGGGAACTGTAGGGAGTAAGTATTTAAGGAGTAATCTAAGGGAGAGAGTGTTCTGAAATTCCATCAGACTTGTGTCCATAATCTGTCCTTGCGAATTGTGATTACCTTTTGG
The DNA here is from genome assembly GCA_026413185.1 of Pueraria montana var. lobata. NCBI lineage: Eukaryota > Viridiplantae > Streptophyta > Magnoliopsida > Fabales > Fabaceae > Pueraria > Pueraria montana. The sequence continues at coordinate 47,358,199 of CM048647.1, forward strand.
AGTCAATGGAAATATAGATCAAGGTGGAAACTGAAGTTCTTGGTGTTTCTAATGCACTTGAACCTTGATTAAGCTAAAACTTTGTTTTGAAATTCACATTAGGGAATATGTGAAGCTATCTTACTGTTGGAAATTAAAAAGTGAAAGGACAAAATATGTTTTTAGTCCCTCAACTTTTCTCAATTTTTGTTTTTAGTCCCTAAACAAATATTTGATCGGTCTTAGTTCTTAAATTTTTTTTCCGTCAATGTTTTTAGTCCCTGCCATAAAAAAAGTCGTTAAATGATGACGTGACAGTCACATTTTGCGGCGACTATTTTTTTGACAGTTTAAAATTGTCAGAATTGGTTGACTAAAGTGTTTAGTAGGTATTTTACATTTTCTGGCAGTTTTAAGCCGCCAGAAACTACTTCACCATGGACATCTGCATAACCAACACCATGGAGTCTACCTCCTCTTCCGCGTGTCCTATATTGTCGTTAACGGAGCGGACACACTTGAAGTTGAAACCGTCCTTCGAAATGACGTGGATGGTGGAGTACCAATACCACTTGTCTACGACTTTGTTCGACCTTTGATAAATGGCCTATTAAGTCAAGCAATTATAGCAGTTTTAAACCGTCAGAAAAATAATCACTGCAAAATATGACTGTCACGTCATCATTTAACTATTTTTTTGAAGGCATGGACTAAAAACATTGATGGAAAAAAAAGTTCAGGCACTAAGACCGGTCAAATATTTGTTTAGGGACTTAAAACATTGACGGAAAAAAAGTTCAGGGACTAAGACCGGTCAAATATTTGTTTAGGATCTAAAAACAAAAATTAAGAAAAGTTGAGGGACTAAAAATATATTTTGTCCAACGTAAAATCTAGTTAGTAAATTCCGTTGCTTCAAAGTAAGATGCTTCGTGCATATGATTTTTGCGACAACAATAATTGCACTTTCAAAAATGCGCAAAGGGCAATCCTGGGATGTTGAGATAGTTTTCTTTTAAAAGCAAAACAAAACTTGTTACTCAACAAAATACGCGAGTTATTCCACATAAAAAGTAAAGAATAAACCCGTAGATTAATATTTGAAATTATATATTATGATCAAATATTTGAAATTATAAGTTTTAGCCTTTAATTTGTTTAAATCCTCACTCAGTTTGTGATTTTGCAAAATTCATTTACTTTAGTATTTTTTTCGCATTATTTTTCACCAACATTAATGACTATAAAGGAAATGACTTCCTAAAAAGAAAAGGACTAAGTATATATTTTAAAAAGTCAAAGTTTAAATTGATTGATGTTTATAATCTTAAGAATTAATCTGAGAGTTTAAGGTGGCCTCTAATACAAGAAATGCTTCAACATTTAAAAATTAAGTGTTGTGAGAATAAAAGTTTCCTATATTCTCTTGACGAATTCTATGGTGCAACAGTCTAGTAGGTGTTGTACCGTGCAAGAGGAATGTAAGAGGTATAAGGACCGTTAGATCTTGCATTTGAATATCTAATGGATGTAATTTTCATCAATACCATAGACTCGAATGTATCTAAACATGGTTTATTTTTAAACCAAATCATCCAAGTGGGTACCTTACCAAATGCACACGCACCTCCACCCTTAATCTTGAACTCCTTAGTTCACCACCATGAATCCAGTAAATGGCTTAAACACAGCACAGTGTACGCACAGTTAATACCACACTGTGAATTTTACATCTACGCATTCTCCATTTTCTCCACCACCAAACTGCACTAACAACACTATGCTGCCTCTTGCTTGGGCAAACAAATAGGTTCAACTACATCGGGAATGTGACGTAATCAAAACGGTGCAAAAATCGACCGAAACCAACACTTCCATACAGCCATCATATCGAACGCAATCCGAATTCGAATACATCGGGGATGTGATGCAATCAAAACGATGTGAGAACATAGCGTATTTTGACCCACAAAAAAAAAACCTAATCAATATATGGTACTACACTGCTATGAAAGGGTAAAGGCATAACCAACCCATCAACGTGATGCAAATGTGTTTTTAAATTATTAAATATTACATAAGCAACCACGTGGGTCCACCTGGATTATTTGGTTTAAAAATAAACCCTGTTCAGACACATACAGGTCCATTGTACTGATGAAAATTACATCCATCAGATATTTAAATGCAATATTTGACGGTCCTTATCCCTCTTACATTCCTCTTGCACGGTACAACACCTACTAGACTCTTGCACCCTAGAATTCGTCTATTCTCTTATCTAACCCATAGGGTTGGCGCACTGGTGTAAGTCTTCGCTGCGTTCACATGTGGGGAACGATCCATATAGCCGGAGAACCCGTGTTCGATTCTCTCAATGTGCAAAATTTTCTTAGGCCAGCGGTAGTCACGCACCGCGAGCGGGATTAGTCTCTGACCCAGTGGGTTGGGGGACACTCGTGGTCCTGGGTCAGAGACCACGAGTATTCCCCAACCCACTGGGTCAAAGACTAATCCCGCTCACAGTGCGTAGCTGCCGCTGGCACAAGGGAATTTTTGCATACGGAAGGAATCAAACATGGTTTCTCCCACTAAATAAATCATTCTCTCACATATGAACATAGCGGGACCTTATACTACTGCCTTACATTACTGTGCTAATCCTATGAATTATGTGTGTTAATATATGTGTTTCATCACAAGGTGTACAGAAAAGTAGATAAGCAAAATACACATAATTGGTGCAGTACCATTAATGATTTAAAGAAAATCTACCCATAGCAGCTAATAACAAAAGGTGCTACATTCCTGCACATAAAATCTACCCTCCAAATTTATATTAATACTAACCAAACAACACTCCAATGTGATACATAAGGTTGTGAGTACTCCAGCACCGAACCTGGGCATTATGTGGACCTACATAACATTACCACCGAAACCATGTATATATATTCCCTTCTGAACAACATATGACGAAACAGGTCTTCATCTACAAAGCACTGGAGCCACCGGCATCAAACAACACAGCTAATAGTGTTTGACGTGCCTCTCATTTTAAGCCAAGTATAAATCATCTAGTACTCCTCGAGGAACTTGCATCAAATAGAAAGTGTACCAAATGAAAATAGTTCTCAATTTAAAAATATGAGAACCTTAAATATGGATCATACAATTATATATAGATGGTTAAGATTAAATGTTATTTAATAATCACATGATCACTTAAAAAAAGTCATGTATATTTTTTTTAATTATATATATAATAAAAATTATGGATCAGATTATTTTGTGATGAACCAATGATTTAGTTTGTCTTAAAGTGAATGATTTATTATCTATTTAAAGGTCCTATCAATAAGGTGGCATAATCATTTCTACATTTTCTTTTTATAGTTATTAAGAGATGGTTTTAAAGGGTAAAGTGATCACAGTACTTGGGATCCGATCACCTGCTGTCAAGTTCTTCAATGTTTTTGCAAAGCAACTTCACAGTTTGCACGACATTGTTGACAAAGTCCATGATGGCAAGTTGCATGAAGGAGATTGGCATGACATTGACTCTGTTAAGAGTTGGAGTCTTACCACAGATATATTTACACTTCTGTAACTCAGTTATGCAAATAAAAAGGTAGGTTAGTGTTTCCTTCTAATTAATTTTGATGTACAGATTCAACCTTTCAACTTAATTTTGTAAATTATGCTTTTAAATTAATTGTACAAATCGAAGTAGGTCTATTACTCTTCTCACTTTCTTTCAGAGTTTAATTTTACAATATAAAAAAAAATTATATTATCAACCAAATAAAAATTATCATTGGTATAACTTTTAATATAATTATTATTAAAGTTACTAAACTTACCATATATGACGATTTGTGATAGATAACAGTATAAAACTTTTTTACATCGTCAAGTATTGCATTCATTATTTACTCTTTTCTTTTAATCAATGATTGTGAACATCTACAGAAGGGAAAGTACACACATTTAAGGAGAGCATTGAAGCCATTGATGAACAAAACAAGTCAATATCATTCAAAATCTTCGATGGAGAAATTAGTAAGGATTACAAGATGTATAAGGTCCACTTGCAAGTGATCGATAATAAGGAGGAAGGTGGTGCTGTTACTACGTGGACTATTGAATATGAGAAGCTTAATGAAGATGTTGCACCTCCATATCACTACTTGGACATCATAACTGCCACTACTAAAGAAACCGATGCTTATGTTCTAAAGGCATAGCAATAATAATGCAATATAGAAAATAAGTTAGTAACAAATAAAAAAGAATGTATTTGGCACGAGGATAAGTGCTAAATTATCTAAAATAACAGTGTGAAATATGATTTCTAAAGAATAAGGAGTTGATTGCTCCCAAGTACCGAGTTAGAATAAGGAGAAGGCAATCTATGTATTCTTCAGTGTGTTAAATTGAGTGAACTAAATAAGTTTGTTTGCTTCTTTTTGGGCTTATCGTTCCAATATATGTACCCTGAAACTGGGAACAGTCGATCAAAATTTTATGATTTTTTTTCAATTTTAAGTCACTCAAACAATCATGAACAAAACTAAAAATATGTAAATGATCGCAATTTTTTTTTTGTTGCAAAGGAGGGCAAAGCCCAAACAAACTATAAATGATTGTTACGGGGTAAAAGGCCCATACTTTCTGCACCCCACATCCCTTTTACTTTTCGGAAAGGATAATTTGAAATGTAATCTTCACCTTCCGAATTATCCTTTTTGGCAAGGCATTTCAGTTTGTATCAAATTTCTTTTACTATCTAAAAAGCTTACTTGACCTTATAAGTAATGTTTGGTAAATAATTTTTTTTAATAGTTTATAGTGTTTTTTAAAACGCTATTTCAAGTAGGCGTTTTTTATAACGCTAACTTTCTTTTTATATTTATTTTCATTTTTTTTCTTATAATACTTATTAAATTTGTGTTTTACCCTTTTTAAATAAGGTAATTTATTTTAGGCTTAAATACCTTTTTAGTCTTTGTAATTTACCCTTTTTTTGCTTTTCGTCCTTGCAAAAAAAAAATTGATTTTAGTCATTTCAAATTATGTTTGTTTTGTTTTTCATCCTTAAAGCAATTTAGATAGCGTTTTTTCACTGTTCAAAGCGCTATCTAAACCGCTTTAAGGACGAAAAACAAAATAAATATAATTTGCAAGGACTAAAACAAAAAAAAAATTGCAAAGACGAAAAGTAAAAAAATGTTAAATTGCAAGGATTAAAAAAATATTTAAACCTATATTTTAAGATATTATAGTGAAAGTATGACGTTTATTTAAGGAGGCGATTGGTACAATTTTTAGTTTCCTAGGAATCTTAAATTGGGAAAGTTTGCTTTCCATGTTTGGTTTGTTTTTTTTTTTTTAAATAACATTTCCAGGAAACAATGCTTACCAGGAATTATTTTTGCTATGTTTCTTAGGAAAATATTCTCATTGGGGAGGTGAAAATCTAACTTTTGCAAGTTAAAAATTATGTTTTATTACGATAAAAATATCACGTTACTTTTATTAAATCATTTAATGTGATAAATAATTAAAATTTGTAGTAAAAATACTATGTTACTATTTTATTCCGAGGAAATTTATATGAGAATATTTACTACCAACCAAGCAACTTCCCTAAGAATCATGATTATACAGATCATTTCCAAGAATGATGATTCCTTGGCATGAGAAAACTTCCTTGTACCAAATGTCCCCTAACATTTATAATAATAAATTTCTATAATATATTATAGGTTTAATTACTATTTTGGTTATCTAATTTATTTTTAAAAGGTTCAATTTGTTCTCTTAATTTATCTACTATATTTTGATCCATGTGATGCTTGGGATAAACATAAGATTTGAGTATTTTTATTTGGATTTTTTTATTTAACTGTGAAAATAGGCATAGACGTCTGCTAAAAAATATTATTTTTACTTGATTCTTTTTGTATTCTACTGCTACATGAATTTTATCTTAAATGTGATTTGCTTTTGTTTAATAGAACTGAATAACATTTACTAAAAATATGTTTGGAATATGCAAAATCACAACAAAATCAATACATCAAACACAATATTTAACCTGTGCATAAACATAAATAATAAAATTGAACTATATATTTAACCTGTGTTATCCACTTAATGTGATTATTTCAAGTGTGAAAATAGGCATGGACAATTGGCAAAGAGTGTGACAAATTTTACTTGAATTTTATTTTTTGTATCCAATTAACTCCACAATTTCATCTAAAATGTGGTTGCCTTTATTTAATATAAATTAACTATTGAGCAACGTATACTAAGAAAATATATCAAATATGCAAAACAACAATAGGATTAATATATCAAGCGTAGTATTTAACCCGTGCTATTCACCCAATGTGATTTGCCCAAGTGTGAAAATAGGCATAAACAATTGTCAAAGAGTGTGACAAATTTTACTTAAATTTTATTTTTTGTATTGAACTGAAGCCACAATTTTATCTTGAATGTTATTGTCTTTATTTATTAGAATTGAACAATTGAGTAACATTTCCTAAGAATATGTTTGAAATATGTAAAATCACAATAGAATTAATACGTCAAACGTAGTATTTAACCTATGCATAAACATACATAATAAAATTGAACTGTATATTTAACCTGTGATATTCACTCAATGTGATTACCTCAAGTGTAAAAATAGGCATAGATAATTGCCAAAGAGTGTGATGAATTTTACTTGAATTTTATTTTTTGTATCCAATTGATGCCACAATTATCTTAAAATGTGATGATTGTCTTTATTGAATGGAAATGAACTATTGAGCAAAGTATACTAAAAATATGTTTGAAATATGCAAAATCACAACAGGATTAATATACCATGTGTAGTATTTAACCCATGTTTTTTTTTTACTGAAAATAAACATAGACAATTGTCAAAGAGTGTGACAAATTTAACCCATGTGTAGTATTTAACCCATACTTTTTTTTTTTTACTGAAAATAACATTGACAATTGTCACAGAGTGTGACAAATTTGACTTAAAATTTATTTTTTGTATCCAACTAATGCCACAATTTTATATTGAATGTTATTGTACTTATTTAATAGAAATGAACAATTGAGTAACATTTAATAAGAATATGTTTGAAATATATAAAAAAACAATAGGATTAATACATGAAGCATAATATATGTCCTGTGTATGCATGGGACATACATAATTGTTTTTTAATAGCACATGACTTACATAATAAAATTGAAGTGCAATGTTTAATCCGTGCTATTTACCCAATATGATTTGCCTAAGTGTAAAAATAGACATAGACGATTGTCAAAGAATTTGACGATTTTTACTTGGATTTTTGTTTGTTTGTATCTAATTGATGCCACAATTTTATTTTATATATAATAATTTTATGTTTTAAAATATTTACATCTAGATATCAATGTTAATAGAAAAATTAAATTTACCTAGATCAAAGAAAATATTCAATAATTTATGCAAGTGTGAAGATAATAAATAATGATTTATCTGGAAAAAAAAATTGATTTTAGATTGTATTCAAATAGAAATTTAAATAAAAAATTCATTATATTAAGATTATTATCATAACAATGAATTAAAAAAAATTCCATCATAATAATTTAGACGTTAACATGGTTTCAAGCAAATTGTTCATTCGTGTGAGTTAAGTGTAAATTTTGTTACTTGTCATAAAAAAAATGTTCATTCCCATAAATTTTATTTTATACATAATTTCTATATTATAAAATTTGTAGTAAAAATACTATGTTACTCTTTTATTTCCAGAAAACTTATATGAAAATATTTATTACCAACCAAGCAATTTCCCCAAGAATCACGATTATCTAGGATTAATCATTTCCAGGAATGATGATTCCTAGGCATGAGAAAACTTCCTTGTACCAAATGTCCCATAACATTTATAATAATAAATTTCTATAATATATTATAGGTTTAATTACTATTTCTGTTATCTAATTTATTTTTAAAAGGTTCAATTTGTTCTCTTAATTTATCTATGAGGTTTTTTTAGTCTTTTTTTTATTTAAAAAAAAGTTTAATTAGATCCGTTATTTTTTAGGATGGTTCAATTTAATTGGTCTTATTTTTCTTCCATCAACTCCGAACATTTTCAAAAAATGGGACCACGATTTTAAATGAAACCAAATTAAACACATTTTAATATATAAAGGACTTAATTGAATCTTTTAAAAATAAAAGTACCAAATTAAACCTATTAATCAAATTAAAGAACTAAATTAAACCTTTTAAAAATAAAAGGATCAAATTTAATTTAAAAAATTAATTAGAGAACCAAAATAATAATTAAACCTATATTATATATTAATAATTTATATAACATTTATGTATAAAAATAAGGAAAAAGATATAGTAATACTATTTTTTTTTACTGCATATAGTAATACTAATACTAATACTAATACTAATTCAGTACAATCTGTGGTGCCAAAAGTAACATCGTGTGTAGTTGTAGTTTAAGTAATTAACAATTAACAATTCTCTTCACTGTGACCTATAGCCTATAAGGATCGCACCACCGCACCACACCACTGCCTTCGTCTGATGTGATTATTTTCCAAGCACTGAAATCGCACCGCAATAGGGTTCCGTTTCCCTTTCAGGTGTTCCATTTTCACCGCATTGCTCACTCAGGTTAATTTCTTATTTTCTGTATGTACAAGATTTGAGATGAACCGAAAGTGGCCATATTCAATTTAATTTGTCCAATGAATGAATCTGTTTTGTTGAATCTATCTAGGGATGGCAATGGGTAGGGTCTGGGTAGGGTCCTATAGTACCCGTTTCCATATCCGCGTTTAAAAAAAATACCCATATCCGGCCCCATACCCGCGCGGATAGCAACTTTATTCCCCATCCCCGTACCCGCTGGGTACTTATATACCCATACCCGCACCCGCTACCCGCACTTTACTTATGTATGAAGTTAATAAATCAATAAAAAATAGGCTTAAATGTAATTTTGATCCCCCTATTTCCACAATCTGCAATTTTAGTCATCCTATTTTAAAATAGAGACATTTCTATTTTGTACAATCAACAATCTTGGTCCCTCTATAGAGATATTTAGTCCCCTAATTTTGTGAAATCTGTAATTTTGGTCATTTCATCAAATTGAAAGCATTGACAGTTAAGAGATTATCGTTGACCTTGACGTGGCCCAAATATGGTGATGTCACACGAGATTATTTATTTATTTTTTAATTATTTTAAATACTGAGTAATAATTATTTGTTTATCTACGTCACTAAAGCATATGTCACGTCGATTTTAATGGTTGGGGTAGTCATGAGTCCTAAAATAGAAATCACAGGTCTTAATCATTTATTTTAAACTAGTTCTATATTGTTGAAGTACATGGCACATCATAGTCAAATAAATGATATTATCTTTTTTTAAAATATATTTTTCATCAATTATTCTACTCAGTATTTAAAATAATTAAAAACTAAATAAATAATCTCGTATTACGTCACTATACTTGGACCACGTTAAGGTTAACGTTAATCTCTTAACAGTCAACGCTTTCAATTTGATGGAAGGACCAAAATTACAAATTTTACAAAATTGGGAGACTAAATGTCTCTATTTTAAAATAGGGGGACCAAAATTACGGATTGTGCAAAATAGATGAACCAAAATTGCATTTAAGTTATAAAAATATTAATTAAAAAAATTATTACAAATAAATTGAAAATTCACACTTAAATAATTCAAACTTAACATTAAAAGTATCCACACATAATATTAAAAATATAAAATATAAAATTATTGTAAGTTATAACATAAACCTTTTACTATTAGTGTTAGTTTATGGAAAATATAGTTTTTTTTACATAAAAGTATATATATATAACATAATTATTTATTTAAGTTATTTTAATATTATATATATATGGTAAGTGCGGGGCGGGGCGGGGCGGGTACTATAGTACCCGTACCCGCACCGGCAAAAATTTGCGGGTAAATACTCGGCCCCGGCCCCAGCCCCAATAAGCGGGTATTTACCCGACCCGCTTGCGGATATTTTTGCGGGTACCCGTAGGGTCCGAGTACACTTTGCCATCCCTAAATCTCTCCCTCTAACCTTTTTCCTGCATGAGGGTAACAGAATAATTCTTCTTGTGATGATATCTTCAATTCGAGGTCTTCTGCAAGCGTCTGAGTCCTCCTAAGTGGAAAGAGGAGTGGGTACCTACAAAAGGTACTCCAACGCTCAAGTCAGCTTTCGGCTCAAAGGATTTAATAAGAATAATAAATGAGTGTCAAAAGTTACCGTACTTCGAGGATCGTATTCCATTTTATACTAACCTTACTGGGCCCTTGAACTTTTATGGGCCTTGATTATGTTGATGATTAGTCATCTATAATCAAGGTTGCTTTATTACCTTTTAATCTTTGATTATCTCAATAATATCTTTCTAGCAGATTTTTCCTTGCCCGAATATTGCTCGGGATACCGGGCCTTCATGATGCCGAATACTTCTCTAGAATTGAGGGTCTTCGGTTATTCTCCAAGCTTAAGAGTTACAGTGTGGACGTATTCGGCTAGCTGGTTGTCGAATCTTTATCCGTTGCGGAGATTATTCGGCTAACTATATCGCCGAATCCCCCTCCGGTATGAACCTAAGGGACGTCCTATGCTTTATCAGCATATACCACATTGTATAAGCATTATGGTGTTTCTCAATCCTATTTGACCAAGGGAAGGATCTTCAATCAAGCAATTTACGGACTTTGGTGAGAACAATAATAATTCATTCTTATGTATTGGACTAAAGTATTTTAAAATAATTTAATTTTTTTTTTGGGCCCTGATTACGGACTTTTTAATTGATATATACCATTTTTTCAACTTTAAATTTAATTTTTTTACATTAATTTTTTTTAAGATACTTCATAATAAAACATTTTAAATTTAAAGGATAAAATATAAGTAAGAAACCGAAATTATTTTAGCCTAAAATAAAAATATCGATAACAGTACGTAATATAATATAAATTATTTATTTAAAATAAATAGGTATAAAACCGGTGTTATGTAGTCAAATGCTATTTTTCCTCGAATCCCTAATCCAGTGTTGCTCTCCTCTCCCCTTTCTCTCTTCGTAAGACTACGAGTAACTCCTCTGCATCTTCTTCTATCTGTAGCAATTTCAGCGATCGTGTACCTACAAACATGAAATTGAAACATCACACCCTCTAACGTTGTTCAAAACAAAAAAAAATTGTTCCTTCCTTTTACTCTCTACCCCAATCTTTTCTATCTCTATCAAAAAAATTTGCTTTTACACCTCACAAATAAAAGGGTAATTCCTTTTTTTTCTGTTTTTCGCTGACTGAAACCTTGTTTTGTAATAAGAATGAGTCATAAGGGAAGAGCTTTAAGCCTACCCAGTACCCACCTTTATAATTTATTTTTAATTTTTAATTTATGCATTCTGTTATTGTAACTAAGTTAATGGGAATTTGTTGGTTATATAGAACGTGAGAAGTGTAATTTGTTTACGGCTATTGGACATAGTCTATTATGAGTAATGAGGGTTCTCAGGGAATAAAATTGATCTTAGACTATTTGTGTGTGTGTGTGCTTTTGTATTACTTAATAATCAATGCAATGATTTTTATCTTTCCTTTTCTCGGTTATGTACTTTAATAGAATTATGATTGTTCCTGTGAGTTTGAATTTTGTTGTGTTGAACTGTTGAAGCTACTTATTGTGGTGTTCTTTCTTTGTGCATGATGCAGTTCTAGATATTTGGTTCTAAAGCTTTTGTTCAATGGCAAAGGACAAGCCTGATTCTGTCCAAGATGCTGTTTTCAAATTGCAAATGTTACTCCTTGAAGGCATTCAAAATGAAGACCAGCTGTTTGCTGCTGGGTCTTTGATGTCAAGGAGTGACTACGAAGACATTGTGACCGAACGAACCATCACAAACGTGTGTGGTTATCCGCTCTGCAGCAATGCTTTGCCATCTGATCGCCCGCGGAAGGGTAGATACCGGATTTCGCTGAAGGAGCACAAGGTCTATGACCTACAAGAGACTTACATGTTTTGTTCTTCAAATTGTCTTGTTAGCAGCAAAGCTTTTGCTGGGAGCTTGCAAGCTGAGAGATGCTCGGGTTTAGACCCGGAGAAACTAAACAATGTTCTTAGCTTGTTTGAGAATTTGAATATGGAACCGGTGGAGAATTTGCAAAAGAATGGAGATTTAGGTTTGTCTGATTTGAAAATCCAGGAGAAAACAGAAACAAGCAGTGGGGAGGTGTCTTTGGAGCAGTGGGCTGGACCTTCAAATGCAATTGAGGGTTATGTACCAAAACCAAGAGACCGTGATTCTAAGGGTTCGCGGAAAAATGTTAAAAAAGGTGAGGATTTTTTTGGTGTTCTAGATAATTGTGAGAAACTGTAGATAATCAGATAGCCTTATGCGATTTCGTGCTTAGGAGTGTCCTGTTTATTATCATGTTTAATGTTAGGCCTATGGATGATTATGACATGACTGTGAAGTGTAAAGCTGAGCACTTAATTTCTGTGAAATGGAATACTATATTTACTGATTCTTATCCTTTTTCACTTTCCAACAAAGCGAGTTTTGATTGTGCATTGCAGGGTCCAAAGCTGGTCATGGCAAGTCAAATAATGACAAAAATTTAATTATCAATGAGATGGACTTTGTGAGTACTATAATTATGCAAGATGAGTATAGTGTTTCAAAAGTATTGCCAGGTCAAACAGATGCAACTTCCCATCATCAAATTAAACCAACAGCTAAAGTCAAGCAGCCAGAAAAGGTTGACGCTAAATTGGTCAGGAAAGAGGATGATAGCATTCAAGATTTGTCTTCATCTTTTAAGAGCAGTTTAATTCTAAGTACCTCAGAAAAAGAGGAGGAAGTAGCCAAATCATGTGAAGCTGTGCTCAAATCCTCTCCCGATCGTGCTATTAAAAAGAAAGATGTTCATTCAGTCTCCATATCAGAAAGACAATGTGATGTGGAACAGAATGATTCTGCTAGGAAATCTGTACAAGTCAAAGGGAAAATGAGTAGAGTTACTGCTAATGATGATGCTTCGACTTCCAACTCAGATCCTGCCAATGTCGAAGAGAAATTCCATGTAGAAAAAGCAGGTGGATCATTAAAGACTAAACCCAAATCTTCCCTTAAATCTGCTGGTGAAAAGAAACTTAGTCGCACTGTTACTTGGGCGGATGAGAAAATCAACAGCACTGGGAGTAAAGATCTTTGTGAGTTTAAAGAATTTGGAGATTTTAAAAAAGAATCTGACTCAGTAGACAATAATATAGATGTTGACAATGATGAAGATATATTACGTTGTGCATCAGCAGAAGCTTGTGCAATTGCGTTGAGCCAAGCATCAGAAGCAGTTGTTTCTGGAGACTCAGATGTCACTGATGCTGGTAATTGCTGTTTCTTTTATGAGTTTTCTATTTAAATATTAATTGGTTTCTAAAAGGTTTTTGCCTATCAATGAAATTTGTGCAGTTTCTGAAGCTGGAATCATTATATTGCCACCTCCACATGATGCTGTTGAGGAAGGTACTATGGAGGATGCTGATATACTACAAAATGATTCAGTTACTCTGAAATGGCCAAGAAAGCCTGGAATTTCTGAAGCTGATTTCTTTGAATCTGACGACTCATGGTTTGATGCTCCACCAGAGGGTTTCAGTTTGACTGTAAGTTTACTGAAAATTTTAGAAACATTCAAGGCTGTATTAGTTTCCATGGTATATTCTATGACATAACTTGTGCTTTTTTTTTTTTTTTTGTGTGTGTAACTTTCTTTCAGTTGTCACCTTTTGCAACTATGTGGAATACCCTCTTTTCGTGGATAACATCATCTTCTTTGGCATATATATATGGGAGGGATGAAAGTTTTCATGAAGAATATCTATCAGTTAATGGCAGAGAATATCCTTGCAAAATTGTCTTGGCAGATGGTCGCTCATCCGAAATAAAACAAACTTTATCTAGTTGTCTTGCTCGAGCTTTACCTGCACTTGTTTCTGGGCTCCGGCTGCCAATACCAGTATCTACCTTGGAGCAAGGGATGGTAGGATCTTGGAGTTATCTGTTTTGTTGTAGTTTATGTTGTAGTATAGTTGTCCCAAATTAAGTCATTACAGATTTATTATACTCCACTAGGCATGGTCTGGTTCATTTTACACCATTCATTGGGACTTCTCTCATATGTTCATAAGCTCCCCTTCCCACAAAACATGCACATAGTCACACACATTCACAAAATAAGAAATCAACAAAATTTGATGTTAAAAACAAACTTGTAAACAGTGGAAAAGGAAAAATCATTTCATATGCATGCATGTTAATCTTTGTGAGAATAGAGATGGATCCATTTGCTTGAAATAAGAGACACATAAAAGTTAAAATATTGAGCCTGTAGGATAAATACTTCATGTTATTGAAAAGAAAAGAAATTGCTTGGGAATGGGGGGTGCTCACCCCTTTGGATCCATCCCTGTCTGCATAGTCCTTACTATTTCAATTCCTTAATCCTTATGTGGTTCAATTCAGGGAAATTCTGCAATAATTGCAAGATACCAAGTTGATTGGTCTAAGTAAGCACCTAAACGAACTAATAGTGACTTCTCATTGCTGGAAGCAAATTCTAAAATGATTTCTCCAAGTTACATTGGTTTAGCATCTGCAACACAGTAACTGCTTTAGATTGACAATTAGGAGGATTCTTTGGTTTTAAAATTATGCCTTATTGTCTGAGAAGACGAAATATAATTTTGAGAACCAGTTTAGAAATTTGTGAGAGTAGGGGAGTCTTGGCACAAGGGTTTCAAGTCATGGCATTAGCCTCTTGCAAAGGACTATACATCCCACACATATTGGGTTCTACCCTTCCCTGGCCCAGCACATAGAGCTTTACAGCACAAGGTTCCCATTTCTTAGAAGTTTAGAAATTTGTAAATTCATGGGTTTAATGTTGAGTTGCAGATAGGTTTAATCTTCATATCTGTATTTAAAAATTCTTTAATATATCCACTTGGTGTGTGGATGGGTTATATGTAAATTCTCATGACTTTCTATTAGGCATGCTTGTTGGAGACAATGTCATTTGTGGACGCTCTTCCAGCTTTCAGAACAAAACAATGGCAAGTGGTTGCTCTTTTGTTCATTGATGCATTGTCCGTATGTAGAATACCCGCACTTATCTCATACATGACGGATAGGAGGGCTTTGTTTCACAAGGTGAGACCCTTTGTTTATATCATACTGATTTATTATTTTATATACATTACTATAGTAGGAATCTGTTTGACGTGCATGAAGCGTTACACAACGATGTTGGATTGTATAGATATTCAGGCAAAAAAGGCATAATCCCTTACTATGACACTGAACTTTGGTTGGGGTAGTTCAGTTAACATCAATATCTTCATTATTTCATTTGCTAAAACTTTGGTTACTGTTCATCTGCATTTCCTTTATAAATGTTTTGTTGCCTGTTTATTGGTCCAAATGAGAGCTTAACAACATAAATCCAACACAACTTAGCCACCATGTGCTTAATGTTGTTCTCCTTCTACAGCTTTAGACTTAATGACCTCATTTTGTTTGGTTCATCTAGTGTGGTTCTCCTACCATGGCTGTGGACTTGAAATTCTTGTTTGCATTCCAATGGCTGTCCATCTTGTAATGCCATGCTAATTTTATTTGAAGTCAGCTAGACCACAAGTTGTGCACATAGTTTGCCATTGGCACAAGTTTATGGCACGTGGACATGAAACTCAACTTGGAAATTGTTCCTTTTAATTTGATTCCCTGCATATGTGTGTGTTGTGGTGGCAAAAAATTCTATATGACTGCTGGAATATGGGGGTTAATGATATATCTTATGGTTTTGTTGTTTTATCTCCTATGTCATGTCAGATTTTGATGTTATAATTTTCACTGTACTTTTAAATATGTTAACCATTGTTCTGGTATTGATTTGGTGAAACAGGTTTTGAGTGGTTCTCAAATAGGTATGGAAGAGTATGAGGTTTTGAAGGATCTTGTAGTGCCACTGGGCCGAGCACCTCATATCTCTGCCCAAAGTGGGGCATGACAACAAATAGGCTAAATGTTGGACTTCACCAATGATGAGTGCAATATTCTTTTTTATTTGGGGAAAAATTACCTATCAAGTATTGGAGTGCTTGTTTATAAACATAAAAAACATGCAATGACAATTAATGTAGGCCTCAAGCAACACGGGAACCAGATTTCTATACGCTCTAATGCTAGCTAGAGAGTGATGAATGCAAAATTGATATTCAAAATAGACATTGTTCTAAAATATAGTCTTCCAGTTAAATGGCAGTTTGTATTTTTTTTATGCCAAGCAGATTGTACAAGGTTCTGAAGATGTCTATTGGATTTTCTTCTTAGAGCTAAACTGACAAATATGATAAACGGACAAAATTCCAAACTATATGATAAACTGACAAAATTCCAAACTTCCTTTACTGAAGTAATATATATTTCTTGGACGTTTTTCTTCCCCCAGCCATATATTTTGAAAAACAAAATGGCAAGTACTACCTTAGTCCCTAAATATAAGACTTTTTTTTTTTTTTCAAGTTTCTTTATCTCTAAATATAAGACTTTTCAAGTTGTCTTTTGTGTTAATTATTTTTTTTACCAAAATATCCGTAATTACGTTACAACAAATGCTATGAATTAAAAAGATAAATGCATTCTCTTTCTTGTAAGGATGGAAAAAGAAGACTAGCACACATTAATTAATTAGGTATAAAGTAATTAAGTAGAAAGAGAGATGATGAGTTCCAATAATTTTAAGGATAATTTTGAAAAATTAATATAAATTGTTGACAAATTTAATGTTACTAACTAAATTAATCAACTTTCTTAAAGGGTGTAAATTAGTTAAAATAGTCTTATACTTAGGGATGGAGGTAGTATTTGATGACCGTGATCATATTCCTTTTGGTTTATAAGGCATTAAGCGTGTTTGGATGAATATTTGCTAAATTGATTTTGAATGAAGTTGATTTTGTAAAATTGATTTTTGTTAAAATTATTTTAAAGTTAAGTGATTCATGTTTGTGTTTATATTTTAAAAGCAAATTAGTAGTAAATTTCAGTTTTTTTTTTCCTTAAAATTGTTTCAACTTCAAATCAATTTTAGACTCTAATAAATTATTTAAGGTCAATTATTTCTTTTAAGTTGATGTGAATTTAAATGATTCAACGTGAAATTCAACAAGAATCAATATTTGGAAGCTATCCATATTAGCCTTTACATTGAAATCGATGCAACTTCTAAATCAACGGGATGCAGATCAAAACACATTATGAAACTTAAGCAAATTGGAGTGGATGCGGGTTATGTTCACAATTAACTTAGAAGAGGACCATCTTGCATGCTTTCCTTCATAGGAAGCAACGAAGAGAAATGGTCTTTTAATCAAGTGTTTATTTAATCAGAGGGCAAAACACATGAACAGATTGGTAAAAATGATGAATTAACAAAATATTCGTTACAAACAGCAACAATTCAATATAACAAGAAGCAACCTATCTTTAAATGCAATACAAGATTATAATGAACATGAAGCAACCTCTATATTCACAACAACAATGAAATAACTGGTAACATGGAGTCCTATGTTTATATAAATACTCTCCGGCTATATATGAATCTACACTCCAACAGCAACCTCATATGATACAATCTCGGGTGTAGATGAATTTAAGACCAGCTCACCATTCTGTGCAAGCTCATTTTTGGATTCTAGCTCCATGTCATTTGGGTATTCAGAATTGTTAACTGGTGGATCATGGCACTCTTCATTGTTTCCTGTGCCTGCTTTTGCATCTTGGTTGGCTTTAGTAGGCCTCACAGAATCCTTTTCAGTTTTTCTGATTGAAGTTTCCTGAGACTGCAGCTTGGCTTGAGTTTTTCTGATTGGTTTCTTTGAAATCACTTCTTTGTTACTACCCTTTACCTTTGCCTTGGTTGGATCATTCTGTAGTTGCTTTCCATGTGGACTAGAACAAGATTTATCTTCTGAATTGTTCACAGCAGATCCTTTGTGCCTTCCAAGCTTTGGAGATTTTGGGCGCGTTATCGGGATCTATGGTAGATAAAATACATTAGAAGAGTGAATATGAAGAGGGCATGTCCCATGAAAGAAATACCAAAGAAGAAAGAGTAGGTTCTCAAGCAAAGAAACACTTCCTCAACATGAACCAGCTTTTGTATTACCATGACAAATAGCTTCTGTTGCCAGAAAAAGTTTAGAAAGAAACAAATTTAAGAAGGCATTAACAGCTGTTGAACATGTGACGGATAACTTACCTTCTTCAATTCAACTTTTGGAGGAGGTTCCTTGTAGAAACTTGGCATTGGAGTGGCTTTGAATGTCATGGTCTTCCTCAATTTCTTGATCTCAGCCTCCTGGTTTTCCTGCCAGAAAATCAGAAGAAAAAATGGGGAAAAAAAAGGTGATAAGTTTCAATTAGAAATCAAACCACATGGAACAGTATCTATTGAATTCATTTAGTTGTTGGTTTTTACACCTTTGATTTCTCTTGCTGGTTAGTTTTCTCTGCTTCCTTTTCCTGAATTTTCTCTTCTAACTTTGAGAAGAACTAAGGGAAAAGGAGAAAATAGGATTAATATCTGGCACATTCAATATTAACATCAAAAGGCTGCAAGGTTTCAACAATCACCTCCTTCCTCTTTTCTGCTCTTTCTTCCAATCTGAAGGAAAATCCCGAACCACTGCTCCTCCTACGAGGAGTATGACTTCTGATAGCACATAAACAAAATTTCATGATCATATTTGCTAAAGAAAAAGAAGGATTACATTTTCATTGTGCAACATATTAAAATCCTAGTGAGATTGACAGATAAACAAGTATGACATAATGTTATAAGAGTAGTAGTGTATAAATCATACGAGGTTGTAGAGTGAGCATCATCATCCTCTTTAATTGGTTTTTCAGTTTTTGCTGGGGTTGAAATCTGATCAACAGGTCTGCAACAAAGTCAAAAACCACAAAGTGGTAATCCATTCAATAAAAGGATATAGATTGTAGAGTAATTTCCTAAATGTATATAGTTTTCATTACAGTTTGAGTACACCATGGAAAGAAATATATTGTTAGAGAACACCATAACTTAGGCATAACATAAAGGATTTAGTAAATCTTGGGAGGTTAGGACTTACAAGGATTCCTCAGATGTAAGGCTCTTGGTAACCACATTCGCTGGAGTAGATATTCCAGACTGGTAGACAGAATAGAAGTCATGAACATGGAGACCAGTGAAGAGAAGCTATCAAGCTACACCAAAAAAATGGAACTGAGGGAAAAAAAAGAAAAAAGTTTCTGTACCTCAGAGCTTTTAAGGCTAGTCATGGAAGTCAAAGAAATCTTTTGGTTAGAATCTCCAGGGTTTGTTTTTGCCTCCTTTGAATTAACTTCAGAGTTTGTCAGCCTGCTTGAACGACGAATGGAAGCCTCGGCTTTAGCCCCATTAGCATGCTTAGTTTCTGTCTTCCCAAGAGTGCCATTAGTGCTTTTCCTCATGCCATCTCCACCACCTGATTTGGCTGGGAAAGAAAGGCTCTTGGAAAGGTTTGGCCTGTGTGTTTGAGATGATGAAGTTGTGGACTTCAAATTGGGCTTGTCTTTGGTGGCAGATTTGTTGTTCTTTGAAGCAACACCACCTTTGCCACCATGTTCCTAACCACGTTTATATGAATTAGTTAAGGTGGAAGATCATGTAGTGTGTATTCTGAATGTAAATGATCATTAATAGTGTAATTGAAGACACAATTCTGATACATATAAAGGTACCTTGGCAAGTTTTGAGATTTTACTTGCTGCAGATTTGGGCCCTTCAGCTTTTACAATGGCTTCAGATACCTCATTCGTGGTCTGAATTTCAGCATTGCTACTGTTTTCAGCTTCCTTGTTTATGTTCTCCTTAGTTGTTTCCCCAATGACATGTTTCTCGTCCTCCATAGCAACTCCATTTTCAGATTCCATTGTGCTATAAATAGTCACAAAAAATAAGGTTGAGTTTAAAGATGATCAGTTGTAAAAGGTTTCTGAATCAAATAACTAAAGACAACAAACATGAATATAAAATTCAGCACAATATAAAAGGCTTTCTAGCCCGAGTTTAACTACAGTTTTCATGAAGCATGTATGGTTTAAGCGTTCTTATGTCAGATCAGACTCTTAAGACCATTCAATTGCATGATGGTAATCATTGGGCAGAAAAGGCTTATGCCATTGGATAGTGAATGATGAAATCAATAAAGAACTGCGAAATCTCCCTCTTTTATGTGACATACTCAACTAACTCAATGTAGTTTTGCAGCAAAGAGGTAACTTGTACTCTTGAGAATATATAATATGTATATGCAATTCAATAAAAGCTCACACACTCAAATTACAGATTTTACTAAAATATCCAGATCATCCCTATGCTGTAATTTTGATATTTCGTCATAAGAAAGCCATTCTCCGAAATGAAAGTACTGTTAAGGACAGATGTAAAAGATCAAGACTCGAGTAAACAGTGTCCTCTGATCCATCTTAATGTGCATTCTCTGCAAAAAATTCCTTCCATCCCTTTGTTTCAAGTTCTCAACTTGAATACAAATTCTCTATTAACAGAAATTACCACAAGACTTGAATTCTTTGCAAAGTTTGACACAAATCTAGACTCACATTTATCACCACCCCTTTCTTTAGCTCCCAAAATGAATTATTCTTCCGAAACAAGATGGATAAACAGAAAGAAAATGAAGCTACATAGTAGCTTCAATTAACATTCCACAGTTCGTCTCTCTCCACCTCCTGAACTCAATAATCCAATGCTACAGTTTCTCAATAAAAACAAAAACAACAAAGAATGACATTGGATCTTAAACTCAACACAGACCCATATAAGATGAGCTTGATTTTTATTGAAAATACACGCAATCCAACAAAAGAAGCTATGAAGAATCCAAATCAGAATAACAAAAAGACAAAATGCATCTTGGAAACAAACACAAATGTGGAATTCAGAACTTGGAGACACCATAGATGGCACAGAAAACACACACACTATGGGTACCTCTTAAACTTGGGATTGAATCTGGCCTTGATTGATAAAAAGGACACAAAAAATTCAAAGTCTGGATTGTTCCAAAGATTGGTAGAGTAACAAACAAACAGAACACAGAGTTTCAATATGAATTTTGTGTATGGTGGTGGTTTGGATTAGAAGCACTAGAAGAAGTGGATTTTTAAGTGTTTGTGAAAGATGGAGTTGGTGACACTCAGGTTTTCATTGAAGATATGCAAGAGAGATTTGTGGAAAGAAAGCTCAAGTGGGACTAGCTTTCAATGAAGTGGAATAGATAGGAACTGCCACAATGACTCTTCTACCACTCCCTCAACATGTAACTGTCACAGGAATCTTCTTAATATTATTATTATTTTTTATGTCTCATGTTGTCATTTTTTTTAGTTTAATTTCTATAAACCTGTTATTATAAAAAATTTTACACCGTCGATTAATCAGACATCATTATTGATATGATTTTTAAGATAATTATTATAAAAACCAATAAGTTTACCATGAGATACTTACGTTTGTATATGCATTTTAGGAAACTATGTGCGTGGAATCGAAGGTTAAAAAAACAGCATGCTTACGTTGTTTTTGTTTTTTATTGATGATATGTGTTTTTGAGATAAGTAATCATTATTGTTGCTAACAAAAAAAAAAACAATAATAATATTGTCTGTATATATACTTGTATTCCTGGAGAAATATGCAATTAGTGTGTTTAGTTAATTAGTCAAGTATTCATCAAAAAGATTAATTAATTAATCAATCATTGTTCATATATTGATTATGAGTTATTTGTATCTATCCATGTAGCCCCAAAAAAGAAATGATTTGTATCAATGCTTGAAACTGACTCCGGGAAGAGGGTGCCACTGCCAGCAAAATTTGTTTAAAAAAATAATGGGAGAATAAAGAGAACGAAAAGGAGGTTGCTAAAGGGTGTATTTACATAATAGAAACAGAGAAAAAAGAAGAAAGAATATCTCATTGGTCTGTTTTTATATCATATTTTGGAGATTTTGGTGATAGACAAAGATGATTGACTAAATAAATTAATGATTAATTAATAGGATGGTTTTGGCTTCTTAGGAGTAGTGGAGAGAGATTTCTCTTCCTCTCTCTCTTTATGTGATGAATTATTTTTTACTAGGTATGAGATATTTAAATCTAATATATGATAATAAGGGCTTTAAATTGTAGTCACGGCCACAGTTGCAGTTTTGTCACGATTTTTGATGTTGTAAAAAATTGTAGATAAATATAATCGATGTAGTTGCAATTGCCTGTGATATCGTTACAATAACTTTAAAAACTTTGACGTTGCAGTTGAAATTACAATCATAAACTATTTTTTAAAACCTTGATGACAAGCCAATTACAATTAATTGCAACCAAAGTGAGCTAACCTCAAACAAAATATGTATGTAAGTTAAAATCTAAAGCGAAACAAATCATACCCATATGTTTAAATTGGTTCATTTGATTATGAAGATTATGAAGAAAGGTAAGTGCATATCCATTTTCTTCTTCACTGCATCAACATGGGCTCATTCAACATGAACCATGTACCTCCTCATCTGAGTTTGTGATCAACACATTCATCATATATATTTTTAAATGAATGGTAATAAATAATAATACTTTTTATTACGCTATTCCATTCAAGAAAGTACAGAATACGGCATCTTTATTTTAGGGTTAACTAAGTTTTTTTTTGGTACATTTTTTTTGGGTACATGATTAACTAAGTTTTTAGTCCCTAAACTTTTTCAAAATTCGATTTTTAGTCCTTGAACAAAATTTTGACCGGTCAAAGTCCCTAAACTTTTTAAAAACTAAATTTTTAGTTCCTAAACTTTTTAAAAATTGGATTTTTAGTTCCTGAATTAATGAGATTTCAGGAATTAAAAACCGAATTTTTAAAAAGTTTAGGAACATTGACTAGTCAAACTAAATTTTAAGGACTAAAAACTTAGTTAACCCTTATTTTTATATTAAATTTAAGGTCTATTCATACATATATGTTCGTATTTATTATGTGGACATTTTGTTTTGAGAGTGTCCAAAAGGTTAACTGCACACACAAAAAAAAAAAAATCATTACTACTTTCAAAAGTAAAATGAACTTTTATGAATGTGGAACAAGTTGCACCGTTAATTCTAAAGAAAGACAAAAATTACAATTCATCAATTGGTTGAAATGCTTACAATTTTACAAATATCTTTTACTATGCATTAGAAGGGCAAGAAAGTGAAATGAGCTAGGAATGAAAGGAAACATAAGTCACTATTTGAGAACATGGAAATGCAAGGACTAATTGTTGGGGCCGGGGTTGTGTGTCTATTATTGTCACAACTCATATAAGTCAATAGTGATAGGTGTAAGGATGACAATTGGACTCGTACCCAATGAATATTTGTAAGAAATAATACTTATGATAACAAGGAAAAATTTCTGTTAAATGACTCTAAATATATGTATTTATTTACAAAAAGTTATAATAATGGGTATACATATCGTACTACCCAACCTTTATTCACGTGTTAATTAGTATATTAAATTAAAAATAAAAAATAATGTTACACAAATTACTATAAAAATATTACGTAAATCACTATATAGTAAAAAAAAATGTATTTTTTTAATATCATAAATTACTATATATAATTAAACAGTGCAAACACCATACCTACAAATTTATAAATTAGTTTTTTTTTTATAAATTTGTTATGTTGGATTATAATTTATTTATATTATTGTTTGTTACATTATGTTTTTTAATTACTTTATTATGTTAAATTTAAATATAGTTAAATATTTTGCTTGTTATGTTTCATAACTAAGATATGAAATGACAACTTTTGTTTAACTAAAATATTGGTAATATCTCTTCAAAAAAAAAAAAATATTGGTAATATACATGATGATGAGTACCAAAGTTATCTCTATGATATGGGTTCAAATCAAAATAGATATTCTTTAAAATTTGGGTACGAGTATCTAATCTAAATCCTATTCATTGTTATCCTAAATAGGTGCATCTCCATAATTATTTCAAATATATATATATATATATATATATATATATATATATATATATATATATATATATATATAATTTGAAAATTTTAAGAAATTTCTCTATATATTTAACTTTTGAAAAACATCAAAATATATATTTTTTCAAATATCACATTTATTATAAAAGTTACAAATATATTTTTAATTAATTTTTTTTCTTAAAAATACAAACAACTGGATCTTTAGTAAATTCAGTTTATTTGAAAGAAGTTAAAAATTTCAACTTATATATGTACTTAAACAAACAGAGTAGTGTTCTTTAAAAAAAAAAAAAGTAGTCTTAAACAATAAAAAATAATAGATAGAATTAATTTGTGTTTGATTCAATTATTACTGTTACATAAATAAAGTTATATGAATTGCTTATTCTTCTGAAAATAAGCAATTATATCAACTCATTTATCCGGTTTGTGCATATCTAAAAAAATATCTTGAATTTTCATCATCTCAAGTCAGGGTTTGTCTAACAAAAAAGTAACGATACATATACATCATTCCCTTTTCACATACGTTTAATTTTAACAAATCACTCTTTATATATATATATATATTGACAAATCACTGTTTCTTGATTAATCAAATAACTATTTTTAAATCCTATCGTGACTGCAAACAATTTGAACTGTTCAAAATTGTTATTTTATACTAACAAATTTATAAACCACATATTAAAAAAAAAAAAAAAAAACCCCATGAGCCGTGAGATTTATTTATGCAAAAATCATTACATTATCACAAAATCTTTTAAAATTTACAGAATTTTTTTACATAAAAAAATTTGTTAAAATTCTAATTGAACACACCTCTCTTAAACTGAATATTTTTTTTTCTTATTTAAAACGTTAACCGCAGACAAACAATCCTTGTGGTCTAAAGTCTCTTTCATCTACGTTCATCATTTTGGTATTTAATAATATTGGAAAAAAATATCGTGACATAAAATAATGGTTATAAAGTGCTGTTTTTTCGGTTCGAGTGACGTGGCAGGACCATGTAACGTGATTGATCGCACGTTAGGCTAAGCACCTGGCGCCAACCATGTGTGAGCTGTCATTAAGTTGATGATCGAACGGTTGCTGTGATCTGAAGCGAAAATCACCGCCGTCCATATGAGTCCAAAATCCAAATCATTCTCCACGTTTTGGTCTGCCCCACCTTTATTTTCTTTGGAATTAAAACGTTTGTCACCCAACTACGCAAAGAGAAAGGGGGTAATTATAAGGTGGTTTTTGCAACATCTGTTCGAGGTTTACCCTATTTTGGTTTTTACACAATAAGTGTTTATTTATGTTAATTTATTACATGGCCCTTCTTCGCCTTTTTGTATTTCCACAAGCTTCAATTGTTTGGACCAGCTATAGGACTAGTCTTTAGTCTAGGAATTAGTCACACTTAAAACTTCCAGCGTTTTCTTCAAGGATGTATTTGAATTCAAGTTCTCCTCACAAACTTAATATGTTTGGACAACTAAACTACGTCTGTTAAGCTATGACCCTTCTCCTTTGTCTACAATTTTTCTGTAATAGTGTAATAAGTGCACGTAATTGAAGTCTTTGGCTTAGTTTATTTTCTTGCAAGATATAACAATTATGGAGATGATAGTATTACATTATCATTTTTAAACACTATAATTAAAGTCTTTGGTTTCTTAGTAAGATCATCAAATATTTATACAAACCTTAGCCCTTTAGATCAACTATCAAACTAATATTTGATTTAGACTTAATCACACTAACAATTTTTTGTCTCTTTCTAAAAATATTAGATAGTATATTATCTAATATTCTCTTTCTAATATCTTTTCTTTTTTTTATCCATAGAAATCAAAGACAGGTATCGAGGGATTTACAACAACTCATGCACCTTACTCAACTAACTGAGCTAGACTCCCTTGGACCTAATATCTCCTCTATTACTTATTAAAATTTATGTAAGTTTTATTAATTTAATAATAAGAATCACCAAACAAACAAAAAAGATACAAATTTATAAATATACAATTGCATTAAATATTCAAAAAATAAATTTGTTCATTCATAATAATTTTATCTAGTTTGAACACAATTGTTTCTAATAAAAAAATATTTGTGATATTAAAAAAAAAAAAAAAAGCTTCACCATTTTCGCTTGGTGTGATCCATTATTGCTATTGAACTTGTGCATTGTCTTCAACTATGCTACTGATAAATAATAATGGATGGGAGTTCAAATTTCATAAAATATTATAACTTTACGTCACATTCTCTTATTTAAATACTATTATATCTAACGTTCACAAAAAATGCACCACCACCGCTAGTCAATTTTCTCCTCAGACCATCATAATTCATATAAAACAAATCCACAAGAGAAAGCTATAGGAAGGAGATAAAAAAAAAAAACCGGGAGAAATGTGTTTTTCATTTTATTATTTCTTTTTTTGTAGAGTAGCGTGCGCATGATTGCGGTGTGAATTATTATTATTTTTGTTTAGGTAATAAAAATTTGAGAAAAATAAATATTATTTAAATACATTGACAGTGTAAATTCTGTTAAATTGTTGTTCAATTATTAATATTACGTTAGTAGAAGTAAAATTGGGCTTAGATAATTTAAGAAATGTTTTGGATTTAAAAATTGTGAATGAAAAAAAAAATTAGAACGGTAAAGATAGCTAGCTAGCCAAATTCTTCGGTATAGATTAATTATTGATAAAATTGATAAATACTTTATACTTATAATATGATAATCTAAAAAGTTTGCCGTTCAATTAATCGTAAAATATCATGTCAATAAAATTGGTGACTTTTATAGCAACTTTAAAAGTTACATTTAAGATGATTTCTAATTGTTTAATAATGTAAAATCTTTACACAAACAAAAGTTAACCTCTTTGATTTATTAGGTCCATATTAAAAAAATATTTTGAAAAGTGTTTTCAAATTGTTATAAAAAATAAACTTTTAAAGAAAAATTAGGTTATTAAATTTATATTATTCTATTATTGAAAAAAAATTATCCTTTTTCATCCAAAACCTCACTCCCAAAACTTATCCTAAAATAAATGTTTTCCAGGCTATTTATTATTTTAAAAAACACCAAATTCATTAGCTAATGAATAAAGATTTCTTTATTTTCCGAAGGAATTATGATTATATTAGTTGCTTTGCTTTTTGTTTTGTTGTTCTTTTTATATTTTTGGTACATTTTCTTGTTCTATCTATATATAAAACTCTTGATGTGGATTTTGTGTATGATACGTTGCATTGGATAGCAAGGCTGGCTGAGATGTGTTGAAGACTTGAAGCTTCCAAGTGAATGTGTTTCACGGCAGAGCGTGAGTTGCACGCGCAAACATCCCTATATGGTTTGCATGTCTCAACAAGTGTAGGTGGACCACACCATTCATGGAGTTTCTCTATACTATCTGCAGCACTCACACATGCCATTGGACACGTAACTAATGCTTCTTGACTCTTGACAATGGAATGTCACACAATTATTTGATGCATGTGCGTGTAATCGGATTTTACAATTGTATTATTCTTATTGTTGTCTTTAATTTGATTTTGCTAAGGATAAGTGAAGTGTGTTATTCTTGTTGCATTTGTTTTTTTTACTGTTTTCATTTTGTGAATTTGGTTTATTATTTTTTTTAATTTGATTTTTTACTTTGTTTAATTTTGATAGATTTATTAACTTGACAATTTAGAGTTGTCAAATGGATTAACCCCTAACTCATTTAGCCTCGTGGGCTAGGACCAAAATGGACCATAGGGCCAAGTGGGTTAGGACCAGCCCATGAGCCAACCAACTTTTAAAAATTAAAATTTAGAAAATTAAGACAAATTTTCTTGTGAACTAGGATTGGCCGATGGGCCTTAAATTTAAATAATTTGACCTACTTTTTTTAATACTCTAGACGAAACCAAGTAGAAAATACTCTGGCCAAAATCGAGTTGAAGATACTCTGGCTGAGACCGAGTTGTAGATATTTTTATCAACATCGAATTGAAGATACTCTAATCGAAGCCAAGTTGAACATATTCTGGCTGAGACCAAGTTGGAGATATTCTGGACGAGACTAAGTTGAAGATATTTTCCCTAGTCGAGGTCAGATGAAAGATACCGTGGTCAATGCTTGCCAAAAGAAGACCTAGCAGAGGCTGACTGAAAGAAGCCCTGGTCAAGGCCAGCCTAAAAAAGCCCTACCAAGGTTGGTCGAAAGATGCCCTGGCCGAGGTTGGCTGAAAGAAGCCATGGCTGAGGCTGGCCAAGGCATAGAGCAAAAAATACCATGGCCGAGGCCGGCCAAAAGATTTCCTAGCTGAGGCTAGCCGAAACATTCCTTAACCAAGGTTGGCTGAGAGATGTCATGGCTGAGGTCGAGCTCAAGATGCCCTAGTCAAGGTCGAGTTGAAGATGTCTTAGTTGAGACCGAGTTGAAAATGCTTTGGCTGAGGCTGATGTGAAAGATGCCTCAGTTGAGGCTGACTTGAAGATACTCTAATAAAGGCCAAATTGAAGATGCCCTAGTTGAGGCTGAGCTGAAGATGTTATGACTAATGTTAAGGTGAATTACTTTGGCCGAGGCCAAGTTAAAAATACTCTGTAGAGGCCGAGTTGACAATAATTTTTGTGAAAAGTTAAGAAAAATATTTTTGAAATAGTTATAATTTGTGGGCTAGTCCTTTACAAAGTGGGGTTATGTGGGTTAGGGCTTTTTTGGCCCATTCATTAGGTGGGCTAAAAAACCTTAGGGCCATTTGGGTTGGCCTTAGGACTAAATTGACAACTCTACTCTGCATAAGTAAAAATGTTGACATGACAATATAGTAAAATGTCACGTCAATAACCAATGTGAGTTGACACAAATAGTTAAGGATCTAACACAAAATTCCACATTTTTCTCGCTTAATGGACAATCCTCTCTAGAGAGATACATTGAAGAGATATCTTAGCGCCTAGGAGTTAGTTGAGTAGAACTTCTTGCAGTTTGAGCTTATGTAGTAATACTCTAAGGGCATCTCCAACAAGAGATGTTCTCCTTTGTACACATAAATGGGAGATCCCAATCAATATAATCCTAATTTTTTCTTCAATTGAATGCAAAATTTGCAATGCCCAAATACTCAAAATGTTGAAATTTAATGATAGATTATTAATTTGTGTTTCTTTATGTATTTTAAAAGTTATTATTAATTTTAATTTGCATTATATTTTATGTATTTTAATTTTAAGGTTAAACTTTATTTAATTAAAATGTATTATATATTTATTTATTATTTAATTGACATTTAAATAATATTAAATAGAAGTTAAGATGAATAATAAAATATAAAAGAATTAGATATATTGTGGAGTCTATTTGAGAAAATTTAGTGAATTTCTTGATTGGAATAAAAAGCTGATTGAGTTGCTTAGAATAGAAAATGTGATGTGGCATTAGAAGGATGTGTGAAATATTATAAAATATGTAGTAGAGAAACTTACATGAGTTTCTCCATTGGAGTTGCCCTAAGTGGGTCTTTGCTAGCAGCAGCCAGCAGCCCTAGCATGCCCTTGCGTCCTTAAAATTTTCGTTAAATATTAGATATCAAGTTAACAAATGAATTATGCCTAGTGGTGAGGGTGGGGTAATATGTATGAGGTCATAGGTTTGAACCTCAGAGTAACCATTGTACACAAAAAAAAAAAAAATACAAATGAATCCAAATTACATAATTAAAATTGTAATAAATTTGCTAAAAAAAAAAGGAAATTAAATTCACAAAATGACAAAAAAAAAGTGAAGTTAAGTGTTCAAGTTACTTAGAACCTTAATTCTACCTCTTGAATACTTCCAGATGCAAGGGGATCACTCAAATTAACAAGATAGCAATCTTGCTTTTTTTTTTTTTTTTCTAAGAAATAATAATATTCATATTCTTACTAAAGAAAGTCAAGAAATTATTGAAAACAAAATTGAAAAATCCAAAAAAGATTGAAAAAAAATCAAACAAAAAGTAATACTACCTCTGTTTCTTTTTAACTGTCGATTTTTTTTGAAATTTTTTTGTTTATATTTATCTATCGATTTCAAAGTCCAAAATAACATTAATTACTCTTTTATCAATTATACCCTTACTTTTCACGTAATCTCTAATTAATTTAGTAATTTACACATATGCATTTATTGTGGAGTAGAAATGAAAAATGATAAAATAGGAAACCCTATAACTAATTTATTAGAATAAAAAAAATATTACATTTTTTTATTTTTGTGTAAAAACCTTAAGGGCTCGTTTGGTAGCCAGGATAGGATAGAATATGATAGCGTTATCCTGTCACTTATCCTATCTTGTTGCTCTAGTGTATTTCTTATCCTAATGGGGGAGCTAGGTTACGATGACATGATAAGCTCTCTTTCTCTTTAAGAAAAGTAATCACATAAATAAAATATAAGTTTGTATAATTTACTTAAAATTATAATTTTCATAATTTATAAAAAAAATTGAAAGTTAATTTTTAGAAAATTAAATGTAATTTTAATAAAACAGTAAAATTTTCATTTGAACATAATTCATATTATATCCTATCGTTATCTGGTGCCCTAAACATTGGATAGGATTAAAGTTTATCCTGCTCTTATCATATCCTGTTGTTATCATGCTCTCATATCCTATCATATCTTATCCTAACCACCAAACGAACCCTAAAAAATAGATAAAAAGGAATGGAGGGAGTAACTTATAAGATCTCATTCAATTAGTTTAATACACACAAAATTTATGATTTAACCAAAATGAACAACACAATACTATAAAAATTATTCAGATCAAAAACATATTTTATATTATTTAAAGCTAATTTTGAGCAATGTTAAATATATGAATTTAATATACACCCCAAAGTCTTTATTCTTGTTTTCTTTAATAGTAAATAGCTAACCCTTCCGCTTATTAAAAGAGAAAGCTAACTCTTTCTCTAATTTTACTTTTCTCTAAATTCCCATTTGACACATCTCATAGTTTATTATCAATAACTTCTAATTGTATCGAAATTATAAGTTATAATTATATATATAATATATATATATATATATATATATATTATAATTAGTACATTAAATGTTAATATAATATGCATCATATTATTTAGACAAACTTATCTAATTTAACAGTGAAATTTTTATTACACAATTTTTTATTTTTTTTATTTTTCACATATATTATTTTTCAAAAATAATATTATTCGAGATACGATCTAATATTAAATATAAACATTTCTCTTAATAAAGAATTTAAACCTTAATTTACTACAATGTAAAAGACTAACCCAGTATATCTGATTCTAACCTTCCTTGATTTACACAAAAGCTATTATATCAACTAAAACAATTTCCGGTAATTTCAATTTTGAATTCTGACGCATCTGCGTTAAAAGTTAGTAGGGGGAGTTTCACAACCTTCAGTAATGCTAATTATACTGAATTACATAATTTTAGCGTAAATGCCCACTCTCTAAATAGACAATGTTTTCTTGGGAATGGCCAGTAGCCCCCAAAGTTGTGGCAATAACTCAATAATATACATCATAAAAGAACAATTAATAGTGCAGTTTATAATAATAATAATAATAATAATAATAATAATAATAATAATTATTATTATTATTATTATTATTATTATTATTATTATTATTATTATTATTATGCAGTTTAATCCAGTTCATTGTTGATGTACATCATCATATGACGTTGAGATTTCTTCTTGACATATATATATATATATATATATATATATATATATATATATATATATATATATATATATATATATAATTAATTGTTCTTTGGGGTCGAATCCTCTTAAGACGTGGATTCAATTCTCTTTTTTGGTTATTTAAAGTGTGTTATAAATATTGAGTGTTGTGGTATATCGTGCGTATGGATGTATGATTTGTATAGTTTTTTTTTACCAGCAATAATTTGTATAGTAATAGTGATGGTTAGTGAATAGAATTAACACATGTATCTTATAAAGTGCTTGTATATATAACATATAGATTTAGGAAGATTATAAGAAAATCTTAGTATATGGAAAATGAAATTTAAGAATAAGGTAAGGTTTGAATATATATAAATTCTCTTTCTTTTTAGTATAAATTCTTTTAATTAGCTTTGTAATCTTTTTTAGACTTTTTATCCTTCATTTAAAAAATTTACTTTTATTTCATAGAGTTTCTTTGATACTATGTTTGGTCTAATTTCTATTTAAGTTCAGAAAAGATTAGGTCAAATACAAAGTGTAATTTTTGTTTTCTTAAAGTTAGCTAGTCATAACAATGAAACAATTATTTGGCCTGTAATAATGTATAGTCGAAAGATCAAACTATGGCTTCGTAGTGTTTTCATAGGTAAATCCATGCTTTCTTCAAAGGTTAGAATAACCTTTTCAATTTTTACCTTTTGAACTTTCTAAGTGATCCCTCTCATCATGCAAATTACATACCTCCTAAATAAATTTACAAGACACGGGATCTTAATTATTATTATAAGACGTTGAATAGTAAAGGAGAAAAGAAAACACACCACTTAGAGAAAGAAAGAAAATGAAATAAAAATGACATTACAAGGAGGACAACTGTTATATATTAGTAATACACTTTTGCACTATTTTCTTAATATATTACATTTATTAATGAGTAAAGTTTTATATCTACTGATCGATCCCACTAATAAAATTTCACTCTTTATTTATAAGGTCAATATAAATTTTACCTAATATTAATTTTTGAAGTATAATTTTATAAAATATTAAACATTTAAAAGTAAGTAATATTTTACTATTTCGTTTACAAGAAAAAGTAAAGAGAGTAGTTTCGATTAATTAGGTAAATAATTTACCTTGATAGCTCGCCATAAAAGTAACAAGGGTAGATTAGATAGCATTCTCATTCATTGTGATTACATTATGAAGTTAGAGCTTGACCAAGTGATGGATGATACTCACCAATCAATTAAATCTTTTAAGACAAAATTGAGGCATCAACACTTCTAGCTAATCCGTTGATTAGATACCCCACATAATTAAAGAGTCTTAATTAATTGGCCAACCAATCCAACTTATTTGCGTCCACTGGGGACCTTATTGACAAATAAGTAGTGTTTAATGATTGTTTTACAATGCTCTTAAAAAAAATGATTGTTTTATAATGGAACTGAAAATATGAGCTCAATTTTATGTTGGGAATTATCAGCAAAATCTAATATAGTTGATAGATAGCTAGGTTTTATAAATATATTGTCTGAGATTTATTTTTAATCATATGTATGAAAAATACTTTAATAAAAGAGGTAATATTTATTTTGATGATCTTTTTATGCTTTGAAAGAATTAGTCTCCGATTATCATATTGAAATATATCCTACATGTAAACCAAAAAAATAAAATTATATTTGGAATTCGTTTTAAAACAGAACAGACCATAAAAAGTTGGAAGATAAACACTACGCTATCACAAACACAACCCAATCACTCAATAATCATAGGGGATAATATGTTATCTTATCTCTCAGCTTTCATGTAAAATCATATTCATAAGTTTTTGTAAAGGGTGATATGCAGTGGCTTTCGTGATTAACTTCATATAAATTATGTTCTCACTTTAAAAAAAAATGGTGGAAAGAACTACATATCAAAATTTTAAGCAAGTCTTTATCATTTCATTAGTAATAGCAAATAATTAGTGGTTTGATATCTTCCCAAATACTTATTTTCCCAAAATCACAAAATTTAGTTGCATATATATATATATATATATATATAACAATTTTCATGGTTTTTGGCCACCGGAATCTGGCCACCATGTTTAGGTAGACGTGGAAATGGAGTAAAGCTCAAGTCTGACTAATTATTTGATCTTTTTTTTTTAAAAAAAAAGCTTTTTATAAAAGAATAATGACTTATCTTAAAAGTATATTAACACTGTTTTTTTTGTATTAATGCCTTTGAATATGCCGATTAGGATCAGTAATAAACTAAACCAAATTTCGATTAGTTTAAGACTCACTTTGCTAATTAGCTTAATAAACTTAGTTCATAAATTAAATGAATTAAACTTAAATTAAAAATTCAATTTGTTAAATAATTGAGTTAAATTTAAATAAGTATAATTCAATTCATTTGAATGCGTGTTAGTTCAATTATGTGTGTGCTCGCATATGTGTGAGTGTGTGCGTGTGTTGGCATTTTGTTCGAGCAAATTAAGTTTACAAGTTAAATTACATCATGTGAACTTGAAGTGAAACAAATCCAAGTTGAAAAAATAGTTTACATAAAATTCAAATTAAAATTTTAATTAAAATAGTTCCAATTGGGTTAAAATTAAATTAAATCAAGCCCATTTTGTAGCAGGGTGAGCCAACCCATCTACTTTTTTTGAAAAAAAAAACTTAGGTAAAATACAATATAAAATTAGTGTAGGACTTCAAATTTTCAATTTCATTTTAGTATGGAAGTTATTTTGTGTCTACAATAGGAAAAAAAAGGTTAGGAGATGATTAATAAAGATATATATGTTTCTTTGAGTTATTTTTGTTAATACCGGGGATAAAGTAGTTGAAGAGTTTGATTAGTTAGATGCAATAATGAAATTACAAATATTAAGTAGATGGGTGAAAGGAATAGTAGCTAATAGAAACCCTATTTTTTTGGATAATCTTTTTGTTTTTCTTTTTAGAATTTTATCATTTTTTACCTTTTTTTTTGTTATTTTGGTGGGCTAGCGTGCACGTTAACCCATAAACAAGGCAGGTTAAATTGTTCTACCCGTATGTATTTTGATGAGTTGATGGTGAGGTGGGGTTGGTTGATTCTTTTTTTCACCCCTACTTCAATAGTGTTCCAAATCCTAATGGAAATCTGATCAGTTCTTACTTTAGCTACCATAATGAGGTTTTATCATAATCATTGATTAATTAGTTGGAGCAATTTAGATGGTTAAGTAGAGGAAAAAAAGTGTCCATGTTAGTACAAAGTTCTATATATGTTTATTTCAATTTAGACTTATGTTTTCATTTATTTCATTTGAAACTGATCATATCTAATGAAATTCTTTTATGTACCAAAAAAAATTCTTTTGTTATATAAAAAAAATCTTTTATGTACATTAAATTAATGAGCTCAATTGAACACATATGATCAGTCAAGTTGTTTCATGAAGGAAAAGAAAAATTTAAGCTCAACCGAACCCTGTGTGACTCCTAACTACTTGTGTAAGAGAACCTAATTAATTTTGCACAACAGTAAATTGTGTCCCTCTTTTTCTTAATACATACAATACTGTCATATGGTTATAGAAAATGACATGAAGCAAATCCAAACAAAAGACAAGGATAATTCGAATGGCAAAATATAGCTATAAAGAACCTACTAGTTTAGATCCCAAATGGATGATATTGACCACAGTTCAATGTTAGTTCCATTGTCCTCATCATAGAATTAGGCTTGCAGAATTATCGAATGTAAACCCCTCCTGTCCCATATTTCTTTAGATAATGCAACGACTAAGAGTTGTCACTTGCTGTCATGTGAAGAATCAAATTATTTGTATGTATTTTTTTTTAATTTTTATAATATATTTACATAACTATTTCTAGAGCTTAATTTCTATTCACCGTTAGTGTACAAAAATTGAATTTAATAGTTATACACTGTCAGTCAACCAATAAAAAAAAGTATTGTTGATATGATTTTTAAGAAAATTATTATAAAAGTCAACAAACTTATCATATATGATAGTTTGTAATTGAATGTTCTACACTGTCAACTTATAAGCCATTTAAAAAAAAAACATTATACCGCTAATTAATCAGAAAAATTATTGTTGATATAACTTTTAAAATAATTATTATGGTTGAATAATAGTATTTTGCACAATTAGTGCATGCACTATAATGTGTTTAAATTGGGGGTGAGACACTGAAAATCACGATGACACTATGAAAAATTGAAAACAACTCTATATTACTTTATTTTAAGGTAAAAAATTTGAATTGATTCAGACAAAAGTGAGGTCAAACTACACGTTATTACTCTTTTTTTAAATCCCTCTTTGTCACCCTCACCCCTATAGAATATAGACTTATTTTTTTTTTTAAGAGTAGTATGGACTTAATTAGTCCAACACCTTATGGAACAATGAAGTGCTGTATCACTAGTTTTGGCCCTCAGCAGCTCAGAATACATAATCAACTTGTTCATTTATGTTACTTTTTGTGGACCTTTAACGTTTCGCCTTTCTTAGATATTGGAAAGGCAATTTTGGTTTGGGAAGTGACGTTTAGACTGGCCACTAAAAAGAGATTACATTTAATTTTTTAATCCATATTATTTTTTTTATTTTATATCTCTCTTAATTGTAAAACTTAATTTTTTTTTTCTTATGAAGATAAAAAATTTTGATATCAAAATTTGTTATATGTTTCTCATAATACACATTGAGACACACATATATACATAAACACACGTTATTTTGTGGATAAAAAAATGATACAAAGGAAAGATACTTTCAATATTACTGGACAAGGCAACAACTAAGTAGAGGGTTCTTTGCTAATGTTGATATATATAAACTACATTTACTTTTATATCATTCAATAATTTTTTATTGGATTATTTTATATAAAAACTCACCATTAAATTAAAAGTGGTGTGATTTTAGTGTTTCACCATATTTTGAGAAACTAAAAGTGATGTTGTTTTAGTCCCTCATCAACTTTCAAAATATTTTGAGGGATTTGAAAACATATTTAACCCCTAAAATATTATTTTTTATATAGTTCTTATAGAAATTTTATTTGTTTTTAATCTTTAAATTTAACAAAAATAATGCAACTTTAGGCCCCCTCTATGATAGATTAAAAGTAGATAATTTTTGTAACTTTTAAAGCTTAAAAACAACTAAAATTTATAATAACTGATTAAAAATGTGGTTTTTCCAAGTAGTATAAGTATATGTAACTGTTTAAAAAAATTACATTAACACAAAATTATTTAATATTTTTATATGTATCAAGATTAACATTACATCTATTTATAATATATAAAAAATTAAAATAAGTTAATAATATTCTTATTATTGTTTAACTTTATCATAAGATTTGATACAAATAATGAAGATGATATATGGAAATAATTTAATGGTTGAATTAATAACAAATACAATATATATTAAGTGGTGAAAGAATACGTTTGAAATCTTATGCCAGTGTAAGTTAAGTTATAATTGTGGTTAAATTCTTCAAGTTTGTATATCACTGCCCCATAAATTCAATTTATTAATTGACCGGTTAAGTTACACTATTGTATGCTAGAATGTTAGAATGGTGAATGATTATCAGTCTATCATCAATTTCAAAAGCTAATAGGAATACCTTTTTTTATATACTCCCAAAATAATGCATTTACTTGTCGAGATTTATTATGAATTTTATTATATAATATATTTTGTTTTTCTGAAAAGGATGTATAATATGCTTTCTGTATATTATAATTTTAATCGAGTGTAGTATTCTGAGAGTATATAAGAGTTTACCAACAAGTCAATAACTTAGTCTACTTAGAACTCTCTCTCAGGAATAAAATATAGACAGTGATATTTCTTACATTAGGCATGTCATGATAACACTTTGAACTTCAAGTGTACTGTGAAAGCATGACAGATACCCATTGAAATGTCCACTTTACCAACTCCATAGTCAAGTCATTATCTCATGTTAAACTTGAATTTCTTTTTTACACTCCAGAAAGGTGCATGTAGTACTCTCAAATAATAAATGTTGGTCTAACTGAACTTAAGATACCACATTGATATTAGAATTTGAAAAATATAACCCTGTTGCCAAAACAATGTTTTTATCCATAATGTACATAAGATGGCAAAATCCACGAAGCATATATACCTATCAACATTTTTGTGGAATACGAGTCATTTAAGTTGCTCAAGAGAAACTAAGTTCAACAAGCCGTGGGGAAAATGCTAATTTACCAAAAAATGAAAAAAAAAGAACAAGGGAAATTCATCCACTATTTGTTAATTAACATACAGGTAGTGCTTCCCTAAATCCAACTCTAAAACTAGTGCTACCCTTTCGACCCCTCTTACCCAAATCTGCATTGCCTTTCTGCATCATGGCCACAAATTCATTGTAGTCTATTCTTCCATCCTGAGAGGGCAAAACATAAGCATAACAAAGTCATCAAAAGATGAATGGAACTTGGAATTTCATCATGGCATAAAATTATTTTAATATCAATTTAAAAAGAGTTTAATGGTCATATACTGACAGTGTAAAGTAGTTGTACATTGCCATCCAATCAAAATCACCGTTTATATGACTTTTAAAGTAGTTATCATAAGGACAAAAATTATATACAGTTCTAAAGGCGCTGTATGTGTTGTTCTCCAATTAGAATTGGAATTTTATCTCAGTAATACGCGAAAAAAGGTTTACATTAAAGGATTATGCATATAACCAAAGTGAAACTCTAACTATAATTGGACAACAGGACATACAGCACCTATAGAATTGTATCTAAGTTTTTTTCTTATCATAAAAGTCAACAAACTTACCATATATAATGGATTATAATTGGAGAATAATGTAAAACTATTTTACATTGTCAGTGTATAACTTATTTTCTCATCTAAAAATTGTATTAGCCACCTAATAATACTTTCCATAAGAAGTAAAAATAGTATATTCAACACAGTTGAAAAAGCATGATGAAGATGTTAATTTACTTCTCATTCTAATGGTAGTAATCCAGAATTATGTGATCAATTTGGGGAAAGCTAAAATAGTGTCAATTCGCTCATTTCTTTTTCTTCTTCTTTTCATTCATTATGTGCTAATCAATAAATCATGTTACTATCAAATATATACTCACATTATCTTGATCAGCTTCTCGGATCATTTCCTCCAAGCGAACATCCCCAATGCCAAATTCTTCACAAGCTTGTTGAAGCTCATCTTGAGTGATGTAGCCACTTCCATCTTTATCAAAATAAGCGAAAGCCGCAACTAAATGATCTTCCCTGTCAACCTTGTTTAGATGCAATGTTGCAGCTATGAATTCTCCATAGTCAATTGTGCCACTGTTATCAACATCTGCCTGTAATCCAAAACAAAATTGGGTTCCATGGATCAAAACAATATACTACTAAAACATGATAACTTAACTTTCCTATTTTATTATACCAAAAATGTCTTCTTAAATGATACTTAGAACACTCCTCTTCAAGCTTGATCATAAAGAATGAAATAGTAAACAATAATTTGCTCCCACAAGAGAGAAATGCAACACAATCTTTGAAGGTTTCCTCTTAACACACTATTATTATTCTGTGAAATCCTAGGCTAGCCCCACTAAATGGAAGACATGGAGAAAATGTATGTTTTATGAAATTAAGGAAATAAAGAAGATGATTCTGAATACTTACTGCTTGCATAAGGTCGTAAATTTCAGATTCATTGAGATTAGCACCAAACTTTTTCAGTCCAACCTTGAGTTCTTCAAATGTAATTTGACCACTATTGTCTGTGTCTATCATCTTAAACATTTCTTTCAACCCTGCAATTTCTTCTTCAGAGAGATTCTGTGCAATAACCTGCAGAGAACAACAATAATTTAGCAAAAATTGAAAATCTAGGCAGAAATTTCCCATTGAGCACCAAAATTTAGCAACAAGAAGTTGGCATATTCAACTTTGCAAATAAAAGTAAAAATTGTACAACCTATAGTTATCAATCCCTAAAGAGAGGAAAAATAGATACTCTCATGAGAGTGGATTATAGAATAGCAAATAACTTACTCTGAGAGCCATTTTCTTGAGTTTGTTCATTGCATAAAACTGCTTCAGGCGACTCAAAACTGCAGAATCAAGAGGCTTGTCTGGAGCTGCTCCATCAACTTGAATCCAGGGGTGACCTGCAAAAAATCAGAACATCTTCATTAACAATGTGGTAGAATACCTCAAGTTTAACAATGCTATGATTATTTGTATTCACAAGTTACAGTTCTGACAATACAATGCTTAATGCTTAATCTTTCACCCATAGATACAATATACCTCATCAGTGTGTTGGATAAAACTAAATACTTAACATGTAGAAATTTTATGAAAAACTGAATGAGTAATTTTCATTTTAAGTGCTGCAGGTGTATTAAAGAAAACTGTTCTCGTCTAACATAATAAATAAGATTGTGCTGAAGAAAACATATAATATATAATCACATGCCAAATGTGGTATGAGACTAATAACTTTTGTTTCACTGACATCTAAAAGGGATCATAGTATAGAATCTTACGAAGAACTTCATAAGCTGATATCCGTTTACTAGGATCTCTGACAAGCATCTTCCTAACCAAGTCTTTTGCACTTGCAGATATAGCAGGCCAAGGATCCGATGAGAAATCAAGTTCATAATTCAAAATCGCCTCAAATATCTCTTGCTCCGATTCTATTACCAAGAAAAAAAATAAATATTAAAAATGTTAAACCGGGGAACTTTCGAAGGAATAAAAGAATAGTTTAATTTTCATGCACTGTCATTGTATTTTTACATTGTCAATGTCATTGTATTTTTACATTGTCAATCAATCAGAAATCTTCTCAGGTACGACTTTTAAAATAATTATTATAAAAGTCAACAAACTTACCAAATATGACAATTTGTATTGAATGACAATGTAAAAATCCTCTATACTATCGGTACATTCTAATAAAATTCAATAAAAGATAACCAAAATGATTGGATCATAACGTGCTAGCTATGTTAAGAACTATTACCACCCCAAAATGGAGGCACCCCACTTAAGAGAATGTATATTATGACACCAGCACTCCATACATCTGCTTCGGGGCCATAACGCTTACGTAGAACTTCAGGTGCTACATAATAAGGACTTCCTACTACATCATAGAAAATTTCACCTGCAAATGACGAGTGTTATTGTATTAGTGACAAAAGTTAAGGGCGACCACATGAGTAGAACAATGCTGAAACTTTATGTGATGTCAAATAAGTTTAGTTTAGTGATAGCAGGATGCAAAATAAACAAAGCCTCTTAACCAAAGCACAAACAAGTACTTCTCTTCACAGAAATGACTTTTTTTCTAACCCAAAACAGTGCATTGTTCTTCACATTTTATTACACAGATCAACACAACTTTGCTTAGCATAAATTGCACTTAGAATTTCACATAATGCCAGAGTTCATATCTCATTATTTCCCCTTGAGGAAAATTTTGCATGTTTGAAAGTACTTGATTATTATAAAAAGTCAAGTAATCACATCAAACTATCTAGCCGTTTGGTTTTAGTTTTTATTTTATTTTTTTTCCAAAAGAAAGCAAGACAATTATATGTTACCACAAAAAATGTGATACATACCATTAGTTTGCATACTAGGTACAATATGAAAATGATTTCTCCGCAAGCAGAAAACTATAGCTAATCAATCGCCAAAGCAAAAAGGTGGAAAGATCAAATTAATTCCCAATAGCCCAATTAGTAGAACATGCACATAAGCATTTCCCACATCCTATTGATTCTCTATGATCACTACATCATTGGTAATATAATCACACTAAAAAGGGCCTATTACTCTGTCAAAGAAGAATATTAAGTTCCACAGCACAAGGCAAACTACACACCTAATCAATGGCCCACAAAAAGAATTGGTAAAAGAGAAATTCTATGGTACTATTGGAAATTTAAGGGTTTTGTTATTGTTATTGAGAAACTCTTTCTCTCTCTACCCCCTTTCCTTTGGTGTGCCCAAACTCATTCAACTATTGGCCCAAAAAACAACTATATCAAAACCTTTAGATTTCTCCGGGTACCATAGCAACTTTCTTGATAAAAACCAAAAGCAGACAACTAAAGATAGATGTTAATTGCATAAGGGGAAGAAACAATTGAACATTTTGACAAACCTGGTTTGAAAAAAGCAGACAGTCCAAAATCTATTGCCTTAAGAGGGGATTCTTCTTGCTGATTAACAAAGAGAAAATTCTCAGGCTTAAGATCCCTATGCATCACTCCAAGGGAGTGGCAAGACTCAATCACACCAACTATAGTCCTTGCAAGCTTGGCTGCCTTTCTTTCAGTGTAATGCCCTCTTTCCACAATCCTATCAAACAACTCACCCCCTGCACACAGCTCCATAACAACATGAACTGCAACAGCATCCTCAAAAGCCTCCTTGATTGAGATCACATTAGGACTCCCTGCCAAGTGGTGCATTATCTGAATCTCCCTCCTCACATCCTCCACATCCTCATCTGTCAAAAGCTTCCTCTTCAGTATTGACTTGCATGCATACTCTTTCCCAGTGGCCTTCTCCACACAAAGGAAAGTGGTTCCAAACTGGCCTTGTCCAAGCTTTTGTCCCAAATTGTAAAACTCCTTAAGGTTACCGGTTTTCCTTTGCAAAACAGAATCTGTTTTGAGGCCTGCACTTGCTAGCCTCTTCACATTGTGTGGCTTCTTTGGTTTTGCTGGCTGCTCCCTTGTTGGTTCTGAAGCTGGTTTAGTCTCTTTGGTTTGATGAGGAGGCTTCACATCCTCCCTGTCAATTTTCACTATCTGTGGGGGATTGTTTTGAACAGTTTCTGTGGCTTTTTTGCTCTTTTTGCCACCTTTGTGTGCATGAGAAGAATCTTTCTTGTGTCCGCGTGACCACCAGAATGAACTTGAATAAGAAGAGCCATCCGTTCCATCTTTCGAACAGGTTCTCGATCCAACACAGTTGTTTCCCATCTGACACTAGACACTACTCCTTGTTCCAAGCATCTAATATAACAAACAAGAACCAAATGAAACAAAAAAAACAAAAAAACTAATACCCCATTTCATTTTTCTCCTCAAAGTGAAAAAGTAAAGGAAAAATGACAAAATTTAGACACACTTCCATAAGTGTTTCCAATGCTATTCTCTAATCAAAATTGGAGTTTTACCTAGGTAACTTATGTTGACCTTTAATGCAAACCTTTATTACGCGGATTACCGAGATAAAACTCCAATTCCAATTCTGATTGAAGAACAGCACCGGCAATACCTAAAATTCCTAAGGAACAACATCTAACTTTTGTCCTAAGGAAACAAAATGCATGTTTATGATACCTTATCAGCTCGATGGTGCAATGCAATTGATGCTAGAATGCGCGTTGAACGACGAAGATTTTGTTTTTGCCTCATGGAATGAGGCATGAACATGCAAGCATGCAGAGACAAGGGCATCAAAGATGGGAAGGAAATGAAAAGAAGAAAACCCTTTTGTGAAGCACGAAAATAACTATCATTAATGCCTTGGAACACACCCTCTATGGTACCAGCTTCAAGGAAGACGTTAAGGTGAAAAAAATGATGAAAAGGAGAAATTAAAATGCACGTAAATGGAGAAGGGTTTTGATTTTGAAGGCCATGGGAGGGTGAAAATGGGAGCTTAACGTGGAATATTATGAAGAAGGAAAGAGGAGGGAAAGAGAAAGAGAGGGAATTATAGCGGTGTTTTCCGTTAGAGAGAATGAATCAGAATATGGAGAAAACGCGTTGGCAATCGGAGGGCTGAGAAGGATGGGACAATTGGATTGGACGGTTCAGATTTGGCAGCTTTCATAACATGGTTGTCACGTTTATGTGCAAATTGCAAATTTGCAATCTCTATCGATCTGTCTTCAGAACGTGGTCAACCGCCGGCGGCCGGCAGCAGGCCCTCGCCGGTGATCATTTTTTAATTTATTCTCTTTTGATTTCTTGGGAATTTTTTTAATTTCAATATAGATAGATAGCTGGTTGTTGTTCGGATTAGGAAGATGGATTAGCTGAAGAGCATGCGATTTGGTGTCTTCCATATGCACCACACGTTAATGAATGCCAAAATAATAATAGTGAATATATTCTTATTAACTTTTAGACTTATTATTACTATTAGAGTTTAATGGTGATACACTGATAGTGTAAAATAGTTTTATACTTTTTATTATTAATTATTAACTATATCCGCTTTCCATTTTCCTTTTTTCTACCTCATTTTTTTTTTAGACAAATTTTATTGTATCTGTACTCTCCAAAGTTTTTAGGTCGACCTTTCCCAACAATAACTCATTTTAGCCTCATTCGCCTATTTTGGCTTGACACTAGAAGACTATGTACTCTATGAGGTCATTAGGTTGACCTACTCAATAATAACTCAAATTTTAGTCTCATTCACCTGTTTGGGCTTGAGATTGGAAGGTTATGTAGTTTCTGAGGTTTGTAGGCCGACCTTCTTAGCAATAACTCAAATTTGAGCCTCGTTCATCTGTTTTGGCTCAAGATTGGCGGTTTGTAGTATGTACTCTTCGAAGTCTTTAGGTTGACTTTCTTAGCAATAACTTAGATTTTAGCCTCATTGCGTATTTTGGATTAAGACTAGAAGACTATGTACTCTCCAAAGTTTTGGGTTGAGCTCGTGGTCGATTATTGTGGGATGAGTTCTTTGGCCAAGTTATAAGGGAGGGTTCTAACACTCGCAGCAGAACAATT
The DNA here is from genome assembly GCA_026413185.1 of Pueraria montana var. lobata. NCBI lineage: Eukaryota > Viridiplantae > Streptophyta > Magnoliopsida > Fabales > Fabaceae > Pueraria > Pueraria montana. Next base: position 47,403,029 of record CM048647.1, read on the forward strand.
AGATCATTTTGCATTCAAAATATACTACAACAATAATAAATAGAGAAATTTAGAATTGTGTACTCGGATATGCATTTTTTGAAGCAACAAAAACTTCTCTAGATTGTGTCGGGTGCAGTTTGCTATTAGGCAGAAACTTCTATTTATAGTGTCAAAAAAAATATGACTTTGGGCTTTTTCAAAAGGAGATATTTGATTTAAAATAATCTCATATCTCTTTATTTCAAGAACCTTCCTTATTTAAGGCAAAGATAAAATAATCACATGATTTAATCCTGATAGGTAGCAATAGAATTTGATTCTTATTTTTATGGACAACTTCCACATTTAAGAAAAGATACTCTTTATATTTATATTAATTATATTCTTAGTGCTAGCAAAGAATATAATAATATTCCACTAAAATATTTATATGATTAAATTAAATTCTCTAATTTAATTATCAAATAAATTATTTTCTTATGTAAAGATTGGAATACTCGTTTGTATGTCACCCTATAGGTTCAATACTAAACCGGTAGTAAATAACCATAATTAATTTGCTAATCAAGGTAAGCGTCTAGCAACACTCCTTAACGTCTTGATATCATGAAATAACATGATTTACCTTCAAGAACCAATAGAAGAATAATGTAATATTTTCTTCTATCATTTACAGCTCTAAGTTATATTAATAGAGTATGGTATTACTGTCAAACTCTAATAAGTTAACATATGACTTAAGAAACTCTTTTCTTGTTTTATTCAATTGCCCTGTCCAAGGTCTTAGTAGAACTCAAACTCATTACCTAGAGTCTATAGATTCCTTATTGATTAATCATTAATTCTACAAGTATTTAATCATATCCAATGTCCATTCAACTAGTGCCCTAAGACATTAGGTGTCCGGAATTAATAAATAACTTGTTAGTTACTAAGACAATCTCATATCAAAGGAAACTATTACGTTTCTTCTTGAAAATTTCCAATTAACAATTTAAAGTAATATTAACAATTAGAAATTCTTAGTTGAGTCAGTTCAATGATCACATCCACCATGTGCATCATCTATATATGTAATTTAATAAATGAGATCTATTAATCTTTATTCAATAAAGACCATTACATATTGATATCCTATTCAAATAATCCTATGATTAGGAAGTAGGAACAATTTAAATTAAAATTATATATAAAAGACTTGTTTCTCATTAACATAATCTATATTATGATAACAAGTCCATAATTTTAATCAAAGACCTTATCAAATCACTATTTTGCAGTAGAATATGATAATGAAACTAATAATACTTTATTATTATAGAACTAGAATTGATTACATGATGGATTGAGTCTAGGGCATACATACTTATCCCCAACATCAGGCTCTTTGGTTAAGCCCATTATGGACTCCTTTGAGCTGAGCTCTTTAGTCAAGCCCATTGTCAACTCCTTTGGGACAAGCTTTGGTCAATTTCAATGCTTTGGTCATTGGTCATCTTTTGAATACTTTGGGAACAACACACTTTTGAATGCTTTGGTCATAGGTCATCTTCAAGCTGTCACCTGGAAGGCTATCACCTGGAAGTGACTTGTGACAAGAACAATACCCTCATAAATTTTAAGGGTTTTGGTATTGTTATTGAGAAACTCTTCCTCCCCTTGTCTCCTCTCTCCTTTGGTGTGTTCAAACTCATTCAACCATTAATCCAAAAAATAACTTACCAAAACTTAGATTTCTCTAGGTACCATAGTAACTCTTTTTTTTTTTTTTTTTATTTCTTTCTCTCTTTCTTATCACACATCATTTTAAAAATCAAAATAAGTAATCTTAATTATCAATAAAAATTAATAATTAATATTATATATACATACATAACAAATTATGTACCAATATGTTGTTGGTCCGAATAGAACTAAGTTTAGATCGCTTAAGTAAGGCTTCGGATTCGAATATTATGGATGGAAAAACGTGATTGAGAGAAAATACCACACTAATAAAGGTGATCAACTAGGTTCTCTAGCAGATATTAGTCATCAATAAAATATGTGAACATTTCTCACTAATAACATGATTAAAAAAACACATAACAAATTATGTAATCAACCGCTAAAAGTATTTACTTTATATTTGTTACTTTAGAATATTCAAATCTTAACATTTTAATGCTACAGAAGAATTGCACAAGTATATTTTTCGAGGATTTCTTGATCACGCGAGTCCAAAAAGAAAAGAAAAAAAGATTTCTTGTTCACTGAAGTTGATTTCGTTCCATAGATTAATTTCTTTAGAATTTGACGACAAAAAATAAATCTCAGTTAAAAATAACACTTACAATAACTAAAAAAAAAATAATAATAATGAGAAGGCAAATAAGTGGTTCTGTTTCGCGTTAACTTCCATTAGTGGTATTCAACGTTCACAAGTACGTGAGTTTTTTGGAACTTAACCAAAGGTATAATGCATCATAACCTGTTGGAAGCAAATTGGCAACATGACATCCACTCCAACAAAGTCAAACTACTCAAACGTGCTAATCGAATCCCAGTTGTAAATTTATAATCATGAACTTACAAACATTCACGAATTCATGAATTTGTCGCAGGTCGTTCATATGTAGGGTACGTGTTAATATTAAAATCATTTCCATTAATTGTTAAAATACATTTTTTTTATTTATAAAAAATACAATTGAAAGGGAGTTCTAAACAGGGAGTCGATGTAGAAAATAAGTATCAAAGGAAAGGAATTTAATTAAACATTAATACGCAGTTACGCACGAGCTAATTCTCAATGTAATCTTACAAAGTTTATGACTATAAAGATATAATTTTTTCACTAAAAAAAAACAAATACATAATTAATTTTCTTGTTACAAAAATTAAAATTTAATAAAATATAAGCCGTTGTTTAAAAGCGCACACCTGATGGGACTCGAACCCACAATCGTCTGATTAGAAGTCAGACGCCTTATCCATTAGGCCACAGGTGCTTGTGTGTTGCTGATTTCGTTTCCAAATTATAATAGTATATTTTAAGTAAATTTCCATTTCAACATTTCGATGACAATATTGACTTATAATTTTTGGTTTTGATTTCTCTCATTTTTAGTTTCTTATTCTTTTTTAATAGTTTATATTGAATTTAATCTATTCATGAACAGTAGTTTACATGTCCCTTCCTTAAAATTAAATCTTAAAAATTGGGTGATGGAACTAAAGTTAATGTTTGGAAGCATCCTTGGATTCGTGCAAAGGAGAGCTCTTATGTTCAAACTGCTCCTATTCCTGGTTTGGAGGACCTTAAGGTGTGTGAATTATTTGATCATTCTACTGGATCTTGGCATGCAAACATTATTCATGAGATCTTTAATTCTGATGATGCTCACAATATTTTTACCATGGCTATTTATTCAAGTATTAATTACTGAAGATGGTAAATATTCTGTTAAATCAGCTTATTACCATATTATGGAGAATCTTGTTGATAATACTGACTTGTGTGAAGCTGGTAATTGGCCATTAATTTGGTCTCTCCATGTTCCCAAAAAAATGAAGCTTTTAATCTGGAGAATGTAAGAGTCAATCTTGTTAAGAAGCGTGTGGCTTGTCCTAATATACATGTCCTTTTTGTGAGAGAAATCTTGAAAATGAATGGCACACGTTCTTTGATTGTGATCGAACATTGGCTGTTTGGAGGAAATCTGGTTTATGCATGGCCTTCAATTCAACATTTGGTATCTAGTTCTGAAAATATTAAAGACTGCATTTTCCTCATTCTTAGCTCACTGTCCAGTGCCAATTGTGAGCATTTTGTTTCTGTTATTTGGGCCCTTTGGAATCTTGTTGATGTGCCTATTCCATGTACACTTCATACTGCCATGCAAACAACACGTGAATGACAAAGAGCTCGAACATCAACATCCATTGGGTTAAACCAAACTGCTGCACCTGAAGCACGTTGGGAAAAGCCTCCATTGGGTTTCTTAAAATGCAATTTGGACGCAGCTATTTTCAATGAGTATGGTTGTTATGGAATATCAGCTTGTATCCAAAATCACAATGGTAATTATGTTGCAGCTATGACATCACACTTTCAAGGACTTCCTACACCACAAGAAGCAGAAGCTATGGCTCTACATTCGGCTATTTCATGGGTGGCAGATTTACAGTTTTATAACATCATCTTTGAATCAGACTGTAAACACATTGTGGACTCTCTCCTTTCCAAAAGATTCATGAATAACGAACATGGCACCATCCTTAACAGTTGCAGTGACAATCTAAATGTATTTCAAAACTTTTCTCTTAGGTTTGTTCGTCGTCAAGCCAATCGAGTCGTCCATTGTCTAGCAAGGGTGTCTAGATCCTATGCTTGTAGACATGTTGATGAAATAATATAAGGTGTTTTCTATCCAAAAAAAATTCATTCACATACCATATATTAGGTATTTTTTAAGGTACCACCTATTATTATCACATATAAATGTAAAGTACTCATCGATTTTATGGATGATTAATCTCTAGTAAAGAATTTGATTGGTCACTAATATACCTTTTTCACTAAGTTATTTGATAACCATTAATATACTTTTAATTGTATTGTTAATATTTTTAAATTATTTCAAGATTATTACCTATTATGTGTATTTTTTTATCCGCTTCTTAAACTTTATCTTTTTCTTTCTTTATTTTCACCAAATTATCCATTACATTTATTATTTTTCTCTTAATATTTCTGTGAATAATATAATCACCTTATTTTTATTAAATATATAAATTGTATATATTAGTTTTCCTCCCTTTTTAACAACATTTTCAAAAACAAAATCAAGTTAGCTAAAACAATAAAATATATGCATGTAATGAATGTTTTAAAATATATTATAATATTAATTAAAAAATCAATATGTTTTTCTTAGAACACAATTTTTATAAATTTTATTATTTTTAATCTTATTTTTATAAAATTTAATGAAAAATATTAGAATAATCTTTATTTGATTGAATTCTTAAAATTTGATTAATAATATGTTTTAATTTTATGTCAAAACTTTTATAAATATGTATAGATTATGAATTAACTCCTCTTTTTTTTTTATCCGTAGGAATTAGGTTTACAACAATTCACGCACCTTACTCAACTAACTGAATTAGACCCTTCAGTACGAATTAACTCCTCTAAAGTGACTAAAGATAAAGTAAATTAATAAGTGTTAAATATTTTTTAACTATAGTAAAAAAATTTAAATACTTTTTTTTTTTATTTTCTTAATCTATAAACTTTATGTATAAGATAAAAAGTGGTTAACAAACTTCATTTACAAATTACAATAGAAGTAAAAATCATCTAAATTTTATTTATAACATGTGTTTAAAATTAGGAGGTTAAAATATGTTTGATTATATATTAAGTTTGGTCTCTTATTTTTTAAAAAGTTTAATTTAGTTTTCTTATATATGTTTTTAAAGTGAGTCAAAATAGACCTTCCGAAACAATAATTATTTTCGATTTTAAAACCCAACTAATGTTTGAAAATAATAGGGTCATAAACATGGTGAAAATTGTGTAAAAAATGAATCATATCATTTTCGATTTTGGGACACAATTTTGAACATTTTTTGAATTTGTCTCATTAGATTCACGTACATGAAAACTATATAACCAACTGATGTTCGAAATAAGAAAGACCATAAACATAATGAAAATTGCGTGTAAATTGTAAAGTGAATCCAACGAATAATCAAAAAATTGAAAAATTTAATATCACATTCTTTTCCTGTTACTTATGAGACTCATTTTTTCATGCAATTTTCATCATGTTTATGACCTATTTTTTTCGAGCAATAGTTGGATTCCAAAATTGAAAACGATTATTATTATTTTGGAATAACAATTTTAACTCACTTTAAAAACATAAAAAATTAAATTAAACTTTTTAAAAGATAAGGGACAAAACTGAATATATAATAAAAAAATATAAAGGACTCAATAGAGTATTTTAATCAAACTAGTATTATAAGTTTTCATATTCAATCATGATATGAATCTTTAAGAGCACCAAAAATAATGATATGAATTTTTAAAATAATTAATAATTATATATATTTTTAAAATAATTATATGTTTTAATAATCATATTATAATTATAAATATTTTTACACTTTACCTTAATAATTTATTTTTTATCTGTAGATAAATTATTTTTTTAATTACAAATATATTTTTATTTTATAGTCCATTAAATTTTATAGTAAAATCTCTAGGCTTAATTGTAATTTTTATCTCAAAATTTTTACTTTTTTGCTAATTTTACCTCCCAACAAATTAATTTGACGCATTTTACCCCAATTTTTTTAAAAACTTGCAAATTTTACCTTCCACCGTTTTGCTGATGTGACATGTTAAAATAATTGTATTTTTTACCCTCCAACTTTTTATTTTTTGGTGAATTTTACGCCTACTTTTTATGCTTATGTCAGCATTTCATGTCAGCGCAACGGTAAAAAATTCAATTAAGCCAAATCTCTAATAAATTCAAAAATATATAATTTAACGTATTTCATATTTTCACGCCCTAATTTATTTTTTTTAATGTAGTATTTCAATTTTCAAACAACTTGATTCTTTTATTGGTATGTTTGGATATCATGTAAAATCACATTGACTACCTCAAAAATCACGACGATATTCAAAGTAATAATGTATTATTTCACTTTTACCGTAAAATCAAAATTGATTTTGACTCATCTCACCTATTCGTCCTACTACTTTTTTGCTTCACCGTACACCCTTTTTTTTTTTTTTTTTTTATCTCTCTAGTCTCTTCTAAGTGTGAAAAACAAGTACTACAACATTGTTGTATTTCAAATTTGTATCATTTTTGTTTATGCAATTGAAGTATTGAACGATTATCAATTAGGTGTTGTTTAGTGACAACAATATTTTCAAGTTACCCATGAGATCATTAAGCAAGCTTCGGTCCCTGGATTCCATTCTCCTCTCACAATCCCACGTTTTGCGTTTTTCCAACGCCGCAAAACTTTCACAACAACTTTCCAACAACAAGCCCTCAGACCCAGATGCTTCCCGCGCACTTTTCAACGAGATCACTGAGATTCTAGGCGCCGTAACTGTGATCCCAGATCAATCTCCATCTGGGTTTTTGTTTCCCCTCGAAGCTCCCCGCTCTGAAGTGGATTTCAAGGACCAGCCAGCTTGCACCAAAGGTGTTTGTGAAAATGCCGCACAGAATGTTGGCATTTTGGAAGATACCCAGATGGGAAATATTGGTGAGGAAGATGTGAGCCGGGTTGTTGGTGAGATTACTGAAATTGTTAGAGCGGAAAACGGTTCCACTTCTGTGGAGGAGAGGTTAGAGAATCTGAGTTATGGGTTGAGAAGTGAGGTTTTCGACTTGGTGTTGAAGAGGTGCTTCAAATTGCCACAGTTGGCTTTGAGGGTTTTCAATTGGCTGAAGCTCAAGGATGGGTATAGTCACACTACGCGGACTTATAATACCATGTTGTACATTGCTGGAGAAGCTAAGGAATTTGGGTTGGTGAAGAAGTTGGTGGAAGAAATGGATGAGTATGGAGTCCAAAAGGATGTTAACACATGGACTATTCTCATAACCCACTACGGGAAGGCAAAGAAAATTAGTGAAGCGTTGTTGGCCTTTGAAAATATGAAAAGACGTGGTTGTGAACCAGATGCAGTTTCATATGGAGCGATAATTCGTTCACTTTGCAGTGTTGGGAAGCGAGACATTGCCATGGAGTTCTACAACGAGATGGTTCAGAAGGATATGGTACTTGAAGTGAGGTTGTATAAGATGGTCATGAACTGCATGGCGAGATTAGGAGATGTTGCAGCTGTTAATTTGCTTGGAAATGACATGATACGGTTGTCTGTGATGCCAGAAAACTGTGTTCGTGGCTGTATGCTGAAGAGTTTTTGTATTTCTGGGAGGATTGAAAAAGCTTTGGAATTGATTCGTGACCTCAAAAATAAAGATCTAGATCTTGAACCTGAATATTATGAGACCTTGGTGAGAGGGCTGTGTAAGGCAGGCAGAATTACAGATGCTTTAGAGATTGTTGAAATTATGAAGAGACGGGATATGGTTGATGGGAAGGTTCATGGGATTATCATAAATGGGTATTTGGGGAGAAATGATGTTGGCAGAGCGCTCGGGGTGTTTCAATGCATGAAAGAATCTGGTTGTGTGCCTACTATTTCCACATATACAGAATTGATACAGCATCTCTTTAGGTTGAATAGGTGTGAAGAAGCTTGCATGCTGTATGATGAGATGCTGGGAAAAGGAATTAAACCAGATATTGTGGCAATAACAGCTATGGTTGCAGGTCATGTTTCACAAAACCGTATATCTGAAGCATGGAAAATGTTCAAGAGTATGGAGTGCCAAGGCATCAAGCCCACTTGGAAATCATATGCAGTATTCATTAAGGAGCTTTGCAAGGCTTCACGGACAGATGACATTGACAAAGTCTTGCACGAAATGCAGGCTTCAAAGATTAAAATTCAAGACAAAGTATTCGATTTGGTTATAACTTACATGGAGAACAAGGGGGAGCTTACTGTGATAGAGAAAATCCAGCAGATGTGTAAAGCATCTATACTTGATCCTGAAAAGTTCAAGGAGTCAGACAAACAAGTATCGTTGGTAATTAAGGTGGAAGAGGATGTTAAAGTTGACCAATCAAAGTCAGAAATAGATTATTCCTTAATACATCCAAACCTTAAGTCTTACAGCAAGCAAGATGTTCATGAAATTTGTAGGATTCTTTCTTCCTCTACAGATTGGTCCTTAATCCAAGAAAGATTGGAGAAAAGCACCATTCACTTCACCCCAGAACTTGTTATGGAGATATTGCAAAATTGCAATATGCATGGTAGCTCTGTCCTAAAATTCTTTTCATGGGTGGGAAAGCAAACTGGATACCGACACACTGCAGAATCTTACAACATGGCAATCAAAATTGCAGGCTGCGGCAAAGATTTCAAGCACATGCGCAGCCTGTTCTTCGAAATGAGAAGAAATAGTTATCCAATAACATCAGAAACATGGACAATCATGATAATGCTTTACGGCCGAACAGGTCTGACTGAGATGGCCATGAATTGTTTCAAAGAGATGAAAGCTGATGGTTATAGCCCAAGTAGGAGTTCATACAAGTATCTGATAATTGCCTTTTGTGGGAGGAAGGGAAGGAAGGTTGATGATGCTATCAAAATATATGGTGAGATGATTAGTGCAGGATATGTCCCTGACAAAGAATTGATTGAAACATACCTTGGTTTTTTATGTGAAGTTGGTAGGGTGTTGGAGGCTAGGAGATGCACAGATTCTCTTAAAATTTTTGGCTACAGAGTCCCTCTCAGCTATTCCTTGTTTATCAGAGCTCTTTGTAGAGCTGGGAGAGTGGAAGAAGCATTGGCATTACTTGAAGAGGTTGGGGAAGAGAAATCCATTTTAGACCAGCTAACTTGTGGAAGCATTGTTCATGGTCTATTGCGCAAGGGTCGATTAGAAGAGGCATTATCCAAGGTTGATGCCATGAAACAGAAGGGCATAACACCTACCATCCATGTTTATACATCTCTAATAGTTCATTTCTTTAAAGAGAAACAAGTAGAGAAAGCTATTGAGACTTTTGAGGAGATGCTACATTCAGGTTATGAACCAAGCATTGTCACATATTCTGCACTTATACGCGGGTACATGAACGTGGGGAGGCCTATTGATGCGTGGAACATCTTCTACCGTATGAAACTCAAAGGACCCTTTCCTGATTTTAAAACGTATTCTATGTTCCTCACTTGCCTTTGCAAGGTTGGGAGATCTGAAGAAGGAATGAAACTTATTTCTGAAATGTTGGACAGTGGAATTGTTCCAAGTACTGTTAATTTTCGAACGGTTGTTTATGGGCTAAACAGAGAAGGTAAAAATGATTTAGCCCGTGTTGTATTGCAACAAAAATCAGAACTAATGAGAAAGCGCAAGCTCACAACTTGATTTCTTTTCATAACCTTTGGAAATTGTTGCATTTATGTGATTGTAGTTTCTCGTTCTAATTGACTTCCAATCTCGTCTAAGTGAAAGTAATAATTATCCGGAAAAGATAATGATAATAAATAGAACAACTTGCCAAATGATTATTTTAATAAGTTTAATGACCATACACTGACAGTATATAATAATTTTACATTATCATCCAATTACAAACTATCATGTTTGATATGTTTATTTTACAATACATTAAAAAGTTATTAATGGTAATTTGTGATTAAATGATTGAGTCAAACTATTTTATATTGTCAGTGCATAATTTTTTTTTCTTCTAATTTAATATAATAATATTTAGCATCTCGTTTATAAACATCAAATTGCATAACCGCAAATGAATGCATTGCAAATTTGCAATGATGCTATCCTTGCCACAAAACACCTTTATTGTATCAAATAATACAAGTGTAACAAAATTTCCAAGGTCATCCACTCTTATATTAGGAAAATAGTAAGTAATAACTATATTCAGGAATACATAAGTGTTGCTTAGTAGCATGCAGCGGATCTGAAAGGGTGCATGCTTAGGATGTGCCTCTTGATGTGACAAAATGTGAACCCCATCATGTACATAGAGAAGCAACAAGGTCCATTGAGACATGATGAAATCAAATGGTGATTTACGGATAGGCCACTTCATTGGGATAAGTGAGTCAAATTCTTCATACTGTCCACTGATCTATCGTTTGCCCCCAAAGCAATAGATCCATGTTTGAATCCTACACAATATAATTAATAATGACATTAAAGTAAAGGAATCAGAGGCAGAACTACAAGCAGGGGGAGCTTAAGATAAACTATCCATAACATTTCCAAGGTAGTAAACTAGAGAAATAATGTATCAGTAGAGTCATTAGTTGTTGACAGAGACATACATTTTACTTACTGCAAACCTTGAAGCACAAAAGGAAGAACAGGCGCAACAGTAATGATGTCCTGGAAAATGATTAACAATAATGTCAGAAATGGTCCAGTAATGAGTAAATATTCATATAAATATAGCGCAAGATAACAAGACAGTTGAAGATTATATGGTAGAATCTTGGACAAAACATATTATCCCACACTTTCTACAGAGAAATTATTGCATGCTCCAGGAATATTTCCATCATTTATTTTAGGCACACTACCATCAATTTTAGGCTACCAACTCAAAATCAATGTTGGAAATGTTCTTGAAGCATGCAGTAATCACTGTTCAATATTCATGATTATGTGAGAATTTCTCTCTTTACCTCATTGATTTGGACCTTGTAAATATTGGATTTAACATGAGAATGTAAATTAGCTGATCGAGAATCAGTTTCAATATATCAGTCTTGCAGACTTGTGCTTGAGTGTGCCTATGACAGACAGAAAATGAAGATAATAACATCCTTTTTCAATATATAGTGAGATTAATTGCTCTGGTTGATACACTCAGGCTAAGGTTGCCTCTATAAGACTTTTCGGGAAGTATGAAATGGCAGGCTTCGAAAATTCCTGATCAATCTCATCTTATGAATTCTAGTATGTAAAGTGGCAGGTGAGTCAAGTTTGTTTTAAGGCAGCAATAACTGTTGCTTTCCCATTTTCTGCTCTTTTCAACTCAATTTGCATTAAAAAATTATGGATGAGATGAAAATAGCTATCATCCTGTTATCATTTCTTTCTAATTGACCTACTTTCAGTAAGCACAAAGCACATTTTATCACAAGCAACAATTCTTTTCAAATTTCTTACTTTCATCTTCTACAAGAGTAGTCCAATGAATCAAGCAAAAGAAAATATTGATATTACCTATATCAAAGCTTCTTTACAACTTCATCAATTACACGACTATAGTAAGTCATTCTCCTAATAGCCATTTTTGCTTCTTCAAAGTTCTGGCTTTGAAAAGCATCACGAAAGGCATTAGACCAATTTTGCAGCTTCTCCTGCATCTGGATGACAAACCAAAGGATGACGTGAAGAAACAATATCAATGTAATCATAATTCAAATTTGAACCGATCATGCATTCTTTTTGCAGCACTTCTGCCTTGCAAATTGGAGATTCCATGCATACCTGTGAGAGAATGTTATTCAAAGCCTCAGAGTTACTTGCTTCTTCAACTGCTTCCCTGATTTCCAGAATCTGCAGCAAAATTTAGCAATATAATAAGATTGGAAGCTAGATTTTCCTTTTGGAGAAGAGGGAAAGATGACATCAGAGATAGTCAATAATATTAATATAAACCATTAATCTTATCATATAAGTTCCAGAATTCAATTTAAGTTCTACCAAGCTGGATTGTACTTTTTATATTTAAAATTATGTTATTTTCACTTTAAGGTAAGTCAATCTTCCAAAAACCGACAAAGCCCCGTCCTAAATGTAGAAGGGTTTCCAAATGCCGAAGAGAAATACCATCATGATTTCAGTGAATTAGAATTCAATACCGCCATCCCCCTCCTCTCATTTTATGATTACCATCAACTGCAGTAACTAGCAATCAATGACAACACAATTGTCAATCTTCCCATTTACAGGTACAGCTCGCAAAATGGACCTTGAGAATGAAAAGTGATTAAAGCTTCAAAGAGGATAACTATCCACTCGTTTTTCAAAGTACTAGTTTCACTGGTATTTTGTTTACCATGGAAAGGTAGTTAAAAGGAAAATTCACATTGAAAAACAAATAAGGCCCTATTCAGTTACCTCTGCTAGTAATTCTGGATCTGAAATTGTCTGTTCTTCATCAATTTCTACTCCATAAAGCTTCAGCTGAAAAGGAATGGCAACATTACATAATAACACCACAGAAGAAACAACTAAAATTGAACAATATATAACTAACAACATTGATGGAAAGCCTAAATTGATGACATGTTTGATTTATTTCCCTCCAATCAAATAATAAATTTCATCATCACAAATATATTATCACCATTAAACTTTTAAGATTTTCAAATTCCACTGAGATTTCTGTTACCATAATGAAGCATCATCAAGTATGCTTACCAAGTAAATTCCTCTGGACAAAGGCTTGCTAAGTGTACGGTATGCATCAATGACCCTTGCAGATTGTTCAGCAGCAAAATCTCTTTCTTTCTAACCAATTGAAGGAATTAAAACAAAATCTTTTAGTTTCTCCGAAAACACATTCAACTTCACTACCCTCCCCCATCCCCCCTTAAAACAAAAAGAATAAAAAGAAAGATCAAAAAGAAAAATATGAAATAAAAAGGAAGAGAAAAGGATATCCCATCATGCCAACCTGAGATTTTGAATGTACTAAATCAGGATGCAGTTTCTTTTGCCAATCTTTGTACTTGCCCTCCAAATTCTCATCCTGTATGTCATACTTCCTCTCCCTGTTTAAAATTTAGAGGAAAAAAAAATGATTTTGAACTTCTTAAACTCATCCATTAAATCAATATATTTCTCTTTTCTCCATCACAAACTAAACCACTGATTCCCAGCCCCAGCAATGAAACTCAAAATTCAAATAAGACTCAATTATGACAAATAAAAGAATATAATTTTTCTTCCTGCTTGAAAATGAAGCAAGCAATAACCTAAAGCTAAAAAAATCACAATTAATTACCCAAAATATTAAGTTTCACCTTACTAGTTCTATGCCTCAAAACAGACTGAATTAACAATGGAGTTATAAGGTTGGGTTAGTGGTTGAAGGGAGAAGGGGGGAGGGAGAGGTCGTGGATTTTAATCCCCCTACTAACATTTTAACAAAACTAACAACTAACATTTGCCGATAAAAAAAAAAAAAAAGACTTAATTAACAATATCCATAAATATGCTTGTTGCTTTCCATTGCTATTGATATTGACCAACTAAGGTGAAAAACAAATGAATTGTTATAACGAGAACTTAATTTCAATCACCTTTGCTATGCTAATCTTTAATGCAAACTTTTATTACACGAATTACCGAAGTAAACCTCTAATTCTGATCGGAGAACATTAACCGTAGTACTAAAAGCACCTAGACAATTGGATGTAAGTTTTCTCCTTTGTTATAATTTATAAAGAAGAAAACTTAGCCAGCAATTTCAACACCCAGAACCAAAAAAAAAAGAAAAAAAAAAAAACTTACACCCTAAATATGTCAAAATAGTCAACGGAACCATCGACGGGTTGAATGCACCGACACGACTCGCAAAAGAGGAAAGGTTGCGAGTGAGGGACAGCACGACAATTCCAGCACCCACGTTGGATTTCCTCGGCAGATTTCGAGCATAGGTTTTTCCCGAAAAATCCGAGAGAATAACAGTAATCGAAGGTGGGGTTGTGACAAGAGGGTGCAAAGGGTGATGATGATGCACGATGAAGAGAGAGTTTAATCTGAGGAGAGAAATTAGAAGTGAAGTGTTGAGGAAATGAAGTTAAAGTGCGCCTCAGAAGAGTTGAAAGGGGCGTGCAGAGGTTCTTCTTCGACATCGTGTGAACACAGATGATGCAGAAGATTCCTGGTTTTTGGGAGGGTGGAGAACTGGGGAATGAATGAATGAAGCAGTCGGGGGAAAGTTCAAGGACTGAATGGTAGTTTCAATATATACATCTCCCTAACAAATGCACACTTCCTTTATATATATATTTTTTTCCTCAAAATTACCCTTTTTTTGAAAATTAAATTATGGAAAGTGTTAAAATTTTAACACTTCTGGAAACTACTTTCTAGAAGTGTTATGACGCTTTCCGGAATTTATTTTTTGAATGCAAAAATAAAGGTGGTATGGATTTGTCAAGAGAAACACGAAACAAGACTCCTTAAAAATTATCGTCTTGGAGTCTGCCCCCTACACTCCCATAAAGGAGAACGGGTGTTTGGGTTGCAAGATATCATGAAGGTCGATGGAGGTGCTCGAGAATGGAGGGTTAGGGTCAACATGTAAGGCGACAATGACGAGTGAGTTGTGCATGGTAAGTCGTAATAACTCTACCACTTGTGATAACATAAAGCAAAGGAACCCAATCTCTTTTTCGATTACGTACATGTAGACAACAAAAAGGAGCATTGGGGCTTAGTCATGGTGTTAGTGGCAGAGTGGTATTCAATGGTGGTGTAGTGCAGGGAGGGATTCGTCGAAGATTGAGGTGTAGTGGGGAAAAGTGATTGCACAGGAAGTAGAAGGGGCAAATCTAGATCTTGGGGACGAAATCGATGATGTAGAAGGCGTGTGGATGAACTGGTGTGGGGTTGTTCCAACTTAACCAAAGGTCTCGAGTTCGAGCCCTGGGTATGCAACTGCGTTAAATATTAGGTGGGAGAGCTTTGTCACCCATAGTGGTCCTATCTGGCTTGAACGGGATTGTCTCCAATGGAGGATACCTGTGGTCTAGACAAAAAAAAAAAAGAAGGCGTTGAGGACGGAGCGACAAGTGCAACAGTAGAGGGATGTGTAAGGGAGGACTAACATCGAAGTGAAGTGTTTTATGGGAGTGTAGAGAGCAGACTTCGAGATGATGACATTTAAGGTTTTTTTGTTTGTGTCTATCTTTACATATACAATCCCTATTTTTACTTTTAGAAAGTAAATTCTAGAAAACGTTGTAACACTTCCAAAAAGTAGTTTTTGGGAAGTATTATGACATTTCCAGAAAGTAGTTTCTAGAAGTGTTAAATTTTTAACACTTTTCAAAATTTAGTTTCTGAAAAAGGGTAATTTTGAGGAAAAAAACAAAAATACATAAGGGAGGTGCATTTTGCAAATAGAGAAGGTGCATTTAGCAATTGCCTTTATCTTCCAACTCTCCATGTTTTTTCGTTTTTCTTTTGATAAAAATAGTTAGGCCAAAAACAAGTTTTCGTTCTATTTATTTTTTTATACAAAATAAAAATTAGTTTTCATTGGGCATTCATACACAATGGAAACTATTTTCCATTAAATATGCTTTTAATGAGAAAAAAAATGGAGAAGAAGAAGAAGGGGCACACGAGGGGTGTATGTAACACCTAAAAATTTACACTCAATATATATGTTTTGTGTGTATATTTGTGTGACGTCAATTAAGTATTTGTGAAATTATTTCCATTAAATGAAAATAATTAGATTTTATAGGAATTAAAGTAAAGTACAAGATTTCATGGCTTTAATTAATTATTTCACTGTCGGATTAATTCCAAGTGTCCGATTAATTAAAGAAATACAAATATTGATAAAAATAAATTTAGTAAGGATTTAATTAATTAAAATATGTTTTCAAAAAATATTAAATGGAATGAGATTGAATTAAAAACCCTTTTCTCATATTGATTAATGACCTAGATGACTCAATCCCGCAGAGAGCCAAAACCCTACACTGCAAAATACCCTAACCCTAAACCAAATGGGCACGTGTGAGCCCAACTTAAAAAAACCCCTAGACCTAAGGACCTTGGGAGGGGCGTCGGCCTTAGTATGGGGATAGGGGAGGAGTTTTTCAATTTGTCACTTTCCTCTCTCTTCCTTTTAGGTGTGTGTGAGTGCTTTCCTCTCTCATTTCCCTTTTCTTCTCCAACAAGTTCTTCATTTTCCTCTAGCTTCTCTCTACCATTTCTCTAACTTTTCTCTCTAGATTCTAGCTACTCAAATTAAATTTGTTACCGATTAATTTTTGATATATTGTTGGGGAGGGTGAGAGCTACACAACAACACCAATTTCATTGCATTTGAGTGAAGAAACAAGGAGGTATGGAGGAGTTCTTTTATTCCATAATCTTTTTCTAGTTTTTCTTGTTGGTTTTGGGTTGTTGATGTTGTTGTTGGTCTCTTGACACCATGGGTGTCTCAAGAGCATTTGGAAATGTTGAAATGTGTTGATTGTCATTTTTGCAATGCAGCTGTTTTTTATTTTTTTAAATTATTTTAGTCCATGATTTTTGTGATGTTAAGACATTTTCCTAGGTTTTAATGCCTCTGGATGTCATGGTAAATTTTTTGGATTTTTCTGAGCACTGTAACTTTTTTTATCGAAATTATTTTCAAACACTGTAGAATATGTGAACGTGTCTGTTTCGAATTTTATAAAACTTTTGGGATGCATTTTTGGAAAAATGGAACTGGGGCTTCGATTTATATGTTATAAGGATCATCCGAATTTTTATAAGGTCAGAAAAGCTCGTAAAATATTTTTAGTGATTTAACGTTGGAAAAACCGAAAAGCTGAACAGCAAAGAATTTAAATGTAGAAAATGACTTATTGTGAGAATTTGGTCTTGAGAAAATTCATAACTCTGTTTGGACCATATGGACTATTCATGAATTTTTTCAGAATTTTGTAAGTACTTTTTGTAATTATTCACATTTTCTTATTGAAAACTCTGTTCTGGAGCAATAATTATTTGGAAATTCAAAAAGGGAACTTTTAGTGGGTTTTTGGTACTGATAAAATTATATGTGATGGACCACATGTTTGAGAAATTTTCTGTAAAGTTTCACAGAAAACGAAGTCGATATGATATTTTCTAAAAATGTGGAATTGTGCTTTACAGAGCATGTCCAGGAACTGTGTTTAATCCAAAAATAATATTTTTGGATTGAATTTTTATGAGATAAATTTATATGATGAAATATATATTATGTATAGTGTCTTTGTAAAATTTCACGAAATTTTAAGTTGATATGATGAGTCAAATAATTTTTTGTGTGTGCTTACAACTCTATGTGTATACATGAAATTTAATTGTATTAATTGTGTAATTGGTCTTAATGTCTTTAATTGTACTTGTTAAGGAATATTTCACCTAAAAAGGGAAATTTCCATAGAAATATGAATGCAATGTTATGTGATGGATTAAATTCGAATTATTGGATTATTGTTTATTAATGATTGTTCTATTATTAATTGTGAATTGGAGACCGGGAAGAGCGTGATCCTCGGGTTAAGAGTGTTGGATTTTGTTTGTGCATGTGAATTTTTTGTGATGGTTTGTTGGTTGTGGGAACGAGACTGTTCCATTCTTGTGTGGGGACAAATGAACTCAAAATAGAGTACATTTGTGAATACTAGAAAATCATTAATTAATGATATTCACTATGAGCAATAGTAAATCAACTATAATTAAGAGTGTGAACTTAATAACATTATGGATTAGTAATTAGGAATTATCTATGCACATGGAGGACACCAGATGTTGGACTTAGAAAGAAATTTAGGACCTTTGCATGGACTTTGACTAAATGACTTAAGCAAGCATAAAACATGAGAGTGGGTAAGGACTCAATAAAACATAGTAAGACAATTGAGATCATGATCTTAGGTCATGATAGGGTGAAGTGCAATATGCACATGTGTTTGAGTTTTTGAAAGCTTGTTGTTTGTCCAAATCGTGGTGAGAAACGAAAGGAGGAGGAGAACCTCTATCGTTAAGTCGTGTGAGACGGCTGAAATGAATTTGCTCGTGGACAAAGGCGATACGTGAATTGTGGAGGATGTCCTTGCACGATCAAAGATCGAATGGACAAGTGTCGAAGAGGTTGTGTGGGGACTTCATCTGTGGTGAGCGATGCGCTCGTGAGGAATGAGGTCGAAGTGCGTAACCACTGTGGTAATAGGGAGTTGGATCTCCGTATGGTATGTCTGGGACATACGTTATTGAAGACCGTCGTTCGGTACTGCTTATAGAGAAGCCACACAAACCTATAAAAAATGAACTCCGAGGGGAGTGAGTGGTTGAGGAGTCAGTCCTCAGAGATTGGATGGTCACATAGAGTGGTACCTGAGGTATGCTCGCTGACTAGATGTTTCTTGGGGATCCGGTGCTAAGTTTGTGGTCGCGTTTTCCATAGTACCAACTTGGCAATCCGGACAACTGCAAGGCCTAACAGTGTTGGTGAAAGCCATACCATTGTATCATGGTGAAGGGTGTACTCCCAGCAAGTTATTCGACTTAAATTGTGTAAGTCCACTGAGTTCTGGGAGTTCCAGTGACAGCGGGCCCGGGTTATGTTGAATTGTATGAGACATAGAAATAGAGGAAAAGATTAAGAACATTCGAGTGAGACTCGTGAGAGCATCGCTGTGAGGTGGTTGATGTTGTATGTTGCTTGAGACCGAATGGTCGTTTGTTTATTAGTTTAGTGGAGGAGAGGGACTAACTTCGTACATTTATTTTTCAGATCTCAATGGCTCAGCGGAGGCCCACCATGAGAGGGTGGGTGGTGACATTTGAGGGTCGATGGACCCACGAGGATGCCTTTGATGAAGATCACTTTGTGGGACACGTCCGCTTTAGGGTGGTGCCACTAACAGGATACTACGTACAAGCTACCTACTTTGATTACTATTTATGGTTTACACAGTCCACGCCGCCATACTATTATCATATTGCTCCTGTAGAGATTATGGAGATCTCCTTAGATTCTTCTAAGTCTTCATCGTCGTCTTCTTCTGATCCACCTTCAGAGGGTCAGTCTGCTCCTTACACAGACCCTGACGCTACACCTTCTGATGATCTTACTCTGAGGTCGGTGCTTCCTCCCTCCCCTCCGAGATTGCTTCAAGCTGGGATGGGCGCTCATCGCGGGGTGGTCATGGGTGTAGCTGTGGAGGGTAGTGGCATAGAGGAGGAAGAGGATCCAGAGGAGATTCCAGTGGAGGACCCCATCATGCTTGAGGAGGCTACGAAAGAGGATCCCGAGGAGGATCCCATGAACTTAAATCCTGTGTGTGAGACACTCCTAACCCTTTACTCTCATGAACTTATTTATATATGTATTTTGGTGGCCACGGAGGCACACCTTATTTATATCTGCTTTACGTTTTATTTCGATGAATGTTTTATTTCAGAGATAAATGGATACACGATGTTTATACAATGTGGTTTTACATGGAATTAAATTATTGTGAGTTAAGGTTGAAAGGTTTTAAATTTTCTACCAGTTTCGTTTTAATTACTTGTCTCTTTTTATTACAAAGTTTGCGAAATTGAATAGATTAACACATTTTATTAAAGTAAAATAAAATAAATGGATTATATGTAAACCCGGACTTAGGGTATTACATTTGTGGTATCAAAGCAGTTCGTCCTACCAAGCCTGGAGTGTGGACTTAACCATGTTTGAGCAACTGATAACTACAATTGTATTGCTTTGATTGATTTATTGCTTGGATCTTGCATTATCTGTAGAAACAGGGGTGTGAGATGAAATTGTTGTGATGATTGTCTGAATGTGTACACCATGATGGTGGATAATACCTACAGATGTGTGTATCTTGCATCAACTATGATAGTAGTGATGTGAGGTTTATATGTGTGTGATGTGATGATTTCTTGGAAACTAATGGGTTGATTTTAGGAAGTCGTGGTTGGGAGACCCAGTGCAACCTAATAGATTCTGGAACACGTTACTGTCGTTCTAGAGAACCTCGTGCAAGACCGTGAGGCGGAACTGATTGAATACCATGGATTGACTGCTTTCACCAAGCATAATCCACCCAAGTTCAACGGAGCCTTTGATCCTGAAGGAGCTGAACTCTGGATCTCAGAGGTGGAAAAGATCTTTGAAGCAATGGGTTGTTATGAAGAACATAAGGTGACCTTACATGAGGAAGAAGAGAGTGGGAGTGGGAGGGTAGAAGAGAATGGGGTGGGAGGGAAGAGAGTAAAATAAGAAATTTAATAGAAAAGAAATTGGGGAGTGAGAAGAGGAAAAATGGAGGTAAAAAAATCAAGGCCTTACATGGGTTTACTTTACAATAACCTTTTAATTTAGTGTGTTGCCTACTTAATTTTTTTTTAAAAAAAATTGGTTATTAAAATAATTTTAAAATTTTTTTTTTCTTTATTTTATATTGTTGAGAAATTAATTTGGTAATTAATTAAATTTTTAAGGAATTAATTTGGTAACAAAATCTTTAGAAAATTAATATGGTGATACTGATACTTATTAGGTTTAAATATGTTTTTAGTCCCTCAAATTTGAAATAAATTTGTTTTTTGTCCTCTAAATTTAAAATTGATCTTTTTAGTTCTAATAATTTGGAAGAAAAAAAAACCTATGTTACTCCCACTGCCTAAACATCGTCAATTGAATACTTTGAAAGGAAAACACGCATGTGATAAAGGTGTTTGATAATAATAATAATAATAATGCAAAATCAAAGTGGGTTGTCATGAGGAAGGATTCTTGACGGATGGCTCTGCTAGGGTTTCCCTGACGGTGCCACTATTCCCTACGCTCCCATGGCCGCCTCCCCCACCTTTGTTCCATGGGGGTTTCTTGACCCGGGAACCGTCAACCCCCCTCTTCCTCCTTAACCAAACCTGTCCATCAAAGAAAGACCTTTGCACAAGCCCTCAACCATGTGTGTGACATCCCTCTACGCCAGCTTCCAGTTCCATGCCTTAAAGGCGAGGCCTTGGCAATAACTATTCCTGAGGATGAGTATCTTACCAGCTTGGAAGGTTGTAAGAACCACCTTCATGGGTGGTTGTTTCTACCCAAAGGTTCTTCTCCTTTCAAATCTTCAAATCTGTTCTCTAAACTCTCAAAGCTCTGGCAACCTTTAAGTCTCTGGAAGCTAACTCCGATTGGCAAAGGCTTCTATAGTTCTCCTTCTCCTCCCTAGAAGATCTTCGACGAGTTCTCTCAATTGGGTCCTGGGGCCTTGGTCTGGGTACTTTAAGGCTTTACTCCTGGACCCCTGACTTCAACCCTAACACAGTCCGTCTTTCTAATATGCAGTGTTGGATTCGCATAGCAAGGCTGCCGCAGGAGTACTGGGGCCCTAAAATCCTTTTTGCCATCGCCAGAGGTATCAAAATTCCCCTTCTTCTTGATGACGCCACCATTAACAGGACTTTCAATCACTATGCACGTGTCCTGGTTGACATTAACCTAGCTGGAGAGCTAAGAAACCATATCCTAGTGGAACGAGCAGGTTTCACCTTCTTTGTTAACGTCACCTACGAGCGTCTTCCTAATTTATGTTCGCATTGTAAAGCGATTGGACATCTAGTGTCTAACTATAAAATTGCTTCTGGAAACAACCTTGAAGGGACAACCGACAAGAAACATGAACATTATGAGGTTGAAGGTAAGAAACCAGAAGGTCATAGCTTGGACACCGCCCCCGCGCAACCTTCTATTGCAGAGCCTGGGGGTGAGGTCAATGTGGCGGCCTCTGTTTCCTCTAAGGGCAACAAGTTCACTTATCTCAGAACAATAATCATGGTTCTCTAGTAGGGACTTCTAATGAAGATACAGTGCACCCAACAACATCTCTTCCCCACAAGAACAACATCCTAGATGAACAGCAAAACTCAAATGGGAACCTTTCCCCACAGATGTCGCTCACCATGCATGTCTCAGACTCTATTTTCTCTTCAGCCTCACCTGTTCTAGCCAATCAGGTCCATAGCTCAGCTTTTGTTCCCTTCCAGCCGAAAGCTGTTTCCAAGGACCTCTGCATTATTTCTAAGTTTTGGGTGGATTTGGTGGATGAAGATTATGAACTGGATGTTCAGGACATGAATGCGGCCATCTCTCTTGGTGACCCAGATTTTGAAGTTGTTTTGTCCAAGTCTTAGAAGAAGAAGCTGAAACAGAAGGCCAAATCTCCTGGAGCATCTAAAGTTCACAATACCCGGGCTCGGGGCAACAGTGGAGCAGGTGCTTCATGAAGATCCTTTATTGGAATGCTAGGGGCATAGCCAACCCGGAGACTAGGCTTGTCCTCAAGAAACTTTGTGTCTCCAACAAACCCGACCTCATATTCCTGGCTGAACCCTGGACATCTCTTAATCTTTTCCCTGTGGGATTTTGGAAGGACCTTGGGCTTTCTCCCTTGGCTGTCAATGACAGAGATAATCTTGCCCCTAACCTTTGGTGTCTCTATGGCTATTCTGTTTTTACCTCCTTCTCTGTCTTATTTGTTTCTGACCAACAAGTTTCTTTTGTGGTTAAAACTGATCAAGTTTCTTTTTTGTTACGACTGTTTATGGTGCCACATCCTACATTCATAGGAAAAATATTTGGCCAGAGCTATCCTCCTTTCAATCTAATAACCCTGGCCCTTGGGTCTTCATTGGAGACTTCAATGTTGTTCTTGGTTCGCATGAGAAGATTGGAGGACTGCTTCCCTCAAAACAATCTTGCGAAGACTTTGCTAATTGGTCTGACCATAATGATCTCACTCACATTCCTTCCAGAGGTGCAGACTCTACTTGGACCAATGGCAGATTGGGTCCTAAGCGGATTAATATGCGGTTGGATAGAGCGCTTTGTAATCAACAATGTTTCGACAAATGGGATTCTGTTTCTTATTGTGCTTTGGTCAGATCTAAGTCAGATCATCATCATTTGCTCCTAGCCCTTAACAAAGGGGATACAATCCATAAATCCACCTTCAAATTTATGGCTATGTGGTCTGAGCACCCAGATTGTTATAGGTTGATCGTAGACGCTTGGAAGTAGCCAGTGCAGGGCTGTCCAATGCAAATTCTCAAGCAGAAACTAAAAAATGTCAAGACAGCTTTAAAGTTTTGGAACATTCATTTTTTTGGTGATGTTCATCGCAGAACTATTAATGCCCTTCAAAAGGTTAAGGATATTCAAGACAGGATTCAACTTCAAGGCTTCTTGGATGAGATGCACAATTTAGAGGCGGAGGCCCAGGTGGATCTGCAACGGGCTCTTGTTTATGAAGAAACATTTTGGAAGGAAAAGTCCATACTGAATTGGTTTGCCCATGGGGACAAGAACATAGCGTTTTTCCACATAATGGCCAAGCAAATGAGGGCTATTAATCACATCAATCTTCTTAAGGAAGGTAACCAAATCCTTCAATCTCAGGCGTAAATCCAGGAGCATATTCTAAGCTTTTATACAACTCTTTTTGCCTTTGACAATCAATGTACCGACAATGATTTAATTGCCAAATTTATTCCCCAGCTAGTTACCTAGGAGGATAACTCTATGCTAACAAATCTTCCTTCCTTTGAAGAGGTCAAGGTAGCGCTTTTTGCCATGAGTAGTAACGGGGCTCCTGGACTAGATGGATTTGGGGGGCACTTCTATCACAAATATTGGGACATCATCTCTAAGGATGTTTTCAACTCTGTCCTTCAATTTTTCTTGCAAAACTGGATCTTGCCTAGTGTCAACTCCAACATAGTGGCCCTTATTCATAAGTGCCCCTTTGCTGATAGAGTTGACCAGTTTCATCCAATCGCTATGGCCAACTTTCAGTTCAAAATCATCTCCAAAGTTCTTGCTGACAGACTTGCTCAAATAGCCCCAAAGCTCATCTCTGCAGAACAAAGAGGGTTTATCAAGGACAGAAGTATTGTTGACTGCATTTGCATTGACTCAGAGGCCTTTAACATGCTTAACTGTAAGTCCTTTGGAGGTAATATAGCTATTAAATTTGATGTTAAAAAGGCTTTCGACACGTTGGATTGGCAGTTTCTTATTCAAGTGTTAGCGACTTTTGGATTCAACTCAACGTTTTGTTGTTGGATCAAAACTATTCTTGACTTTGCCAGGCTTTCAGTCTCTATGAATGGTTCTCTATGCGGTTATTTTGCCTGCAAAATGGGGGTTAGGCAAGGGGATCCCCTATCCCCTTTGCTTTTTTGTCTCAAGGAAAAAGTGTTAAGCCGTGGGATAATTCACTTGAGGGATACCAAAGCCATCCTCCCCATGTCTAGTCAGAGATCTTTTGCTACTCCTCATATCCTGTACACTGATGACATCCTTGTCTTCTGTAGATGGTATAAAAGAAACCTATCCAGCCTCATGAATTTGTTTGGTATATACGGCCAGGCTTCAGGTCAATTTATTAGGCCGGAAAAATGTGTCTTCTTCCCTGGATCTATGTCTCCCTGGAGAGTGGCGGAGATTAAGCAGCAATTGGGTTTCAAAGTTGGCAGCCTTCCTTTTACCTACCTTGGAATTCCCATCTTCTTGGGTAAACCTCGCAGTAGACACCTGAGGCCGATAGCCGACAGAGTTAAAAATAAACTCCTTTCGTGGAAAGGTTCCTCTTTATCTTTAATGGGCAGAGTTCAGCTGGTGAACTCTATTATCAATGGCATGTTATTTTACGCTTTCAGGATTTATTCTTGGCCCCGAAAGCTGGTCAAAGAGGTTGATACTTAGATCAGGAACTTTATTTGGGCTGGTAACACGGACCAACGAAAAATATGCACTGTTAGTTGGCATACAGTCTGTATACCAATTGGGGAAGGGGGGCTCGGCCTTAGACAAATTTCTCACATTAATGATGCTATAGCTCTTAAACTATGATGGAATTTTGTGCACTCTAATGACTAATGGGCTCATTTTTTACAGGCTAGATTTCTGAAAAACAAATGTCATATCTCCTACTACAAAAAGTCCTTGATTTGGCATACTCTTAGACTTCATTTCAATAGAGTTCTGGAAAACACGACTTGGATGATTGGTTCGGCTTCCAGCATTAGTTTCTGGAATGATGCTTGGTGCCTTGGTTCGTCTTTTTCGGAGGCTTTGAACATCCCCTCTAATATCAACAGTCGACTTTCTTCCACTGTTCAACATTTTCGAGCGGCTAATGATTGGATAATTCCTAACTTCCTTTTTAGTTTGCTTCCCTATTTATCCATTGCTATTTCTCATATTTCATTTTCCCCGACCACTTGTCAGGACTTCCCAGTTTGGCGCCCTTCTGACTACGACACTCTTGCCTTTAAAGATGCCTTCAATTTCCTTCGTCCCCCAGTAATTTCGTGCCTTGGACAAAGTTTATCTGGTCTAAAGTGATTCCTCCATCAAAATCTTTGCTGATTTGGATAATTCTGCATGGCAAGCTTCCTACTGATGAAAATTTGTGGGAGAAAGGTTGCGTAATTGTCTCCATCTGCTCGCTATGTAGCTGTCATGAGGAAACCACTTCTCACCTTTTTTTGGAGTGCACTTTTGCTAAGGAAATTTGGTCATGGCTGGAAGGTAAGTTTATCAGAAAGCTTCAACTCAACAGTTGTCAAGCCATGCTTGAATACTCTCAACAAAGCTGGAGCAGCCAGACTAAGGATGTTTTCATATCCTCATTGATAAATTCTTTCTGGGTGATTTGGTTTTGTCACAATCAGCTTCGGTTCGATAACAAAAAAACCTCTCTTCAGGTGGCTATGGTCCTGATTTCTTCTGCCACTTCCCTTGTCGGTACCTCTTCTAAAAGTTGTTCCAACAATTGCTTGGAGGATTTTGCTATTCTTAAAGCTTTCTCGATATTTATACACCCTCCTATGTCGCAGATAATTAAGAGGGTCGACTGACACCCCACATTGCCTAGCACAGTCAAATGCAACTCTGACTGGTCTGCTAGAGGTGCTCCCTGGCATGCTAGCAGTGGGGCTATTTTCAGGGATCACACAAGAGCCTTGATTGGTTATTTTTCCTCTTACATAGGAGTTCAGTCTGCTCTTTATGCATAACTTTTTGCTGTTATTCTCGCCATGGAAATAGCCGTGCAAAGGGGATGGTCTAAAGTTTGGTTTGAATGTGACTTCAAGTTGGTTGTTGAAGCATTTAGGAATCCTGCAATTGTCCCCTAAAGAATCCGCCGTAGATGGGAAAATTGTTTTTTTTTTTTTGTAAAGATATAGTTCTCCTTTGTTCTCACATTTACAGGGAAGGTAACTCTTGCACTGATCTCCTTGCCAATCATGGAGCTGACTCTCATATTGGTTTCACTTGGTGGGACAGCATTCTGCATTTTGTTAGGACTGAGTTCCTTTGCAATAGACAATCCTTACCTAAGTATAGGTTCTCCTAGTTTTTGTAAATGGGTTTTGGTATAGTCCCCCCATCTTGTGTTTCTCTTCTTTCCTTTTAATGATATTTGGTGTTGTCCTCTTGGGGTTACAAAAGGGTGCCAACATAGTTGGGATGCTTTTGCCCTTGTTGTGGCTGTCACTAATTTTGTAAAAAAAAAAAAGTGGGTTGTCATGTAAGTGACTTGTAATCTATTAGTCACCTAAGCGAAATCTCAAACAACAATTGGGCAGAGGAACTAAAACAAATTTTCTTTTTCAAATTGTGAATACCCAATTTTATCCGAGTGTGTTTTTATCCTTAAAAAAAAGGTTTTTTTGAATATTTGAAATTTAAAACTAATATAGAGCAAATAAATCTGTTACAAGAAAAGATAGTAACGGTCACATTTTGAGAGGAAGATCGTGGGATAAACAGTTACAATGGGTAACAGTCACTAAGCTGAAAATTAGGAGATAATATGGGGATTTACTTACTTGGAGATCAAGCTGTTTTTGGCTATTTAAAGGATCCACTAGCACTTTTAAAGTAGCCACCGACATTAAATGCTCCATTCTATATATTTATATTTGTCCTTCTTGCAGGATACTAGAGGCTTTTAATAAGAAGGTAGTTCTTCTAAAAAATATAAGTGTTGGATGCATTAATTGTGCATTTAATGGTTTCAAACGTTGCCACCATGTCTAAAAACTACAAGTGTTGCTTTTGTTCCTCTAAAGTTGATAAAAAGAGTAATAAGTAGAACCTTCAGTTCTTTTATGTGACAAGCTAACTTTAGCTAAAAGTCTATATTGTTTTATCTACTTTATGTCATCCACAAAGCTTAAGATTGATTTACTTCTAATAGATTTGTCAATTCGAGTCAATTCAAGTTGACTCATCACATGCCAACACATTTTTGGGTTAAGCCAATTTGACATCAAGCTTAAAATTTCCTAGTCTAACCCAACCCTTAACGGGTCGTTGTCAAATGGATCTACACATGGGCCAATCATTTTTAAAAATATAAAAACTAAAAATTATTAAAATAAATTAATTATTATATAACAAGTTAATAAAATATTTTTAATCACTATAAACTAAAATAAAATAAATATAGATTTTTATTTGTACTATAAAATAGCAAAACATATGTACAAAAAAAAAAGCAAAACATAACACATAATAATATAAATAAAATAAAGTGTATCTATTGTAACAATAAACAATTACTAAAAATTAAAAACAAATTCAATATGCATAAAATATTAACTTTAAAATGGACATTAATATCAAATGTATCATATATTATTTTACCAATTCAGCAAAAAAATCTATTATTTTACCAATAATAAAAAATAAATCTAGCCCATCAATCAGCTTAGTTCATCACTAGTCAACTTGTCAACTTGCTTTAGGCCAATAATTCAAGTTGGACCACACTGGGCCAAAATAAGCTTTGGCATAAATTTTTACAACCCAACTAAATTCATTTTTTTTTATTGGCAAAATAAAAGTGTATTAATAATAGGTACAAGGGGTACCTAAACCCATATACAACAATTTGTATATCCCATGAAAGCCTAAAACATGCCATAGGTTATACTAAATTTAAATGCATTAAAAGCCATGTAAATGTAGAATAACCCAGGCTACAAAAAGGCATCTAAAGTGCACGTGAACACCAATCCCACCTTTAGCATTAATAATGTGATCACCATAAATTCCTATTGACTCCCGAAGCCTGCCAAAATCAATGACCAATAACTTTTCTCGTACCCACCATAAATTCCAATACCGTTGTTGCATGAGTATGTACCATCATGAATTACATGTAGTCCAACTAGCAAATCCAAAAGCCACCCAGCTTTGTCAACATCACTTGGCACAATCAAATTAACTGAAACAATAACTATTCCCCAGTTGAATTGATTGATCGCCCACTCAGGTATTTTGTTGTTCCCTATTGCCTAACCAATATTATTTTGTTGGCCCCAAAAATTCGTAGTCCCTCGTGTAGCATCCTAAGTCAAAACATTTTAATACGAAGCTGCAGGCATTTCTTCGAAACTGCATTAATGACTTCGAGCGAATACGAATGACTATTAGGTTACTTAAAGCGCCGTAATCAAACTCCATGACCCTCCATGCAAGGATATTTAATGATCCGCAATATTCTCCCAACAAAACCATTCCATCAACTAGAACGACCCTTAGTTCACCCATCATACTACCCAGCCATTGCTATGCATAGAGCATTACATATTTTTCAAACAGAGAGCTGGGTTTGTGTACCACTCATAAAAGGAATGAGTAAACTTCTTCAGCTTTGCAGAAAGCCAAGCCCAAGCTCTAAATTTGATAATCTCAGTAGTTGCATCAAAATCCCTCCTCTCATCCTTGAAAACAATATTATTTCTATGACACCACAGTGACCACACTACTGCACACCATACAGCTCTCCACAACTTTGATTTCCCTTTGCCCAGCCAAGGGCATTCACGTTGAGAAAAGTGTTGCTTTGGATCTGAGTGTTGAACCCAAGACACACCTAGCCAACGATAACAATGGTACCAAACAGAGAAGGAGAAACAACAATTGAACAGTAAATGTTCCATATTCTCTTCCTCCAATTGGCAAAAAGAGCAAGAGTAGTCCATGTCTTGTATAGCAATGTTAAGCCTCTTCAAGTTTGCTTTTGTGGGCAACCTATTCTTAAGGAGACGCCAAGTGAAGGCAGTCACATTACCAGGAGTATGTAGTTTCCACAAGCATTTATAGAAAAATGCATCAACAAGACTATTGCTAGATGTTAAGAGGCTATAAGCCTCCTTCATCGAATATTGCCTAGTTGGTGAGTTTTTCCACATCAAAATATCTTCTTCTTCTTGTTTTAACACCACTCCTTCCAACTCCCTCAAGAAATTATTCACTATGTCTAACTCCCACACAAACCAATCTCTCCTCCAAATAAGGTCCCATTCCCACCTCCCATTTACCTATTTGCCTACTTCCCCCACAACCGAATTTTTTTGCTCCGAGTTCATGAAAATCCTTTTAAATATATTAGCAAAACACTCGACACCTACCCAAGGTTGGTGCCACAACTTCACTATTCTACCATTGCCCATTTTCCAAACAATATTTTTATCAAACCATGAACCTTCCCTTCCTTCCTCACAAACTTCCACTAGATCCCTCCACCAAAAAGAATCATGACTCGACACCTTCCTCACATGTATTTGATTATCTCCCCCATATTTTGATCTCAAAACCAAGCACCACAAAGCTCTTTGGTTATTTGCTAACCTCCATCTCCATTTCCCTAAAAGAGCTTCATTAAACAATTTGATGTTTTTTATCCCCAAACCCCCTTTTTCTTTAGGTAAACACACCTCATCCCACATAAACCAAGGTATCTTCCCCCTATCCTCCTCACCCCCACAAGAAGTTCCTTTGAATTCTAACAATCTTTCTAATAACACATTGAGGCATCTTGAAAAAAGATAGAAAGAATAAAGGCAAGGAGGAAAGAACTGAGTTGATGAGAGTGATCCTACCTCCCATGGAGAGAGTTTTTTGCTTCCACATAGCTAACTTCCTCCTCATCTTCATAACCACCGGTTCCCAAGTAGATTCTTTCATAGGGTTTGCTCCAATAGGAATGCCAAGATACACAAAAGGCATTTGCATCAATTTACAATTTAACAAACTAGAAAACCTCCACATAGTTAAATCTTCAACCCCAACTCCCACCAAACAACTTTTGTAAAAGTTGACCTTCAATCCCGAAACAAGCTCAAAGCACCTCAAGATGGCCTTAATACACATAATATTCTGAATAGATGAATTTGCAAAGAATAATGTATCATCCGCAAATTGCAAAATAGATACCTCCACATGTTCCTTCCCAACTTTATAACCTGAGTAGTTGCTACTCCTTGCTGCTTGCCTCATCAACCCTCTAAGACCTTTTGCAACTATTAGAAACAAGAATGGTGCAATGGGATCACCTTGCCTAAGTCCTTTTTGTGTGACAAACTCCTCCATAGGACTTCCATTCACAAGTATAGACATTGTGCATGATCTCAAGCTCTCTCTTATCCACCCAACCCACTTTTCACAAAATCCCATTCTCATCATCATATAGAACAGAACTCCCAACATACTGAGTCATAGGCTTTCTCAAAATCCACTTTGAAGATAAGACAATCCTTCTTCTTTCTCTTCACATCATCCACCACTTCATTGGCAATAAGAACTCCATCCAACATATATCTCCCTCCCAGAAAAGCACATTGCCTAGTATCAATAAGTTTGCTCAAAACAGACCTCAACCGCTTAGCCAAAACTTTTGATATGATCTTATACAAGCATCCTATCAAGGAAATTGGTCTAAACTCATCCAAACCTTGGGGATTATCCTTTTTAGGTATCAAAGTGATAAAACTCAAATTGCCTCCTCTCGGAATGACACCATTCTCCCAAAACTCCTCCATCATTCTCACAAAGTCCAATTTCAATGTTTCCCAACATTTTTTGATAAAGTTAAAATTGAAACCATCAGGGCCCGGGCTTTTATCCCCATCACACTCCCACACTGCCTCCCTAATTTCCACCTCCGTGAATTTCTCACACAACCTTGTATTTTCCTCCAATCCTATTTTCTCAAATTGTATTCCATCTAATTTTGGCCTTCCATCATTAGTCTCTTGGAATCTTTTTTGAAAGAATTCCTCGATTCCTTTCTTCACTTTGCTAGGTTCCTCCTCCCACAAACCTTCCACCATCAAGCCCTTCACTCCATTTGTTCTCCTCCTCCATTTTACTAATGAGTGAAAGTAATTTGTGTTTCCATCCCCTTCCTTTATCCATTTGGATCTAGATTTTTGTTGTAGGAACGATTCATGCCTTTTAGAAATTCTCCAAAACTCCCCCATAAGGATTCCTCTTGTTTGTAGCTCTTCCTCCTCCAATCCTTCCTCCTCATCTTTTAGATCCAATGTGCTTATTTTGGATACCACCTCATTGCATTGTTTAGTCAAGTCCCCAAAACTCTCAACATTCCATTTCCTCAAATCCTTTTTTAGTAACTTCAATTTTTCCTTTAGAACAAAAGCCACCCTCCCTCTAATCTCGTAAGTTTTCCACATCTTCTCTACCTCCTCTAGGAACCCATCTTGCATGAGCCAACAATTGAGGACCTTGAACGATTTTGGTCCCCAATCAAAATTGGAATTCTTCAATACAATGGGACAATGGTCTGAAAAGCTTCTATTTAAGACATATTAGGTACTCCCCGACCACACATCCACCCACTTACTTGATACAAGAACTCTATCAAGTCTACTCTTCGAGTGCCCATTTGTCCTATACCATGTGTATTTTCTCCCCACCAAAGGAATATCCTCCACCTCCATATCATAGATGAATTGGTTAAATTCTTGCATCTCTCTTCCACCAACAGGTTCATTTCTCATACTCTTCTCTCCTCTAACCTTCTGACAAAATTGAAATCTCCAAGCAAACACCATGCCATTCCCCTATTTTGACTCTTCAAAGATAATAGATCCTCCCATAACCTCTTTTTGTCTTCTAAGTCACAAGCTGCATATATATTCATTATAACACATGGCACACTCCCTTCCCTCCATACCCCCTTAAGCCCCAAGAAGCCTCTTCCTATGAATACTTCATCAACAACCATAACCCTTTTACTTCCAAATGCAAAGTAGACCACCCGCCGCATTAACCGTTGGAAGTTCTTCCCACTCAACTTCATGATTCCCCCATATAGCCTGACACATATGTCTTGATACTTTTTCCAGCTTGGTTTCCTGGAAACATGCTAGCTCCACCCCTTCAGATGCTATCATATTCCTTATAGCCCTCCTTTTTATTTTTGTCCCTAACCCCCTCACATTGTGACTTAGTATAATCATTGGACCACCTTATTTTTCCCCTTCCTCTTCTTCATCTCTTTTTTCTTTTTTTCCTTGTTATCTCTCTCCTCCATCTCTGCAATTTTTTTTTTATCAATTTTTCATCCTCCCTCGGAAATGTTACCCCTAACTTTTGACCAAGTTCCCAAATACTCCTTACTTCCTCTTCTTCATTCTTAGACAACACCAGTCTATTGCCCTCTCTGATTTAACTTCCAAATGAAGAAATGCTCAATGAATGGCACGTCTGGCTTACCTCTTTTCTGCTTTTTGACTTTGTTGCCAACTTCATTTTGTCTGACCTTGTCGACCTTGTTTTCCTATAAGCCCTACTGCCCTCGCCTATTTTTGTATTCAAATTCATTGAGATAGCTTGTTGCTCTTTCTGCATGTCATCCTCAAGTTCTTCCGTGTTGTCCTTCATCATGCGACCCTGAAATTCTTCATTAGCCTCCTTCGTATGCTTGTTTCCTTGACTTAATTGAATTACCCTTACATCAATGGTTAAATCTCCACACGTGTCCTTGGTCGCATTCCATTTTTCGTCTTCTATGGATCCCCGTCACAGTTGTTCCCCATTTGACTTTTCCCCGCGAGCAATGAGTTTAAGTGTTGGGCCTTGGTTACCTTTGTTTGACGTGTGAATGTCTACTTTTGTATGGAAAAGAGGTTGTCTCGCCTGATCCATTTCCTTTCATCCTTGCACACCCCGATAGTTGTACCTGGGCTTGCTTGTTAGGCTCAAACTCAAACCACTTTCCTTTTCTATGTTTGTACCTTTTTATTTATAGCCATCTTCGTGTTCCTTTGTGGGTCCCATGTCTTCACTTTTGTTCCGTAGTGTAGATTGCTTAACATCTTTTTGTTGCTGCATAGTAGGTGACTCTCCCCCCAACACGCTGATATCCTCTGATTTGTTGTTTTGTTCTACCTCTTCCCCCACGCAACCTTTTGTACCCATATCCCCTTTTTCACCAAGTAAAGTATCTTTTTCTGCTCCTTTGTCACCCCCGCCACCCAAATTTTTATCACATGTCTCTATCACCACTGCTTCAGTCCCCTCCACATTAATTGCCTCCTTTTGACTTTTCAAAGTTCCTTCTCCCACCACGTTTGAATTGAGCCATTGGGGAGTTCCGATGAGTGTTGCCGGAACGAAGTCATTATAGACCGTGTTTACACCAACCTATTCCCCTTCCTCGCTAGAACATTCTGAATTGCTTGAAGCAACTTCCATATCGTACCCCAAGACTTAAGACCCATCCTCCGAAGCCGACAATTTTCCTTCCATTTCGGATCGGTGACAACTTTCATGATAACTCAGCTCCTCCACCATTCTGATACAGCAAAGTGTACCATTAATCATAATCTTCTTATTTCTATTTACCACTTCCTTGGAAGTGGTGCGCACCAGAATACGGGCATAATCTAGCTTTAAAAATGACTTCGTGTTTTCATCACATGAGATGTAACTTCCAACCACACCTACAACTTGCTCAAAGCATTCCTTTCGCCATACGTTTAGGGGCACTCCTGTAATCCTTAGCCAAGTTAATCTATATCCAGAGTTCTCGCTTGGAGTCCACAGGACTATAGATTCAAACAGTTCAGAAAGCCAATCTTCGGAGCTTTTCAAAGCTTCCTCTAAATCTGTACCGTCGACCGCAGTAAGAAGAAACATGTTGTCTCCCAAGTGTCTTAGTTGAATGAATTGGTAGCCCTCCACTAGGAACAGTTCCTGTAAGTTCTGTATATTTTCTGGTTTGTGTAGGCTAGCGACCTTGCTCTTCCGTAACCAATCCATGTTGCATTCTTCAACTGAAATAACTTGTCCTTTCCATTGCTCATTCTCGCTTGTGCCAATCTCTAGTCCTTTCCTTTGCCAAGTTTTCCTCCTTTCTGTGACTGCCTAGGCATATGACTTATCCCCCCTACGAGTTGCTTGGTATTTTCTAGTATACTTGTGCTTTGTTTCCTCACCTTTAGCAATTCCCTTACCTATACTCCCTTTGTAACTCTTGGCAGTTACTCCTTCTTTGGCAAATCTAGGAAAGCTAACGTTGAGCTTCATATCACTAATAAAAACATTGTCGAGTTGTCTTTCCAACCTAACAAGATCATGGACATCTCGAAACCTCACAAACCCAAACCTCTTACCCAACTTGTTTCTTCTAGGAACCACGAACACTTCTCCAACCTTCCCCCATCTCCTGAAGATGTTCCATAGATCAGATGCTTTGTGAGTCTCCGGGAAGTTTGAAAAATAGTAACTTGTAATCCCTATCTGATCACATTTCGCTCCTTGGTTTTTTCCTCCCTCTCGCTATCTCCCTGTCTCGCTCCACATTCTTGCCTCTTTAGGCAAAATTTGTGTACATGAACTAATTTAGGAACTGCATATCTGTCTTAGGCTAAGGGATGGTTACTCACATCATGGGAATACCTTGGTGCCATGGTGTCCTGTCTTTTGGTCTTCAATTGCGAAGATACAATATCATACATCCTTCACCCAACTAAAATTCATACATTGGGTTAATCAAGCCAAGCCATTTGACACCCCTAACTTTTAAAATTAAACTTTGATGTTTTGTCCTTATTCTAGACTAAGGTTTAATACGAGAAAGGCCCAATCAATTATTCACATTGATGAGTTATTTCTCTAAGATCAATACGTAGTAGTTGAAATGCATTAATATTTTTTACTCTTTTGAGGATAGGGAGTCTAACTTTATTTTCATAGAATTTTGGTAACTTTATTACTTTGTCCCTTCACATGTATAGTCAATAAAAATTAAAATAAACAACATATTATTGTTGATAGAGATTTAAAGTATTAAAACCAAAAAAAAAAATATTGAAAAAATAAGAATATGTCCTATTAATATTAGGAGTAATTTTAGAAAATACATATAAATTTAAGACAAATTTAATCTTACTAACTAAATTAACTAATTTCTTTAATTCTTATGAATTAGTTAATTGAGCCTTGTTAAAAGGACTAAAGTAAGTATAAGGAAAAGAAAGTGTTTAATTTTAGTATGTTTGGTCAGTTATTTTGTACAATAACTACCTATTTCCACTTCCCATGATGAGAGATGGAAATCTTACATTCTCACGACAATAGAAGTTATTTTTTTTACAATAATTACTTTTTTTTTTTTTTGCTTTACAAGAATCCATTCCTTAACAATTGGACCAATCTTCATTGGCTATATTTGAGTTTTTATTTTATTTTCTTTGTAGCTTCTTTATAATTTTAATGGTAGATCGATAGGTGTAGAGTAGAGCAAAATAGCTCTCCTTTGCACCTATCATTAGCGCAGCTTTCCGAACCTTCGAAAAATAGGATTCAGGCGCCACTATAAGCCTGGAAAAGCAAAAGGCAAAAAGTCACCTTCAATTGCCCATAAAGAACACTGGGAAACAGAAAGGAAAAGAAAAAGGAAAAAAAAAAGGTAAAAGGCAAAGCTTTTGACAAAAAGGTGGTTTGGAGGGTTGAAGAAACTTCGTGAAATGGAAAAAGAAAAAGAAAAGTGTTGCACGTTACTTACGGGATTTGGGTATCAATTTTTAAGTTTTGGCTCAATTGTATTTGAGATTAATACCCATACATTGTCAGTGTAAAAGTGCTTTACAGACAACCAATCACCATATTACAGTAACAAAACATTTGTTACAAGGTTAGTGCATTCTAAAAATAGAACAAAACTAGACACAAGATTAATAAGTGGTACATTTAGGTTTCTCTCAACAGGATGAAACTAGAAAGAAAAAAAAAAACATTTTATGTGATTATTAAACACTACCAATTAAGTGTATATTTAGATTAAAGTTTGCAAACTTAAGATTGAGTTAAACTTAAGTTTGCAAACTTAAGGTTGAATTAAACTTAAGTTTGCAAACTAAGTTTTACAAAAGCAACCTTAGTCTTGTTTCTACAAAACTAAGTTTTCAGGCAAAACTTTAATGCGCAAATTACTTTTGAGGGTAACTAAACATGTCACGAAACGAAACTGAATTTACTTTCCAAACTGCGTTTGGAGCACCGCAGACGGAAAATCAAGCATAGCCTAGATTGCAATAACACAAATTGCACCTAATTTTAAGAAGCACTAAGAACCATAGATTGAGGAGCAAATGAATAAGCTACAAGGATTATATGGCTGGCAGAAAAATAAAGGAAAGAGATTATTCCAACAAAACAATGGGAGAACCCTGTTGGTATACATGATCAATTAAAGTATACAAAACCTGTACTAAGTTACTGAGGCTTGGGTTACATGTTGACAAGATACCCCAAAATGCCCCCTGTTTCCTTCCTCTGCTCATGGCCAATTAACTTTTTTTCCCTTTAGTTAATGCAGAAAACAACAAAACAGAAATTTTTTCTGCCTGCTTAACTTCTTTGGTACATCTGAATTCATACCTTGAGTTACAATGGTGTTTAGTTTTTTCTGCCTGCTTGACTTGTCTGCTGCATGATCTAAAGACGCTTGTTCGACCAAATCAGTGTTTAATTGCTTGTTGCTGATTGTTGTTTGGGCCAGAATTGCTCCATTTTCCAAGGGATATGAAACAGCCTGGCTTGACAAAATAGGTGTTGAAAGATTCTTCTCTGATGAAGTTGGTACTACTTTGTTAGAATTTACTTCCTTTAAGTTAGGACTTATTCCTGTATACCTGAAGGAACAAAAAATAAAAAAGATTAATGATCATCAACATCCTGTACTACTTTGCTTATTATTTTCAAACAGACCATAAGAAAGGAAACAAAATCACACACACAGTCTTTTATTCCTTTAAACAACCATATAATGATAGAAGCAGTAATATAATAATCACCTTGAGTTTTGCATGGCAGAGTTAGTTCCATGTGCTTCTTGCGAAGCTCCCTCCAGAATATCTCCATTAGGTACTTCAACACTAACCTCATTTTTGGAACTTGGTTGAGTGAGTTTTGAGGAATATGTATGAACTCTACCATCATTTTTCATAAAAGGGGACTCTTCATCAGCAATGCTAGAAGACGCCACCCGAGAATGAAGTCGCTGTTCACGAACCATTGAAATGGCCTTGTCTAATGTTTCTAGAGCATGTTCTACCTCTGATCTGATATATACACTCCTCTTGCCCCTTAGTAGGCTTGCGTCAACTTCCTTATTTGGAATGTCTTTTACTTCTTCATTATCCTCCTCAATTTGTACAATTTCTTCAATATCTACTTCTACAATCTCACCAAATGTTTTGCTACTAGCTAGTACTTTTGTATTCATTTCTGTTGGCATGACATTATTTGCATATTGATCACTTATATCTTCCTTAGATGTGTCTTTTTCCTCACCAAGCTTACTTTCAACAAGATCTTCCACAGGGAGAACTCTTGCAACTTGCTGAAGCTCTTCACCATTCATAGCCTTTGATCCACTAGTGTTATATAGAGCTTCACGAATTCGAACATATAATGGATCCCCCAAGGCCTTACCGAATTCTCCTTTATCGTGGCTCATAATAGAAGACACAGTCTGTAACATAATCATGGATTGGTTTGTGTCATAAGAAGATAGAAAGCAGTACCGAATAAAAATGCAATGAAGCAAGGATGTTTTACTTTTGCATGATGGAGAAGAAAATGGGAAACCAGCTGAATCCAGCTTTCAAGCTAGCCATTGCAATTAAAATAGGCTGAGTTCACAAAGCCTGGGTAATCCTACCCTAAATTGGTGTAATAATTAAAGAATCCATGTTAATGTGTTTGAAAATTTTCATTTATGCTGCTTTGTGTAAGGGAAATAACTTATCCCCCTTTTCTTTGTAATCCATCCTTCCATCTCACACAAATAACTGATATCAAAAATGAAAAAATAACAGTAATCTAATGATAATAGTTAAAGAATCCAAGGGTAGTTGATTTGATAATAGGATATAACAAAAAATGCACCATCACCTTTAATTTTAACTTATTTTTCTTAATTAAAGAATGAGTTATCACATTAGGTAGATTCAGAAAATTAATAAAATAAACAATTTTTCTATGAATGCATAATAAAAGAAGCTATCTGGAGAATCTACAACCTTCTGATAAAGTCTGAAACCATTGCCAATGAGCTGCCTTGAAATAAAGTTTATAAGGGATGGAGGCACAAAATCCAGCTTTATATCCATATTTGCTATTGTCCTACAAAATTTGAAGTCTTGAATCAGAAGTGCTAATAACAATCCATTTTCTTTGTGGTACCTTTTTTCTTTGTAACCACATGGCAAAATGTCAATCAATACAGTTAATCCATAAAGCCAGTTTACTTTCATATTTCTTTTAG
The DNA here is from genome assembly GCA_026413185.1 of Pueraria montana var. lobata. NCBI lineage: Eukaryota > Viridiplantae > Streptophyta > Magnoliopsida > Fabales > Fabaceae > Pueraria > Pueraria montana. The sequence goes on from CM048647.1 coordinate 47,442,063, forward strand.
AAACTAGTATTAAATGTATAGGTAAATTATAATGGAAAATTGGAAACTTAAGTAATCAATGGGAACCAGTAAGGTCACTTTAGAGTTTCTTCCCAGGGCTTCAATACAGAATATAACCATATAGCTGTATTCAACACAGTCATAAACATAGAGTTTCTTCCCATTTGTCTCCTCTGTTTTTAAAACAAGTAGAACCTATATGGGCATTATGGTCTGTGATTGTTAACTGTTTTCCCATTTCATTCCATCACTCCATTCAAGTAAATTCTTATGTTTAAGTAAACCTAAAACTCACCGAAAGTAACTTCTTTCTGATGTCACCTTTTGCAAAGCAAAGCCTCCCACCAAATCGATTCTCACGACATCCTTTGCTTCAGGAATTGCCTCATTGTTGAAACCACAAAGGCCCTCTGTGGCATTCGTTGAATCAGGAACCTGCGAGCAAATTAAGCACAAATTTCTTGAAGCTTCAATCTAGTTCAAAATTAACTTTCCCCACAAGATAAAACAAACAAGGTCCAGATGATTACCAAATTGGTAAGAACAACAATTAAGTCATCTTGAAAGTACTCAAACAGATAATAGTGCACTATAGCTTCCCTCAGAGACAGAGGCCATGAAACCTTCACCCTTTCTTCCAAAAATTCAGAGCAAAATCAGCATTCAAAAGTAAAAAGTTTTGGCGTGGTAAGGGGCATTAAAATGTTAATTTCTTTTTAATTGATGCTAGCATGACAAACCTCACTAGTGATAATTGTTCCCCAATCCGTGCCTTTTTCAAACATTCAACTGATAAGATTTTGAAAGTAGGAATAGTAGACTGAGGCCACCTAAATGGAAATTGTGAAAAGGGTGTCAGGTACAATTGTCAGATACATTTTATAATGATATATTTACTCAGATTCAAAAACATTCCTAAGGTATACAACAACATTCAAGACCACCTCATAACAAAAGTAGCAAGTCAACTGCATGCAAAACACATTTCTTGCAACTATAACTTTCTCAGCACCCCAAAACACATCAAAATAAAGTAGTTTTTTTTTTTTTTTTTAATCAAGTTGTATAACTTTGAACTTTATACAGAAATTAAACAAGTATAAAAATGATGATAATGATTCTGGTGTTAGTGTTGTATTGGGACTAGTATAGAGAAAATTCAAGGCACATATTGTACTAAAATAGTTCTCACCATTTTTTGTAAAGGGATGTCTCCCATGAGATACATAAACCTGTAACAATGAAAGTAACTCATTAAAATTTGCATGTTGAAATCAATAATATAGCTTTTGTCAGTAAAATGGTGGTGTTTAACATTGTGGTTGCTCCAGTGTGACTTACAAACATCAACAGGCCCATCTACAAAGCCTTCTACAAGCATTGTATGAAAGGGAGTTCCTTCTGGTCCTTCGCGATACATAACACGAAACTCTTCACCATCTTGTTTTAACTGTTAAAAGAAGTAAAATTATCAATAACTCAGAGAATTGGATTGAGCAAATCAAGTATCTTCAACCCAACGCATAACAGAAGTCAGGCTACAAATGTCAAGAGAGATTGCATTAGTCCATTGAATTTTAAACAATAGGATACTGCTGGACAAAAAAGAGAGTCAACAGGGTCAATCATCCAACGTAAATTCCTGATTTTTGTGAGAGGAAGTTATCAATTAGACATGCAAAATGAAAAAAGGTTCAGGATCTAAATGAATGGAAGATGGCATAAATAAGAAAAGAAGTATATCAAGAAAACAAAACATGGTGAGACTAAGGAGAGTAAATAACATACTTTCCAATCAGTGTGTGATGTATTAGATGTTCCACTATCATCTGAAGAAACACTCCTCAACATATCAAGAAAGTGAGATACCTCCGCAGTCTTGGTTTCTGCTAATTTATCTCTATATCCTGCACCAACCAAATATGAAATGAAAAAATAAATAAATTAAAAAGACAAAGCAAACTAACTAAAAAATTGTTCCAATTAGCTAGTACCTAAATATAAATTCAAAGGAATTTAAGTAATGTCATCACCTTCTACTTCAGGTTCTGAAGAAGGTGGGAGTTGACTTATGACAAGCTTTTTGAGCATCTCATCATTTGTAAGATCAGATGAGGCAAGTGTCCTATCCAGCCTCTCCCTATACTGCACAATCTTTCTTTTCTTCTCCATCTTTGCATCTCTTGAGAATGTTGAACAAGCCTTCTCTCAAAAAGTCAATTCAGGAACATAGGCATTAACCATCCGAAGGATTTCTACTCTTCTCCTATATCTACCACAACAGATTAAACAAGATTAGCCAATCATGTATAATAATAACTCTCATCATGCAAGATTAACAAAACACAACAAATTGCATGTGTTTAATTGGCCAGAACCCACCCAAGGTTTCTCTCTATTAGCCAAAGTAATGAAACTTCTTGCTAAATATCCACCCCTATATGTTGTTTTTTGATGTATCATATAAAAAACAAAAAGCCAAAAAGCCAAAAGTCAATTCACATCCATTTGAACCACACACAAGGGAAACTTCAAATTTCAGAACCACACGGAAACACAATTCTAAGAGGGGCAGAATAGCTAAATACATGAATTTACACCCCCCCAGGACACATGCAAGCAATTAAATGAAACTACATGACAAGCAGAAATTGAAGTCAATAAAATCCACAAACCAAAACCAAATTCTAGGCCTGAAGTAAGTCAACAAAGACCATTCAGAAATTGAACGAAACCCAATTCAGAAAAGCTAACAAAACAGAGGTGGAGATACCAAAGCACCCCACATGAAGCAGGAGCTTAAAAAGACGAAAACTTTATTGAGAATCTCACAAATAAACATAAACAAAAACAAGAATAGATGGTGGTTCATGAACCTTGGCTTTGAAGAGTGGTGCTTTTCAATGTTCATAATCTGGGAAGAACCCAGAAGCAGAAAAAGGCAGATCTCAAGCAATGATCAAATCCCAAGACAAAGTCAGGTGATGTGAGAGGAACACAACATAGACTTTGCTTTGTTACTTTCTCCTAGTCATAGTCATAGGATAGGAGACAAAATAGCAGCACTCCAACAACAACTCAGCCCAAAAATTATATTTTATTTTAAATATAAGAATTTATCATACATAAAGCTGAATTCCGTCGAATTTAATTTAACTATAATTAATATTCCTCTTATTTTGAATGTTATATTTACTTTTCTTACGATTTAATGATGTAAATATAATAATTTTTAAAATAAAAAACACCAATTGTAATTGGGTTGAACTACTAAAGAAATATCACGAAAATGAATGGGCTTTGGAGAGGACATACATTAGCAATCCAAATCCAAAGTAATCTTCAAACAATATAAATAAATAGATATTTTTGAACAAATACATTATATTTTATACTTATAATAAATAATTTATATTATTTTGCAATATTATTTTTAATTATCATTAAATTGTTTCAAAAAATATTAAAATTTAAGTCAGAACTAAAGATATTAAAAATGATAAATTAAAAGAGATAAGAGATTAAGAAAAATCCATAAAAATACTCTCATTGAAGAAAACATTTAAAAACGCTCTTGTTGAAGAATGACAATTAAAAGTATTCTTGTTTAAGATAACTTTTCTAATTTATATAGAAATGGAGATTTTTAGTAATTTTTTAAAAAAAGTTATGCGTTGAGAATATAAAATAATTTTACACTGTCATTCAATAGCAAATTATCAAATGTGATAAATTTATAATAACTAAATTAAAGTCATATTAACAGTAATTTTTAATTGATTGATGGTATAAAATGTTTTACAGTAAATAACCATTAAATTCTTAAAAAAATGAAATTAATGTGTAAAAGCTTACATTTTGCTTTTGAAAGTGTGTATCGGTTTACCTTACCCAAAACAAAAGCAATGTGTTAACTCCTCGCTCCATCCCTATTTATAAAACTCTTTCAACTAATTGACACACCATTAAAAAAATAATTAATTTAGTTAATCACATTAAATTTATCATATTGTTCTTTCAAAAGTATCTTTAACTTTTTTTAAATTAATCATCTTTCTTCACTTAATTATTTCTTATCTAATTAATTAATATTTGAATAGAATAAATAATTAAGGATATTTTATAAGAAAAAAATTAATGCGTCTAAAAATTAAAAAAAAATCTTATAAAAAGAAATAATAATTATTATTATTATTTTAAAAGAATAGGGACGGAGGAACCGAGGAAGTATTATTAAGCATGGCTACGTGTGTGCATTAGAAGGCAAAGTTGGACCTACACAACACAAACACATGATAGATAGATAGATAGGCTTGCAGGTGAGAGCAGAAGGTTATTAAAAGGGGTTGTTCTTTGTAACAGAAGGACAGAGCTGGGAATCAGTGAAAGCTAAAATTGGTACTATGGTAACAACTACTAGTAGTCTAGTCTAGTAGCAAGAAAACTAGTTCGTCTGGTTGGTGAAATTGGAGTGCTATGCTACGTAGCAAATATAATATAATATAAAAAATGTGCATAAAAAAGAAAGACTTAATTGTAGATTTTACCATCTAATTTTTATTATTTTATAAATTTTATTATTCAGTATTTTTTTGGAAATTTTACCATCCAACTTTTATTATTTTGCAAATTTTACCATTCAAGTTATTTTTTCGCAAATTTTACCATCCAACTTTCATTATTTTACAAATTTTACCACCTAAGTTTTCAATTTTTGCGTATTTTATCACCATGATGTTTCACAAAAAAAAAAGTTTTGAATTCTTTAACTTGTTTTTTTTTTGTGAAATATCATAGTGGTAAAATGTGCACAAATTGAAAATTTAAGTGGTAAAATTTACAAAAATAAAACTTTGATGGTAAAATTCGCAAAATTCTGAAAGTTGAGTGGTAAAATTTGCAATTAAGCCAAAAAGAAAAGGTACATATTTAATTTTATATCTTTTAATCTAGAATTGGTGAACACCATATATCTTTTATGGATTTTATTCATCTACGTGAAGAGATGCACTTTACATAATTAAGAGCATTCACAAAACCAACCATTAAAATCTGTGATAAAATAATATATATATATATATATATATAAAGAAAATCTAAAATTAATTACAATCTTAACCGTTAATTTTTAATTAATAAATATTATTTACTTTATTTTCTAAATAAAATACACTATCCTCACCTTATAAAAGTCAAATACTCATTAATTTTGTAATTTCGTGATGATAAGAATATAAAAATAAAAAAAAATTATTGAGAAAGAAAAAATAACCATAATTTTTTATATTTTCAATATAGTATATATTTTCTTTTCTAATATTTTTATCTTTGTATCCTTAACATTAATTATAAGGATTGATATCTAATCTGCCCATTTTACACGAATGTTTAGATTATTAAAATTAATTTCTTTTTCACATTTTATATCATTTCTTAATCTTTTCTTTCTATAAATTATAATAGTTATCTTGAACGAGAATATTTTTATATTTTTTCAAGATTCTTAAAAGATTTTTTCTTAACCTTTTATCTCTTTAATTTCCTCCTTGAGAAATGCTAAAAACACACATTCTTTTGAACACATTCTCTTTTATTAATTGAAATTTATTGAAAATCACAAAATTGTTTGAGTCTCACATCATATTCAATAAATATCTCCTAATTTTGTAATCTTCAATAAATTTCAACCAATAAAAAGAGTGTGGTAAAAATAACGTGTTAGAGAGTATGTTTCTAACACTCTTCTTTATCTTTTTATCTTTATTTATATTGAATTTTAATTTTTTTTAAAAGATATCAATAGATAAAATTAACCTTGTATCACAATATAAATTGTTTATTATAATTTAACAAATACTTATTTATTACAAATTTTAATTATAATATAATCTATATGTTTAAAAATATTTATTTATTATAAATTTTAATTATATAAAATAAATATTTATCATGAATTTATATGTGTGTGGAAAAGATAAAATTCTTTTTTCACCCTAAAAAAGATAAAATTCTTTTAAAATTCTTATAAGAAAACGGACATATATTTTTTGCTAATTTAATTTAAAATATTTAAATTTGTTTCAAATTTGAAAATAAATGTATTTAAATATTTATTTTAAAAGTAAACTCGATAAAGAAGTCTTTTTTTCTTTATTGGAAAAGTGGTAAAGAAACGGAAAGAAAGAATAGGGAATAAATGCGTTATTTACGTGTAGCTTGTTGCTTGAATTGGGGAAAGAAATCGCATAGCCCTCTAGCTTGATTCTCATGCCTCATGCTAGTGCTTTGGTCAGTTGCATAAAATTTTGGCTATTTAGTTATATTTTTAAGGTTAGAATTAAATGTACATGTTTTTGGTATGTGTCGGTGGGTGGAGGGAGCCCCATAAATTACAAATTTTTATATATAAAAACTTAATTTTAAAAATAAAATAATATAACGATCTGCAGCATACTTGATAAGCTTTCATGCCAATTTATATCAAACTAGTTACTTTACTTTAAGCAAGAAAAATAACTTTTGAATAGAAAATAATAATACATTATATACTATAAAGTATAAACTATTGGATAGTAAAAAATTGATGAAATAGTAATCTAATGTAAAAAAAAAAAATAACATCTTAGAAAAAAAAAAAAGAACAAAAACCATATCACCTCGTAAAAAATCAAATAATAACGAACCATTATCTATATTTTACCACATTGTTTGATATGATGAGTTCTTATCATCTTGAAACTTCATTTCACTTTATTTTATACGGTTACCATGTCAAATTACAATGAACAGAACAGTTAGATATACTTTCCCACTTTATTTTCTTAATCTAAAAAAAATATTAGGTAAGTTTTCTTAATCTAAAAGTAAATACAACCTACTAACTTTTTCAGATCCAATAAACCTTTAGTTATGAATGTTATTTCATTGTTCGCAGAATCGCAAACCTCACTCTATAGATCTCAATTTCATTATAAATAGAAACTATTTATTAAATTTCAATAATCAATAAATAATTTCTTCAAATCTTATCGGATATCCAAAACCAATCAATTCAATTAAATTTTAAAATACTAGTATCCAAATGAAGTTGACATATCTGTCTAAAATAAGTATCATGGCCTATTAAATATAATCAACATTTAATCTATAGCGAAAAACAATTTGGCAACAAAATTTGAATATCTAGTAAGCACGTGTGTCGAAGTCAGTTGTTCAATGTGCATATCTTCTGAGGTTGGTGTACGTGGCTGCTCATGGTAGATAGATGGTGTCGCAGTAGTGTCCATCACTTAGGACACTCATATGCTCAAATATGGGTGTTCACGGGTATGGATAACTCGTAAACCTAACCCAATCCAAACTGATCCAATTAGTTTGATTCGGATTTTTTGAAAATTTGGGTCAAATCCGACCCAACTCATTCAAACCTGTCAGTGTACGGGTTAGGTAACGGGTTTTGCATTTTGAATCCGTGACCCAACCCAACCCAACCCAACCCGACCCGACCCGTAGCATGAAATAAATTTATTATATATATTATTAAATTAAGAAATATATAAAACCATAGTTTTTTGTTAATTTTTAACCACACATGAATTATATTTCTTTTTTTAATTGTTGTTTTTATTTTTTTGTCTTAATTTTGTTTATGTTTTCTAATGCTAATATAATAGTTTATTTATATCTAAAATAAAATATTGTATTAACATTGAAACCATTCATTTTATTAATCAAATATTGTCACAATTTGATCTCTTTGGAGGATATGTAGTCATTATATATTTACAAAGCTCTAGGCAAAAACAAATTGTTGTTCTAAAAAATTCTAACTTTTACAAAATAAAAAATATTCTTAAAAGTTTAGACCCGATTAACCCAATCCGACCCAACCCATTTGTGAACGGGTTGGTTCGGTTCGGATTTCACAATAAAATTGCACAAATCTGATCCAACCAAATCCGTAAAATTTTGATCGGCTCGGGTAACGGGTTTAACCCAACCCGACCCGTGAACACCCCTACTCTACCCCAAAACCTTCCATATAAAGAGATACTAACTACAAAAGTTAGTCCCTTCCACATACTCAGACCAAAAGTATACTTTACATCCTTCAAATGTTAAAAATACAATGTTAAAAGTACCCACCCACTGCACTACCAACCGCATTCATACATTGCATGTCTTTGTTTATCTTTATGTTGGCAATTATATCCTCCACCAACTCCTACAAGCATACTGATAGCTGGAAATTCAGTCCACTCACCAAATCCACTACTTACTACGTGTATGATATTAATTTGATCCCCCTTACTCATGTATACATGCATACGGCTTCCATCAAAACAAAGGACCATTTCCATTCCAGAAATTAAAAGAAACCACCAAGACACGATCCAGGACACGCACACCATTGTATGAAAGTGTATGGGAAATTTGGTTCATACCCTTTCAACCATGACCAATTATGAAATAGTATATCCTGGATGACGCTATCTTCATGCAAGGTCCCTCCCCTAAACACTACGATTTTTGTCCTTCCACAAAACCCAAACCACTGTGCACAAACATGTCTCCATCTGTTATTGACTTCCCTCCCTCCCTAAATACTTATATGTTGTCAGAAATGTGATATAGTTGAAGCTGGTAAGACTGTTGCAATATTCATCCATCTGTAGCATATCTTTCGAATCATGTCAGCTTTCTCACATTGAAACAATAAATGTGTGCTTGTTTCCTTATGACAGTTGCATGTAGAGCATAAAAAATTATTGTTGGGTAGCACAACATTCCTTTTCCTGATATTGCTTGTTGTTGGCAGTCTATCTTTAAACATCCTCAACAGAAAAAAATGGACTTTCGGTGGGACCTTAATTTGCCACATAACTTGATATATGTCCTCTTGTTGACTATTTAGTAAAGACCTCTGTAATGCCAGGTACGCGGACTGCACTGTGAATGTGCCAGAGTGATCCTCTTTCCATTTCCATGTGTCGCTGACCCCCTTTTGTAACTACACACTTGTGATCAAATTTTGGAAACTTTACACCATGTCCAATTCCCATTGAAACCATGTCCTACGCCACCTTGTATCCCACTTCCACTATTGACCCTCCCACACGCCTGCTTGTTGTATAAAGTCTCCCGAGTTTTCAGAATTCAAATACAATCTAGGATAAGCATTCAGTAAAGTATCTTGGCCAATCCATTTGTCAAGCCACAAACTAACTTTATCCATGTAACCAATCTTCCAATCAACCATATTATCAAACCATTTCAACTCATTTTTACCACCACAAGTTTTACAAAGATCCCTCCACCAAATTGATGCTTCCCTATTTTCTCCTTCTATGGCAATACCTCTCCACCCACCATATTTAAAGTCTAAAACCGCACCCCACAACGAATTGTCATGGAAAAAAAATCCTATCTCCAGTTTGCAAGAAGAGCATCACTAAAAATACCTATATTTCTCAACCCAAGACCCCCATGGATTTTTGGTTTGCAAATATTTTCCCAACTAACCCAAGGAATTTTGTTATTACCCTCCTCACCCCCCCCCCCCCCCCCCAAAGAAAATTTCTTTGGATAACAACAATATTTCTAATCACTCCTTGAGGCATTTTGAAGAAAGAGAGAAAAAACAAAGGTAAGGAAGATAAAACTGAGTTTACAAAGCAAACCCTACCTACAAAGGACACAAATTTATATTTCCAACAAGCTAACTTTTTTGAGAATTTTTTTATAATGGGTTTCCAAGTATCCTTTCTCCTAGGGTTAGCTCCTATAGGAATGTCCAAATACACAAAAGAAATTTTCAACAGTTTACAATTTAATAAATTTGCATACCTCTCATCTTGTCTCCTTTCCACTCAAATAGCCCCAAATCTACTTTTAAAGAAGTTGACTTTGAGCCCCACAACTAGTTCAAAACATCTTAGCATGCTTTTAATGGTCACAACATTCTCCAAAGTAGCTTTTCCTAAAAAGATGGTATCATCCGCATATTGGAGGAGATTAGCTTGTACATCTTTTTCCCTCATCGAATAGCTTGAAAACAAATTCTTATTGATAGCTTCTCTCATCAAGCCACAAAGACCTTCCGCAATCACCGTTAAAAGAAAAGGAGCTAATGGATTACCTTGTCTCAATCCTTTATCAACATTAAATTCACTAGTAGGGCTCCTATTGACCAAAACCGAGACTCTTCTAGATTGCAAGCACTCTCATCCATTTAATCTTTTGGAAGGATGTGTAATGTGTTGGAACTGAAATCATTAAGTCTTTAAATTGGGCATGATTGGTTGGACCAGGGTGTCGAAGTAAATTATACCTTTACTGAATTGTAATGTAGGGAATTGTTATTTGCATTTCCCCTTATTACTAATACACTTTCCTTTTAAATTTTTTTTCCCAATAATACTCTACAAAAATACATTCCCCCTTATTTATCAATGCTTCTTCACCACCAAAATTATACACTCCCCTTCATCACTCTACATTAAGTGGTGCCAATTAGGAAATGCACATTTAATCACAACAATATCAATCCTTTTCAATTCTCAGATTGCAACCTAGTACATAAAAGGATTCACAACAACAACCACCATCTCTCGTCTAGAGAGCATTTATTAAATCAAACAATACTGCAACTCCGTCTTAAGCTCTAAACACACAAGGTACAATCAAACTCATTTTATTTTATATTTTTTTATTGATGAAGCTGATAATTTTTTTGGGTATTTCGAGATTGCTGAAGAACATGAAGCTCTGATCTACAAAACAAATTGGTTGGTGAATGATCAATGCAACAAACATTTGTTTGAGTACGTTTGACCCTTACAAAGCTGACTTTTTCTTTGTCCCAGTTTACGTCTCTTGCAACTTTCTAGCAATTGGTCACGTGCACTCTCTCATCGCATCCATAGTCAAACTCATCCCTTCAAAATCAGAGTAGAGGTTCTGACCATGTCTTTGTTGCTTCACATGATTTTCACTCTTGTTTCCATACCATGGTAATTTGATTTGATTCTTTTGTTTGCTTTTGGGAAGGAGGATGTGACAATGTCTGATGGTGTGCCAGAAATTATGAGGAACTCAATCGTGTTACAGATGTTGGGCGTCATGTACGATGTGCCAAAAGGTTGAGTGCGAGGTGATATTGCTTACGTTTTTCCAAAAAGATAGTGGATAATTCTCTGGTGAATGGAAAACGATATTTGGGTTTTCTTTTGTGACCATATCCGAAGAACAAGTAAAACACTTCTATTGATTTTAAATCGAATCACAAGAGAGATTCATGGAGGGATGAGGAGTGCATTTTCTAGGGCATTTTTGTAAACAAAAAATTGAAAGAGAGTGTACGCACTACAAGAAAACAATTTATTAGTGACCAAATTTAGTGCCGAAAATGTAATTTTTGTCACTAATATTGGCGTCAGTAAAATTTTAGTGACGATTTTTTAAAAATTACATGTAAATTGATTCATCACTAAAATTAATGTTTTTTTTAATGTGTAATAGAAATATAGGGGAGTGCAAATAGCAATTGAGCATTTAAATTGGCCTTTATGATTGGTTGGACCATGGTGCCAAAGTAAATTGGACCTTTACTAAGTTGTAATGTATATAGACTCATTAGGCCTTTGATGGGCTGGACATCGGCCTAGGATACATAACTTTTTTTTCCATCTAAATACAATAATGTGAAATGTATTTCAAACAAAAATGCATACTTTCATCTTTGCAATTCAAACATGCTTAGCTGACACATTTTCAAAATTATTACCTAATTATAAAGTTATGCACAATTTTAAATTCATATAATAAAAATTTAAAATTTTCTATGATATAATCGAATGCATTTTATATAAGCACAGAATAAAAAAACATAATATTTAAGGATATCCAAAATTAATTGATTCAATTAATTTAAAAAATAATATTCAAATAACTTTTGACACGTCTATCAAAAACAAATATCATAACCTATTAAAGGTTGGTCTTACACTGAGATTGGTTTAAAAACCACTAAATATGCCATACCTAGTTAACAGATGAACTTAATAACTTTTTGGTTAGCTAATCTATGTCGGCCTAAAAATAAAACAAACCTAATGACCAACATGTGTCGTACACTCGCTATGCATAATAGCAAAAATTACAAAAAAAGTTAGGTAATTAATAGTGAGAATTAAAGAAATAGAATGATTTGGTATCATTCCGTTATCTCAAATCGCCTATCTAGCTTAACTTTGGCTGACCTTTGTGGGAGTGGAATCGGTGGTTGGTAAGATTTCAGGGAACATATTAAAACATTTTCTCTTTCTCCTCCTCCTCTATAAGATATGTCTTAGAACTCTCTATTTCCTTATCCGCTTAACCTTATCCTTCTCTTCTCTAGACTTGGAAACCTTTAATTACTTGTGTTCGTGTGCGTGCGTGTTTAATCTATTTAGAATTATGGTTGCTTTTGCTAACAAGTTTCATAATAACCATTAGTGCTCCCTATAAGACCTAAAACTACTCTCGTGATTAGGTTTACCTTTCAATTCATCCTTAATTATATAGATGGTGCAAATACGTGGCCAATGGATTCACATTAATAAAGCTAAATAAGAATCAAATCGAAAGCATTCAAGCATTAACAAAAAGAGAGAAATAATCAAATTAAATTCATCAATGTATCAAGGCTAGCCTAATCCCAGAAACAAAAAAGTTACTTAAGCATGGTCATAAAGAAACCAAAGGGATAAAACAAGAACATCAAAATGAGACTCATAGAGGAACGAAGAAGAAGAAAGAATTCGACTTCAATCTTGATCCTACTGTCACCTTCTCACTAAGGTTTCATACCTAAGAATAAACTTTAAAAGATGTATGTATACTTAAGGATCTAAAGGGCTCAAGCCTAACACGATTTTTTTAAAGCAAAAAAAAATAAAAACATGTCTTGGGCATTGTCATGGTCAAAGGGATTCCATACCCAGGCCATAGTGCTCTCTGGTTGAGTTCCTAGCTTGATGTCACACCCCACAATTATGGATGCCTCTACCAGGATGTCTTCATGAAAGTTGTAGATAAATTTATCCTTGAAATTTTGGCATTAGTCTCTCATCATTCCGATTTCTACAACTCGAGATATGCTCAAAATGTTGTACCTATGTCAAGTTGTTTGGACAAAACATCAACTTTAACTTCACGCCTAATTTCCTTTATGATCCACACTGAATCAGACTAGAGTCTCTCTTGAAAAGTGTAAGTATTTGTTTAAGCTTTTCATAGATACCAAGATCACCTTAATCATATTACTTGAGTCCAGGTTATGACTACTCCAGTTCTTCTTGCTCTAGTTCACTCCTTAAGAAATCCTCCCTGAAACTAATAACATGCAAAACATTATGCAATATATGATGCAAAAGATGACAAATCATGTATTAGTGATTGGTGGCGAAGGTTTATGCCCTATTTGCACAAAGGTGTACGTAATACCACCTTTGGTATGTGATTTTGCATGGTTGCCTTGTGAGTATCGTCTTGGAGATCATGTATTGTACCTTTGACCAAGTTGTTGTCTTTTCTTGGAAATAAATGATTGGTTAGATTGTTGAATGATAATGGGAGTGGGTGGGGTTTTTATCATTGTGTTGCTTCTTTTGTTTGCGCCTCATCTTTGGCCCACAATTAATTGTAGTAGGCTAAATTTCCATATTTTTCTCCACCAAATAATCATTTGCATTATTTCCATTTTTTTACTTATATCCATCAATTCCTTGATTTTTGTATTTACAATCCCATGAAAACAATTGCTAATTTGGATATTATTTCCAGTTTAATTAAATCTTTATTAATAATTGAATTATGTTTTTTTTCCCACATAACAACAAACCAATCATTGTGTAATGATTCCTCATAAGTATTAGGGCTTGTCTTAATTGTAGGAAAATCATTAACAACCCCTAAGTTTCTGTTACAATCTTCCCAACCTAACTGTCATCATGAGTATGTGGTTTAGGCTGATCATTGTCGTTTTTCGATAAAGCTTTCCCAATCATGATACAATTCTAGGAAGTGTTCATAATGACCATAAGTGATATCTGGTAGTTTTTTGACAGGCCTATTAAATACACCTTATCATATACTTTTAATTATTTTTAAAAAGTTTTAATAAAGAATGTGTTAAACAATGTTTAAATTTTAAATATATAAATATTTTCTTGTTTAATAAAATATATTTAGTTTAGTTTCCTTAATAAATAAATATATACCTTTAATTAAAACTGAGCACAGTTAACGAATGAAAGTTGATTCAATTATAAGGATTGAAACTAGAGATAAAGGACTATGCACAGATAATGTAAAATGATTTTACATTGTCATCCAATCACAATCCACAATGTATGATAAGTTTGTTTACTTTTACAAAATTATCTTAAAAGTCATATCAACAGTGATTTGTGATTGAATGACAGTGTAAAACTATTTTACATTGTCAGTGCATCACCATAAAATTCTTGAAACTATATCTCATATAACTACAATTTTAAAAGTTTAAAAATCGTTGCTAATGTAAGAATTTTGTTAAAAAAGATTTACAGACATTCTTTAAACTTATGAGGAAAGAAAATGAGATAGGAAAAAAAAATTGAAGAAAAAGTAAAAGAAAAGAAAATTTTGAAATTTTGTTTCTAGAAATTAACTTTTCTTTTTATTTTTCTTTACTCTCTAACAAAGAAAAAATATCATTATCTATATTTTATTTTTATTTTCTATTTTCTTTCTTTTCACTTTCATCTCTTCTAAATACATTGTAAATGTCATAGACATACCTCAAAACAAAACTCACCTTAAATTTTTGTAATAATTAAAAAAAAAACTAAACAAATGGTATGAAACGACAAGGCACAAATGTGTATCCGAACAAGAACAACCAAACATGCCTTTCATTCTGTGTTTTATTTTAAGGATAATTCTATGTCCTTTAATTCCAAGTCAGATCAGATTCAGGCCCACTTCACAATTACAAAAAGCTTCCTTTCCTTCTCATTTCTCAAACACTTGCTTGGTTCGCTGTTATTCTTCGCCGCTGTTTGTCTTTCCTCTTTGGTAAGTCCCTTTCTCTTTCTCTTTTTCTTTTCTTTTCTCTCTCTCCGATCATCCAAACAGAGAATTAGGGTTTGATCACGTTCCATTCATCAATGTCCCGTTTGGCGAAATTGTTTGGGAGATCGAAATTGATGGTTTGTTGAATGACCCTCTGCTCTGTGTTCCTTGTTTGGCTGCTAAAATTCAAACCTTTTCAATGTGAGTTAGGCATAAAATTTCTCTTGAATTCTTGAGGAGGAGAATGTACCATGGAACTGGTTTCTCATGGAAGGAAGGAGTTGGGGTAGATGCAATGTTGCAATGGCAAGACTGTATAACTATTTTGCACGTTGGATTTTATTTATGAAGTTGAATTTTGTGTACGGTTGTTTGGCTTTTGTAGCATCATGCTGGCAAAAATTATTAAGCATTATTACCTTTGTTACAGGTATAGAAAATGTAGCAAAAATTATTTTGGAATATGATAGTGCTTGTTGGCAAAAAGATCAGGTGGTGCTAGGGTGAGGGTAGGTTTTGATATACAAGGGGTTGTGCACTGTAGTACTCCTGATATATCTGGCACTGTTCCTTTGACTTTTATTGTTTATTTTGTTGTTGTTGTTAAAGATGATTGATATGAGTTTAATAGGCATGCATTGTCAATGTAAAAGTTTTTGCACGGTTAACCAATCAGAAATCATTGTTGATAACTTGGTGTGACTAAGGTAGTTATAGTAAAAACCAATCAACTTATATTGTTGTTAAATGCCGGTGCCATGGCTGCCATTGCGAATTTTTTGCCAACTGCCGTAGGCAATTTGTGAAGGGAGGTTCACTATGGCAGCACCATAGGCCACAATGGCGTGTTTATATGGTGAAATTTTGGCCTTCCACCATATTCCGCCATCTGCCATTGATAATAACATTGATCATACATGACAGTTTGTGATTAGATGACAATGTAAAAGACATTTATATTGTCGGTGCATGTATTACTTATTCTAAGGATATTGTTGTTGTTGTTGTTATTATTTGGTGTGTATGTACATATATATCTGGGTTTAAATGTCCAAAGATTAGGGGAATGTCGCCATGCTTCTTAGATACTAATCCATTTGAGTTATAGGTAATGCAATGGGGGATGATTCTTCTCCTAGTTTGGACAAATTGAGGGCTAACTGGACTCCATCTCAAGACCAATATTTTCTTGAGCTTCTGCTGTCCCATGTTCACAAAGGGAATAAAACTGGAAAAGTGTTTAGCAGACAAGCCTGGATGGACATGATTGAACAATTTAACACCAAGTTTGGTTTCAAGTATGATGTAGAAGTGTTGAAGAACCGTCAGAAAAGATTCAGGAAGCTATACAATGAGATGAAAATGATAGTTGGTCAAAAGGGATTCCAGTGGGATGGGACACAAAACATGATAGTAGCTGATGATAAAACATGGGATGAATGTATTAAGGTACACACTGTCATCAAATATTTCAAAAGCACTAAAGAATTGTTACATTGCAATTATGACCGTGTTTTTCTGCATGCAGGCCCACCCTGATGCTCAACCTTTCAAAAAAAGAGTCATTCCGAATTATAATGATCTGTGCATAATTTTTGGCCATTCAGTTGCTGATGGGAGATACAGCCTTTCATGTTTTGATGTAGATTTTGAATATGATGGTAGAAACAAATGCCTTGATCATTAAATATTCTTGTATGGTTGAAACTTGAAATTTCTTTACCAAATTTATTCATTTACTGTTGGTATTTTCATCATGTTCGAACTATTTTAATTTTTTTCTCAGAAAAAGATTTGGATGACAAGACTATCACCGGTAAAGGAGTGGATGATCAAACTCCCCCTGCTGTTATTAATCAAGGTAGAATTGACTGGTCTCCAATGATGGACCAATTTTTTGTTGAACTTATGGTGGACCAGGTGTGTAAAGGGAACAAGATTGGCACTGCATTCAGGAGGAAAGCATGGGTAGACATGACAGAATCATTTAATAATAGATTTTTATGTCATTATGGTAAGGTTGTCTTGAGAAACCGTTTTAATGTCCTGAGAAGGCATTACTGTTCTATAAATGTCCTCCTTGGTAAAGAAGGCTTTAGTTGGGATAAGACACAGCACAAAGTTGTGGCTGATGACCAAGTATGGCAAAAATGCATCAGGGTATGAAGTGTTCTTGCCTCGTGGTCATTTTCATTTTTCTTTTTGATACTTTTTTATTTTCTACTACCATCACCTATTCGTGATCGCAGGTACATCACAACTTCCGGCTCTATAAAACTAAAAGCATGCCCTTTTATTCTGGCATGTGCATAGTATGTCGCAATGAAGTTACCACAGGTTGCAAGTCAAATCTTGAAAGGGGATCTTCTGGGGGCAATAACTCTGTCCCAGATACTCAGCCACTACCTAATGCAGATAAAGAAGCATTGCATATAGGTAGTGAAAATAATTATACCAGAGAAACTCAGCCTCTCCCTAATGCAGATAAAGAAGCATTGCATATTGATGGTGAAAAGAACTCTGCCAGAGAAACTCAGTCCCTTGCTAATGCAGATAATGAAGCATTTCAACATGTTGGAAAAAATGTTTCTGGTCACCTAAAAAGGCATCAACCTAAGATGCCCCCAACCTTGAACGAGTCTAAGAAGGCAAGAGAGCATATAACTGTTGCGGTTACATCACTAACCAAGAAAGCAAAATACGAAGATAATTTTTCTGTAGATAATGTTATCAGGGTGCTTCAGGCTATACCTGACCTGGATGACGATTTAATATTAGATGCCTGTGATTTTTTGGAAGATGAGAGAAGAGGAAGGATGTTTCTGGCACTGGCGGCTCCTTTGAGAAAGAAATGGTTATTGAGAAAGCTTCGTTCGCAATGATTGATGAACCTCAGGCTGGTTCATTTGTAGTCAGGTTTTTTAAATTTTGTTAGACTGCATGTAAAGCAAGCCATAACTTATGTGTTAACATGTACCCTCAGCATATTTGAAACTAGAAGAATTATTCTGTTTATCTTTGTCAGCATTGATAGATTAAAGTTGAAAACTAACTTCTTTTGGTTAAAATAATGAAATCGAAAGAAGGAAAGAGGGAAGGGGGGGGTGGTGGTTTGAAAAGTAGGTAGAGTTCAGTTGTGTTAAATGGAACTTCCAAGACATACAAAACACCCAGCATTGAATTTGAAAGTTTTAACTGATCACCCTGATGCCACATGAGGTTTTCCAACTTGCACATGAACAGCACAAATAGTGGTTGCAATTTGTTCTGCGAGACTCCATGAGATTGTGAGATGGCCCTTCAAGAACTTCTATAGTTATACTGGATTCACCAAACCTTTATATATTAATCAAATTATAGTTACCAAATTACTAATGGAAAATGAAGAGCATGCCACAAGGCTATGCATTTGAAGGTATTTATAAAATAACGAAATCTCCTCTATGATTGTTGCTCACACCTGTTTATTTCTGTGTAACTAAGAGGACGTTTAAGCACGATACAATTCCGTTTTCAGTCTGTATGATTCAGTAAAAATGAGAAGAGAAATAAAGTGAATGGAAATAGAAAAGAGATAATTTAAAAAAGGAGAAATAAAGAAGAAATAAAGTTGAATGTTGGGTTGTTTGGTTAAAGAAAAATAGATGAGAAATAGAGTGAAAATAAGATATTAAAGTTGTTTTGTTTGAATGAAATGGGAGGAGATATTTTTAAAAAATGTGTAAAGTTACTATTCTACCCTTTTCTCAATTCCACAAAACACGTGTGCAAGCAAAAGAAGGGCAAAGCTGTCATTTGCACCTACCCTTACACATGGTCATGTGTTGACCATGTTACCTGGGAAAGACAACTTATTTGTGGACCCTACGCATTTTCAATTTGTTTCTCGCTTAAATCGCCTTTACCAAACTCACACAAATGTTTCCGTCATCGCCTATCATTCCTAAATTGCCTGCACCAAACATAGCAGTAGAGTGAACGATAGTTAGTAGTTATACATGGACTTTACTTTTTCAAGTTACACAACTGGTTATACTACCATGTTAAAGATGCTCTAATTGTAGATCTCATTTTGGATTTACGTTTGTTCAAAGATGATCTACGTCCAAACAAAAGCTATTTAGGTTTATGTTTGACAAGACATTTCAACTAGTTTCTAACTTTTTATATTTATTCCCTTTTTGTCCTTATAATACTTATTAAATGTGTGTTTTATCCTTTTTAAATAAGGTAGGTTTCATTATATTTTAAGATATTTTTTTTATGATTATTTTAAGATATTTTAACCATTACACAAATCAATATAATGAAAGTACGAGATTTACTTAAAGTGTGTTATTTTTATTTTAAATTTGATTGGAATTATTATTTTTTCTTTTGGTTACAAGAGATAAACAGAACAACAAAAGAAGAAAGAAGGAAACTAAGTCCTAAGGAAAGAAACCCCTTCTTGCTTCAATACTCCCCATAATGAAAAGGGTTTGATTTGGCCACAATACTACCCATAAACTGGTTGAGATCCAAAGGCACTCTCCACCATGGAGCTGAAGTTACAGATGACAACTGTCCAACATAACATGTTCTTTCAGGTAAACAGTTTGCATCGCCATCTATAGCCTCCAAACGATGACTTACTACCCAGTTAATAAAATGAACTACTTCCTGTAAGCAAAGATTGAAAAGCAGCTACCAAGAGAAAGTAATAAGACTCAGTTAAAAGAACAATTTTCCAACAAAGGGAAATAACAAGGAGGCATGTCTACCTATAATTACCAAGATTTCCTTAGGTCTATATAATCAGTTGAACTGCAATGGTTATCCTTTTCCATGAGCTAACTGAAAAACCAAAAAGTACATCCAACCATCCAACCACTATATAACTTTGACACCACCAAGCTATCAGCAGTAAGAGGACATACAAGAAGAGGGATTTATCCGTATAATCTATAATGACATGGAAGAGATTTCTAGCCTAGCCTTAAGCCACAACCAACTCCTAACCTTGATCATGTCAATCACCTCGTCTGAATCCAATTGCGCTGAATTGATTATTTGATTTCGATGTAGCCAAATGGATCATATGAAGCAAAACCACAGATAAGTACCGGGTTTCAAGTAAGTGAAGAAGAGTTATATGAATAATGTGTAGTTCAATACAGATTATTAGATATCATTTTTCTTAAATGATCAGTTCATAAGTTTGACCTGTCTTTCATTTTATCACTAAAATCGTTTCCTTTTCATCAGATGAACATTTAATTGTGAACACTTGGGAGCAAGCATTTTTATGAAGAAGTTAGTATCCGATATGATGTATATTTTCTTTTATTTTTGGCTTTGTTGAGCAAGTTACATATGCTGTTATAACTCCAATTTCAGATACCTAAAACTGGTGATGAAGCATGACTTGAAGATGAACTTTACAATCATGTTTTTACTGACTCATCTTCCATAGATTTAATTGGAAATGTAGCTCTTGGCATATCCAATCTGAAGTCTACAGAACATTTGTAAGTATTTAAATGTTTTTTTTAGGAGAAATATTTAAATATCTTTGATACAATTATACAAATAGCAAGCTATTTATACTAGTATAATTCTAACCTTTTCAAAGTATACTAGATATATTTCTTAACCAGCATAATGTGCCGGCCAATATCTAGTTGTAATAATAATCAATAACAAGAAGACTACACGACTCTTCAAAAATATATAGTTTCAGAAATTTCAACAACTTGTTTAATCTATACAAGCTGTGATTTGAACCTTTCGATAGACAATTTTTTTTTTTTTATAGAGATCTTCTGGAAGGTTTTCCGGACAATACGATGTTATTGAATAAAACAACCCATTGGTTTGATTTCTAAAAGTTAAAAATGGCGGTGCTTTATTATAGTACAAAATTTTAGAGGTTGGGCATAACATTTTATCATTTGAGTGGTTGCATCATCAAACTTCATTGCGTTATTTTATTTAATGCATGGCCAGGAAGAAAAAGACATACAGAGCTTGACTGAAAATGCCAAGTTAGCATTCTTGTTTGACTTTGGAGATTCAATACTCCATCCACAATCACAGTAACCTTTCTTCTCAGTTCTCACGGCTATGCGATCATCGTCTTCTTCCTTTAGGTATAGATTCACCTACGATGTCTTCCTCAGCTTCAGAGGGGAGGATACTCGTCACAGTTTCACTGGCAATCTCTACAAAGCTCTTCGTGACAAAGGAATTCACACCTTCATCGATGACCACCAGCTCCGCAGAGGGGACCAAATCACCTCTGCACTTGAGAAGGCCATTGAAGGGTCCAGAATTTTCATCATAGTCCTCTCCCAAAACTATGCATCTTCCTCCTTTTGCTTAAACGAACTTGCCTACATCCTTAACTTTATTAAGGGGAAGGATCTCTTGGTTTTGCCAGTTTTTTATAACGTGGACCCTTCTCATGTGCGACACCACAGAGGTAGTTTTGGAGAAGCATTGGCTAATCATGAAAAGAAGTTCAAGCATAACATGCAGAAGCTGGAGGAATGGAAGATGGCTCTGCATGAAGCAGCTAACTTGTCTGGCTATCATTTCAAACATGGGTACCTTCCTCACCTATCTTATTTTAAATCATTAGTTTTCACTTATCTATTGATATTTTAATTAATGATAAATTTTAATAGATGAAAATACGTATTAACCTTGAACAGCATACATACATGTCAAGACATGGACATGAGCCGTTTAGTCTGACTTCCTGAAAAATTCCTTTATTGGATAGGGACGGATATGAATACGAGTTTATTCAGAAGATTGTTGAATTGGTCTCTAGCAAGATTAATCGTGCTCCTTTACCAGTTGCGGATTACCCAGTTGGACTAGAGTCATAAGTGCTAAAAGTAAGGAAACTTTTGGATGTTGGATCTGATGATGTTGTCCACATGGTAGGGATCCATGGACTTGGTGGCATAGGTAAAACGACACTTGCTATCACTATTTATAATTCCATTGCTGACCATTTTGATGGTTTATGTTTTCTTGAAAACGTGAGAGAAACTTCAAACAAACATGGGTTACAACATCTCCAAAGCAACCTTCTTTTTGAAACAGTTGGAGAGAAGGACATTAAGTTAACAAGTGTCAGACAAGGAATTTCCATAATAAAACATAGGCTCCAGCAAAAGAAGGTTCTTTTGATTCTAGATGATGTTGACAGACAGGAACAGTTACAAGTGATTGTTGGAAGACCTAATTGGTTTGGTCCTGGTAGTAGAGTCATCATCACGACTCGGGACAAAAAGTTGCTAGCTCATCATGGTGTCGAGAGAATGTATGAGGTGAAAGAATTGAATGAGGAAGATGCTATTCAATTACTTAGTTGGAAAGCTTTTAAATTGGAAAAAATTGATCCACATTTTGAGGATGTTTTGAATCGAGCAGTAACTTATGCATCAGGCCTTCCATTGGCTTTAGAAGTAATAGGTTCCAACTTATTTGGAAGAAATATAGAACAATGGAAATCTGCTTTAAATCGATTCGAAAGAATTCCTGATAAAACAATCCAAGAGGTACTTAAAGTAAGCTATGATGCTTTGGAAGAAGATATGCAAAGTGTTTTTCTTGACATTGCTTGTTGCTTCAAAGAATGTGAATTGGCAGATATCCAAGATATACTTCATGCTCATCATGGCAGTTGCATGAAATATCATATTGGAGTGCTAGTAGAAAAATCTCTCATAAAGATTAAATGGGATGGTAAGGCGACACTACATGACTTGATAGAGGACATGGGTAAAGAAATTGTCAGGAAAGAATCACCAGAAAAGCCTGGGAAACGTAGCCGGTTATGGTTCCCTAAGGATATAGTTCAAGTGTTAGAAGAAAATAAGGTGAATAGATTGATACATGTGGATTGTTTGGTTTTTCATCTTTAACCATTTATGTCTGTTTTGATTATTATATGCTCTTGTCACAATTATTTTTTTCTTTAAATTATGTACATTTCTCTAAATATGCATGCTGAAGTCCAAATATAAATGCATGTATTGTTGATTTGTGTTTTTTGTGTTAAAAGGGAACTAGCCAGATTGAAATCATATTTATGGATTTCCCCTTATTTGAAGAAGAAGAAGTAAAAGTAGAATGGGATGGAAATGCTTTCAACAAGATGAAAAATCTCAAGACACTTATTATTAGAAATGGTCTTTTTTCCAAAGGTCCCAAACGTCTTCCTAATACTTTAAGAGTCTTGGAATGGTGGAGATATCCTTCACAGGATTTGCCATATGATTTTCATCCGAAGAAACTTGCTATATGCAAATTACCCAAAAGTTGCTTTACATCACTCCAGTTTGCTTCCTTGTTAACAAAAAAGGCAAGTGTATTGACTTCATTTCCTTGTTCTTGTATCTTAATATAGAAGTTCACTTTAAGGTTATTCATTTATATCCTTTTTTTAAAAAAAAAAATTTGTAGTAATAACTTGCTCGCTTTTCCTTTTTTTTTAATGTTGCAGAAGTTGGTGAATTTGACAAGTTTGAATTTTGACATGTGTGAATATTTAACACAGATACCTGATGTATCTTGTCTCTCACATTTGGAAAAATTGTCATTTCGAGAGTGTAAGAATTTATGTACAATCCACTCTTCAGTTGGGTTCTTGGGAAAACTTAAAATCTTGGATGCTATTGATTGCCACAAGCTCAAGAGTTTTCCACCCATCAAGTTGACCTCTCTTGAACAACTCAAACTTTCGTACTGTGTCAGTCTGGAGAGTTTTCCAGAAATATTAGGAAAGATGAAAAATATAACAGAGCTTCGGTTGCGAGGAACTCCCATAAAAGAATTCCCGCTTTCATTTCGAAATCTTACTCGGCTTCAAAACTTTCATCTGTCCAGTTGCTTAGGACGGCGGAGAAGTCGCTGTGGCGCTGCCATTTTCATTCGGAACATTTCCTTGATGCCAGAACTGGCTGAGATTGAAGCTTGGCAATGGGAAGGGTGGGTATTGCCTAAGGAGGATGAGGGTGCAGAAAAAATGAGCTTAACCGTGTCTTCAAACGTTCAACGTCTTTCTCTCAGATACTGCAACTTGTCAGATGATTTTTTTCCAACATTTCTTCCATATTTTGCTAATGTGAAGGAGTTAGACCTATCATTTAATAATTTCACAGTTATTCCCGAATGCATCAAAGAATGCTGCTTTTTAACTAGCCTTAATTTGGATGAGTGTGAGCGTCTTCAAGAAATTAGAAGGATTCCTCCAAACTTGAAGTATTTCTCTGCCAAAAGATGCTTATCCTTGACTTCCTCATGTAGAAGTATGTTACTGAATCAGGTATTGTTTTTTATATATTTGATTTGGTAGGCTTTATTTGTTCATAAAAGTTTTTCTGTCTAACTTTTCCAAAATCTGAGGTGATAAGTTGATTTTAACTTATTAGAGAAGTTTAATTCATTTTACATTTTTTTTTCTCCTATAAGTATTTTGGAGAAATTTATCCGAACAAGACCTTATTGTTGGTAAATTTGATGCATTATTTTGCGACTAACAGGAACTGCATGAGGCTGGAAACACAGTCTTTTATTTGCCAGTAGGTAAGATTGCAAAGTGGTTTGAGTGCCTGGCCTGGGGACCGTCAATTTCTTTCTGGTTCCATAACAAATTCCCAGCCATAGCTGTCTGTCTTGTTGTGAGACCAGCCGGCGAGGACTCCCTGCCAAAAAATTTCATTAGATCCATCGTGATCATCAATGGCAATGAACATGTGTGTGACGGTTTGTGGATGGAAACGGATTGTACTGTTCTTTTTGATCTGCAGGAGATAAAACTCAAAGATAATTTAGATGAAGAACTTCTAGAAAATGTATGGAACCATGCAGAGATCATATGTGAAGATTGGATGTCAGTCACAAACCTTATAAAATGGGGGATCCATGTATTGAAACAGCAAAGTTGCATGGAGGATATTCAATTCACCGATCCCGGTAGAAAAAGAAAATTAGATGATGATGTCAATTATTCAGAATCAGAAGACCATCAGTTGGTGAAAAAGCAAAGATTAGTGAACATGGAAGTTGCTGAGACACAATTTGTGCAGCAGCAACAACATATGGTTTTTTTGTCACGCATGTGGAACTGGGCACTAGTGTTTTTCATTTCTTGCTGCTCCAGCAATCAATAACTGGATAATAATGTGAAAAAGGATTCGAGTTCAATGGTATCAACGCAGATAAAAGACAACACTGTAACTAATTTGACTTGTTCTAGTGCTTACTTGAAACTGGTTTTTGTTGTCTAGTCAAGTTTGGTTTTAGATATTTAACTTTGATTGGTTTTTGATGAAAATAGATTGAGCATTGGAATCTTTTTATACATTCCTATGAATCAGTGTTTACTGTTTCATATTTTACCCTGTAACCAGAAATCTCTGGTTTTAGAAAGCAGTCTCAACTTTATCTTAGGTCCAGACTCCAGTGCCTAGACCTCTCCATCAGGTTTCAATATTTTATTTAAAATTGGTGACAAAATAAACATTAATTTTATATCTGCTAGAGAAACTCAGTCCCTTGCTAATGCAAATGATAAAGCATCAACCAAAGTGTTTCCGATCACCTAAAAAGGCATCAACCAAAGATGTCAAAGGTTTTAAAAAACAGTCTGCGACCATGATTTGGGCCGCAACGTCAAGGTTTTTTAACTACTATTCGTGACCGCAACGCGACCATGATTGGGGCCACATTTGTCTGCGATTTCCGGCGAGATTAACAAACGCATCGAAACTGCTACCGCGACCGCGACCGATATTTAAAACCTTGGATGCCACCAACCTTGAATGAGTCTAAGAAGGCAAGAGATCATATAGCTATCTCCTATCTGTGAAGGGGAGGAGAGGTTTGAAAAGGAGGTAGAGTTCAGTTATGTGTTAAATGGAACTTCAAAGACATGCAAAACATTCAGCAGTGAATTTGAAAGTTTTTAGTTTGCCACATCTCTCTTATGTGTCTAAGAATCTCAATGCGAAATGACACATGAGGTTTTCCAATTTGCACACAAACAGCACAAATAGTGGTTGCAATTTGTTCTGCCAGACTTCAGGAGATTGTGAGATGGCCCTTCAAGAACTTCTATAACTATACTGGATTCACCAAAACTTTATATGTTAATCAAATTATAGTTACCAAATTACTAATGGAAAATGAAGAGCATGCCCCAAGGCTATGCATTTGAAGGTATTTTTAAAATTCTCCCTCCTAAGATATTATGCTAAAATAATGAAATCTCCTCTATCATTGTTGCTCACACCTGTTTATTTCTGTGTAACTAGGAGGACGTTTAAGCACAATACAATTTCCTTTTCTGTCTGTATGATTCAGTAAAAATAGAATTAAAAATACTGAGTCCCGTTTTTCAGCATATGCAACGCATCTTGTAGAGTGAACGGTTTTAGTCGTTGAACATGGACTTTACCTTTTCAAGATGAGCAACTGGTTATACTACCATGTTAAAGATGCTCTAATTGTAGATCTCATTTTGGTTTGACGTTTGTCTAAAGATGATCTACGTCCAAACAGAAGCTACTAACAGTAACTTCTACATTTTCTCTCAAATTGACACGGTTTTGTAGACACCATAAAAATATTGAGTTGATCAATCTCAATATCTCACAATAAGGTATAAATAGAATCTACAATAAGATAAAGCCACAAAATCTATCATATGCTATCTACAGTCTAATTGGATCAAACTGCTTTGATACCAAAATGTAACACCCTCATGGGTATTACCATAACTACATACATTATGTGAAATAAAATAATTTCTATTTTGTAATTGAATAAACCTCGTGAATAAATAAAAACAACCATGGTAGGCACCCCAAGGTATCATATAATCTTTTATAAAGTAATAAAGAAAGAAACCATAAAAGACTAAGCCTCGTGCGAAAGGTTCTCAAACTCTAGGCACCCTGAGGTACCATATACCTTGTAGAGGCACACTCTAGACACATTTTTTTTTTTTTTTTTTTGTTTATATTTGAGAACGGAAGGAGCATATACAAAAGTTTAAAAATTAGGGAACATAAGTTTATCAGGTTTTTTCATTTCATCGGGTTTATTTGCATTCCTATACACATGTGCTTCTTACGTTGGACCCTTTCTTATGGACATCCTTATTCAATACCCCAATATTGGGGAACACAAGTTTAAAAATTAATGAAGGATATGTTTTGGCTATGGCATTTGTTGCTTCAAAACTTTTTGAGTGTGTTTCACAGAGGCACTCGATGTTTAGGTTCCAGCAGGCTGGGGTTAGCCAGGATGCAATCAAAGTTGGTGGCAATGATCTATGCTAAAGGTTTGACTCTTTCATATCAATCAAAGGAGGTTCGTAGCAATGGAGAAATCACCAACTTACAATGACTGTTGATGCTGAAAGGAATATTATTGATGAATTTTGTTGGTACATGCATGATCCATGGATGTGTGTTTTGCAAGTTGCTTTGTCCTTGTTAATTCTCTATATATATTCACGCAACCCGGTAATATTCTGAATTCTTCAATAATAACGATGCACCAATGTTTTCTATAAAAACAAAAACAACAAAACGACGGTGCTGGTCATTGCTCGTTATCTTCAATGCACCAATGCTGGTTCTCTCTAGTTTCCTGGAATTGTTGCTGCAATTGGTCAGTAAGCTCTTGCTTTGTTATCAAGGAAATCCCCCTTTAGCATAGTAACGTCATTTATAATTCTTTTCACCAACATCACTTTTTAATATACTTCGGCATTATGATGAAGTTTCATCTAAATAAATTATTTTTCAAAAAAATATTATTGACAAACTAAATTGAAGATTTTACTTGGCGTGGGAAATCAAATGGATAGAGAAATTGAAAGCACTGACATGAGCGATATGAGAGTTGATGCAATAGGTTTTCCTTGGGCAGTGGACAGTGCGATAAGGAGTAGGACTCCGTCAAATTTTGGAACATCTCCTATCCACAGATTTGCTTTGGTAGTGGACAATGCGATAAGGAGTGAGACTGCATCAAATTTTGGAACATTCCCTGTCCATGGTTATGCTTCAGCAGTGGACAACGCGATAAGGAGTGGGACTGCGTCAAATCTTGAAACGTTCCCTGTCCATGGTTTTTCTTCGGCGGTGGACAACGCGATGAGGAGTAGTAGGACTGCTTCAAATTTTGGAACATCTCATGTCCATGGCTTTGCTTCCGCAGAGGACACAAGTACAAGGACCGTTTCTGCACAATTGTCACAAGTGGTGTCGAACGCAACCGGACATGGTGGTGCACGGTTATTCATCCTGGCTGAGCTTAAAGCAGCCACCGATAATTTCTCGCATCACAACATGATAGGTGCTGGAAGCTTTGGTGTTGTGTACAGAGCCAAACTCATTGATGGTCGCGAGGTCGCAATAAAGAGGGGTGGTGCCTGGTCACAGAGAATGGGTCCAGTTAAGTTTGAATTCGCCATCTTGTCCGGTCTTCTACACCACAAGCACTTGGTTGGGGTGGTTGGGTACTGTCAAGAGAAAAATGAGAGGCTCTTGGTGTATGAGCACATGAAGAATGGGTCGTTGTATGATCATTTGCATGCCAAGAACAATGTGCACAAGGGTAGCAGTGTGTTGAATTCGTGGAAAACGAGGATCAAGATTGCTTTGGATGCTTCCCGGGGAATAGAATATCTTCATAACTATGATACAGTTCAACATATTCACCGAGATGTCAAGTCTTGCAACATTCTTCTTGATGCCACTTGGACAGCAAGAGTGTCTGATTTTGGGTCGTTGACCAAGGCATCTGGAACCGTTGGATACATCGATCCGGAGTGCTATGATGGTCTAAATGTGTTGACAGCAAAGAGTGATGTGTATGGGCTTGGAGTTGTACTTCTTGAACTTTTAACAGGAAAGAGGGCTATAGTAAAGTATGGGGAAGATGGAAGCACCCCATTACTAAGTGTGGTGGATGTTGCAGTGCCTGCTATTTTGGCTCAAGATATGGTGAAAATTTTGGATCCAAAGGTTGGACCACCGGATGTGAATGAAGCATTGGCAGTGGAGTTAGTGGCCTATACTGCTGTCCATTGTGTGAGTTTGAAAGGGAAAAATAGACCGACCATGGCTGACATTGTGCTCAATTTGGAGCGGGCTTTGGCTATTTGTAATAATAGTAGCCATGATAGCATTGCCAGCGGTACTATCTCTAATGTTACAGAATGATATATTAAGAAAACCAATAGTAGTTTTCTTTTATATTAAAAAAAGCTGTTCTGCAATACTGCGTAACTGTATTATACAGCTGCAATTAAGTCGCAAATTTGACCCGTGATTGTTCCACTGTTTCCAGTCCGTGTCACCCAAAGTTTACTTTGATGGGTTCTCCATATATATTTATGTAATAGTAGTAGTTTATTAGGAAACTTTCTTATAAAAATGCATATGTTGTACATTGTTTTGTGTGTGTCAGTTGTATTGAAATCAATTCTACAGCTCTCTTTCTTCCTTGTTGTATATACGAGTGTGAAATAGACAGAAATATATTACCTCTTGTTTTACTTTCATCATGATATAATCCAACCCTGGGAAAAGGGGTGAAAGTATTGAAAATTTTGTAAATTCTTATTGATTCTTTTTGAATTTCATACTTTGATTCTTTCTAATATACTACATGGGTATAATCATCTAACATTAAGCAGTACTATTGTAGATTGTAAAACTTGGCAAAATTACCTACTGCTAAGCAGAAAAATGGATCCTTCACACTATATTTTGGTTTACATAACAGGGCATGACAGGTTAAAGTATCATTAATTCCTGATGCGTGTGTATTGATGTGTTTAAGCATACTAATATTTTTGTCAATTTTCATTTTGTCCATTGAAATTTGGGGTGTTTGTCTGAGCATTGCACTTTTTATTATTTCCTTTAAATTAGTGCACCTTAGGGTTCAATCTGGAAGGAATTAAGTAACTAACTACTAGAGTATTGTTGTATAAAATATTTATGTATAAACATACAGTGGGAGGTCGTCAAAGTAGTTTGACAAACCTCCACTTATTTGGTTTGGTCCCATTCAGACTAAGAAGCTATTAATTAAGAGTTTATATTGTGAACAAAAAGTTTGCCTTTAAGAGCATGAAAACATTGTGCAGTTGCGGTCTCATTTGAGTTGAGAAGTTGAGCCTGCAGGCTCCATAACTAATCCTTACTTTTCACCATTCTAACCAACTGATGGTGGAATGATGTAAGGATGATACAACAAGCTGATATTGGCTATTGTTACCGTGTTGGAACCATTAGGATCTTCACTGATTTGCTACTGCACATTTTTTCATGTTCACGTGGTTATAATGGGAATGTCTTTTAGGCCCCAAGACAGTGAAGCTCTTTACTAACAAGGAGCACATGGGATTTAGATATATATTTTGGTAAAATTTATGTGTGTCATAGCACTTGTGTCATGCGATTCACTTAGTTGTTGATCATTTGTGTACAATTGATTTTTAGTCTATTTTTTATAAAAGTCTGATGTGTACCGGATATGATAAAACGTCAAGGCATTTAACATAGCCATATTAGGCAAATAGAAATGGAGAATGAGAGTGGATCGAGAGTCATTTTGGTTTAAAGTGTTATATTGCAAGTATGGACTGATTGTATGAGATGGAGGGGTGAGGTTAAGGGGATTAAAGCAGTGGGTAGATATAAATTCTTTAGAAGTAGATAATTTTGGGGGAGATGGGAGAAACGCTAGGTTTTGGTATGACCTGTAGGCAAAGGGAGGCTATATATTGTGTGAACGGTTTGGTAAATTATACTCATTAGTAGAAGATAAAGAGGTCACAGTGGATGCTTTAGGGGAGGTGAATGAAGGATGATGTAATTGGAAATTATGGCATTGGAGGATATATCACTATTTTAGTGGTAGGTTGAGTTCTTCACAGTTCAAGAAAACTTGGTCAATTGCAAAGCAAGGTAGGGGTAATGTGGAGGATAAGTGGATGTGGATCTTTGAAATTTCTAGTATATATATTTTGCGAACTCAGCATACAGGATCATTATGAACAATTGTATTATGGAGATGAAGGCTTTTTACAACAAGATATGGAAGGTGCCTACTCCTTTGAAGAATTCAACCCTAATTTAGATGTTAGCACTACACAAGATTTCCGCTAAAGATAACTTAATTTTGCTAGCTATGAGAAGGATAAGGAGGGTGGAGGTTTTCCCGTGTGCTGAAGAAGGGAATTAGTGGATATCAGCTATGCATAACATTTGCATGGTGTGGTTTTGCTTTACAACACCATGCTTCGGCCTGAATGACATTCAAGGTTCAATTTATATGGTTATAATAGAAATATAATATAACAGAGAAGCTTACACTTAATTGATATATATATATATATGCTTATCAATTGTCAATTTAATGTTACTGTCCTATGGATACCATCACACTTTGCCCAAATTATTGATATAACAAATTATGTTTAACAACTTCTGTGTTCGCACGTCTTTTTCTCTGTCATTGTAATGTTTTTGCATCCAAATCCAATGGTATGATCTTAGTAAAAGGAGATATATTGCATTCTACTCTGTGAACAAGAATTGATTATCCACTATATTGAATATAAAACTATAATAATGTTAAAAGTTATACGTCTCTGTATATAGGATGCTGTTAAAAGTTATACCTCATCCTTTAATATGTCTGTTTAAAGATAATGTCCACTTTCTTAACATAGTGATATAGTGTGAACAAACACAAAAGAATACACATACATGGTTTTTCGGCTAGTTATCAATCCTTGACACTTAAAAAGTTGACTGTAAATGGTGAAGGTGTCCTTCTCGATGGATCATGCGGTAATAATATCTTAATATGGATAAAACTTCAAAGAATAGGATGCTGAAAACCATCCAGTACACGGAGAATAGACGTTAGGAATCTGTTGGTATAAACAAGTAACAACTGTCACAATGATGACATTTTGTATAAAACGTTGAATTTAATTAAAATACACATACATCATTATTTGATTAAGATAAACAAGTTTGTTTATTTTTATAACAAATACTTTAAAAATTGGTTTTGATTGGTTGACCTAACTTATTTTATATTTTAAAATGAACTTTTAACAAAATAAGTAACGTATTTAATAAGAAGAAAAATAATAAAGAAAAAAATGTTAGTTTGAACATCACGACTTATGTGAAACACTTGGAACCTTCCATTCACGCAAGCCGCTAGTATTCTGAATTCTTTACTAATTCTTTGATAGTGCTGCACCGATGTTTTCTGAAAGGCAAATACTAACCAGTGTCCTAAGGGGCATTGGTTAAGAAACTAAAAGGAGAAAGGTTTTCATTGGAAGGTGGAAAATTGCGTTGTCCATGATTTTTTTTACACTCTCTTATGAATTTCACAGTAAATATTTTCTTCTTTTAATTCCTTAACAAATGTTCTTAGGACACTGGTTAGCAAGACCCTTTCTAAAAATAAAAAAGAACCATGCACCAATGTTGGCCAGTCATATATTACTCCCTAGTTTTCAATGCACCAATCTTGGTTCTCTCCTGTTTCCTGGAATTGTTGCAGAAATTGGTTACTAAACGCATGAGTTTTTTATGCAAGGAAATTCCTGGGTCTCTTGCCTCTCACTTTCTCATCTCAACTAATATGCTTTGAGTCTCTCTCTCTATATGTGTAAGCTGGGAGCAGTATATCTCCACGCCTCCACCAAAGCACATACATAGTACTTACTACCTGCATAAATGGATAGAGAAATTGGGAGCATTGACAAGAGGGAAGATATCACGGTTGATGCAACGAGTTTTACATGGGCAGTGGACAGTGCCATATGGAGTAGGACTCCGTCAAATTTGGGAGCATCCCCTGTCCACAGTTTTGCTTCGGTAGTAGACAACGCGATAAGGAGTGGAGCGGCATCAAATTTTGGAACATCCCCTGTCCATGGTTTTGCTTATGCAGTGGACAACGCAATAAGGAGTGGGACTGTGTCAAATTTTGGTACATCCCCTGTCCATGGTTTTGCTTCCGCGGACAACATGAGGAATGTTGCTGCATGATTGTCACAAGCGGTGTCGAATGCGACCGGACATATCGGTGCATGGTTGGTTATTCAGCCTGGATGAGCTTAAAGCAGCCACCAAGAATTTCTCACATCACAACGTGGTTGGTGCTGGAAGCTTTGGTACTGTGTACAGAGCCAACCTCCTTGACGGTAGTGAGGTAGCAATCAAGAGGTGGGGTGGTGCCTGGTCGAAGAAAATGGGTTCAGTTAAGTCTGAATTGGCCACCTTGTCGCGTTTTCTACCCCATAAGCACTTGGTTGGGGTGGTTGGGTACTGTGGAGAGAAAAATGAGACGCTTTTGGTGTACGAGTAAGTGAAGAATAGGTCATTGTATGATCATTTGAGCATGGACAAGGGTAGCAGTGTGTTGAATTCGTGGAAAATGAGGTTCAAGATTGCTTTGGATGCTTCCTGGGGAATAGAATATCTTCATAACCATAACACAGTTCCATATATTCACCGAGATATCAAGTCTTCCAACATTCTTGATGCCACATGGACGGCAAGAGTATCTGATTTCGGGTCATTGATTGAGACATCTGGAACCGTTGGATACATTGATCCAGAGTGCTATGATCTAAATGTGTTGACAGCAAAGAGTGATGTGTATGGGCTTGGAGTTGTACTTCTTGAACTTTTAACAAGAAAGAGAGCTGTATTAAAGAATGGGGAAGATCGAAGCACCCCATTATTAAGTCTGGTGGACGTTGCAGTGCCTGCTATTTTGGCTGAAGATTTGGTGAAAATTTTGGATCCAAAGGTTGGACCACTGGATGTGAGTGAAGCATTGGCAGTGGAGTTAGTGGCCTACACTGCTATCCATTGTGTGAGTTTAAAAGGGAAATATAGACCGATCATGGCTGACATTGTGCTCAATTTGGAGCGGGCTTTGGCTATTTGTAATAATAGTAGCCATGATAGCATTGCCAGCGGTACTATCTCTAATGTTTCAGAATGATATATGAAGAAAACCAATAGTAATTTTCTTTTAGGGTCCGTTTGAACAAGTTTATCAAAAATACTTTTAGGAGAAGAAAATAAAATAGAAAAATTATGAGCTTCTCCATAAGCTATAATTAGCTTATACATAAGCTAATATGTAGAAGCTTTCTCATCTTTTAGAAAAGCTATATGAGAGAGCTTCTATAGATTAACTTACGCACAAGCTAATTTGAGCTTATGAAGAAGCTCATTTCATTTTTTTTTGCTTCTTATTTTCTTCTCCTAGAAGTGCATCTAGATAAGCTTACCCAGACAGACCCATATTAAAAAAAGCTGTTCTGCAATACTGCATAACCGTATTATACAGCTGCAATTAAGTTGCAAATTTGACACATGATTGTTCCACTGTTTCAATCCGTGTCACCCAAAGTTTACTTACTCTGATGGGTTCTCCATATTTATGTAATAGTAGTAGTTTATTAGGAAACTTTCTTATAATAACGCATATGCTGTACATAGTTTTGTGTTTGTCAGTTGTATTGAAATCAATTCTACAGCTCTCTTTCTTCCTTGTTGTATACACGAGTGTGAAATAGACAGAAATATATTAGCTCCTTGTTAGGAAAATGGGTGAAAAATATTGAAAATTTTGTAAATTCTTATCGATTCTTTCTGAATTCATACTTTTATTCTTTCTAATATATTATATAGGTATAATCATCTAACATTACACAGTACTATTGTAGATTGTAAAACTTTGCAAAATTACCAACTGCCAAGCAGAAAAATGGATCATTTACTCTATATTTTGGTTTACATAATATATTTAGTATTTACACATGGCATGACAGGTTAAAGTATCATTCTTTCCTGATGCGTGTGTATTGTGTATAAGCATACTAATATTTTTGTCAATTTTCATTTTGTTCGTCTAAATTTGGGGTGTTCGTTTGAGCATTGCACTTGTTATTATTACCTTTAAATTAGTGTACCTTAGGGTTAAATCAGACTAAGAAGCTACTAAGAGTTTACATTGTGAACCCATTGGATGGGGATGTGGGGAAGGGTGCAGAAGTAAGTAGTGAACAAGAAGTTTGGCTTTAAATGCATGAAAACACTGTGCAGTTGCGGTCTCATGTGGTGGAATGATGTAAGGACGATACAACAAGATGATATATATTGGCTAGTGTTTGTGACCGTGTTGGAAGGCTCGTACCATTAGGATCTTCACTGATTTGCTACTGCACATTTTTTCATGTTCACGTGGTTATAATTGGAAGGCATTGTTGTCTTTTAGGATCCAAGACAGTCAAGCTCTTTTCTAACAAGGAGCACATGGGGATTTAGATATATAGTTTGGCCAAATTTATGTGTTTCATGGCACTTGTGTCATCTAATTAGTTGTTGATCATTTGTGTACAATTGATTTTTAGTCTATTTTTTTATAAAAGTTTCATGTGTACCGGATATGATAAAACATCAAGGCGTTTAACATAGCCTTATTAGGCAAATAGAAATGGAGAATGAGAGTGGGTCAAGAGTCATTTTGGTTTAAAGTGTTATATTGCAAGTATGGACTGATTGTATGAGATGGAGGGGTGAGGTTAAAGGGAATATTAAAGCGGTGAGTAGATATAAATTCTTTGGAGGTAGATAATTTTGGGGGAGGAAGCATTTGTTTAGGAAAAACATGAAGAATGTGGTGGGAAATGGGAGAAACACAAGGCTTTGGTATGACCTATAGGTAGAGGTAGGCTACTGTGTGAATTGGTAAATTATAGTAGAAGATAAAAAAAGGTCACAGTGGATGCTTTAGGGGAGGTGAATGAAGGATGATGCAATTGGAAATGGCATTGGAGGTAAGGGGTAATGTGGAGGATAAGTGGGTGTGGATCTCTGAAATTTCTGGTATATATTTTGTGAAATCATCATACAGGATCATTATGAACAATGGCATTATGGAGACATAGGCTTTTTACAACAAGATATCGAAGGTGCCTACTCTTTTGAAGACTGCAACTCTAATTTAAAAGTTAGCACTAGACAAGATTCTCGCCAAAGATAACTTAATTTTGCTAGCTATGTGAAGGATAACGAGGGTGGAGGTTTTCCCGTGTGATGAAGGGAATTAGTGGACATCAGTTATGCATAACATGTGCATGGTGTGTTTTTGCTTTACAACACAATGCTACAGCCTGAATGACAAGGTTCAATTTATATGGTTATAATAGAGATATAATATAACAGAAAAGCTTACACTTAATTGATATATATATATATATATATATATATATATATATATATGCTTATCAATTGTCAATTTAATGTTACTGTCCTATGGATACCATCACACTTTGCCCAAATTCTTGTTATAAGAGATTATGTTGAGAGTTTAATAGTTTTACACTGTCATCCAATCACAAATCATTGTTGGTATGACTTTCAAGATAATTTTGTAAAAGTCAACAAACTTATCATGCATGATAGTTTGTTATTGGATGACAGTGTAAAACTATTTTACACTGTCAGTGCATAGCTTTTTTTCTCTTATGTTTAATCATTTTGAGTTTAATGATGTCAGCTAACAACTTCTATGTTAGCACATCTTTTTCTGCGTCATTGTAATGTTTTTGCATCCGATTATATGATTTTGGTGAAAGGAGATATGTTGCATACTAATCTGTCGACATATATATAGGTTCATAGCAAGAATCCATGTGCCTAGAATCAGTTTAATTTAAAATCTACAGATCAAAAATCTCGGAATGTGATGTGAGTATATTGGAGCTTGTGTTGTTGTAACCATGGTGTGTTGGGGTGAAGTATATTAGAGTGGAGTAGTGTGGTGATGCAAGAAAATTTGATCAATTTCATTAATCCACACTATGAATATATACAGTCACAAAAGGCCTATGCAGAGGACTTTTTTTGCTTCAAGCACACGATTGAGCATTTGTCAAATCAATCTTGGCGGGGTTGCTACTTGATACAATACTAATCTTGTTGGCTTTCACCATCATTGGTTGGCACAAGTGGTAGCGGCTTGTGTCTTTTAACCAAGTTGTCCAAGGTTCGAATCCTGGTCTTGGGTATGGAATGGACCATGTTGGTTCTCGACGGAGATTAGTCACTGTTTCCGACGGTGAATACTCCGTACCAATAACATGGTCAACAAAAAAATCTTGTTGGCTTCCTACAACATGTATATTCTTCCAGTAGTGTTATCGCATTTGATTAATTCTAGAGCTATCATGTATACTGATATGTTGTTGTGTTTAGATGGGCTTCTTTGGGTTCTTACGTTATATTTTGGGGTACTCTAGGCTAACTAAATTTGATGTTGTAAGCTTATCATTCAGTTGTATTATAATCTATGGATCTTGCTTGTTAAAAAAAAAACATCATTTCTTCAAGTTAACCAGACAGCTTTCCCACATTTGTTTCAATATGTTACACGAGATTGCATAACTTAAATGACCTATATGAATCAATGAGGAAAATATTCCACAATTTGGGAAATATGGAAGATGTCTTCATCTCAGTGAAACACAATAAGGGAATGCATTCATCATAAATAATTTACAACATATGGATAGGGTTATACAAACTACGAGTGAATCTGTTAAGATTCAGCCCTGACTTGGAGGTCCTAAAGGGGATTTTTTGTGGTGGAAAAAGAAGAGATGGCATGGTTAGACCATTTTTGGGTGGGAAGAATGCATTCATCATAAATAATTTATACGCTGCAAGATAAATTAATAGAAGGGTTGAATTTCACGATTGTGATTCTTAAGGGTGGTGACATGGTGTTGATCAAACTCTATTCTATCAAATATCCAAGTGGATCTATTACTAGGTAAAGGTATACATGGATCTAATGTCAGGGAGTTTCAGTACATGCATGGAATTATGAGTTTTTTGAGCTTCTTGTTAGTACTTTAGGATGATATATATCTATGGATGCAAACTTCTTGAACAAAAAGATATCAACGATTAATGCATTCTTAGAGTGTGTTTGACTCAATTTTTCCTAGGTTATCTTTTTCTTTAAAAAGAGAAGTTGCGTCAAACACTTTTCATAAAAAACTTTTAAAAATAAGTAACTTATTTTCATAGAACAATTTTTTTAAAAAAAACAAAGAGTATCTTTAATTAAGTTAGTAGCGGAGCATTCTTAGAAATTACAAAAAGTTTATTCTCACGTTCTTTTCTTCAAATCCCAACTTCACCTAAAATACCTTTTTTTTTTTTAATTTTCTACCAATTTCCCAATTAGTGTGCTTCACAGACTTCCCCATTATATAATTATCATAGAACTTAATTTATTTTAAATTATGTTTATTTATTGTGAAGTCTTAATTTATTTTTAAAGTATTTATTTTAGTAGAGTAAAACATATTAATTATTTTTATTTTTTATTTTCAATACATGAAATATTAGAATATTATTGAAATGAGTAAATAATATTAATAAATAAATTTTTTATATTTTAAAATATTTATTTTCATTCTATAAATTTAATTTGTATTTCAGATATTTTTAAAATTTTTAATTTGTAGTTAAGTTTTTTAATTCTTAATTACAAAAATATATTTGTTAAATACTTTTGAATTATTTATTAAATGCTTTTTAATATATATTCACATTATTGAATTCTGTTTAAATAAATTATTTTTTATCTTCTAAAATTATTATTGAATAATAATATAGGAGTTTTTAAATATTTTATCTTTTTTAATTAATAGTTAAATTTATTTAATTGATATTATATATAATAAAATATTTGAAAATCATTTTGAAAAATATTTTTTATCAATTAAAAGGATTTTGACATTTTAAAATTAAAAATTTAAATACGTCGATTTTAATACTTTTATTTACTTTATTATCATTAAAATAAAATTATGTTAAATAAATTGATTTCACATAATAATGTTTTTTTATTTTTACCTATATATTCTTTCATTGGGAAAAATAAAAAAATATTAAGTAAAATCAATTTATTTAACATAACTTTATTTTAATGATAATAAAGTACATCAAAGTATTAAAATCGATGTCTTAAAATTTTTAATTTAAAAATGTCAAAACTATTTTAATTAATAAAAAATAATTTTCAAATATTTTATTATATATAATATTAATTAAATAAATTTAAGTATTAATTACAAAAGATAAAATATTTAAAAACTTCTATATTATTATTCAATAATAATTTTAGAAGATAAAAAATAATTTACTTAAACAGAAATCAATAATGTCAATATATATTAAAAATTATTTAATAAATAATTCAAAAGTATTTAACAAATATATTGTAATTAAGAATTCAAAAATTTAACTACAAATTAAAAAATTTAAAAATCTGAAATCTAAATTATATTTTAAAAAAATATTTTAAAGTATCAAAAAAAAATTTAACTATATTATTTACTCATTTTAGTAACATTTTAGTATTTCATTCAATGAAAATAAAAAAAAATTAATCTACTAAAATAAAGAAAGAAATGAAGACCTCAAAATAAATAACCATAATTTAAAATAAACTAAAATTTATGAGAATTATATAATGGGGAAGTTGGTGAAGCACACTAATTGGGAAATTGATAGAAAAATTCAACCTTTCTTCTATTAATCTATCTTGCAGTGTGTGAATTATTTATGATGAATGCGTTCTTCCCACCTAACAACATTCTAACTTCACCATCTCTTTTTTTTCCACCAAAAAAGACATCATGTTCCAATTGTTAGCCACTTTCCCCCCACTTTGGTAACAATTATTTACCCTACATATCATTTTGGTCCTATCCACCACCGCACTAGCATAGAATCTCCCCTTTACCAAATGTGGCAATTGGTATTTTGTTTCTAACAGGTTTCTTATTTGTCTTCATTCCTTTAAGACTTACAAATCATGGCTGAATCTTAAAATATTTACTTATTAGGATCCCGTCTAAGGGTCTCGAACCATAAGAAATAAGAAATATTATAACAAATACACAAATCTAATATCATTAAAATTCTAATATCAATAGTATATTCGAACAAATAATTGACATAGGCATAAAACTAATGATATATTGTATAATAAATTATATCAATAATAATACACCAATAAGGTATTATTATTATTATTATTATTATTATTATTATTAAAGAAAATGTTTTAATTATTTAAATTCACAAAATTTGGATAATTGTATTTATAATATGTGAGATTACAATCATACAAATTACTAGCAATAATTGCAAATAGAATATGACAATCATATTTCATAATATTATTTGAAATAATCAGATTATCATATATAATTGCAATGTTCAAGATTAAGAATAAACATAAAAGAAGAACAATATATATATATATATATATATATATATATATATATATATATATATATATGAGAACAATATATTATTAACAAATTTATCTACATATGTAATTATATACTAAGCTAGTAGGTTAAATGTATCAATACTAACCTTAAAAAGTGTGTTGTTCATCCTTGTGTAAAGCCAATAAAGATTTGATAATTCAATGAGAACATCTTACAAAATTTATATATTTTTATCTCTAATCATTCACAAATCAATGTTAATTAATTCATAATTATAACTTAAATGTATATTTCAAATAAGCTTTAGTTGTAAATCAATATAAAACATACATTACAAGCCCCACAAAAACATACATTACAAGGATGATATAGTTTCCAATTGCCTCGGATTATCCAACAAAAAATTTTCAACAATAATTTCACAAGTGAACATAGCTTTTTTTTAAAAAAAAAAAAAAAAAAGTTACAATAAGACAATATAAAATACACAATTGACATAAAACACAAAGTTGCATACTTCACTTCACTCATTAATTTAATCCAAAGTGTATATGCTTATCCTATATTATGATCCCAAAAAAATGTGACTAAGATATATTATTAGAGAGAGTATCTATTATAGAAATGTCACAAAATAAGAATAATAAATTAAAAAAATGGATTTAGATGATAAGAGTGTAGTAGTAAAAAGAAATATACTACAAAATATATAAAAGAAATATGCCAATAGGATTTGTACAATACCCCAAAAATTCAAAATAATCCAACTCTGACTCAAACAACAATAATAATAAGTTAAATGGGCTTAAATTAGTTTTACAATAATTTTAAAAAAGAGTACAACATATATAAGTGATACTCGAACAGTAGAAAATCCTTATAATTTTTCTTTTCTTTTCAAATTCAAGAACCAAGAATCTATAATTTTAAAAAAATACTAATTATTCTTGAATTAATAATTAAAATATTTTGAGTTTTTTTTTTAATATTTTGAGTTAAAATATAACAATATTGTTACAATTTACTATTAATTGTTCTTTACTAATTGTCAATGTTGGATTAATTAATCAATGTACCCAAAATATTCAATATGGCCAAAATTCAATATTTTAATGTGCATAACCAATAATTAAATTAGCATATGGCGAATGATCAACCCAAAATATATAGCCAACAAAATATTTATGTTCATGGCCAATAATTAACCCAAAAATACTATTGTGTTGACAATATTCAATATTTACAACTGTTCAATATTCAACATTAATCACTTCAGGTCATGCACATGGCCAAACTACTATTCAAGTATATTATATTTAATCATATAAATGATAATTTGTATAAAAAGTCAATAATAAGAGTAGCAGCACACATCCAGAATTCTGGATTATAAATTGCATCGCGTACAACTCACTACTGGATATGATGAAATTTCCTAATCTAGGCATTAATTCATTTCTAATCTTGAGAGCTTTTGGTAAAAAAAATGATTGATATAGAGAAATCCTAAAACGATTTAAAAAAAATATTGGAAAACGAGTAAGAAATGGAGCATAAACTGTGACAATTTTTCTACCTAAAATGCAACAACAAGAAGCTAGAAATTCTCTCAATTCGATCAATAAAATTGCTCCATTCTTTAGGACTTTAGATCGAAATGATCCACATAAGGTAAGCCCCAAGTCAATTTTGTAAAAAATTAACAAAAGATGAGACTTTTGATTCAAACAACAAAAATAACAATTTGTTTATAGCTTTTGTGCATAAAATAAAGAGAAAATTACAACAACACTCTATGAACTTTTATCAAATTACACATAACTTCACTCTTTTATTTTCCTACACTAACCTCCTTTAAGTTTGAAAATATTACACTAACACCCCTTTATAGATTTAAAAACATTACACTGACTCCCTCAAACCTTACACTAACACCCCCTATAAGGGAGGCGAGAGTAATGGTTAAAAAAATAGGGGGTGCTTGTGTAATTACAAGAAACTTCAGGTGTGTTG
Source organism: Pueraria montana var. lobata (assembly GCA_026413185.1). Taxonomy (NCBI): domain Eukaryota; kingdom Viridiplantae; phylum Streptophyta; class Magnoliopsida; order Fabales; family Fabaceae; genus Pueraria; species Pueraria montana. The sequence continues at coordinate 47,484,562 of CM048647.1, forward strand.
CTGTTATTTGCTCTAAAATAAAATATCTTCCTCAACCAAATCTAGTTAAGAGCATAAAATAATAGTGATTTGTGTTCAAGAATTTCAAAAGAAAACACGAAAAAAGAAATCCACATTCACTAAAGGCACACCAAATACCCATTAATCAAATCCCTAATTTTTCTTCTACAAATTGGTTGAAAGATCAATGCAATAAATTAGGATTTTAAGAATATGAGAATGCAATTTAATTTTCAGACAAGAACATCCAATAGTATGTATCTACCAATTGATAAAATTGTTAAGCCTCAATTCCATGGATTCATGTGGACACACACTGTGGCATATTCAATCAATCATAGTTAGAGAATTAAATCATAGAATTTGTGCACCTAGCATTAAGGATTGAACCATCTTGTTCGTGACATATGATTGATGAAGCACTTAATTAAGACGAGAATGAGAGAAGACTATCATCTACACAATTGATTTGTCAAGTTATGTTAACGATCTAATATGGTCATGATTAAATAACCATCGTATGAGGGCAGAGCCTTCTCATTGGGACATCAATTGAAGTAGTCCAACCCATCACAAGTTATTCAGAACAAAGTCCAATACAACATTCATCAATTAATTAGATATTATAATAATAATTACTTACCATAGTTAATATATTAATAATTAAAGAATAATTCCTAAATAATTGATTAATATTAATCCATAAAATAGATTAATTAAACAATTAATCTAACATTTTATTTTTATTTTTTAAATGAGATGAAAAGATATATTTTATTTTTTGAATTTATTTATTGCATTTATTTTATAAAAGAATTTTATTAAGAAAAATAATTAAATTTATTTATTTATGTTTAAGCTCAACAAGGTTTGAATATTCTTCTATGTATCTCTTAGTCCAATGGAGAGCTTATAGTTACGTAGTTCTTTTGTTATAAAAATGTTTTGGGGTTTACAGATTTTATTTTTTGTTTAGATAAAATAAGGATTGTTGAAATGTTAGATCTTAGGCATCCTTTGATATCTAGAGTTAAACATCTTCTATAGAATATCAGCCACAAAAAAAAAAAAAAACACCCTAAAAATGTGAGATATTCACAAAGAAGCATGCTCTAAACAAGATTTACAAATAAAATCAACGAAAATAAAATCATGAACAATGAGTTTGGAAGTATTATAAATAGTTGCAGAAGGAAGCTCTCTTCTTTACAAAACTATTCAGTTAAGTTTATGCGTAGAGAAGTCAATCAAGTTGCTCTTTGTTTATCAAGGGCTGCTAGATTTTATGCTCGTCAACATGTTTTCCATTTGATTCCAACTTGTATTCACTCTATCATTTTGGATGAAATAATATAAGTTCTTTACTGTAAAAAAAAAAAAAAAAGATTTACGTGATAATCAAGTAGGAAATGGATCTAACATACATGGCAATCACTAAATCTATATTATTATTATTATTATTATTATTATTATTATTATTATTATTATTATTATTATTGTTGTTGTTGTTGTTGTTGTTGTTGTTGTTGTTATTTTTAGAGGAATGCTAGCGACACTCTATTAAAAAGAAAGTGTTAGAGAGAGTGTCGCTAGCATTCCTCTTATTATTATTATAGTTGTTGTTATTATTATTGCTATTATTATTGTTATTGTTGTTATTATTGTTATTGTTGTTATCATCATCATCAATTGATCTTGCATTAATATAAGATGAAATAATTTTTATTTTGAAGAGGTGAATAATGAAGATTAATTTTTTTTTCTATTTTTTTATAAAATGGAAAAGTAGAAAATACTAACCTCATTTTTCGCTTATACATTTTTAGAAATTAATTTTATTACAAATTCTAAGAAGTACCGTAAAAGCTAAAGATGAGAATGAAAATCAAAATCAAAATGCTAATTCTATTTATCTATTCATTTACACAAACGTTTTTGTTTTTTCATTTTGGGTTTTTTTTTTTATTAATCTTATTATTATAATATCCAAACAAATGTTTTAATTTGAATTTTCTAAACAGATTTGGAACAATAGATAGATTATGCCCAATTGGTGGATGTTGACTAATATGACGAATCAAATCCCTCAATTGTTTCGAATTGATGCATATAAATATTAAGTTTAAAAAGTTGCGTCTAAAAATGTGATCAGACGAAAGCGTTGTATCTACATCCGATGACATAGATAAAGCAGACAGACGCTGCTGGTTTTATAAGCATTTAAGACACAGTTAATGTTGTGTGTGTTTGATCCTTTGTGCAAGGAATGTCTGAATATTCTTCATAGGATCTATCGAAGTGAAGGAAGTAAAGAAAAGTCAAGTATAAACTTTCCTTCTACATAAAAAGATGCGCCACAACTGTAAATTGTACTTATCTAAGCAAAAGCTAATTTGACTACTGAAACACGATATGGAGTTCCCCTCAAGGAAGATAAGTAGAATGCTTTATTAGACCTAAGTGACAAGTTGGTGACAAACATTAAATGCAGCATTAAATGCTCCAATAGACACCCCGGCTTCAGACGATACACAGACAGAACAAAATGACCGTTTAGAGACAACGATTACTTCCTCAACAAGGTTATAAATAATAGAATAGTTGAAGCGCTGGAGTTACGAAGTAATGAGCCCTGAACGAAGCATTCTTTCAAGCATTCATTCTCTCTGTTTTCAAATTCTTTCTAAGTTATAAAAGCTCTCAAAGCACCTTGTAAATCTTGAGAGTAAAAGACTGTGAGTTACATCTTATACATTCGTCTTCAAGATAATATACTAGTATGTCTGCACCCAACCTTAAACAAATATGTTGATTTGTTTTAGAGGCAGAAATGGCTTGGTAGAAAATAATACTTGGGTTTTTAGCTTGGAGAGACTAGTGTAAAACTACTTAGGATGAGCCAGAAGTGACAGTGAACAATACTTGTAACTTTGTGAAGAGTTAGTGGAAACTTGGTGGATTGCCAAAAACTAAACGTAGTCTCAGTGGTAGAGACGAATAAGTATAAAAATCTTTGCGTCTTATCTCTCTAATATTTTATCAGCTTTTTAACTAACCTTGAGTTGTGATTTACGTTTTCAAAAACTTAGTCTATTTTATATCAAAACCATCGTCTATCTGTTTTTTACAAAACTTGTGTTTTAAAGCTTTCTCAACAGACAATAGTCCTTTCGCGAAAAATCTTGCAAAAAAATTTTAAATCATAATTCAACCCTCATTCTTGTGATTTTTGCCTTTACAGTGGAGATACTATTAGGTCATCTATGATTATCATGGTCAATATGATACATAATTAAGTGTTATTAATTCTTTCGTAAATTGAAAATTATAATACATGTTATATAAAAATTAATTGAAACCACATGGACACAGTGATCTTGAACTACCTAGTAATTTCTTCAATTGGTAAGAGGTTTAAGAACAAATAATATCTCAGAAGATTATGAACCTCTAAACAACCCAAAACTTAGCTTCTAATTCATGTGACCAACCCTAAATACAATCATAAAGTTATGACTCATGCAAAAAGACAAAAAAAGAAATGTTAACAACACACTATCTAACACACTCTTTTAAACACACTTTCTACTATTGGCTGAAATTTATTTGAACTATGAACCAAAGAAGAGCACCTAATAAGTCTTGTATCTAGGAATGGAGCAAAGCCCATTAGTCATCTTTGACTCCTTTTCTTAAAGCAAGTAACTTGGTTATGCAAGGGATTGGTAGTTTAATCAAGGGACTTAGGTTCTTCTCATAAGTAATTAGGGTTTGAGCATTTTTTGGGTTGATGATAACAAACGAATGGTAAATATCTATTAATAGTTTATGTATTCATGAGGGAGTCGTTTAGTGAAGTTGAACCCCAATGTTCATCATCATTGTTTCTCGCAACTCTTTCCCACAATCTAGATATTTGAAAATCAAAAACCTTTTTTTTATTGGTTTTATTTCCAGGTTTCCATCTTTAACTTGTTTTTTTTTATCATTGCTATTTCAAATTATCATCTATTAATTGTCTAGTAAGTAAAAAGTGTGTAAATTTCCCAAGATTGAACAAGTCCCTTGGGAAAATGGTACTTGGACTTCCATTTTATACTTGTAGTATTTGGTACACTTGCCAATGACGTAACACCATGGTGTGGTAATCCATCAACTACATATCCTCTTGATCTTTTTTCACAAGCATTTTGACTGGTATCACATGCATTAAGAATAAGTAGGCAAGTGTTGCATTACATAAGCATCTAAAGTTGTATGTGTTGATCTAGTGAATGTGATATGACTTTTATATACGTACGGGTGTTATCCGTGAGTTGATTTCATATTGAGAGTATGATGTGAGATGTATCTCACTCCTTTCATTTGTTTGTGCTGTTTGTGTTTGGGTTGATTGCCGTTTGTAGGTGAGATTCAAGAAGATATTGATGATGATATCAGAGGAGAGGCATAGGCCATTTTGTTCTTTTTACAGTTTCTATGGGTTTGTAGAGCTTTGATATAATGTGTCACTAGAGCTTGGGTTTTAGAATTTACCATGTTGAAATTATAGATATTAATGGAGTATTTATGATGTTGAGGTGCCACATATAATTACCCAAAATTATTTTATCTATCTAATTTATTTCTTTTCTCAAATAGTATTATTTTTGTACTCAATATATATATATATATATATATATATATATATATATATATATATATATGAAAAAATGTATATACTATATTATTTTTTTTTTTGTATTTTTTATGCGTGTGAAAATTTAATTTTTACTAAACTATACTTTTCCCCCTCTCTAACTAAATTTCTAGCTTCACTTTTGTTGTCAGAGAAAAAATATTGTTACTTGTAAACTAAAATTGTTACATCATCAACTAATATTGTTACTTGTAAACTAAAATTGTTAACAGAGAAAAAATATAGAGACCAAAAATGCTAAAATTTTTGTTTCAAAACTAAGAAAAATTTGAAAAAGTTTAAGAACAAAATATATTAAACCCTTTTATATATCTAGATATATCACAATTCTTTTTAATATGGATAACGATATACTAGTTCATTTGGAAGTTCCAATGAAATGTTACTAATGAAATCTAGCTCAATTGGAGGGTCCAAGATTCTTCTCTTTATGTTTATCATTCAATTATTAATTAGCTAGCTTGATAGTCATTCATCACCAAAATAGATCTCTTATTTACCATTTCTTCAGCTCCTAGTTCAGGAATTCTTCTAAGTAAGAAATCCATGAAGTTAATCTTTAAGTGATCAGTTAGGTGTCCTACACACCCTATTGAAATAACTCATTCTCACAGTTACTTTTAATGAAAGTATTAAATAATATATTCAATATCACGTACATTATATGTAATTTATAAATATAAAACAAATATAAATTAAAATGCTTTATTGGTAATAAAAATATTAATTAAAATATGAAAAATATAAAGACTTTGAAATAATGTTACAAATTTTTATCGGTCATTGCTTTGAACCGTGAGTTATTGTGTTAATAATCGAATTAGTAAGTCACTGATAAAAAAAAATTATGACGCTCATATAATTCATTCAAGCAATATTCCATATGTTCACCCAAACACTAACAGTGGGCTGTCCAACATGTACAGTCCATGGGCTTAAAGTTTTTTTTGCTTTTTGGAGACTGAACATTGGTTGGTATTCAAATGAGTGCCTCCAACAACTTCAATTATTTTTTTTTTTATTCTTTAAAAAAACACATAAATTACAATGCACTGAATAAAAATAAAATGGAACAAGGATTTTACGTGAACGCTGACATCAACATTAGTATCAATATACCCTTCACGAGAGAGAAGAAAATCCATCCCACTTGCTAAGATCGAGTATGATGTGTATCCTTGCAATAAGAGATGGATTGCATAATTTTCTCACTTCAAATTATATATAGGTGTAATTCTTATTTTTTTAAGGGAAAAGAGCATGTAAGCACCTTAAACTTTTACCCTTTTGCAAATAGACACCCTTAACTCTCATTTTATCTTAATTAATACTTAAACTTTTAATATTGTTTTTATAGGCCCTTATGTTAACTTGCTGTTAATAATTAACAGAATAAATCTACACCATTGATTTAAATTGAATCTCAACCTTTCATTTTTTTTTTTTTTTTGTGTTTAAAATATTAAAATCATACCAAATAAAAAATTCAAGATGAGAAATAAATAGAAAAAAAAACCTTAAAACTAAGAAAGTTGCTACGCACAAAAAAAAAGTCGTAAAACTAGCTATAGCATATAAGCACGTAGTTTCATCAATGTTCCCCTCTTCGATAAAACAGTGTTGCTGCAGCAATTTCAAATTTCTTCTACAGCGATTATTGCCCATCTATTGTCGTTGGTTTTGTTCCAAAATACACACCATCAATGAACCCATCTACAGAGACTCCTTCATTTGCAATTGCACACTCGTGGAGCTTTTCAGGAAATAGAGATACCGAGAAAGAGGGAGTGAAGAGTCACAAATACTCAGACTGAACCGATACGTTGTTGGAGATGGTGTGGTTTCTGTTGGGAACCATAGACAAGGTTAGGAAAGGGAACGAGGAGTCCTTTGAGCATGTACAGATTGATTTTAATATTTTAAATACAAAACAATGAAGGGTTGACATTCAATTAAAATCAATGGTACAAATTAATTCCGTCAATTATTTAACTAAATGTTAACGGAAGGTCTTATTAAAACAATAATAGAAGTTTAAGTATTAATTATGATAAAATGAAAGTTTAAGGTGTCTATTTGCAAAAGGATAAAAGTTCAGGGTATCTTTATGCTCTTTTCCCTTTTTTTAATATGCAACAGTTGTTCGTGTAAATATTTTTTCTGTTTCATGTAATTTTTTCTCATTTTATTTCCTTATTATAATAAAAGATTTATTAGTAAGAGTATAAGAAATACTCTAACCCATATATTAAGATGCAATAAATACTAGTCTTAACAACAAAGCTTAATACACTTAATAATATTTAAGTTCTGTTTGGATAATTTTTCTATAAATATTTATAGAAAAAGAATATAAGAAGCTAAAGTGATTTGAATTTCTCCCAAAACTAAATTAACTTATGCACTTCAATTTTTAGAGAAGTTAGTTAAGAGAACTTATATAAAGTGAAGTGCATAAATTGATTTCAGCTTATTAGAGAAACCCAATTTAATATTTTATCTTTTTTTTTTCTTCTAAATATTTATAAAAAAAATTTATCTTAGACCTTACTCCAAAAATAAGCAGCTAAAACCCTTGCCTTAGCCCATATCCAAGACCGGATTTTGATCAGATATATCCGATAAACCGATTATCTCAAATTGTCAATTGTCAAATATAGCCTGTTGAAATATATCTTCTTAGCCACTGGACCAAATTTAATAATGTCAAATGTAATTTTTTTCCTCTCTTTCACATCAACACTTCATCTATAGTGGGTAGCTAGAAACTAATAATAAACTTTATGGTCTAAAAATTAAGTGAATGTCCCAACCAAGATTAATTCTACACGCAAAAGGAGAGATACATATTATTAGGCCGGTTTGATCATTTAGGTGTGAATCAATTTCCTCGCCAGTTTAATGAGGAGTTCGTTTTCATAATATTGGTCAAAACCATAATAATTAAAGCCAAATACAAAAGCATACACATCCAAATATAGAAACTAATGTTTAGGGGGACCGGTAGAATGAGCAATTTTGTGACATAAGTAATGTTTCATTTTTCTACAAGTATGTACTCGTTTGGAGATAATCCTGTTAGAGACATGATCGAGCATTAAATATGAATATTTCTCTTAATAGAAATTCAAACATTTTTAGTAACGTAATAGAAATTAGAACACTGATTCATCATATTGTGAGAGACTACCATCTTCTGCTAGACCCAACCTGATTGGTACACATCCAATGTTTTTTATTTTCTTGTGAAGACAATTATGTTCAAGACATGGTCAGGAACTAAACATGAACACTTCTTTCAATTCGAACCTTGATTCACCATGTTATGAGATACTATCCTATTCCACTAAACCCAACATGACTGGTACAAAGACAATGTTTTTTATTTTGGTTATTATCTTTCTTCTTCACTTCCTAGTTAGTAGTGGTGGGCTGGTAGCTTCTATCTCTAGGGTTATCATCACACCTTTCTTGAGAAGGTGAAGTTTAGTTGTGTTTTTTAGCACCGCCCCACTATCACAATCTTTCATAGGTAGGCCCTGGTGTGGATCACTACAATGAAACAAAATTAAGAGCTAGCACTTAGTCCATACTCCATACCTGTTCACTACATGGGTTGTGTTCTCTTTTTCAAGATGCACATAAACATGGAATTAAATACTTTACATGCAAGTCAACCATTGAGTAGTCAACTATATAGGCATGCCATACAGGTTCAAGATATTATGATTTATTATTGTCTCTTCCCACCACATGTATTCATGTTGTTGTTGCACATCCTAGTCTGTGGTCAACAGCAGTAAAGTTATCCTACAATTATCTAGCTATCTGAGTGGCACCCTCTGAACATCTCCATGATCAGGTGGTGATGAGGTCAATCTTTACCTTCTTCACTTTTCATAATTAAGTTAAATTGTAGCACAAATTATCTTATTTAGTTTACTTCCATAATTTTAACCTGCAATAGGGAAAGCTAAGTCCATCATAAAATGTGTTATTTTTAAATTTAATGAAAGATAGAACTATCATTGGTGGAATTAAAACAGACAAGTTAGACATAGGGAGGAGACACAATTACTGTGGCAAATAAGCAAGTAAACAACCATTGAATGATCTAAAGATAAAAAATTGACACTATTAACATTGTGTCCTCTACTCTTTCAAATCCTCCTATCCATGAAAACATTGAAAAGAAGATATATTTTGAATATCTTTCTACCATAATTGTGCTATAATTGATTAACCAAATTAAAAATTAAGGTAAAATTAATTAATTGAAGAAATAAATCTAAGCAATGTTATTTCATATGTATAACTTTCAATTTTTTCATTAGTATTTTTTAAGATTTTGGTAACATCATATTTCAACTTTTTTCAGCAAAATGAGTGTAATGTGGAATGATAAAACTCACTCTCAAGTTGAGTTTCAACGCATGCATTTTGACATTGTGACAAGAGACTAGAGTCTTAGACTTTAAGATACTTTGGTCATGTACATGCAACACCCTTCATATGTGTTTTCATGCTCTGAGATCACTAGCTTCTATTATAGCAGTGGTCTGCCACTTCATCAAATGCATTATTTAACTTCTCCATAGCCAATTATGACTCGTCCTGGTGGATGTAGAAAGCTTGTGACCCATATTGCCTTGTCCTCTCTTTTCAAATTTAGTCAGCCCCATCACATTCTCTTCGACAAGAAAGGCCCTTCTTTCACGTGTATAGTTAGTTACCTAAGCCCCATATCCCTTCTCTGTCTGTGAATGCCAATTCCTCAAACATACCTCACACTATTCAAATTCCCTTAAAGTCATCATCAAGCGCGTTGATCAACTAGCATAGTTTATTCCAGTTTACCATTCTTCAAACATACATTATATTATCTCAAACTCCCTTAAAAGTCACTATCAAGCGCTTCAATCAACTGACACAGGGTTATTTCAGCTTAACCTATAGTCTTAAATTTAAATTCATCACAATATCTCAAGTTCTCTTAAAAGTTACCATCAAGTGTGTCGATCATCTAACACAGCGTTATTCCAGCTTAACCAATAGTCTTAAATTTAAATTTTGAGTATGCAGACACATTAGATACTTAGAGAGAGAATTTTGTTATCTATAATGGTTCTATCTGTCTCGAGCAAGATTGTCTCCCGTTATAATTTTGTACCAAAAGAAATTCCCTTTAAGGCAGCCACAGTGGGAGAGACAAAACACATGCCTATTATACCTTCTTGTCTATGTTTTCAAATATATATATATATATATATATATATATATATATATATATATCCCTTTTATAAATGACAAAGTGAAAAGTTACCAACCTTAGCTAAATTTACCATAACTAAACATCCTTCTCACTATGTGGAAGTTGAATTAATGGGCAAATGGAACCCCATTGGTAGAACCTACAATATCATAGCGGTTGAAGAAAGGAATTTGTCGTGAATTGGGAAGGCATAATTTCTGGGATTCCTTCACAAACACCAGTGGATGAAAACCAAAGTGGAGGGTGTGGCCCTCTCAACGGGCCTTTGCCATCTTCCACCCCACTAGCCAACTATGATTATGTCTGCATTTGATGGTCCAAATAATCCAATCCAACCTCTTGAAAATTTTCCCACATTTATCTCCACCCTTTAATTCCATAAATATAATATAACTTTCCTCATAGAAAGCATATATAGGTCTTGTGTGATCGATTTGATTACACGTAACAAGATATTGAAAGTCTAGGGAATGCGTGAAAAGTGAAAAATACCCACAATATATGCTGAGCCACCTCATTGGGTGGCCCATAAATAGCCACAAGAATTTTTTGGTTAGACTGATCTTAATTCTTCTCCATTCCATTCCAACTTCAACTTGGTGCGCCTATCAATTTCAAATCACTTAGTCTTCGTGTTCAGTTCTGTTTAGTGGTATTGGTAGCTTTCATGACTTGGTGAATAATACCATAATAGTGTGCGCACTAATATTATTCACTACTACCACCTTTAAATTCCATGATCGTATATTAGTTATCTAATTCTTGGGTTGATTAAAATCGGTAGTGTTTCAATGGACGTGCCTTCTCAACAAATGTCAATCATGGAAATTAACACGCCTTTCTTTTTCAAGGAAAAGTTTGAGTTGCTACTCGGTTTTTAGCATCGGATAATTACAAAATTTGTCTCACTAAATATGAAAAAATTTCATCTTAAATATATTCTTGTTTGATGAACCAAAAATATAAAATTAATTCAATAACATATTGTTAATCTGAGTAGAATTGTGCTCGGTTTCTTTAAATGAAGGTCTCAAGTTCGAGTTTTGTGATGAAAAATTGTAATTACAAGAGGAGATTCCATTAAAAGTAGTCAGTCAGTTTCCTAACGAAGATTAATCATTGTTGGTAAATATTTTGCACCAATGTCATGGTAATCCAGAGAAATATTATATATATATATTTTTTTTAACATATATATTAGTTGTTTTGAGTCTTAGATATGAAATTGAGTTAAATATTAGGAGGAATAACTTTGTTATGTTTAGTAGTCTTCTAGTCTTATCTAATTCAAATAGAATTTTCTCCCATGTATATAAAATATGTGTTAGCATATAAAAGCAATATATAGGTCATGATTGATACACAAATAATAAAGAAACACAATATTTTTGGTAGAACATCTTTCCAAACCTTTTTAATTCACCTTTCTTCTATTTTGACGCTCCAATTTTTTAGTGAATATGCTGATGCATTACTGTACGTTGAACAGCGAACCAAACCGACTAAAATGGCATGGACACGATGCTTTGATGGAATTTCTAAACATCTTTTAAAACATTCAATTTTGGGTTGGATATATTCTAAACCATTCGTCAATTTATTCTTATAAATCTTCCTTTGAATGCGCTTTTCAAGATATTAAATACATTCATATTCTATTTAATCTTTAATTGATAAAATATTGGGAAGGTTTAATTATAAGAAAAATATATTAAGAAGACATGTATATATAAGATTTCTCTTTTAGGTTTGGTTTAACAATGTTATCTTGATCGTCAAAAAAAAAAAAAAACAATGTTATCTTGGAGTTGGGTTTGAATGTCGAATTAGGTTGGCAGCTTTGGCAGAATAGAATATTCATTTGGAGAAGACGAGAATTGGCTTGTCCTGTTGGATTAATAATAATGAAATGACGTTTTCTTCTTCTTTTTGTTTTCTGGCTGCCCTTCAACTTTGTCACTTTCTTGGGACCTTGAGCAATGAAATGGGCATTGCTATCTTTGGTGTTTATCGGCGTTGCTTTCAACACGTCTTCCACATTTCAATCTATTTCTACTATGTAACGTAACTTGTGCCTAACAATGAATAATAAATTAATCTTTGTGTTTTGATGAGTTTTTTGTATAATAGCTTATAGTAGTAAAAATGTTATTGGGAGAGGGATTTTGATAAAAAAAAAAAAAAAAAACAAATAACAAACAACAACACAACAAATACTACAACAACAAAAATAAGGAAAACGTTTATAAGCATTTTGTAAGACTAGTTAAAAGAGGGAAAATAATGATAAAAATATTTGTTATATATAAAGCTATTTAATATTTAATTAATTAATTAAAATATTTATTTAATTATGCTTAATATAACCGAATTATTAATGCAATCGTTAACAAGAGTACAAGACACAAATATTGCAAATATTCTTCCATATTTAAATTATTTGTTTAGTACGTATAATTTATTTGAATTTGTTTAACATATGGAAAAATCATTTTTAAGATTTTAATTATTATAGAAATAAAAATAGAAAACATTTTTCTCAAAGTAAACAAGTTCTTCAGTTTTCTTATGCAATAATAATGCTATTTTTTAAAACAAATATATTATGATATTAATAAATACTAGTATATTTTAATGATTCTCAAAAAAAAAAATTTAATGAATGTATATTATGAAAAATTATTCCATCTTTTATCTGCCTAAATTACAGATAATATGAATAATGTAAATATAAGATTAAAAATGACTGATAATTTAATTTAAAAACTCAGTATTAAATATTACCAATTTCTGTTAAAAAAAAATATTATATCTAAGTCAAAGATCCTCGTGGAAAATCTTTTTTTTTTTTTTTTTTGACAGAATCGTGCAAAATCTTTAAACACTCAATCATTAATATTAATTCATGTACTTAACATTTCAGTTTTTGCTTGTATGTTGTAATCGTGAAAGTTACTTTACACAATTATTTGAAAATTTTATGTGAGACAGTGAAGGTAATTCTTCAACCACAACTTCAAATGTTGTTTCCACAATTTAATCTAAATAAATTACTAATCATTAATTTTTTTTAGTTACTAGACATATCATATTGTTGCCTTTTTTTTGGAATTTGAAATAATCTACTTTTTGAGTGATCAATATTCAGATTTCATTTTGTTATGATTGCAAGTATATGATTTCTAAAATTAGTATCAAGCATGACTTTTTTAAGAAAATAATTTCTCTTACTGATTTTTACATTCAATTAAGGTAATTATACAATAATTTCACTCCTTATTTTATAAACTATATGTGTTAAAATATCTCCCAGACACGGCGCTATTATCTCCTTTATCACACAAACACTCTGTCTAGTTTTTACATAATTTCTCTTACTGATTTTCACAATCAATTTAGATAATTACTTAATTATTTCATTCTTATTTTAAAGTAGATTATATTGTGTTAAAAAATCTCTTTCAACAATATTATCTCGTACATTGCACAAATACTTCGTTTAGTTTAATTTAAAAACTCAATGTTAAAGATTACCAGTTAAAAGTTATTGAATCCAGGCTAAAGATCCTCGTGCAAAATCTTTAAACACACAATAGCTAATATTAATTGAAGTACTTAACTTTCCACACACACACACACACACACACACACACACACACACACACATATATATATATATATAAGGATATTGTTGTGTGCAACAAAATATTGATAAAAGAAAGTTATTTTTTTATATTGAAGAGTATTTTTTAAACACATGTAAATAAAAAATAATATATGTAATGATATTGTAAAAGTTTTTTACATTGTTATTTAGTCACAAACTAAGATGTATTAATTGTAAGTTTATTCACTTTTATAATAAATATAAAATTTATATAAAGGATAGGATGATTTCAAAAAGAGAGATTTGATTGAAAAGAAGTTTAGCCCCAACATGAGTATTTTTTTTTCTTAGTGATGAAATCATGCAACTTTTTTAAATATCATGATCAACTTCCTAAGTTTTGCCTTACGTCTATTTTGTTGTTTAATTTTTTTTAGGGGATTACCATCTATACCCTTATCAAGGTAAGCTTTTTAACCAATTTTGCTTCTGCTTTTTTTTTTTTTTTTCTTTTTTATGTCAAATTTGCTTCTGCTTTATTCATCACTAAACTTACCGCCGACCAAAAGAAAAATACAAAACTATGCTTACGATGTGATCTTACAAAAATATTTCCTTTCATCTCAACTTTACAAAATATATTTCTTTTTTCTTTAACCTTTTCCGTTTTAAATTTAATTAGATGAAGTGATCACTATAAATTTAATCCTCTGTCCCTTTCTTTTGATTATGACTTCTTCATGAGATCCGGAAATATATTGTTCTCTCTTCAAGCTTATCCTTTTTTTAAATTTTAATTCATTTTTCTCATCTTTGTTTTTTGTAATTTATTTTTTGTGCCTACTTAAATTAGTAGGCATGAACTAAATGAGAAGTATTAATCCATATATAGTCCATAACCCATAATGCATGATATTGTACAAAGTCCATTACAAATATTTGAATAAAATTGGGATATTAAAAGTTTGGCTTAATTGCAGATTTTACCACCCAACTTTCATAATTTTGTAAATTTTACCACCCAAGTTTTTTTTTACGAATTTTACCACTCAACTTTCATAATTTTGCGAATTTTACCACCCAAGTTTTTTTTTTACGAATTTTACCACCTAACTTTTATCATTTTGCGAATTTTACCACCTAAGTTTTCAATTTTTGCGCATTTTACCACCCTGATGTTTCACAAATTATTTTTTTTAATTCTTTAACTTTTTTTTTGGTAAAATATCAGAGTGGTAAAATGTGCAAAAATTAAAAACTTGGGTGATAAAATTTGCAAAATTAAAACTTGGATGGTAAAATTTGCAAAATTATGAAAGTTGGGTGGTAAAATTTGCAATTAAGCCTAAAAGTTTCACGTATGAACTACTTTTATACATGCGTAGACCACTCAGCTAGCAAATTAGCAGATGCATATTTCTTAGTTTTGCATGACATGTTGTAATAATAGTTTTAGAATCATGCAAAGTATATGTTCCATTCTTTAGTCAAGGCAACAAACCTAACATATATGATTCATTCCATCAGCACCTTTTTCACCGGCTATACATGAAGGCATCAATGCAAACTATCTTCAAAGGGAATTAAATACTTGCCTAAATATCATGCCAATAATTATTTAAGTAAGAGAATAGTTAAGAAAATATTCTCTAACACACTATTTTGAACACATTCCTTTTTATTAATTAAAATTTATTAAAAATCACAAAAATTTATTGGTCTCACATTATATTTAATGTACCTTTCTCTTGATTTTATAATTTCCAAAAAATTCCAACCAAAAAAGAAAAGTATATCAGAAAGTGTGTTTCTAACACTCCTTTTATATGGTAATCTTTTAAATATTTTTTATGTGGACAATCTTTTAAATGTTAAAATTGAAATCATTTTCGTAGTTAAAGTATCTTTCAATTATTTACCTCGGGTATTTTTTTTCATTTTTTTATAATTTTATCAAATTTTCAAATAAACTCCAATAATTTAAAAGTTTTTAATAGGGTGCTGGTGTTTTCATGCTTGAACAATGAATGTGACCTGATACATGTTATGTATATGAAAATTATTTTAAAGCAAAGAAAACATTTGAAAAAACAAAAACTATAACATATGCGTGCTACTTTTTAGTGGCAGATTTATGGTTATATATATTTTAAGGAAATAGAATTGAATATAGTTCAGTGTCCCACTTAAAAAAATTAATGGTGTGGTCATAGACGTAACCTTTACTTTTAATTATAGCATACACATTGCCTTTTTTTCACATATAGATCATCTATACAGAGAAAGTCTTGATCAGGAATGATATTATTATCTAAGCAAAACCAAACACACGAATAAATTAAAATAAAATCTTGCATATTTTACGTTTTTTAAGGGTATGATTAAAGGTAAGACTTTGAAGAGAAATATAAGAATAGAATGTTCATTTTTAATAAACATTTTATGGTTTCAAAAAAAAAATTAAACATCTTATAATTGGATAGTTTTTAAATAAAAATAAAATGATAAATTTATATAAATTTAGTATCCTGATTATTTATTTATTTTTATAAATATTATATCTCTTTTAATTTAAAATAAAAAAAATTTATCCTCCCTTAAATCCCATTTTTTTAGGATATCTCTCTATTGAGAATTAGAGACTAATCCTTTGAGATACAAAAATTAATTTAATTTATTAGCATCTTCTAACATGTGTTTTTTCATACATACATATCTAAAGATCAAACTTTTAACTACATACTTAAAAGACATAATTATCTATTAATCATACTACATACATCATTTTGATCAATTTTCATACCCTAACTAACATTTAAATTCAAATCAAAATAGTTCTTTGTTCCAAAGTTAATTATCTTGGTTATTACTAAACTAGAGAGGGAGGAAAGTTCGTCAGAAATGTTGGGTGGGACAATAAATTAATTGTTGATGACAGCTAACATGCCCACAATATAGAAAATATTAGGTGGTGGTGGTTTTGCTATCGTCAGTCCTCAACACATGCCACTGGTGGGGGATGGGGGTGGTGCCGAATCTGAACCTACAAGACAAATAAACTACTCCAAAATAAAACCCATGTTTATTTAATAAAATTCCATGCTTGCAAATAAACAAAACAATATGATTTAACAAATGAACAAAACCTAAAACTTTTGGACGGAAAATTCAAGCTTTGAAAATTGAGACCTAAGCATAACGACAAACAGATTAGTAGCATGCATTAACCATTAGCCAACAAAACAATGCGTTCAACCCAAATTATTCTCATTTGTTTAGGTCATTTGGGACACTTTCAACGGATAATGCCATGAGCCCATGACCCTGAACTTTATCGGCCATGGCCAGCTGTTCCTTCGTTTCTCTACAAAATAGCACACTCATATGGTCCAAAATATATAATATTATATGTGGAATGAATTAGTGTACCAACATTTCATGCATGCATGTGTCATGCAAGAAAGAAGGTTATTTACGAGTTTCTTTTTATTAGTTTTCATGTGAATATTAAACGGCTTTGCTGTGTTGCTCATCAAAATCGTAACTAAGGAAGGCATATGTGATATTGGAAAAAGTTGGAAATTTTTAATAAACTGATACGTCTAAATTGATAAATCAATGAATCACTATAAGAAATTCACATTTTAGCGGATGCTACAACACTAACAGTGAGTTTGGTAGGAATGAAAGAAAGATGGGTGAAAGTTAAAAGAGATAAAAGTAGAATGAAAATGAAAATGAGGTATGTTTGGTAGGGATGAAAGTAAGGTGAAAGTGAGATGAAAGTGGTGGGCTCCACATGATAGAAAATTTATCTCAAAATAAGGTGAAAATACGTTGAAATGAACAGTAATAATGAGAGAGAAGCTTAACAAAAATTATTGGAAAAAAAAATTGTCCACTGCATCGTGTTATTTACATGTTTTTACCGTTGAAAACCGATTGTGCCTTTGCATAATCGGTTACCTTTCATTTTTTTTTTTTTAATTTATTTAGACCCAACCCAAGCATAATCAGTTACCTTTTCCCCCCTTTTTTTTCAACTTATTGAAATCTCCCCTAGACATAATCGGTTACCCTTCTTTTTTTTTAATTTGTTCAAATCCCATCCCTCTCTCCTAATAATAATAATAATAATAATAATAATAATAATAATAATAATAATAATACAAAATTATCATAATAAAATAAATAATAACAATAATAGAAATAATAATAAAAATAAATATAAATAATAATATTAATAATAAAATAATTAAAATAATTTTTTTTCTTATCTACCTAACCACTTTAATTTAAATATTTCATCTCTTTTCAACTATCTTTCATTTATACCAAAGAATCTCACTTTCTACTCTCTTTCATCTCCATCTCTTTTCATTCATCACACCTTCATCTCTTTTCATTCATCTCTACCAAACATAGTGTAAAGTGGACGACATTCAATGTTGGCATAAGCTTTGCATTTATCAAGGTTTGACGCTCCAAAGCTAGAAGCTAAATAATTGCGTCCATGTTTATGATGATGTCAGCCAATAAATAGACACTAAATTAGAAACCAACGAAAAAAAATGTTTGATGCCATGTTTATTGTCTATGTAATAAACAATAAATTGACGCTATTAATATCGGTTGCCAACTGACGCAACTAGCGTTAGCTATGTGGTCGACATTAATAGTGTCAAGTCGGTGCTACAAGTGTCACCACTCAAACAATCAACCCAACTCAAATCAATGCCACAACTTGAATCCCCACCCTCCCTCACCATTCCAAAACTGTTGCTTTTAGAAGTAAAAACTATGTAGGTTAATGATTTAATGAAGAATAAAAGAAAGTAATCAAACTTAAGTGACAATTTTGATTTTGTTGTTCAGTAAACTCAAATTCCTATAAATGTATGCTAAAACATCAAGTGCAAGAATTATTTTGGTCCCTCTAGCTAGATGTATGGCATTAGAGAAAACACTTTTTAAAAAGGGTTTATGTAATCTAGAAGGAAAAACAAACCTTCGTAACCATAGAAATAAGAACCTCTCATGTTCAATATAGCTTTAATTCCTCATGAGAAATGCTTCATTCATGGAGTGTGTTTTGCCCTTTTGGTTGTAGATTTGAAAAACAATGTGTACATTGCAACCAGATCTTATTTTATTTCCTTTTCCTCACCACTAGAGTCGGGTATTTGGGCTTGTGCCTGCAAGTCGTCTGCATAATCCGCAGCCCACACGGTTTATGGGCTTTAATTTTTTGAGCCCATTTAATTTGTGGGCTTTTTAGCCCGACCCATTTAACCCGTGGGTTAAACAGGCTTGACCACGGGCTCCACAAATAGTATGCGGGCTTTTTATGCCTTAATTAAAAAATGCATTTTTTGTAGTTTAGTAAAAGTAAAATAAAAATAGAAACTAGACTAATAAAATAAAAGAATTGGTGACCATTCTACTTGAAATTAGATACATATTAAAATAGCTAACACCAAGCCAAAACCCATAAAGAATAATTCTCAAACATCTAGTTATTAATTGGACTATAAAATGATAACAAAAGGATTTTTAAAAAGGTTTTAAATTTGATTTTTAATCACTTTTTAATTTATTTATTTTAGACAATTGTTTTTAAAAGGGTTTGGTTAAATTTTGGATTTTTAAAATTTGATTTTTTTTTTAATTTTTTTTGCGGACGCAGGCCGATTTGTTTAGCTCGCGGGCTAAATGGTGCGGTTGCAAGCTGGCTAAAACAGAGCCCGTTTAAATTGCGGGATTTTCAGGGCGAGGTGCGGGTTTTGCGGGTGCGGGCTTAAATGGGTGGACTTACCTACATACCCAACTCTACTCACCACTAACAAAAAGGCTAAAAACATGAAATAACAAAATAATCCTAACTGACATTCATATCCTTCAATGTTATAGTTGTTTCCCCCAATGAAAAAAAATGGATGAAATCAAAACAAATTAAAATAATCTTTAACATACAAAATTAATTAGTCTCATATTCCATCAATACAGGGTCATTTCTAAGGATAACGTCACATGAGACGAGTTAATTTTGTATGTTAAAGATTATTTTAATTAGTTTTGATTTCAACCATTTATTTTTTTCATTAGGGGAAGCAACTATAATATTGGAGGATATGAAGGTCTATCAGGGTTATTCTATTATGGGAGCTCCTGCTGTTAGCCCTTTTGTTAATGATGAGGAAATGGAAATAAAACAAGATTGTAGTATTTACATTGTTTTGAAATCTCCAGCCAAAAAAGGTATACCATACCAATGTTAATTATTTCAAAAGGTTCTTATCTTTATGGTTGTCAAGATTTGTTTTCTCTGCTAGATCGCACAAAGCTATTATAGACAAAATTTTCCCTATTACCACACATCTAGCTAAAGGGACTAAAATAGCTCTTTGTACCTGCTAATTTAGCAAACATTTATAGGGATGAGTTTACTAAACAACATAATTAGAACTGCCACTAAGGTTTACTACTTTATTTTTTTTCTTCATTTTCTTCGACCACGGCTATACCGTTAACTGACACAACTTTTACTTCCAAAAGCGACAACTCTAGAATGGTAACCACATATAGGAGTTCAAGTTGTGCTGAGGATTTGGGTCGAGTTGGTGGTTTGAGTGGTGGAACCTACAGGATGTGACAATGAAGATGATGATGGCGTTGAGGATGACGAAGAGATAAAAAGGCTAGAAGCACAAGATGAAGAAACTCTAAAGGTTCCCTAGGGAAGTGAGTGACAATGACCAGGAGAGACACCTTGAGGCCCTCCAAAGTGCAAGTGTATAAGACCCTTACTTAATTAGAATCCTCCCCAAAATGAGGCTTAAATTGGGAAGGGAAAAAGTTGATTGGAAAGAGAGAAATCTTGCTAGTTTTCTTTCAACTCAAGAACAATAATCTCTAGAGCGTTTGAATATGAATTTTTGCTTAATTAAAATCTCCCTAAAAAGAGGCTTAAATTGGGAAGAGAAAATGTTGGTTACTTGCTGCGATGGTGCACTAGTGGTGGCGTGGTGGTGTAGTGGTGACGACAGTGATGGTGGTGGTGGTGCATCAACATCAACAACACGATGGTTAAAATCCAAGAAAGGGAGAGAGAGAGATCGATGGTGGCATGGTGGTCCTTTGGTAGGGCATGGCAAAGATGCCAGTGATGGTGGCTAGGAAGCGCGATGGCGATAGTGAAGTGAATAAAATAACACAAGAAGGGGGGTTGAATTGTGTTTTCAAAACTTAAGCTCCTTTTTGAAACAAAACAGGTTATTCTAAAGTCTGTTCAAAAAGTGCTTGTTCATAATGAAAAGTTGTTCTAAGCTCAGAACGAAAACTTATCAATTTTTGGAAAAACTATTTGCTCATAATGAAACTTTAAACCCTTTGTTCTGTTAAAGTGTTTTAGTTAAAAACACTATGTTTGGGTTCCCTTAGTACTATTTAAAAGTTTGTTTGTAGAAAACAAGTTATAAAACTCATATGCACAAAACAGTAAAGAGAGAAGGGAGAAGAAGATTGAACATAACAGATTCTTATACTGGTTCACCCCAACCCTGGGCTACGTCTAGTCCTCACCCTCCTGGTGAGATCTCACTAATCACAACCCCAGCAACTTGCTAGAAAGCAACAACAACCACCAGCTACTTGCTGGATTTTCAACAACTACCAACCACTTGCTGGATTTTCAACAACTACCAACCACTTGCTGGATTTTCACCACCAGCTCCCTGCTGTATTTTCAACCAACAGTTACTTGCTGGCACAACCCCTTAATCAGTGCACCTCACTACCTTAAGGTCTCAACACAGTACCACACCTTGGTCTTGGCTTGGAGACTTTTACAACACAATAAAGGTTTTATGTGGATCACTGCACAAAACACAGATTCTCCCTATACAAGGGGATTTCCACTTATGGAATTACAAATCTCACTTCTATCTATTACAAGATACAACTCATGTGTGTTTTACAGAAGTGGGTCACTCTCAATCAGAGAGGCTTGAAACAAAACGCTGAATCCTCACACAGAGGTAGCAGCTCGTGTTTCTCTCTCTAGCTTGCTTCAAGTGGTCTTCAAAAGCTTCCTTCAAGTCCTTTTATAATACCCCAAGAAATAGTCGTTGGAAGTGGGGCCCTTGGCTCTGCAACTTGGTGAGCAAGTTTGAAACAGTGCCAGCTGTACATGACTTGACAGATTTTTGAATTCGTTCTGAAGTACTCATTCTGGTGAACAAATCTAATCAGCTTCTAAAGGTACATCAGAAATGTATTTTGATGTTGCTGAGGAAGGACCTATTATGATGTAGGTACCTTATGATGAAGACTTCATGATATGACTTTGTAGGTAGCTCAACTTCATCATACTTAACACCCATTCACAGCAAAGGTCAATCTTAAGTAGCATACTTCAGCATAGATATCTTGTATAAGTTGTTGTTGTTGTTGTAAGTGTTATGTCCTTAGTGCAGACTTCTGAAAGTCTTCTTAACTTCTTTCTGACGTTCCCTATCAGATTCTCTCAAGGACATATCTCAGCTATCAACTTCTTGCATCTTCAAATGCTGTTAACATCAATCTTCTGATGAACCCTTAGTGATTGTGATTTATATGGAAGATGTGATGTTGTCAACTTCAGTCTTCTGATGAGCCTTCTGTGATTGTGGTTGCATATGGAAGACATGATGTTGCTTTATATTCCATTTAGATGTCAACCTTAGTCTTCTGATGTGCCCTCTGTGATTGTGGCTACATACGGAAGACATGTTGTTGCTTCACCATTCTGATGCATAGATCCTTCATGGCCTTGACTTTAGCACATCGTTCTGATGTGATCATCTCATAATCTCTCTCTGTCTTGATTCTGGTTTCACTTCATAACAATCATTATGATGTTTTTATTCTCAGGGTCCTTCAACATACCATTCTAATGTTGACTCTGGTACAACTTCATTCTGATGCTGTCAACTCATTATAGCCTTTGATATATCTTCTTGAGTAAGGCCTTCTTGATGTCTTTACAACATGCCAAGATTGAATCCTTAGAGGGAAGCACTAACTTCATCAAACAGATGAGCTTCATTCAATTCTTTTGAGACTTCACACTTGATGCACACTTAAGACATCCATTCTGAGCTTGTTCTGAACTCATCAGAATGCTGGCTTTGATTTGCTCTTTGTATATATTTTTCTGAAACACTTAGCAGATATATTAGTCATCATAACTCCATCATCCTTACAATTTGCATTGCTAATGGTTTGTCATAATTAAAACCTTGGGATGTGGATTCAACAAATAGAGGAGAAACCAGAGCTCTATTAAAATATATATTAAAAATATTTACTATTTTTAAGATAAGATAAAGGTTTATTATATGAGAAAAAAAGCTATGCACTGACAGTATAAAATAGTTTTGCACTGTCATCTAATCACAATCACCATGTATGGTAAGTTTGTTGACTTTTATAATAAATATCTTAAAAGTCATATGAATAGTGATTTGTTATTGAATGACAATGTAAAATCATTTTATATTGTCAATACATGATCATTAAACTCTAATTATACTTACTATTAAACGTATAGTACATGAAAAATATTTAAAAATAAAAACAAAAGTATTAAATTATACTTCATCTGCCCCAAAATAAATGTCATTATTTTTTTTACACAAATTATGAAAAACTAATAAATCGATGAAAGAAAATGGTAACTTTACAAAACTAACTTTATTGCTAATGTTACATTAAAAAGCTTAAATGACACTTATTAAAAATATTAGTGGAAAAGAACAACAAAGATATCCATAAAGTCCCACCCCCTGAAAAAGCAAGGCGCCCTCTGTGCTCTCTTCGCTCGCCTCCGTTCGCTCACTCCGTTCTTCATCCACCGGAGGGGGTGGTTTTGGGTCATTTTTTGGCCTGGAATCACCCCTCTACAACGTTTTTTTCTCTTCTTTCACCTAAATAAATGGTTTTTCCGCATAGATCTGGTTTTTTCTTTCATGTTTTTTCATATTCTCGTCGTCTATGTGCGGCGGTGTTGGTTCCCGTCTTGGTGCGGTGTTGTGTGGTTCCCCGTCTCGGCGCGGTGTTGTTTGCTTTCCCGTCTTTGTGCAGTGTTTGTTCGGTTCAAATTGGTAGATCTGCTTCGATCATTTACAGATTCAGTCAAGATTTGGGCGTCAACGCTACAGATCCGGAAGCATGGGTATTCCGGTCACTTTGATTTTGTCACACTTGTAGGCATTTTGCCGTGTTATGCTATTAACCTGGATGATCTGTGTTTGTTCACAGATTCATCCTTTTCAGTTTTTAACGAGGTTGAATTTGTATTTGTTCTCGATATATGCTACTTATTTGAATGAATGAATGCCTTTTTTAGTCAAAAAATATTAGTGGAAAAAAGAAATTAATATTACATTGAAAAGTTAAAACGATATTTATTTATTTTTATTCAATTTAATGCTACTATTTGTTGTCTTAAATAGTAGCATTAAATTGAATAAAAATAAATAAATATCATTACCTTTTTAATATGTTATTCTAAAAGTCAGACGAACGCCAATTTGTTAGAATTTGGATCTTTTTTCAATTCTAAGTGTGTTTGGAAACACGTCCAAACCCCGTTCAACGGAGAAATTTGGTTTTCCAAGGCAAAAACGCCAAAGCAACGTGAGGGAAGCTTTCCCATGAATGTCGATTGCGTTGGAGTTAACTTCTTTCCAAACACGCTCTTTGTCATGTGTGGTTGTGGTTTATGTACTTTTCTTAATTTCTTAGGGCCCACACACACGCTTTTGCTTTGGTATATGACTACATAGTTATTAAAACCGGACCGGACCGGCCGGTCGGACCGGTTCGACCGGGAACCGGTGGCCTGACCGGTCCGGTTAAGCTATCGGACCGGATATGTCATCGACCCGGTTTGACCCGGATCGACCCGGTTTGACCCGGCCGAAAACCGGTGACCCGGACCGGGTGACCCGGGGTTGAACCGGTTGACCCGGGGTTGAACTGGTTTTGGTAAGTTTTTTTTTTTTTTTTTACAATTCTTGTAAATAATATAGTTATTTAGAATTCTTTCCATAGTACCATTTGAAATCCATAACAAAAATTAATTGCTAAATAGTATAATATAATATAATAATATGCTCCTATAACATTTTAATTAAATTGTTAATAGCTAATTGCTTAATAGTATATAATAATATGTTCCTATAATATATTTTGATGTTGACAATAATATATAATAGCTAATTATTATTATCTTGATCTTGATTTGATTTAATATTTATGTACTTTATACATCTTCACCATACTTGCTCATGACCCTTCGACAACTTTTATACTTAACAGTGAAAAATAACAAGAATTTCTTTAATAATTTAATGATAATATCCAACAAAATAATTTATAGTAATAAATGACTATGTAATATTTATAGTTTGATCATGATTAATTTTAATTTTAGAGTATGAATTATGGATTGATCATATTTTGTTAGCTATATTACATATATTTTTTAATTTTTTATTATATACCGGGTCAAACCGGGTCAATTAGTGACCCACCAGTTCGACCACTGACCCATCAACCCAGTACCTCGACCGGGTCGATGACCGGTCCGATTTTCACAACACTGTATGACTACCTTCGCACGCGTTACTTTCAACGGTTTCGCTTTCTTGTTTCGTTTGGTATTGATACTTAGGTCAGATTTTATTTTCATACATATTTTACATTTATTTTACTATTTTTTATTTCCTAATTTAATTTTCAAATACTTTTAATGTAAAAAATGTTCTATTAATTAATAAAAAATTGTGGTAGCATGATTTTTTAAATAATTATTATAAAAGTCAATAAATATGCTCATATATAATAATTTGTAATTAGATATGATAGTGTAAAAATATTTATAGAATCATTTTACAGATTCTAGAGTAAAACTATTTGGATAACTATGAAAAATTATAGTAATACGTGATTTTCTAATATTATTTAATTTTTAAATGCGAGAAGGTTTTTTTATTTCAAATATTGAAACTATATCTGACTACAAAGTGCTTTTTTGTGAGCAAAATGATCCTTTTTAATTTATTTTTCAGGTTTTTTTTTATGTAGTCCATGTTATTCAGCATGTGTTAAATATGTCGTAAATCATTGCTTATTTCATAATTTGAATGAATGTTGATTTGTTTTTTGCAAAATATTATTTTAATTATAAAATACTGGATTGAAAAATAATTTTCAAACTATAAAAAATATAAAATCACATTTTTTATTTTTTAAATAATTAAAAAATATTAAACTGGTGTTATGAAAAATATAACACTATCTCACTTTGAAAGAGTAAAATAATATTTTAAGAGATACATTGTTCTGAACTTAGTCTCTTAATAACTTTATGACTTTAATTTCTTAAATTTTAATTTTAATATTTTACTCAATTCGTCAATTTTAGTCTACATATATATCGTTTACCTATGTATTTAGTTAAAGAGATCAAAATACTATAATTTAAATTTTGGAAAATTAAATTAATAAAATTAATTTATATAGAACTAAATTAATATTAATTTAAAGCTAAATTACAAAGGTTTAGGATTACTCTTAATACTAATATTTAATCTGAACTACTCCTAAAATGTTTCATTCTAACACTTATTCACATAATTATTCATCAATTTAGTCTTTTTTTTTTTAAAGAAAATTTAGTCTTATACACCTACATGTACCGTAGATTGTAGATTTAATAGTATAGGTCAAATTCTAATAATAATAATAATAATAAGTGTTTGTTACAAATATGAATAATTGAGATATTTGAAACGGTATATAATTACATAATTACATTTTATCTAAATTAAAAATTAACCAATTTTGAAATTTTAAATAATTATTATAAAGTTATCTACTGTAAAGTTATTTACTGATCAATTTTTTACGTTTATTTATTTATAAAACATAAAAAAATACTTTACTGACTATAATTAATAATTATGTTCTAAAATATAAATTGGATAGCAAGAAGAAACTAAACACTAAACTGAACATTAGTTTTGAAATATATAACAATTTAGAAATATAAACAAATAGTTGAAAATATCCTCAGCCCCTTCCCACACATTTCTGAAATGAAAACTAGGCAAATTGCTTTTCATATATTTAGTAGCTAACGCCCTTCAACAATTTGGCACTAATGTTGCTGGGGACGATATTAGGTGCCTAGTCACCTCAACCATTTTTCTTTTTATATTTTGTCTGCCTAGTGTTCGAAGTTCTGAATCTCCAGAGGATACCTTTAAGTCATATTGAGAGACAACATAATATAAATATTTGAATTATGATATGTTTTTCTGTTTGTTATTTGATATAGTCAATGTAGGACACAAGTAAATTTCTTTTTCTTTTTTCTTATTGGAATTTGAGACGAGTAAATTTCTGTAGTATATTGTTTAATACATATAAATTTTGGACATAAAGTAAAATTTAGGATTGAATATGATTTTGGTACTCCCATATTTATTTTAGTCTTTCAAAACAAAAATTATTGCATCTAATACTTGAAAATTTTAAAATTTTCTTTTTTTAAGTCATTTATTTAACTCTATTAAATTTTTTTAAAAAGTTTACAACGGTAATTGTTTCAACGTTAGTATTTTCATTTTTAGCATTAACATTCAATGTGTCTTGTTAGAATGGGAAAAAAATATCATATTTCAGCTTTATTATTCCTAAACAAGTACATACAATTAAATATATATATATATATATATATATATATATATATATATATATTTGTTCTATATCAGAGACCACGAGTGTCCTTAACCCATTAGGCCGGAGATAGACCACGAGTGTCCTTAACCCATTAGGCCGGAGACTAATCTCGCTCGTAGTGCGTAACTGTCGTGACCCAAGAGAATTTTGCACACGAAGGGAATCGAACACGGATTCTTCCACTAAATAGATTGTTTTCCCATATGTGAACGCATTGGAGTCTTACACCACCGTGTCAATCCTATGAGACTAAAGTCATATATTATTTCTATTGTCGGTGGAATCTAATTTTGGGAACAAACATCAACAGGTGCATTGACCGTAAATAGTTTAAGTTTGAGCCACATTGTTTACAATAGGTGAAGGTAACTTACATTTAACAGAAAAAATTAACAGAGTTAGATAAACGACTTAAAAGGGAAATTTTAAAAATTTCAGGGACCAAATGCAATAACTTTTTTTTCGAGGACTAAAATTAACATGGGTTAATATTTAGAGGACCAAAATTATATTTAACCTTAAAATTTATCGTAATTTCCTTTTTATACTTGTAAGGTTTGCACACTTATTTTATTTAATAATTTCTTATAAGATACAAATTTAATAAATTTAATTCTTCAATCATGTAATATTATTTCAATAATCATACATCCTCCCATTATGATCTCTAAGTATGGCTTTGAAACTGATAATTCAATTGCTGAAGTAGCCAACAACTATGCTTTGCTTAAAGCGGGTTTCATCTTGTTGGGGATTTGGATGATGATGGTAAGGATTGATACTTGTAGGGGTGTAAGCGGGTTGTGCTTGACACGCGAATCTACTTAACCCAATTTAATTTAATTACATTTTTGTGGACTTGATTGGGTTATTGAGTTGTTGTTTTTTTTAGTGCATCCAATTTGTGTTTCAAATCCGATCATACCATGCTCAACTTAACTATATAATAAAAATAGTAATTGTCTAATTCTTTCTATGTGTTGTATGTTAGAGATTGTGAGTAATATGAAATAAATCAAGTTTATTGTATCACTTTTTTTAATATATAAAATAATAAATAAATATCTAGTATTAAATTATATAGCTATAAAATGTTTAAAAAATACTATCTCCATTGACTAATTTACGCATATTAAGAAAATTGGTTAATTTAACTATTAGCATTAAATTTGTTTGTATTTGTAATATTTTTTCAAATTTGTCCTTAACATTATTGGGAGCCTATTATGCTATTCATCTTCTCCAATATTCATAAGAGAAAAAAAGAGACAATTTATAGTAGCATTCAATTATGGATTAAAATAAATAAGGATATGTTAGTCAAAAAAAATTAATACACAAGATAGTTGAAATTAAGTCTTATAAAAAAGAATAAGAAAATTTCAAAATTATGTCTTATAAATAAGGACGAAGATAGTAAAAAAAAATGTTTAAATCATATAGAATCACAATAATTTATATAACTCAATGATTAAATGTTAGATTGGTTAATTAATTAAGCATTATAAAACCGTTATTATAAGTAGCATAGGAGTTTAATTAATACCTACAGCCAGTTGTCAAGAGTAGTTAATTCTCTCCCTCCTGTGTCTCTCACCTTGCTAGTTCAAATGTTTTTAACCTAAGCACAAACCCACCCAATTCAATCTATATTTTGTAAAGTTAAATAAATAAAAAACCGACCAATGACACTTAAGTTAAGTCATCTACTACCCCTAGAGATATCGATGTGTGGTGTGTGTTACACTTTTGCAATTCAATGGGTTAATCACTCTTTGACTAACACATCAAAACGAGTGTTTGAAATAACAAGTTTATCTTTATTATTAAAGAGGTGTCATTTCAGTCCACAGAGCAGTTGAGATCTTGCAATCTTAGTATGGTCAACGGGTGGTGGGCATGGTGGAAAAGGATTGCAATTTAAATGAAATGAACCTAAAAAGGAGACTTGTTATGACTTTAAAGTGTCGTTTAGCATGCTTGTAACTTTGGTGAAAATATTTAGCCTCGTTCCTTTTTTATTTTTCTATATAAATACTAGATTTTTTTTTTATGAGAGATAATTCAGTATGATTATTATAGATACCAAATTTTTTCTTGGCTTAAATAACTTTTAAATTCCTAATAAATTTTCAAATTTTGCTTTGGATCCCTGATAAATTTTTTCGTTATCTTGAGTCCATTATATATCAAAACTTTTGTTTTGAGTCCTTACCGTCATTTAAGTGATGACGCGACACCATCCGAATAGATTTTCCTAATATATATCAACCGTTGAGATGGTGTCACGTCATCACTTAACTGACGGTAGATACTCAAAACAAAAGGTTTGGTACATCAATGACTCAAGACAACGAAAAAATTTATCAGGAATCCAAAGTAAAATTTGGAAATTTATCAGGGACCTAAAAGATATTTAAGCTTTTTTTTTCAAATATTTAACCAGTTGCATACTCAAAACTTGAACTTGAGACTAATAATTATATTAGAACAGTAATATGTTAGTTAATCCACGCAATAATAGTCTCCTTCATTTTAAACTATGCAGTGTGTGATTTTTAATTAATATATTGTAATTTTTTAAAATTATTAAATTAGTATAAATTTTGAATTTTTTTTATATAAATAAAGCATTTACAAATCATATTTTATAAGTATAATTTTCTTTTTATTTTTTACACAAAACTTTTTGATGATCTGTAATAATAATTTTTATCTGTTGTAAAAGATCACAATGTTAAAGTCATACTTTCATAAACTTTTTTTTTTTTTTACTTAAATATGTTTTTGGTCCATCAAATTTGAGTCATTTTTGTTTTTAGTCCCTTAAATTTAAATTTGATTTTTTTAGTCCCTTAATTTCAAAAAATACTCTTTTCAGTCTTGACTGATTTTTGACGGTTTAGATGCACAATTTGTGAGGGTTATTGTAAGAGGGATTGAAAAAAACATTTTTGAAATTAAGGGATTAAAAAAGTAAATTTAAATTTGGAGAATCAAAAACAAGAGTGACCTAAATTGAGAGACCAAAGACATATTTAAGCCTTTTTTTTTTATAACCATTGTAATTAAGGTTTTTAGCTTTCTAATAAAATTTGAGGTATTTCCACAAGTTTTGATTCTTTAAGTTGGCTATAAGATTAACTTTGATTCAGGTTTAGCCACACTTAAAATTTTCCATCCCTCTCTTAAGAAATATTACGTAGGAATTGAATCCATTTGAAATAAGAATTTATTTCATATTAGTAAATTTTACTTCTTTAGTGGAAAAAAAAACCTCTAATTGCGTATGCATAGATAATTTAGAGCAACAAGCTTTAAACTTGTGAACTCTTACTAAAATTTCACTTGCTTAGTACTATTTTCTAAGATCGTGCATGCATGGAAGGGCATTATTTCAAGTAAGAGTAAATTTTGGATACTCCCACAAAAGATACTTTTAATAATCTTCGTTTTGATTTTCGCCTCAATTTATTTTTTTCATTTTCTCCTCAATTAAACCACTAAAAACTATGGTGTATAATAGCCTAATTTTTATGATTAGTACATTCCCTCTAAAATATTATTTGGTATGACCCCAAATCTCGGCAGGAACATACATATTATACAAATGAAAGAATGACCAAGGAAAACTTGAAATTAAGTAAAAAGTGGCATGGAGAGGAATTAAAGAATTATAATAAAGAGATTCGTCTAGGCTGTAAAATCTAACGACTCATAAAACTTGTAAAGAAGTTCATCTCTTGAAGCCAACCTGTAAAGCCAACCTGTCCCACAAAGACAAAACTCTCTCTCCTCTTGATGTTGTCTTCACAATTTATCAAAAAAAAAAAAAAAAAGATGTTGTCTTTTCAAAGGAAATTGATCTAACGGTTCATGAATATGTAGATTCAAGAAGAGAGGATCCTAGCCCAACTTTAGAAGCAATATTAACATCCACATGCCTTGAGTGGCCCTGTGGTGCACATGAAGTCAAACGTGTGCTATATACTTTCTAACATCCCCCCCCCCCCCCCCCCCCCCCCCCCCCCACGAGAGAAATTAAAATAAAAAAAATCTAACAAATATTGGCTGCATTTATTATTCATAATAAATGTTGACTTGTACATCGTGGTGGATTTATACATATGAAATTTATGCAATGGCCATGCATTGGTGGTACCAGCTCATGCACCACCACTCAAAGTGGGATTGAAAGGCTTAGTATGGTGCGTTGGATTTAATAATGTGTTTAAATTGATGTTGCTGGGAGTTTATGGCTAGGGTTGGCTTGCTAATATTAAAACCTAGTGGACCATAAGAATGATGAATGAGGAAATTTAATCCAAGTTAGGGACATGAAAGTAAACAACTAAGCAAGGATCTGGTTTAATAAAGAAGCAATGGAAAAAACGACAAAAAGAAAAAAAAAAGATTAATTTCGGTCAAATTTCTTTGTTTAATTAAAGTTAACTTCCAAGCTTTCTTTGATGTTTATTTTAATATGTAAACATGAATACCCCATTTCTCAAATTTTATTAGATTTGATTTTTTTTTTACAATACTCGTTAATATGACAATGTCATAATAAAAAAATAAGGACAAATTATGTGCAAATTCTTTAAGATTTTGTTTTGAACTCAGGTTTGTTACATTGTCATGATCATCGCATTCGATGTATTGTTCGCTTTGGAAAAGATGTTTCAGTAGATTAATGAAAGAGAATACTTATAAACTACACCTGACCTCAACTCGTAAGACAAGAGAGACTCTTTTGGTATACTGAAACAAGTTTAATAAAATTATACCCAATATTTTCTTAATGCTATTTTGGCCGTTTTTAATATTTACATAAATAAATGAAAAAAAAATCTTTGTTAATAAGAATGATATACAGTATTATGTTATATAAATTAAGGAAAATTTGTGTAAAATAAAAAATAGAAGAATTATGAAATAAAGTTTTATTAAACTTTGGGAGTGTAAATATGATTTGTCCAAAACATAAGACACAAATTAAAAAAAAAATTATAATAAGATATATTAATATCTGGGACATGTTTATTTTAATTATCTTTACTTGACCTAAAATTTTGATACTAACATTATGTTGATCTGAATAAAATTGAGCTTAGATTCTTTAAATAAAGTTTCAGGTTTAAGCTTTATAAATGTAAAAAAACGCGATTAATCATCGATTAAATTGGTAAATATTTTGCACCAATAAGATAACTATAGAAAATAATAAAACTATTTATTTAATTCCTAATCCAACTTAATTGAGATATGATAAAATTGAATCAATTTAATTTTTGATATAATATATTAATTTTAATATTATACATAACTATTTTTGTTTGTTTGCAATTATATATAGTTAAAGAATACTAGAATTTAAAAGAAATATAAAAATATATATTTTTTGTAATGTAACTTGTCATCATATTAGTAAATTCATGAGAGGATTCAAAATTGAGACATGAAGAAGGAAAATGGAATGCTAAAAAACCGGAACCGGGGAACTTTCCCCACGAAATTCCTTCCGCTGGAAACGGAACCGCGTAAGCCGTTAATTTTCGGGTTGGAATGAGAGCGAAAGAGTGTACTATAATATTTTATTGGGGTATCCCAGGTTAAGTAACGCCGTAATAACGAGGTTGTTGACTACACTACACTACTCTTACCATTGTTTCTGTTTGTTTATCTGTTTTCTTTTTTAACTTTTGAACAAAAATTATTATGCTTTTCCGTGATAGGAGTTAGGAGAGATATCAGCATTGTTCTTTATCCATCTAACTATATCCATATCCATTCCATTAAATGGATGAGTTGTATTATCATCAAAGGGAGCTATTTTGGTATCATTTTTCTTTTCTTGTGTGTATATTCAAATTCAATTGTTAAGGATTTTATTTTATTTGCTACGGATAGTATTTAAGGAAAATGCTATGTTGCCAAATACTCGATCATGTAAGATTTTCGGACATATATGTAAGTTTAAATTCAAATTTGAAAAAAATAATAATACAAAAACCAAAGCTCGGCCACATATCGATAGGGATGTTATAACAACTTCTATTATGGATGTATAAGATAGAGGTGAAATTTAAATGTGACAAAATATTACATATTATAAAAATGATTAAATATATCAATAAAAATATAAAGTACATTTAGGATTAATTGTAAATTTTAGTTAAAGGTTGGGGGTTGGGTGTCAAAGGACTTAATTGTGCATAATAAACGGGAAATTAATTAATTTATATACAAAAAAAGTGAATTGCACCTTCCTCCACTTACAAATTTAAAGTTCTCTAAAATAGTATAAATTAGTACCTTACGAATAGCCATCCTCTTCCCACCGTTGATAATGCAAGTTACTTTATATTTTTTTTAAAAAATGTGATATAACATCATAATTAAGCAAGAGTTTGGTGAGTCTTTTGGGGTTATTTCTCTTTAATGTGCTAAGCTAATTAACATCGTCAATTGTATTTAACTACTTTCATACTTTCCTTGTAAGTAATTGGAAATCAATACCACGTGCCTGTGCTCTTGCAATATATGCGCAATCTATCCAACACAACAATAGGGTATTCAATGATCTCATAGATTGCCAACAAGGCTATTTATCCTTCAAGATTAAGATTTTGAATCATGACACAATCAACAAAAATAATTAATATAAAACTATGTCTTCTAAATAAAGTTACACAGGTAAATTTACATGACAAAATGGTTGATAAATTTGTACATATAATTCAGTAACTCTATGTCTCTTTCAATCTATTACATTTTTAAAATCTGTTTACAGAACACAATAATCTTCATTCAATTGTTTATGGAACTTTCTAGTTTCTAGCTAGACTTTACATGAATGAAGCTAGATGAAGGAACAAGGTCATAATGAGTGATGTGGTTTACGCGTAAAGCAGTGGAGTGAAATTCTAATTTATGGCGATGATAATAATGACAAACCGTTGCAATTACTCTTTTTATATTATCTTTGCCAATAAGCAAAGTCGGAGGATACAATGGAATTTGGATCTTTTTAAGATTTTTTTTACTGATCTTCTTAATATTGTTAGAGAAAAAGGACTATGCATTGCCAGTATAAAATTTTTTACACTATTATCCAATCACAACCCATCATGTATGGTAAGTTTGTTGACTTTTAAAAAATTATCTTAAAAATCATACCAACGATGATTTGTAATTGGATGACTATGTAAAATAGTTTTACACTAACAGTACATCACCATTAAACTCATATTGTTATTCACTATTATTATTATATTAATAAAACAGTGTATTTTTTTTAAAGGAATAAAACAGTGTATTTATTACTACAAAATAATTTTTTATTATCCTTTTCTTTTGCTTTTAAGGTATTTTCATATATTTTATAACATTTAAAAAATTAAATTACTAATCATTTTTAATTTTCAAGCCAATTTTTAATTTAGTATATTTTTCATATTTTTTAGAAGACTTACTTTTAAATTTTTATAGTGAATTTTTTACTCTAAATATCAATTCATGTATTTTTATTTTTTTTAAATTATAATAAAATTTAAATAAATAATATATGTATTAATATTGTAAAAATACATTATGATTCAATCACAAATATCATTTACAATAATTTTATTGAATTTTATAATAATTATTTTAAAATACATATCTATATATATATAATTTTTAATTAATTAATAATATAAACATTTTTACATTAATAGTACATGTCTAAGAAATTCATAATTTTTTTCTCTTTCTCTAAAAAAATCTTAACTGTTTCACTCCTTACTTTTAAATAAATTAGAATGATTAACTTTTTCTTTCAAAAAAAAAAAAAGAATGATTAACTTTTTAGTCTATGTAGCATTGTAGCTTAATGAATTATTCATATTCTTTCGAAATAATTGTGTATACTTTCAATTATTTATTCTTTCGAAATTATTTAAGCTTTATATATATATATATTTCATACTTTCGAGATTTGTAATTTTTTTTCTGTGTAATTATTTTAAGATATTTATCATTTTTAAAAATTAAGAAAGTATTAAATATTTTAAAATTTTATTTTTATTTATATAATAACAATTTAGAAAATATTAACAAAATAAAATGATAATTTAATCCAATCCAATGTAATTATAATTTTAAAAATAGTAACTTATATTTTAACTATTGTCAAAATTCAAAACAGGAATTATTAAAAAATGAAAAAAAAATTATATAGTGTGATAAATTCCAGAAATGTCGTATATCCTGACAAAAACCATAAAAGTTCCTTTAATTGCAATTTTATCTTTTGTACCTCACAAAAATGACAAAATGGCGTTAATATAACAGCGCCCGAATCCTCCCCCTGACTGTATCCCATTTTCATTTCCGTTTTCTCTCCAAAACCAAATAACTCCTCTCTTCTCTTCTCTTTCTCTCACTCTTTTCTCTTTCCCCTTTAACGACACCGTTTCGGCCATGGTGGTGAAGATGATGCGGTGGAGGCCCTGGCCCCCTCTCGTGTCGAAGAAGTACGAGGTGAGGCTCGTGGTCAAGAGTCTCGCCCTCCACGGCTGCGATCTGGTGCGCGCGTCCCCAGAGAAAGGCTTGGTGCTCCAGATTAAGTGGAAGGGTCCCAAACTCACGCTCAGCTCGCTGCGTCGAAACGTTGTTGCCAGAAACTTCACCAGAGAGGCGCACCTCGACGACGTCGTTTTGTGGGACGAGGAGTTTCACTCGCTCTGCACCCTCTCCGCTTACAAAGACAATGCCTTTCACCCCTGGGAAATCGCTTTCTCTCTCTTCAACGTCTCTCTCTCTCTCTTTCCCTCTGTTGCAATTTTAGAATCATTTTAATTTGAGGGTTTTTTACTTGTTTTTGTTGACTTTTTTTTATAAAAAAAAAAAATAATTTTGTGGGTTAATTGGAAAAGGGAATTTTTTTTTTTAAAAAAAAAA
Source organism: Pueraria montana var. lobata (assembly GCA_026413185.1). NCBI lineage: Eukaryota > Viridiplantae > Streptophyta > Magnoliopsida > Fabales > Fabaceae > Pueraria > Pueraria montana. The sequence continues at coordinate 47,520,871 of CM048647.1, forward strand.
ATTATTGTTGGTATGAATTTGATTTGAATTGGTTTCTGTGTTGCAGGGTTTGAATCAAAGGTCAAAGACTAAGGTTCCTGTGGTTGGAACTGCGACTTTGAATCTAGCTGAATTTGCATCTGTGGTTGATCAAAAGGATTTTGATTTGAACATTCCACTCACTGTTTCTGGTGGTTCTGTGGAGTCTTCTCCTTCACTCAGTGTATGTCCATCACTCACAATTTGTTGATATTATGATGGTTGTTTGATTCAATATTGAGACTTCAAATTTGTTGTTTTTGTGTTTATAGTGGTAGTTCTTGGTTGATGTGTGCAGATATCGATTAGTTTGGTGGAGTTAAGAGCGGTTCAAGAGAGCACAGAGTTAGTTCATAAATCAATAGTGCCTGTGCCTGTGGCTTCGGCTTCACCTTTGGTTCAGTCAGGAGAGACTACCTTGGCTGAGAAAGATGAGCTTTCGACGATCAAAGCCGGTCTTCGGAAAGTGAAGATTTTGACTGAGTTTGTGTCTGTTAGGAAGGCAAAGAAAGCCTGCCATGAGGAGGAGGGGAGTGAGGGCAATTTCTCAGCCAGGAGTGAGGATGGTGAATACAGTTACCCCTTTGACTCTGATTCGCTTGATGATTTCGAGGAGGGCGATTCGGATGAGGTGAAGGAGGATTCCAGTGTGAGGAAGTCGTTTAGTTATGGGAAACTGGCCTATGCAAATGCTGGCGGGGCGTTTTACTCCAGCATGAGGGTCAATGGTGAGGATGAAGACTGGGTTTACTACAGCAACCACAGATCAGATGTTGGGATTTCACATAAAGAGGATTCGACCGTGTCAGCGACCGAGCCTTCTGTGTTGCAAAGCTCAAGGCGTAGTATACTGCCTTGGAGGAAGAGAAAGTTGAGTTTCAGATCTCCTAAATCTAAGGGAGAGCCATTGTTGAAGAAGGCTTATGGCGAAGAAGGCGGTGATGACATTGATTATGATCGCAGACAGCTTAGCTCTGATGAATCCCTTTCACTTGGGGTAAGAATTCACCTGTTTGTTGCTGTTGATTTTGTTTATGTACATGTTTATGGCACAATAGAATAATATAATAGGTTGTGGGTGTCCTGAAAATTGATACTTTGGTCCTTGTGATTACTGATTAGTACTTGTTGACTCGTGATCTGACATCTGTGGTAAGCCGTATGTTTATAAGGAATTAGTGACAGTAACTTCTGAACCTTTAGGGATGCACTTGAAACTGGTCTTAATTAGCTTAGCAGTACTAGTTTTTCACAGTGTACTTCTTTCTTGCAGAAGACTGAGGATGATTTGGGTGCAAATCGATCATCGGTGTCTGAATTTGGGGATGATAATTTTGCTGTTGGGAGTTGGGAGCAGAAAGAAGTAATGAGCCGTGATGGTCACATGAAACTTCAGACACAGGTCTTCTTTGCCTCGATTGATCAGCGCAGTGAACGTGCAGCAGGTGAGAGTGCATGTACTGCTCTTGTTGCGGTAATTGCTGATTGGTTCCAAAACAATCGTGATCTTATGCCAATAAAGTCCCAGTTTGATAGTCTTATTCGAGAAGGCTCATTAGAATGGAGGAACTTGTGTGAAAACCAGACCTATAGGGAGCGATTCCCTGACAAACATTTCGATCTTGATACAGTCATTCAAGCCAAAATACGCCCCCTTTCTGTGGTTCCTGGCAAGTCCTTCATTGGATTTTTTCACCCAGAAGGAATGGATGAAGGGAGATTCGATTTTTTGCATGGGGCCATGTCTTTTGATAACATCTGGGATGAGATTAGTCATGCTGGACAGGAGTGCACTAATAATGATGAACCCCAGCTTTATATTATTAGTTGGAATGATCATTTCTTCATCCTCAAAGTTGAAGCTGATGCTTACTACATCATTGACACTTTGGGAGAGAGGCTCTATGAAGGATGCAATCAGGCATATATCTTGAAATTCGACAGCAACACGGTAATATACAAAATGCAAGATGTTGCTCAAGGGTCAGGTGAAAAAACAGCCAGTGATGTTCAAACTGTTGCAGAAGTATTAGAGCAGAATGACAGGCAGATCCAACCAATCAATGGTAAAGAGGTGGATTCTGTTGTGGACACAGAAGAACAGTTGAAGAGTCACCAAGAAGAGGAGGTTGTGTGCAGGGGGAAGGAAGCATGCAAAGAATACATTAAAAGCTTCTTGGCAGCAATCCCTATTAGAGAATTGCAAGCAGATGTCAAGAAAGGTTTAATATCATCAACTCAAACACTATTTCATCATAGGCTACAAATTGAGTTTCACTACACTCAGTTGTTGCAGTCTTATGTTGCACCTCCAGTGGCTGAAGCATCCATCATGACTGTGCCAGAGACTCTTGCTCTTGCAGTAACTGAGGTTTCCGCATAATTGTACTGTAAATTAAAGAGAGAAAAAAATGTGGTTATTCTAACTAGTCTTACTACGTTAAAGAGTGTTTTCTGATTTGAAGTGAAATTAACAAAAAGGCCTTGTTTTGCTACATCTTTCTAAGGAAGAGTATCTGTAAATCACTCTGTAATTTCCTTTTTCATGTGAGCTCAAACTTTTGGCACCTAACATGTACTCTGCAAAAGACTTGTGAATTGGCTTTATAAACATTTTGCACTCTGATCACACGATCGTATTTATTCATTATTTACTGATAGCAATGGTTTGATCAATTTATAAAAAATTAGATTTTGGTTTTCATTCCCCCTTGTTATTGTTTATAATAATTTTAGTTTAGGAAATATCAAATGTTTGACAATGATAACTAGATAAAATAATTTTCTTTCTCATATTTTCTATTTTAGTTATTATAAAAAGCATGTCTACGAATCACATTGGAATATAATGTTACTTGTCAAATTGAAGTGTCTTTTGATTTAAAATAATGTCTGGGGCTAGTGAGCTTCATAGAAGCATCAAGTTGTGGTGAATACATAATGCAAATATCATCCATTATAATCAATGCTTCATTTGCTAGAAAATCGGTGAGTATATTAACCACACGTGTAATCTCCAAGCATATCAGGTCTGCATCATGAATAATATTTATCAACAGAGGAAGAACTGTGCATCATGTGAATAACGGTTGGGGTTTTCTGCGGAGCAATTTGCAACACATCTCCCATGTGTCAATGACTCGATCTATTTAGTTCAGCTACAATGTTTGTAGCATAATCAATTGTCCAATTCATTGTATCCATGATCCATCTTAACATCAATACTTTTGGAACACATATACACATTAAGTTTGATAATGTAAAGAGTTCATTGTATCCACGATCCATCTTCTTAAGTAACATCAATACTTTTGGAACACATATAAACATATTAAGTTTGATAATGTAAAGAGTTTTACATCATCAATTAACCAAATTATATTAGGAATAACTTTTAAGGTAATTATTATAAAAATTAATAAATTACTATATCTGATAATTTTTAATTGGATAATTGTATAAAAATCTTTAGATTTTGTAAGATTTTCTCTAGTTTACAATGGATTAAACTTTTAAAATTGATTTTAGTTTCATCTCTTGTGATTGTTTGAGTTAAATTAAAGTGAAAAATAGAGCAAGTAAAATGCATTTTTTTTTTCTTTTCCCTCATTGCACTCTTCCTGTTGTATTTTTGGTGGTGAGAAACTATACCAATGGGATTGTCTTCACAAGATTTGATGCTTTTTATTACCCAAACGCAAGGAAAACTGAGGTAGAAAGTACAATCTAATGGCAGATGGGAGATGGCATATTCTTCTCTTACGCTTTTGAATGTTGAAAAAGAAAAAAGAGAGAAGGGAACTCTAGAGATGTAGCCATTATTCGTTTTGTTGGTCTATTATTGCAATATTATTTTAATTTTTAATTCTTCGAGGTTTTTCATTCTCAAATAACCAATAGTAATACGAGAAAAATTGTGTATGACTGACTGAGATTCTCTACGAATCTTCGTGTACCAATTGGGACGTTGCATGCTTGTGATTTTTATTTAACCAATGAATTCCACGATTCCCTCCAAAATAGGCCTGGATTCTTCGCACAATTACTTTTGGGCAAAAGTAGTTTATTGATTATTACTATATTATTTTCAGGGATCGAGAAAAAAGTGCCTTGAAAGATAATTTGACTTCTATTGTATTGAAATGCATTTAGCCTCAAATATTAACATGTTATTCCCAAGTATCTTTCAAAATACTTAACATGTTAGTACATATATGTGAGATATTTTTTTTTGGTGACTGAGATTTGGTCTCAGTGCTATATCGCTTTGCTTTTGTAAAAATAGGGAGTTCGAATCTATAAGACCCTAGTAAAATATATGCTGTCTTGTTGGAGGTTGGACTAGCAACACAATTTTTTTTTTATTTTCTTTGATAATTGTTGCGTTTTTGGCATTTCATCATGGTGCATCATTGCAAAATGAATGCGGATGCAACGTGAGTCATTCTACAATCATTTTAAGAATTTAATTAGAATAGTGTAAATAATTTTATATTATCATCTAATTAGAAATTTTCATATACAATAAATTCTTGACTTTTATAAAACTAATTTGAAAAGTCATACTTAAAATGACCTCGAATTAATTATCAGTTTACAAGAATTTTGATAAAATTTAACAACATTCTAAATTTAAAATTATAATGACTTCAGGATGTTTGTGACTAGTGATGGCCCTTTTTCTCTTATTCAAAAGTATTATATAATGCGGTCCTAAAATCTGACTCGGGTGTGAAAAATTCTCCTTCATATGTAGGTGAAACATTATTTTCTGCATAAAAAATATTCTTTTTAAATTAATGATTAACGTATATAAGTTTATTTATAACTTCAACTAATTTTCTTTTTAAAATGAAATATTTAGATAACAACTTTAAAACTTTTAATATAAAATTTAATTTCTTTTCCTGAATAATTTTGATTCTAAATTTTCTTTGGGTGTGCACCAAGGACTTCTCTTTTGCCTAAAAAAATTACTGAAGTAGTTATACAATTTTTTTAACAAAATCTTTTTCATACACTCAAAATACGAATTGATCTTTATAAATATGTTTAAGGAAGTTAGTTATCAACTTTGTAGGAATTTTTTTGGTATTTGTTTTCTAAAACTAAATCTTACATACCCTATAAAATATTTCAAACACAAATTAATAACATTACGAAAAACAAAAACTGGCATATATCTACAATGCTGAAAGTTTCTCTAGTCAAACCTTTGTTCTATATCATTCTTACTTTCTCATTCACAAAAAAAAAAAAAAAAAAAATATCATTCTTACTTTCTTTGAAGTGATGATAAAAACAAAAACACGTCACTTATCCGCACCATGTCCCAAAATAGGAAAACATAAAATCAAAATGTGTGTGAATTACAGAATTAGGTCAAATATCGCATTATGAATTCTTGTTTCCCAAATGCTATTCCTAATCATCAAGAAGAAATGTCTCACTTGTTTTACACATTCACTACCATTTTGCTCTACTTGAGTGTTTTGTCACTTTGTGCCTTCACCTTCCTTTATATAATGAAAAATAAAATATGTAGATTAATACATTGAGGTTTAGGTTATGCGCAACTTATAATCCTTTTAATTAAGCTTAAAGTGCGTGTGCTTGAAGTTCATTATAGTGTGTAAACTTCATTCCTTTTTCTTTCTCTCTCTTCTATATACAAACATGTAAATATTGATAGATATGTAAATGCAATTTGAGAAACACACGTCTTTTCAAGTTTTTGGTATGTAAATATGTCGTTTATTTTAAATTTCTTTTAAGTCGAGGGTGGGTTGGATTAGAGTTTAGTGTACTAAAACTTAGTAAAAAGAATTTTATTAAATTAGTTCAATACCCAATGTGATATTTAAATATGAGTAATTGTAAACAAATTAATATGCTAATTATATTCAATTTAATATAGGCACGAATGATTTATATTTGACTACGATGGTCACGAAGAGTTTGCTTAACCCCTTTATGATATGTAACTAGTTTTTCAAACTAGGTCCCATTGTTTATTAGTAAGATCAGCATAAAATTTCACTTGATAAAAAGGGTGGGTTAATTTTTTATATTTCAATTTATATACAATTTTGATTCTCCTAACTTTAATTCCTTTATTTTAATTTTCTAATTGTTCAAATTAAGTCTCTTATTTCAAAATTTCATCTAGTAATTAATAGAAATATAAGTATAATTAATTTATGTAAATTAGTAAAAAAAAAAACATGTAAAATATTTAAACAAAAAAAAAAAACAATTAGGAAAATTTGGAGTAAGAGACTTAATTTGAACAATAAGAAAATTATGAGGACTAAATGTGAGCAATTAAAATTAAGAGATCAAAATCGTGAATAAGTAAAAAAAAAAAATGGATAGAAGTACAATTAAACTTTAAAAAAAAACTATTGAAAGGAGAATTTTTAATAATTTGATGCTAAAATTTCTTAAAATACATGTTATCTCCTGTAAGCATAATCCTTTCTCAACTTTGCACCTTAAAGTTATTTTAAATATCATTTAGCCCTTGATATTTGATTTTAAGCAAAAATACTACTCTTTTTAGCTTAACCAAACGAAACATAAGATACATTTTACGTGACACCTTACAACTGTAAAACGAAGTTTTTCTTTATTTCTCAACCCCCTGAAGTTGTTTATTTATTAATTATTATCTGATATTTAATAGGATAAACTGCATTTTATATTTCTTAAGTATAGTTTTTTTTCTCTACTTATCATTTTAAAAACAATTAATAAAATACATAATTTAACTTCCTTAATATTTGTTTTTAAGCAAAAAATGTTAACCTTTTTTTTTTCAATTAATTATATCATACAAAGCATAATATACACAGTGGCGGATCTAGAAAATTTCTTTAGTGGGCGCAAAAAAATAGCGTATAATATTTTTTTTACAGAAGAAGAATATTATTTTTTATATTATCATAATTAGAGTATTTGGTTCTTCAATGGGATCCTGAAATATCTTCGTGAACTTTGGTTCTTTGGATCGGCTATAAGACTAATCCTCGGTATGAAGTTTAGTCTCTTTATCCCTTTCCAAAGATGTATTATAAGCTTTTATAAAATAGATAATCTTATAGCAAAAAATCCAAAATACTTAATATTTTACAAATTACAATGGCCCTCAATGCATTTTCATATTTTGAAAATGTATGATTTTTTTATTGTCAATACTATAAAATATATCATTCTATAATGTAACCAAATAATCATTCAACCATTCATCTTTTGTATGATTGTGCATTCCATTCATTAGAAAATTCATTGCAAAGAAAAATGTTTCAATCGTTGTAGTTGCCACGAGCAAACTCAAAGCTAACTTCAAAAATCAAAAGTAAAATATCATCGGATACACAATATGCTTTCTAGTTTTCACTAACACTTTAGAAAGATCAAGGATCCTAATTTTTTATCACTCAATGTTAGTTGTTAGTTTTTATTAGAATGTTAGTAGGAGGATTCGAACCCACAACCTCTCCCCCTCCTCCCTTAATCCCCTCTTTCCAACTATCAAGTCAACCTTATAACTCCTATCAATGATCCTATTTAACTTCGAAAATTGATCATCAAAACAATATCTATAACAAAAATTTCAAGTTGACTATCAAGTTCCAAAAGCTCGACAAGAAAATTTCAATGGATAAAACTTAACCAAACAAATCAACATTTCATTATGTGTGTTTAGTATTAGAGAAGCAAAAACAGTAAAAACCGAAAGGATAAAGTGATAAAAATAGTACGATTTTTTTCTCTCTTTTATCTCTTATAACTTTTTACATTCATTTTAAAAAAATTATTTTATGGGGGCAACACTTATTTTTTTTATGGGGGCAATTTTTTTTTTTGTTAAATATGTCTAGGTTAAAAAAAAAAATCTTTGTGGAGGCAATTGCCCCACTACCCTATATGTGCATCCGCCTCTGAATATACATGCACACCATGTGAACGTTACAACTTACATTACAAAACATAGTTTCTCTTTATTACTCAACTTCCTTAAATTTTGACTATTTATTTATATAATAGTCTTGAAACTCGATTTTAAGTATCTGGAGGTTAATTATTATTTTATTCATTTTTTCTAATCAAATATTTGATTCAATTGAAAAGTAGTTTACTGGTAAAAAAAATAAAATTGAAAAGTAGTTTTCACTTAAAATTGATCTATATATAAGGTCAAGCAATAAGATAAACTTCAAGAAAATAAGTTTAAAAAGGACTATATTTCAAAGTTATAATGTATTTTACCATGTTTGATTAATATTTCAACCTTTTTTTAGGGATTGGATTGACGGTTACAAATTCAGATAGACATTATCACAAGCGTTAGCAAGAAAATCTTTTGTGGGCTTTATCATGTCGGGTTTATGCTGGCCCATGTGTTGTTATAGTCTTCGATTCTATGATCCATTTCTTGATCCACTTTTTTTCTTTATCAATTTGTTGACTTGTTTGTAAATGGGTTCATAATACAAGTCTCCATAGGTACAACTTGAGGGTTAATTTTTCATATTTAGACTTAAACCATCTATGGTTAATTAATGTTGGACAGGAAGTGAGTTAACTTGATATTTAGACAAAATATATTAAGACACGATACGCCATTAAGTCATAAAGTTTTGGAAGTAAAAATCTAAAATTGAGTGGAGGTTTTATTATTATTATCTAAAAAGTATTAATTTAAGTCAAGTACGTAATTTTATAATTTATCAATCCCTTTAGAAAAATAATAAATTTTAAAAAATTATATGACACTGTAACAGAATGGGTGACCTGAAATTGTATCAAATCTAATTTTTAGAACTTAATTAAATCCAACTTAATTAGCTTCGATTTGGGATATAGGCTATCGAGACAATATAAATCTTAATATAATTTTCAGTTTTCTTTTGAATTTTCAAAAAAATAATTCTTTATTAAAAAAACTCTATTCCGAAACATGTACTTTATCCGGTATTAGAAACCAAATAGTTGTTTATTCCTAGCAAATTTGACATATGAAATAAAATAAAATTATATGACATTTTACGGAAGTAGAATGCAGAAACAATTGCTTTAGTGTATTTGCCATTCTTTCTATTCAAAACCCAATATCCTGCTCGTATGTGGAAACAACAAATTGTTGTAAGCCCCCACCATTTTTATGTAATTTTTTTCGTACAAAATAGTAGGATTTCTAAATCCCACCTTATGAACACGTTAGAATAAGATGGAAAATAACCTATAATTTCTATTATATTTTTAGTACATTTTAAAAATATAATATTTTGATTTCGCTAAAAAAATATAGCATTAAGAAGTTAAAATAGGATGTTATATCCACACATACGTCAAATTTACTTTAAGAAATGTCACGTGCATGCTTATGCACTCAAGAGGTAGCCAACTATATCCACAGAATTTTCCTGCTCCTCTTTTGATCCTCTTTACCCTTGGATGACCATTGTTTGTTCTTCCATTTTCTTTTTCTGTGGATGATCAGGACTACAATGACATACCTTGTCCAATTAGTTTTTTCACAAGTGCTGCTTCAAAAGCCACTAACCCTCTTCCCAAATTCAAAATATTTTCTCATAGAAACATGAAACACAAATTTTCATTCAATAAATATCCGGAACTAATCATAAACAAGTAACTTGTTTATTTGTCCCTGCAAAGCATCAGCTTATAGTTCTTCATCTAAAGGACTCAGTACAATTTCTAAGGACTCTATCACATACATCAGCAACCCAATAAGTATGACTCAGTTAGCAACACACGCTGAGTTTAAAAGTTAGAAGATAAGAAAAAGGAAAAATACACATACCCTTGGTCTTAGACCAATTTCTAGCAGCAAATGGGGCATTTGACAAGTCCATTCTCATTGCATTCAGGACACCTGATGAAATATTCATTTTTGTTGTCACCATTGGTGGTGAAAACTTTGCAACTACCATTACAATTGGAGCAAATGGCAAACCTCATGCAGGCACAACCTTTGCAAGGACCATCAGCAAAGTCAATTGGTGTTCCATCCAAAAGCTTTCCAAGCCACCCCATCTCATGCAATCCTACCACTTCGTCAGCTCCTCCAATGTACCTCCCCCTAATGAAAAGCCTTGGAGGGATCACTTTGCAACCCAAGATCTTCCACAATTCCTCTCTATACTCCAAGTGTAGAGAGACATCCCTCTCATGGTATATTATCTTGAAGCTTCTCAACAAGAAGCGTATTGTGTTGCAGTCCTGAAAGGTTTTTCTTATGCCTCTCATGCTTGTGGTGTAGAGAATCACTGCTTGGCTTACACCTGGTGGATGAATCTCTTCAAAGTCTGTTAGAGATGGGTACTCTTTGATGCCTGCAATTTGTTGCATGCTTTTACTACTAGGACTAGAAGTCACTAGGTTTTTCTCAACAAGCTCTTTCTCTTTGGATCCTTTGGTGGGTGTGACCTCAAATTGCATTACTTTTAACTCATAATGCTTATCATCTTCACTTCCATTGAGGCCAACAATATCTAGTTCAGCCAGGTTGTGGGGCTTGTGATCTTGATCATCATAGATTGGTGGATTGGAACATTTCTGGATATTGCAGCATACATCTTGGGGGTTGAGCTGAAGGACTAGGCCTTGTTTCAAGTTGGTAATGGTTGGAATGAGTTTCAATTTTCTATGGAACCTGCTTTTCTCTCCTTTCATGTCTAAATTGGATGGCATGTGAAATGAGGAAGAGGGAGGCTACCAACTTAAGGATTAGAGAAAGAAAAGATGAGGTGAGAATGATAGCTCAGAAGGATGATACTGAATTGAGGACAGAAGGGCTGAGGATGAGAGTGTTCTTTAAGTTTTAAAGTGTATAAAGTGGTAACTGAAAGCTGTGCAATGTTGGAATGCTTTATTAAGTTTTGAATAATCAATGCATGGTGTGGGGGCAAGGTTGACCCCTCACTCCCTTATCTGATCAGAGTGCATGACCCATTACCTAACATTTGGTACCTCAATCATCCTCTGAACTATGAACTATGATGGATATTTGTCAACTAAAAACAATCAAAGGGCAAAAATTCCCCATCATTGTTTACTTACTGGAAGGGGGAACTATTGCCAAATTGCCAGCATTAATCTCAATCATGCACATGGTTATGTTGATTTAGCACCACTATTGCTAAAGATGTGTCCTTGGACCACTGATGATGCCTAGTGCGAAGGAGACGAAGTGTGCGTGCCCACGGTTATGATTAGTTACCATTTGTGTACATGTTATGCCTCTGTTTTGAACAGATTGAGGGAAACAAAGTATACAATCATGTACTATATTCTAATTAGAAATTGAATAAAGTTAAATGAACTGACATGTAGTTTAACATTGAATCATTGAAGTTATAAATTTATCTCTACTTTGTTCACAATGTTGAAGAGATTGACTTTTGTTTTTGGTAATAAGCAGCAGTATGCCAATCACCTAAACTATGTACAAGAAACTCTAGAAATTGGCTTTCATAAGTTTCGTTTTCAAGAAATCTCATTCTCAATTTTCTCTACATTTTCCAAAACAAATTTAAATTTCACCCCAACTTTTTACCACTCCAAACCATTCTCTCAATTTCATCCCTTTCAAAAGAAGTGTACATGACATCAATCAAATGTGTACTTAAACGCACATAGAGTGGCAAGACTTAAAAGATTATTGCAAACTATCATTAAAATATGTACTAAAAATTCCAACCAATTGTACGTCCATCACCAAACTATTATCTTTAGACACAGGTATAACATTTTGGTCAATCCACTTTTGAAATAAATGTTACTCTGATCAATAATAATAATAATAATAATAATAATAATAATAATAAAAAACAGATTTACCTTGATACTCATCAAACTCGAGCAGAGTCCAGAAAATTTTGTTATTAACTTTTCAATGCTTCCGGCATTACTCCTACGCAGACTAGGATTTTCGCATCAGACTTTTAATTTTATAATGAGGATGAAATGAGATGTTCATCCCTAGCCTCAGATATTAACGTTGACACTATTTAGATGTAAGTAGGGATATATCATTACATCACGATAACACTCTCAGACCATAGTCAAAATATATGCTTAACATTGCACAATGTTGATCTACCTTCTGAGTGTACTCAGAAGATAGAAAAACAAATAAGGAACCACATAGTTTGTGTTTTATAATCCCAGAAAGTACAAGACATGGATTATAGAAGGATCTGGTAATATAAGGGTACTATGCATGCAGTTTGTACAAATAATTTGTATAGATCTGTTTCTGATCATAGATTTCAACGACCAATGCCTCAATTAGCTATCAGCCAAAGAGGAACCAAACCCAATATCAAAACCAAATGTAATGCAAGTTAACTCATGGTTGTTTCCATCAAACATCTTCATCTTCAGAGAGTATGAACCCTGCAAATACAATACATGGTGAGAGATATGACATTGAAAATAAAAATAATACATTAGCATTAAACATAAAGGAGGAGACAACATTATATAATTAAACACTCTAAACAACATAGTAATACACTGCTTTACTAGAAACATAAAAAGGCCCTTGGCAATTAGGCAGTTGGTATGCCATGAAATAGTACAAGTCTAATTTAAAAGCTGATAAAATGAAGGAAACAAAAAATGAGCAATGAACATGCTACATTCTAATCCAACCTTTAAACCTCTCTAAGGGAAAGATGACATGTAAGCAAACATGCTCATGACTTTAGTAGAAAACACACAGACCTATGTGTGCTTAAGGAGATAAATTACAGGACAGTGAACTAGGAATTTGTCACTACAGAATTCACGAAAACTGCAAAAAATTTCTTGATGAAGACAGTGGTTCCTGCTGCCTTGCTGGATTAAAAGCAAGTTGCAATTCGAAAAATAGTAGCAACATTTGAAATAAACAAAATTTCAACACACTGAAATTGTCATTTCTATAGTAGTTAAAGGAGCTAGTTTGCATCATTTACGAGAACATTAACTGAAAAATTCACATCAACCATATCGAGACCACCCTCCATTCCTATATATCAATAGAAAAACATTGCAAATGATAAAACACATAGTAAAGCAAATGATAAAACACATAGTAAACTAGCTCGAAGTATCAAACAAATATAACATGTTAAGACCCATCATCAGATTCAGTTGTGCTCCAACACAATTCAATCCCTATATTAAGATGTCTACATGCCATAACATGAGTATAAGGATTTCTTTCCAATTTCCAAATTCCAATGACTATAGGAGAAGCCCAATTTAGGAAGTGAGATATTGGATTAGCTGCAAATCTGCAAAATACACATGCATGCACAAGGAATGAACAGAACATTGACTTACAGGTGGAGTGAATCCAGGTAAAACTTGTGAATGAGCAATCACGAAATCACCAACTGAAACAGGGCAAGTAGTTTCTCCACAAAGGTCATGGGTCTCACTATGTATGTGCCATCCGAAATATGACACATCAATCACTAGCTTCCCTCCAGATAATGCTTGACCTGAATCATGAAATGGTTGGATTAGAGAAAAGAGAGAAATTATTTATCCACCGAAACCTCATCCATCTGTACCTCGAATCACACCACTATGCTACATAGTACATATACAAACAAACAAATGTACAAATCACATTCAAATTCCCAAATAACCTTACTTTCTACGTTCAGACTATACATACACAAACAAACAAACAAACAAACAAGCAACAACAAAAGTTTTATCACACTAGGTGAGGTTGACTACCTGGATCACACAAGAGCCGTGTGGTGAAAACAGAATAAACATAAACATAAGTAAAATAACAAACTTTCAATACACATGCGCATAAAGAAACACCATATGCATGAAAATGGATATAATAACAGAAATTAAATTAAAAATAATAAAAACCAATGGAAACACAGTAACACAAAAAAAAAACCTGTGAAATCATAGAGTACCTGTAGTTGCAGCAATGCTGAAGGTAGCAGGTTGGCCTCTTGCGACGGGATCAGGAGATATTTTAACCCCTTTGACCTCAACATCATAGTCAGCTTTCTTATCTGACATAGATAATTAAGCAATAGTTTATTCAATAACGGGCAAAACTAAAATATTAAATTATAAAACTAATCAAGGAGAATAATCCTTCACAACTAAAAGACAACTTCAAGTAATTATTCAATACGTTAATTCAACTCATCAGAACTGATTGTTCAATCAAACTCAGATTATTATACACATAAAAATCTCCCCAACGATAAGCTTCCCAATTGAATAAAATTGATGCCAAAACACAAATAAAAACGAAATATTAACGCACGATCCAATAAAAAAAAATTCTTACAGAGAAACCCAATTGTTTAATCAACCATTTTCGACGGAAAGTTTAAAACTTTAAAACCACCCCTCAAACCCCAAATCAAGGAACCAATATAAAATTAAATAAGATAGTTCTAAGGTTTTAGAAAACAATACACAACCATAATTTTGGCCCCAATATCAATTTTTATGGGGTTTCTTGTTTGTCTGCAATTTCTCATAATATCAAGAATCACGACGAAACTATAACTACGAGCACAATTTAAAACCTTTAAACCCAATATCACATGTTAAAAATAAAATAAAAAATAATAATAAAGAAAGGGGGAAAAGGGGTTAAGAGAGTAACCGCAATAGTGAGTATCGGTGGCGTTGGAAGAAGCGTAGAGAAGACATAGCGTTGAAAAGAAGAAGAAGAAGAACTTGGAGCATATCATTTCCATGGATTGTTGTTGGCAGCACAAGCACAACCTAACCAAGTGTCGATGGAAATATAGCCTAAGCACCTTTGCTTCCGCAGGTTAACTTCTTCCCCAATATTATTCTCTTTCCCACCTTTTATAGGAATGGATTAGCATTAAGCAACGCAAATGATGCTGATACTTTTTGATTTTCTGTTTTGCTTGTTTAGATTACGCTGGCGTCGCGTAATTACAACTGTACTAGTAGATTCTGTTTTTCAAGGGAAGAAAAGGTTGAATTAACTGGTAAATCCTAAATTATTTGATCATTTTTCTGTACCAAAAAAAAAAAAAAAAGTCTGTACCAAAAAAAGTTTATTTGATAATTTTTAATTAGATACTTAAATCATATTTTTTCTAATGTGTCCTTTAATTTGTATTATTTTTTAACAGGGTCTTTTCGTCCGATTGTTGCTACGGAAAATTAAACTTAGGATAAATACTCATTTTAGTCCCTGAAAGTGTAAGGCGCTAATAGATTGGTTCCTGAAAAATAGAAAATTCAAATTTAGTCTCCGAATGTGCAAAAAGTGCGACAAATTGGTCCTGCTATTAACTTTCATCCGTTATCTCTAATGTTCGTGCTTACGTGGCACCTCTGGTGATGACATGACAGTTGACGGTTGCCACGTGTTATTCACGTGGTTGCCACATGTCAAAGTTGACTTTTCAATTTAATCCTTAAACTTACCTACTTACTGACATTTTGGTCCTTGAAATTAACCATTTATTGATATTTTGGTCCCTGAAATTAATCACTTATTGACATTTTGGTTCCTGAACTTAACCACATAATGACATATTTTTTACCAATTAAGTCTCATGTTGCATGTAAATTATTAGCATAGACATTATCATATTCTCTCACTTATATTCTTTACCCCTCATATTTTTCACTTCCCTCTTACCAATTCTGCCATTTAAATTATACTACAAATATGAAACTAATTTATGAGCAATTACAAAGCAGTAGTTAGTGGCTAAATCCAGGACATTGTTAACAAGATTCTATAAGGTTCTAAACTAGATCTTCTATCCAAATCAAGT
Source organism: Pueraria montana var. lobata (assembly GCA_026413185.1). Taxonomy (NCBI): domain Eukaryota; kingdom Viridiplantae; phylum Streptophyta; class Magnoliopsida; order Fabales; family Fabaceae; genus Pueraria; species Pueraria montana. The sequence goes on from CM048647.1 coordinate 47,536,719, forward strand.
TATTATCTTATATGCTATTAATGTATATAATGTTATATTAATTAATTAATCTATTTTATGGAATAGCATTAATCACGGAAAGACAGGTAAAAAAAACTTGAGAATCACAAAAGGAAGAAAAAAGAAAGTGTTATGACTATTTCCATACATACTTTTTCAATGGGGGCAAGTGTAGTACATCTTGCCCCTGTTTTTTTATTCTTTGAAGTTTTCACATCGTTGTTCGCAAAAGTTGTTTTCATGAGTTACTATCACAAGGTATATATAGACATCAAAGAATTTTAAATGTAATGGTGATAATTGTCTTATATTCCTACTTTTTACCGTAGTTTAGGGGCAATTATTCGACATCTTTCATGCTTTTGAGTTTTGTTTATCCTCAATTTAGTTGAGTTTTGAATAAAAGTTTGGTTTAGTTAGAAATTTTAATTTTTACCCTTTTACACTTGATCTTTTGGTTGTTTAGTGTGTTTTTAGGAATTTTGTTGAAGCTTGGAGAAAGCTTTGGAGATGTCCCGAGAGGAATGATGCGTCAAGGATCAATTGGGTTGAAGTTGAGAGCCTTGAAGATCTTGCGGGAGTAAAAGAAGTTTGTTGGAAGCCTTGGAACATGCTTGTGCAACCAAATTGTGCACCTATGCAAAGTCTGAAATTATGAAGTCAGAGCTTCGCACAACTGTGCAAATCTGTGTGTATTCTCCATGCTTTCATCATCTCTTGCTTCTTCCCTATGGCTATGGCTATGCATAGCTAAGTCCATTATTCATTGGGGTCGAGTCTACTTTCATGTAATTACTCTTTTATTATTCAATTAAACATCGTTATTGTTTCTCTTCTATGCGTAATGCTTGTTTTTGGCTTGATCACCCGATTGCATGATTCTATATATTCAATTATAATTGAGAAATTTGATTGAATTGCAAACTGGAGAGAACACCCAATGCTTTTTATGCCTAGGGATAGGATAAAAAGGATTGAGCATCGTTAGAAATCCTATTCCTAATGCAAGTACTTTGGTTACACTAATTCAAGGGATTGATAGTGGAATCAAAGGACTTAGGTTCTCTCACTTAAGGGATTAAGGTTTGAATAAATTTGTGGGTTGATGATAACAAAAAGTTTATTTGAATAAGAAAATTAGTGATTGCATGTTAGGAGGACTTGATGAAGTTAAACCCCGGCGTAATTCTTCCATTAATCTAAACCTAATTTTCTGCGCACGCTACGTGTTTGGTGAATTTACCCAAATTCAATTTCTCTTCTTTTACTTCTTTAATTTATGCACTTGTCTTAATTTTGGTTACCTCAATTCTCAATTTTCGTAGTCCATTTAATTTTGCTATTAATTACCCAATTATCGTACAGGTCCCTGTGGATACGATACTCTACTTACCCTTTATTACTTGAACGATTTGGTACACTTGCCAAAATCGCAACAAATGGTTACTTGAGAGTGTTGAAGAAGCTATTTGAAAATTTTCAATTGAATAAAATGTAACTTCTTAAAGAAGCTAGACAATGTTTATTAAGAAAAAAATCAAATAGTTTTTTAATATGTTTTTGTGTTATTTTCCTATTAAAATTGATGTTTTAGTTAAATAAATGACGAAATTTGCATACAAATGGTGGATGTGAAAGTCAAGATGAACTACAAAGTACGGAAGAGGAAGGTGAAAATATGAGGGATATGGAATGAAAGTAAGGAGATATGGTGATGACTATGATAATAATTTTCATGCAGCATGAAATTTAATTAAAAATTCAAAACTACTTTTAAGAACCAAAATGACAGTACGTGGTCAGGGACCAAAATATCAGTAAGTGGTTAAATTCAAGGATTGAATTGAAAAGTCAACTTTTGGACACGTGACAGCCATGTAGATGACACGTGGCAACCACGTGGATGACACGTGGCAACCACGTGGATGACACGTGGCAACTGTTAGCTACCACATCATCACTAGAGGTGCCACGTAGGCACGGACGTTAGAGATAACGGAGGAGAGTTAACGGTATGACTAATATGTCACACTTTTTGCACATTCTAGGACTAAATTCGAATTTTCCATCTTTCAGGGACCAATTTGTCAGCGCCTCACACTTTCAAGGACCAAAATGGGTATTTATCCTTAAAATTAATTATGAGTTAGTTGTGTTAGTTTGCAACAGGGTTGCTAGAGGGTGAAGCATGAAGAAGTATGTGAAAGAGTACTTGAGTTGAGTAAACTCGGAAAAGTAAGAATAATAGTTGAAGAACCTTGTTAAAAATGTTGGGTTTTGAACATGCAGAAGTGACAAATTGACAATACTAGGAGATCCTCATGATTAATTATTCGTAACGGCTATAAGACCAAAGGACCCAATTTTTTTTTTCATAACATTGTTATATACATATATATTATGTAATATGTTGAATATTATAATAACTAGTATATATATGAGAAATGCTAGTGACACTCTCTCTAACACTCATAATATTATGAGGAATGTCCACCAAAATTGATAATTTTCAACAAATTTCAGTCAATCATAGGGAGAGTGTTAAAAAGATATTGTTAGAAAAAGTGTCGTTAGCATTCCTCTTTTATATATATATATATATATATATATATATATATATATATATATATATATATATATATAATTATTTTATACAAAATTGTGGTCTGAGATCAAGTTACTCTCCATCCTCACCTTTCATTTCTTTGAAATCTAATAATTAAGATTAGTTATACATTAGAATTATTAAATTTTAAGAAAATAAATGATAATGAGTTATTTTTTTTAAAGTGATTCTTGGAGTAGTTTGATCTCTCCTCATATTATATATATATTGAAGAGAAAAAAAATCTCTTATTAATAATTGAACCAAAATTGATGATTATACAAAATTGTGAACTTTTTAAAGTAGAGAATTGAAATTACAAAAGAATAGGAACTAAAATTGTAAATCAGAAATTAAAAGGTGACTTAAATTATAATTTAACTTAATAAAAATAAAATACTGAAAAGATATCTTGTTACACTCTCTTGAGGCAAATGAAGCACCAGACTCCCATTTATGCCTTCATACAGAGCCAAATCTTCAAACAAAAACGTGTGGGTTGTTTTGTTTCCATTCCTGACACACCTCATCAGTATTCTCCGAAACCCATACCAAGCAAGACGTGTCAAGAAAAATGAATGTGCATCAGTTATCTTTTTGTTTCGATTTTATTTCTTTTTCATTTTTACTATGCGATGAGATTCCTGTGCTTCTATAAATTGTACATCTGGCGTTTGTCCACCTTAATTACGTATATAAATAGTCAATTATTATTAGAAATTTTAATAATGTCTCAACACTGTTAATTAGTTGTTAGATAAAATTAACTACAATTAAACATTTTAATAATCTCGTGATTATCTATATCTCGATAATTGATGCAATCATGTTCATTTACTCTTAATCAGTTATAAAATAAAGTTAATCATATTTACAAGAATGAATCCAGAAACTTATTAGGGGGCAAATTTTTTTTTTTTTCCTTTATAGAGTTTCTAAAAAATAATGACTTACACAAACCTTTACCGAGTTTATACATGAAATTAAAACTATTTTTTATTTTAAATGATAAAAATAAGAAAATGTGATAGAAATTTCTCTCACGGAACAAATTTCTATTTGAGACAATAAAAAAGTTCTTGCTGTTATCTTTTCAATATCATGTGCCTATATGCTTTACTAGAATAGCATATTGCTCTGGTTTATAAAGATGTAACTAAGTTAATCCAAAACCATATATTTGCAGCAACTTTTCATGAGAGGATTTTAATTGTACATTTTGAATTTTATTATATCATGGTATAAATTATCCGCTTCATACATAGAATGTGTTGGGAAATAATTTAAATTTTTAATTTCAAATCTTTAGGATATTGTTTAAAATTGTAAGAATATTATCTTATCTTTACAATGTTGTTTAGATTCAAAGAAAGCACACACTTCTTTATTACACACAATGATGAGAAAACACACAATAAAAGATCCTTGTGAGATCCTTGTGTCGAAAGTCTTCTTGGAGATATGGAAGTCAAGGGGCATGTTCCAATGGTGATAGGTAATGGTGGTACAAGTACAAGAAGTTTCACCATCAACTACTCACAGAGCAGATGCGGGAAACATACCAAAATTTGCGAAGTGGAATCATAATCATGACGAGCATCCACGATGACGGAAGTTGAAGATAAATTAGAAATTTTTAATTGAGAGAGGGATTGTTGGGAAACAATTCAAATTTTTTATTTCAAATCTCTAAGATATTGTTTAGATTTGAAATGATATTATCTTATCTTTACGATGCTGTTTAGATTCAAAGATATTATCTGTAAATTAGGGATTTGTTTCCTCTTTTAAGGTTAGGATGATCTATAAATAGAGACTCTTGAGATGAGAAGACCCAGTCTGAAGAGGGGTTCACTACCCTAAGTGAGAGAGGGGGTCATGTGAAATGGAGGATTTACAAGTTTGTCCAGAAAACTTGTGATGAGATTGTGGATGTAGGGATGAGGGCCTAAACCATGTTAAACAAATAAATTGTTTTGTGGATGTATGCATGAGGGGCTGAACCACGTTAAATAAATTTGTGATTTTTTTTATGATGTTGCATTTTCTTTTAAAATGTGTTTTTTCATCATTGTGCATAATGAAGAAGTGTGTGTTTTCCCCCCCAACAGAATGGTGACTTTCTTTGCAGGATGGAATTGTTACCTCTCATGATTTTCAACATAACATTGGATTAGGCCTACACACGTGTGAGCCTTTCTAAGCAAGTGATCAAATTTTGAACATTAGGTGGATTTGAGTAATGTGTCTATTGACATATTAATCTTGGTGTGTGGAAGGTGTATTTTATCTATCATTTCTATTGGCTATTGCACTGTCAAGCATCACAATGAGTTTGTTTCATGGATTAAAAGTTTATTTTCAAAAATGTAACATTCCTATGTTTGTTACAAGTTCTGAAAAATTATTCCCGGATATTGTTAATTCCTAGGAATGTTATAATTTCCTTTTTTTAATATCTTTTTTGTACTTTTATTCCCATGAAAAGGGATGAGAATGTGATATTCCCATGGGAATACGAAGAGTTATTCTCTAATAAACATGTAACTTCTATTTTTACTTTTTTTTATTTAAATTATTTTGAATTTTAAAAAATAATTCTAGGAATACTAAAATGTAATCATACATGTTTTTTTTAAAATAATTCTAGGAATAACATTCTTAGGTGTCATATTCCTTGAAATACAACATCATTATGTGAAACATCATTTTGTAAATGTTAACATAAGGTTCCCATGGAGGGGGTAAAATCCACCCTTGCCTTCTGGATCCGTCTATGCATATTTACATATGTGGTTAACCATATGTGACAATCAATAACTTCATAAAACTATTAACCGCTTGCAAATCAAAGTTAATCACATATGATCATTGTTTTGAAAATCGGACCAGATCGACCGGTTCAACCGGGAATCGGCTTGGTGACTGGTATGTTACCTCATAAGAATCGATTATTTTCAGAAATGGTCAAGAACCGATCAAACCAGCCAAAAATCGATGAAAATCGGTATTGAACCGAAATAAAAAATCGGTTTGAAACGGTATTTTTTAAAAATTATTATTTTTCATTTTTTTTATAAATTTAATCTAAAATATTTTTAAGATAAATAAAAAGATATTTAATATTTAATAAGATTTACAAATTGCTATAATTTTTTTTATATAAAACATATAATTTAGTCATTTATATTAATTTATACTTTTATATCTTAATTTCTTATAATTTTATAGTATTATTTTTATTTCTCATTTTGTTTATTATTCTATATGTTATTGTTCATGACATTCATGTATTTTATTAAAATATAAACCTAAATATTATGATATATTTGATTTAGATTTTTATGTTTACTTTAAATGTTAACAACCTATGAAATGAAACTTTTATTTTAATTTTAAGTGTTATAAAGTTATGGTATTATATTTATTTGATTTTATGTATTATTTAATTATTATTATTATTTTATTAATACTTAATACCGGTTCGACCACGGTTTAACCATGATTGAACCATTAAACCTTGAACCAGTGTGTAACACTGTGATTTTCTTAATTATATGATTAAGTGTTTTTAATTAAATTACAAGAATAATTAAATTTATTTTATGTTGTTGAGATAATAAAATATGAACCAGAAGGATGATGTTTTCTTTGTTTGGGCTCAAGTTTTGGTTTGGACCGGGCTTTGGTGAGAAGGGCCCATTCCCCTTTCCTTCCTTTTTATGAGTAACCTATGCCTAATACACTCTCATTCTCCTCTCAAAAACTCTAGAGCTCTCTCTTCATCTCTTTTCTCAAGAGCTCTCTCATTCTCTCATGTTTTCTTTCATCCACTCTCAAGAAGGAGGCTTGATTCCCTTTTAAGACAAGATGCTCTCTTCTCTTTCTTGGAGCTTGTTACCCATTATTTGTTGGTGAGCTCTCTTCTCTCTTCTTCCTCCTTTCCTTGAAGTTGACCCACAATGGGCATTTGAGCAAACTCTCATCTTGTGTTGTTTTGGGTAGTGTTTTTGTGGGTTTTTGTGAGATTGTGTTGTTGTAGAGGAAAACCCTCTTTGTTGAGCTCAAAGCTTCTTTCTTCTCTCTTTTCCTCAAAGGCCCAAGCTTGAATATTCATAGGTAAGGGAAGCTCTACCATATGCTTTGTTGTTTAATTTGATTTGGACGGGCTGTGAATACCCTGAAGCACTTTTGATTTATGTTTGATTGTTTTTAGGGTTCTTACCCTTTTATGCTCTTGATTTGGGAATTCTTGGTTTAATCTTGTATATGTTCAATTGGTTGTTGATTTATGTTGTTTTGAGTTTATATTGAGTATTAGGATGAGTTCTGAATCATTTGTGAGTGTTTGGAGAGGTTGGAAGCGATTGGGAGATGGTTGGATTTGCAAGAATCCCCAAAATCATGAACTGCAGATTTTGTACATTCGCTAAGCGAAATTTGACTCGCTAAGCGAAGCACTCAAGTCTGGTGTGTTTCGCTGAGCGACGCCATTTTGCTGAGCGAATAAAAGTCTCTATTTTTGAAAAGTTTTTAAAATGTTGGAATTCGTTAAGCGACCCTATCTTCGCTGAGCGAGACCGACCCCTAGAGCTAAGGGTGTCTCCTATGTTTGTGTTTCGCAAAGCGAGGGATAGTCGTTGAGCGAGTAAAAGTCTCTGTTTTAAATAATGTGAAAAGTTTTGGAATTCACTGAGCGAGCTTTCCTCGCTGAGCGAGAGAGATAAGTCTGGCTGAGCGAGTCTTTGGTGGCTAAGCGAAAATGACAGTTTTTACTTTCTCTTTTCTATGTCAAATAGCTTTTCAAATGGAATTCAAATGAAATTAACCTTGCTTTATGAGCTTTTATGAAATAAGTAAAGTGAACTATTTGGTGGGTTTATGAGTGGTGGTATATATATATGAATGATGAATTTATGATATGATGAACCCTTGGGTGTTGAAATTGGTGATATGATTGTATTGTTGTTGAGATGTTTATATTTTGAAAAAGGGATGGAATATGTTGTTGTGAATGAATCTTTGATGTTGGAACCATCCCTATATATTTAAATGGAGTTAGTTATGTTCTTTTGGGAAGGATTTTATAGAAAAAGGCTGCTTTGGGAGGGTGAGTTCCACGCCAGGACTCTGATCCACTAAAGCGACCTGGGGGTTTCGCTTGGATGGATATCTTCCCAAGTACCCATCCCTATGTTTTTAACTTCGAATGGCGTGTCGGAGTGATGAAAAGTGTTGTCCCAAAAGGCTTAGTTGGCTCTTTTAGTGTATATGGGATGGATTGTTATTGTGGATTGTTGTTGTTGATGAAACTTGGATCCTTGAGACAGACCATAGGTGAGATGGTGGGTACGAAGGTGTCGTATCTCAAACCTCAAGTGAGTCCAAGTTTAGTTGTTGTTGTTTGTGAGTAGGCACGTAAGTTGAGGATACTCGATGAGGTTCTCAACCTGGTTCCGAGGAACCTTCGTGGTGGCTGGATAGGCCTATAGAATAGTTGAGTGGGCAAATCATGCACGTAGACTAAGGTTTACTGCAGACCTTGTGCCTCGGTAAGCCACTACCCACACTCATTTATTTTCGATAAAACCACTCGTTTCCCACAGGACCAGTCATAGGACTTCCCCAATGGACGGGTGTGTAATCTATGTTAAGGGATGGGCCTAAGATGATCGCTCATGTAGTGAAATCTCCATGGAGTAGAGTATGTCTTTGATGTTTGATGATTAGACTCGTGATGTTGACTATGTGGGTGATAGTTTAATGCCAAGGCGACTACATAGGTGAAGGTGGACCCTGTGTAGTGGTTGGACGATGATGGTGATATCCTGTTGTTGAAACTATGATGATGATACTTGATGGTTGATTTATGATGTTGTGATTCATGATGGTTGAGCATGTGATTTTTCCTTTATGTGAGTTGAATGTTGTTGTTATTTAAATTTCAAATGCCATGTTTTAAAGATGATGGAGTATGGATATGTATTATATTATTGAGATTTAAATTCTTTTAAGTATATTTGTTTTTGGTAAGCTTTACCCTTGTATTGTGGCACATGTGGTTGTGACTGTGATGATCTTGAACTTCATGTTCATGGGAGCAGATCACTAGGAGGTGGACCTTTCCTTTGGAGGCATCGTGGATGGGCATGATTGAACGTGAATATGCGGTTCTTCTTGTCTTCTCTGTGTTCGTTATATGTATAGTGTTGACCAGCTTAGGTGTTTAAGATTTATCTCTTTAAGGAGTTGTGTATATATATGTGTGTGTGTGTGTGTGTGTGGTGTCCTATCTTGGAAAAGATGTTGATGTGCCATGAGGCACATGGTTTTATTCAATTGATAGTTTTATATATGAACGTTTGATCTTTAAGTTATAGGTTTTATCTTTTGGCTTTTGAAATTGAGAAAAGGTTCACAAGTATTTTCATAAATAAATCAATTGAAGAGTTTGAAATAAACTAAAATAAAGTCTTCCGCTTCATTAGTTATTGGGTTATCATGTAGCTGTGGTGGGTTGTTACGCAGTGCCTTGATCGGTTCAATGACCGGTCCGATTATAAAAACATTTCATATGATGGTCAATAATGGTATATAATTATGTTCATTTACTTTTAATCACTTATGGAACAAAATTAATCATATGTATAAATATGATTAACCATGTATCTAGGTGGACGTTGGGTTGTAAAATGTGTGTGGATAGTAATTCATGGAAAAAGGAAATGTATTTATATATATATATATATATAAAAAGGATATGTGTTAGTGGACGTTGGGCTGTAAAATGTGTGTGGATAGTAATTCATGGAAAAAGGAAATGTATTTATATATATATATATAAAAAAGGATATGTGTTAATGCACGTTTTATAAATTAATTTTAAATATAATTTTAAGATATTAAATATAAGTGCAATGTTCTAATTGATAATTTTAAAAAAGTTATAAACAATAATAAAAATAGATTTAGTGATTTTTATGTTGGGTTCATTATATGTTTGAATATCACAAAAATCTTATCTAGAATATGCTTCTATAGTGTAAGTATTGAAGTGAATCATTTTGTCACTAGAAGGGGGTTGAATAGTGAAACAGAAGACTAGTAGAAGTATCACGTTTCCTTACAAATACTTGGATGTTATGATATGTACTTTGATAGACCACCAAGTAAACTTGTCCTATAGTTACTTCAGAGTCTACTCACAAGTGATACAGAATCTATTAAAAATAGCTTTCTGATTTTCACTTGGTTGCACTTAGTAGAGTTGCTTCTTAACAATAAAACAGTTTTAAAAACCCCTTGATTATAAATCAAGTTTAAGTTAAAATAGGCTTTTATAAAATAGGTTAAAGTATATAACAACAATAATGAGAAATAGCAAAGAATGAACAACACACCAAGGATTTATACTGGTTCACCGAACCTGAGCTACGTCCAGTCCCAACAACTATAGGCTTTCCACTAAGACCAACACCCTTTGAAGCCTCCACAGGCTCCTACAACTAGGTATTCTTTCTTTTCTGAAGCTTCCCCGGGTTCCTACAACTGGGTATTCTTTCTTTACTGAAGCCTCCACAGGCTCCTAGAATCAGTATTCTCTAAGCCTCTGTAGGCTCAACTAAGTATTCTTTCAACAAGCCTTTCCAGGCTTAACCCTCAGTAGCAACTATTACTGGGCACACACAACCACCTAATGTGTTGCCTAAACCCTAAGAAACAATAGTCTATTGATTGTCCTTCTTAGTCATCTTCAGCAGCACCTCTGCTGGAAACACACAACCACCTATTGTGTAAACTAGGCCCTAAGAAACCACAATCACCTGACTGCCCATCTTAGTCCTCTTCAACAACACCTCTGTTGGAAACACAGAACTTCAGAAGCAGTAGTCACCTGACTACTCTTCTAAGTGCTCTACAATAGCAACTGCTACTAGATACACACAACTACTTGATGTGGTCCTTTCACACCAAGGGAGTGGTGGACAAAACACTTTTGGTTTAGGCACAACTGGCTTTTACCTAGAGTGTTTCAGGCTAAGGAAGTTCCTTTAGAAAGGGGTTTTTCAATTGACCTTTACCCATTACTTTGGCAACCTTTCTTACACTTAGCTCCTTCACACTTGATCAAGGAGCTAGCCGTTTATGGCTATTGGAGACTGAACTCAAATGCTACATGAGTTGTCCATGTTCATGTAGGTAGTCGTTTAAGCTCGGTTCTATCTCAACCACACAACTCATTGAGTTGTCTTCTTCATCTCTGCTTTTGCTCCACTGTTGCCAACTTTCACCTTGAAACTGTTGAAGGATCCGTTGATGCTAGCTGTGATCTTAGTGGCTTCCATGTGATTTCAAATTTTGAAATCATAGGAAGTTTTTTGAAGATTGTTTTTGTTGCAAGTCTTCTTGAGAAAAGTGGTTTACTGCTTTTGACAATCTCTCTTCTACCATTGGTTGCCAGTTCTTCTTTTTCGACTAGGACAACTTTTTCCTTTAAGTTCTTATGACTTGGACTGTGTCACGAGACTCAAGGAATAACAACATCAAATTTAGTGTTGTCCAAGCACTGATGCATATGACTGGTAAGTGCTTTTGGAGTGCGAGACACGTCTATCTTCATGTTCCAATTGCAATGCAACTTCTGATGATCCTCAAGCCATGTGTAGCTTCTAATTTCTATCCCTTGACTTAAGTTATCCCCAACATCATGCCTCTGATCATACACAACTTCTTATATATGTACTTTGACCCAGAAAACATGACTACCTTTTCAGCTTTTGAATAGCTCTCCTTCTAGTAGTTCTGCTTCTGGTTGCATAATCTATGTCATGGAGAAACTTCCACTGTAGGCTTATGCTTCAAACCCGTGCTATGCTTCTGAATATGTCATGTCTTAAGAAGAATACTCAAGGCAACCATTAGTAGCTAAGTTCAGTAACTTCGGTTTTGCTTCACAGTGGTTTGTCATAATTAAAACACCCAGTTTCAGGAGAGACTTTGTCTCAACAAGTATCGCATATCTATTTGGTTACATATTGTTGTAACTAATATTCTGTAAGAGATTTAGTTTTAATCACCTAGGAATGGCTAATGTAGTAGTATTAGTTATTTTTACTATGTAATAATTATCATATCATTGTGTCCTGCATAATGGTTTGATATTGGTTTTGAATTTTTTTTTACATAAAATATTTTGACACTTATTTTTTTACCCCATTTATTTTGAAATAAAAGCATATTTCCAACAAAATAAATCCAATTTTATAATAATAATAATAATAATAATAATAATAATAATAATAATTTTATTCATTTTACAGCGATTAAAGTAGAGTTGCAATAGATAAAATTAATTAAATAATTATACACATATTTTTATCCTATTTTCATTTCATTTTCTTCTTATTTTTGTCTTCCTTTCCCATAACATCACTTATCATATATGTCATCTTCTATCTCTTATTTTTCTTTTTTCTTTCCATCTCATTCTTCTCTCAACCCACGTATATTCTAAAATGCGATGTACCTTGATTACTACTCAAATTAACTCTAAGAGAAATATAATTTTTTATTTAGTCTTAAATATATTTTTGGTTCTTAGAAAATTTTTGGATTTTATATCTGGTCCCTAATAACTTTTTTCTTGAATTTTAGTACCTATTTTTTTATTTTATACTTTGTCCCTACCGTTAAATTGACTTTGTTAATTTCAAATGTCACCATCTAATGGTAAACATACCGGTAATTGTGAGAAAATATTTTTCAATAACCAAAAGAAAAATCCGAAAATATTTCAAGGACCACTTAACAAAGTCAACACAATGGCAAGAACAAAATACAAAATAAAATATTTTTTAGGGACCAAAAATCAAGAAAAAAATTATTAGGAACCAAATGCAAAATTCAATTTTTTTTAAGGACCAAGAACATATTTATGTCTTTTATTTTTGTTGAATAAAACTAATTATAGTTGTGGAATTCAAAAATATATTTATATTTATATTTAAAAGAAATTTTTTGTCCACCTTCGAAATAAAGTTAATTCTTTTAAATTCTTTTTTAAATATAAATAATTTATTTAGAATATTTTACTCTTTTACCTTTTATGGCAAAAAGAATAAATAGAAACTTAATTAAATTTATTAATCTCTTAAGAAAATTGGAGTATTATATTGGCATACTCACATTTTTTTTTTTATCTCTATGTTCATAATTTTATAATAAAAAGGGAGGGGGAGAAGAAATTTAAATTCAAGTTCCTCTCTATTCCTTTTTTTCATAAAAGGTATAAGAGTAAAATATTCTAAACAATAATTTATATTTAAAATGAATATAAAAGAATGAATTTGATTTGGAAGTAAAATCAAGAGTTTAATAGACATTTACAGTTAATCTATTTTTTTTATTTTAAAAAAAGGGACATTTACAATTAGTTTAAAAGTTTCTACACGGTTAACCATTCAAAAATTATCCTTGGAATAACTTTTAAGATAGTTTTTATAAAAGTTAACCAACTTAAATAAATGAGATTTTGTGATTGAATGATAGTATAACAATCATTTACATTTTAGTGTATATATTATTTTTTTTAATCTCAAATCTACAATAATCTATAGCATATTCCTTTACACCTACCCTTGCATTTAGGGTTGACAATGAACTAAACTAACTAAACATTAGTTTGAAACTCGATTTGATAATTGATTTGTTGAACTTGCTTCATGAACCAAATGACCTTTGACATGGTTCTCTCAAGCGCCCTAGTATACTCGTTCACCATTGTCGGTTTGGGGTATAGTCAGTTCACCGGGAGGATCGCCCTCCCAATTCGAAGTTTTTTCCTAGAAGGTTCAACCTTGCTGACTATCAACTTGAGGTACATATAATTTCACTTGTTTGGTTTATGAAACGACTCAATAGATAGATATAATTAATTATAATATATATTTATAATAATTTTATATTATTTAATTAATATAATTAAGTTTCTAATTAATTTCATATTATTTTATGAAATAAAGAAATAAATAAAGGTAACATAACCATATTTTAAATCAAATCGAGCTAATGATCTGAATCAAGTTGGTTCGCGAGCTTGAATTGAATTGAGTTCGAGCTGGAAAAAAAAAGCTCAAGCTAAAATCAAGCTTTGTATTGAACAAATTCTTATTAAGTTGAATTGAGCAAAACAAAGTTTGACATGACTCATTTTCAGTCGCACTGGTTGCACCCATTGAAGAAAAGTTTTCTTTTTCTATTTTTCCTTGATTTGGTTTAACATTTTACATGCGGTTAAAACTACAAAAGGAGTATAAATTGAAGTGCTCCAAAACATTTTTGGTATATAGTAAACAATTACCTAGTGGATTCCTTAATTAATTATTAAACATTTTTATTTGTTACAAAGAAATTATAAGATTGAGAGTGTAAATGGAAAGTGCCTAAAAAAAATCCAACTGCAAATATACATATACCCATCCTAAATGATGAATATGGAAGGTCATATGTATATGAACTACCATTAAATGCATTCCATATAAGGCCTTCAAATGAGATCCCCAAATCGCTTAATCTAGAAACCAATTCAATGTAGTCAAAAAATGGGTTAGTAAGTTTAAGGAGGAGCATTCGGTTTACAAAACCAGAGTCCTAGTATGCCTATAAATTGAACACAACCCTTCCTTTGTGCCACGCCTCATATTCATCTTCATATCATATAAGATAACATAACTTATAATCCATGGATTCAAAAAATGTGCCAAGCTTGAATGATAACGTTAAGAAGACCAAAGGTCGGCAAAAGATTGAGATGAAGAAGATAAGCAATGAGCGTAACCTTCAGGTGACATTCTCGAAGCGTCGCACTGGGATTTTCAAGAAAGCAAGCGAGCTTGCCACTCTTTGCGACGTGGACGTTGCTGTGATTGTGTTCTCACCCGGTAACCGAGTTTTCTCGTTCGGCAACCCCAACGTGGATTCTGTTATCCAACGCTATATGACGCAGGCCCCACCTTCCAGCCTCACCCAAGACCTTAATGAGGCCTGCTGCACCATGGACGAGCGTGAGCTCCACGCACACCTCAACTACCTAGACAACCAGTTCGTTATGGAGAAGAAGCGCATGGAGGATTTGAATCATTTGCTGAAGGTCACAGAGGATCACTTTTGGTGGACCACACCAATTGAAAGCATGAACAAGGCCCAACTCGAGAAGTATAAGAAGGCACTGGAGGAGTTGAAGACATATGTCGGTGAAAATCGTAAGAAGCTTCTGTTTGGGAGTGTTCTTACTTATAACTCATCAACTCAATTTTTTGCAGGTGGAAGCTCTTCTTCCAATGTTAATAACACTATGACTATGCGTTCGCCACCATTGATGCAAAATCATGTGGGTGTGATTGATGGGAGCATCTTGCGCCACCGTCAATTTAACAACATTCATGGTCATGAACATGGAGATGGACCTACTCTTGGGTTCTTTTGATTCCCATAGAAGAGATCCTTCATTAATGATGCCTTACTTAAATTTTTAATTGATGTTGTTTAATTTTTGTTTAGAATAAGCACCGGCTTAACCTGTTTCATGTGTGGGACATGGTTTGGACTGATTAGCTAGGGTTTAGGTTTTTGTTGTCTTGAATAATGTTCATCATATGTTGGTGAAGTGTGTTTCTTTTAGGTCGTTTCTTTTGTTTTGTGATTAGGGACTGTGTTGTGTTGTTTGAATGAAAGGGCATCTTTTATAAACAAATATCCAATTCTATATTAAATTCCAATCTTTTGAACTCTAGCTGGGAATTTTGATTCTTCTTGTCTCTACCTAAGGTAGGGTGACTTTGGAGGTAGGTTTTAAAAAGACAAGTATAGACAATTAAAACTCAACATTTTCTGTTAGGGGCAGAGAAAGATGTATGGAACTCATTTACCCTTTTTTAAAAAAAAAACTAATTTACTTATATATAATTTTAAATGAACTATATACTAAGTTATTAATTATATTTTAATTCAAATAATATATAAAATTAATAAACAATATGAACCATAAAATTAGGAAATTTAAGAACTAAATTATTTTTTAATATTTAATAAATTGTGTAATTTTAATTTCATTACTTTATTATTATAATTTAAATTTTTTACTTATACTAATAATTATTTTTTTCATTAAATTACACACACACACACATGCATACATATATGGTGCGGGGTGAATCTTGAGCTTCTCGAGAGCCATGACTAGAACACATGGCACTAATTTGGTGAGGAATCATGTAGTTTAGAAATTGACAAAAAATGCTAATGTTGGGGTGATGCGTAAAAATGTGCACTTAAGGGCAAGCAATGTTGAATACAAAGAACTTCCAGTTAATTAAACCTAGGATTATGATTTCACATGTACCATAATTTCCCCCAATAATTGAACCCTAAATTATTCTTCAATTACCAATAACCTTTTAAATTCATTAATCAGTCGTTTATCATGGTCAAACAATGCTTTTTCCCCTAATTCAATTCCCAATTGGTCATATGAGTCTCAAATTAGGGTAAAGGTTCAATTGCAGAGAGGTTGATTAAAGGTTATTAATCTTAATTGGAAATTCATACAACCAGTTTGATCATACAAAGTTATATAAATTCAATCTCTTCACAATTTGGTTAATTGTGAGCATATGGTCATTGACAAACAATTAACTAACATTTAGATTGATTAGTTCTAAAATAATAATTAACAACAGTGAAGAAATTTAATTGACTAAACAATAAAGAGAAAATCAATTATAAATCAGAATTGGGGTTCACAAGTACAGTTACATCATAATCCTAGTATAGGGAAATCAGACAACCATGGTTACAAGAAAGTAGTAAATCCCAGCTGAATCCATAAAAAGCAAAAAGGGATAGAAACTTTACAAGTTAGAACCCCTATGCTAATCATCACGTTTCACCCTAGCTAAAAAATCTCTTACACAGACATTGACTCACCCAGGACTTTCTAATTTCAAACAAAACAAAAGATACCTTAACTTCCACTTCCCATTTTCTATTTATAATGGAAATTCAGAGCCTGGGTCGTTACTTCTATACCATATACCCACTATAACAACCATCTACTAAGTCTTATGACTGGTATAACCTATCTTAAGTTTTAGGATTTACTTCTATCATTTTTATCTTATATGTCTATGACCTCTGCAAGGTGTAACACTTTATCTAGAGTTATACTAATCCTATTATGATGGTTTTTTTATTTTGTTTTAAAGCTAAGACAATTATCTATAACTTTAATGAAGATCACTTTTCCTAATTCTGTTATTAAATCTGCTCAGCAAAAACATGAGCTCGCCCAGCGCAACTACTATAGCCAAGCAGACCACTTGTGCTAGCCCAACGAGAGACTCCCAGTAGCTCACCTCACTATTGTCTCATTCTAGCCTAGCGAGAGACCTCCAGTGACTCACCTCACTTCTATCTCATTTTGGCCCAGCGAGTCACGTTGTGCTCGCCCAGCTAGACTACTTTGGCCTAGCGAACCACTTTCACTAGCCCAGTGAGAGGCTTCCAGTATCTCACCTCCCTACTGTCTCATTCTGGCCCAATGAGCCACCTTTGCTCGCCTAACCAGAGGCTCCCTGTAACTTACCTCATATTCTATCTCATTCTAGTCTAGTGAGCCACACTGTGCTCTCCCAGCCAAAGACTCCCTGGCAAAAATGTGATTATGCATTTTTCTGCATAATCTCTCCCTCAAGGGTTTCTAACACTCCAAAACTCATTCTAAGTGTACAAGGCTCAAAACTTAACCTATCTCAAACATCGCAAACCACAAAAAGCATAGAAAACACTGATTAAATACATCCAACACAAATTCACAGAAATCAATTCGATTCAACCCCAAGAACACAAAAGGGGTAAAACACCAAACACTCAATTATCAAGTCAAGACAACAATTACGAGCTTTGGGGTATTCACAACCCGTCCAATTGAATTAAAATACAATTATAATGAATCAAGATATAAACATACCCAATGATCACCAAACCCTAACTTATGGCAACAAAGAGAAAAAAAAAGAGATGAACTTAAGAACCAAAAGGGGTTTAGGAAGACAAGGGAAAGAATACTCATCTAGATGAGGCACGAAGGAGAGCTCCGGCTTGAGCCTCCAAGTTTTTTCTTCCTTTTTCTCTCTTCTTCTTCTTGTATCTTCTCTATTCTTTCTCTTTTCTCTATTTCTTACAACTAAACCTAATGTCTTACTCTCTCCCTTCTCATAACACTTGGGTGGGTAAATGGTTTGGGTGGGCTTAGCCCCCTTATTGGGCCTTAGGCACTTTTTAGGTCCTATTTACTGATTCCTAACACTAGAGCACCTCAACAACAATAACATAATACACCAATAATAATGATGATGATGATGATGATGACAACACTTAATTAAATACACATAGCGCACACACATAGGAATACACACACAGTCCCATAACATATGCACATACTCAAGACATAACTAATCATATAATATAATAATCGTAAAGATATACAAACAAGATAACAACAAGGTCTTTGTAAATATTATGCTTAATATATATTCCTAGTGCTCGAAACTTAAGGTGTTACAGTACCTTTGTCTATTTCTCTCTCCACCCTAAGCTACCACGTTGCAGAAAATTCAAGCTCTATGAGGAGATAGATATTTTCGAAGGCTCTAATCCTCGCAACGATCATATCCTTGAAGCCTATAAATCAAGATGGAAGCTCTACAGAAAAGGAGAATTTAGCAATCTGATATACGAAGTGTTGTCATTTTTGCTCTGAAAATCCTTCATTTTTGGACGATCAAAACCTGGGTGTTAGAGTGTTATTCTTTACTTAACAAAGTTATGTTTGTAATTTGTTCTTTATTGTTTATCCTCTCAATGAGATTTATTAGATTGTATTCATTCAAACTTATTGTTTGGAAAGGTAGGAGTGGTTTAGTGATCAAAGAATACGAGGGTGTTTATCAATCTCAGGGTGAGATTGAGGGTGTACCAGAAGTGACCTAGAGAATACTTGTTGTAAGCTAGGAGTGACAAGAAAGAATACTTGTTTTGTAATCTGTTTTGATTAGTGGAACCCTTCTAAGGTTGAAGGAGAATTGGATGTAGCTCATGGATTGAGTGAACCAGTATAAAATGTAACGACCCACCTTCATTACATAAGTAATCAAGCTAGAGATTTTATTTTATTTCTTTTAAAACTCTTCTCTTAAATTTATTTATGAAAGTAATGTATGAACTTTTCACGATTTCAGAGTTACAAATGAAATTTCAAAACTTACGATATAAACCATGCATTTACAAGACATAACTAAATCAAAACTTGGTGCCTCATGACACTCCAACATTGTAAAAGAAGATATATCTTTAAAAACATAAAACCCTTGAAGTTATACATAAGATAAACCTAAGCTGGTCATTTCTACACATAAAGAAGTAAAATATCATAATTAGAAAATAAGTATCTTCGTGTCAATGCAAGTCTATCCACTGTGCTTCTGAAAAGGGTGATCCAGCTCCATTGTTTCTCAAGAGAATGCAACCTCCTAGAAGTCTACTCCCCCAAACGCGTAGTTCAAGATCATCACAATCACAACCACAACCACATGTGCCACACGCAAAGGTAAGCTCACCAAAACAAAACCATACATATACAAAAAAAATAGATTCCAAATAAGGAAAAAGGAAGAAAACTAAACTTTACATACTATGAAACTATATTACATAATAGCTAGTAATCTTTATCCAAAACTTAGTTTATATAAAAGTTATCTCACATTGTTCATCAATAGACACCATCAGACCACAACATTAAAGCTCAACCATCTCAATAGATATATATACATCAAAATCATAGTATAAATCCTTAACTAACATTATCATCATAAATCCATCACCACTGCTCATCACGAACCATCAACATCATATATCACATGTGAACATTTACTATTACAATCCTCATCACAAAACAAGCATAACTAATGTACATCATAAATCACTAAACAACCTCAACCATCAAACACCAAACACTGACTCTACTCCATGGGGTTTCAACATCATATGAGTGGTCCCCCATAAGCCGCATCCCCTAACATAGTCTTACTTTCTGACTATTCAGGGAGTCTCTTGGGCTGACCCTACGGGGGAAGTGTGGTTTATCGAAAATAGACAAGTGTGGGTAATGGCTTACCTCTGTAGGTTTGCAAGACCTTACATCTATAGGAATTTGTCCACTCGCCTATTTTATAGGCCCAATCCCGTTAACCACCACGAAAACCCCTAGCACTAGGTTGAGAGCCCACCAAGCACCCTTAACTTGCGTGTCTACTCATATGCTTGTGCATCAACTGTGCACACCTATGTACCAACTGTGCACCCACCGCATTTCATTGGCAAAACATATTTGGAGTCCCTTATAGTCTTAGATACGCCACCTCCGTACCCGCCATCTCCAATGACCTAACTTAAGGGTCCAAATACATCTCAACAAACCACAATCACAACAACAGCCCCTCCCCTATACACTAAAAAGGTCACTAAACCTCTTGGAAAGTAGTTCTCAACACTCCGACACACCATTCGGAGTCAAAACATAGGGATGGTACTCGGGAAGATATCCCTCTAGGCAAGACCCCCAGGTCACTTTAGTGGGTCGGAGTTCTGACGTGAAACTCACCCTCCCAAGTATACCATTTTCTAATAAATACCTTCTCGAAGGACATAGCTAACCCTCCAACATATAGGGACATTTACAATATAAGAATATCATTCATCATCATCATCTCATCAAAACATATATATCTCAATCAATAATAGGATAATCTCAACAATGAAGACATTCTCTCAAAGATAAACTTACTACATTTGCTTAAACATTTATAAGATTAATAATATCTACATTCCTCTTTCGATAATCATATCTCAAACAATCACATAACATCCATCATATCATTAATTCACTATTCATGTACTTATCACATTTATGAACCCATCCCTAGTCCCCTAAGCAAAGTAAGACTTTTCACACCTTGAATTCTTATAATCATCTCACCAAAATCGCATATTAATACGAATTACATCATCTCAACTTATAATCAACTTTAACACAATGATAAAAACTCATAACACCATTTTATATGTATTTGGAATTGTTTTGGAAACTCTCAAGAAAGTATTTAGGGTAAAATAAAACATTCTGCCTTAATTTAGCTTAAGCTAGAAAATTTAGCTTAAGCCAAAAAGTTACCTTGAGCTAAAATTTTTAGCTTGAGCTAAATTTGTGCAATCCTAATTCTATCGAAGTTTAGCTTGAGCTCAAAATTTTAGCTTCAGCTAAATTCGCGTAGATCCAATTCTATCGAAATTTAGCTTGAGCTACAAATTTTAGCTTAAGCTAAAACTACGAATTTTGCAATAAAATATCTTCGAAAATCTAAGCTTTCAACCCTATTAATGGCTACCTAAGCATCCAAACTCACAATAAACACATCAATAATCAACCTTTAAGCTTCTAAACACTAAACCCCAATACAAGAACCCAAGATTCAAGCCAAACAACTCAAATTCCATTATAAAACAAAGAGAGAGGGTGAGCTTCCCTTACCACAAGCACCTCCAAACTAACTTTTTGAGAAGAAGGAGGAGGAGGAGGAGATCTTGAGCTCAAACAAAGGGCTTCCTCAAATCAACAACACTACCTCATCATACCCATGAAAACACAACCCAAAACAACACTCACAAGGGTTTTTGCATCAAATACCCATTATGGGTCAACCCAATGAAGAAGAAAGAGAAAGAGAAGAGATCTCACCACCCATTAATGGAGTCCCAAGCTCACGGGAAGGAAGAAGAACACATGTCTTGAGGGGCTCAAGCCCCTAACTTGAGAGAGAGTTCCATGGGGAAGAGGAGAGTAAAGGAAGAAGGAGGAGGAGGAAATGAGAGCTCAAGAGAATGAGGGAAAGGCATAATGAGAGAAAAGAGGGAATAAGGCTCATAATAAAGAAAGAAGGAATGGGCTTCTCTCTCATTAAGCCCACGACCCAACTCAAAATAAAAACACAACCTAATCCACCTCTCCCAAACACATAAAACATCATCCATTTGGTTGATATTTTTATTTCTCAACAACATAAAATAAATTTATTTTTTCTTGTAATTTAATTAAATAACTTATCATACATTATGAAAAATCACAGTGTTACATAAAACAAGTGTTCATACTTGTGTTCTTACGTTTTAACTTGTTCTTTCTTGAAAGCATCCTTTATAATTACAAGTGTTCATATTAAATTACAATAATTAATATATGAATTATATTAAATTAAATTTCATATGCTAATTAATATATGAATTAGTATATACTAAATTAGTAAATTAATATAATAATTTAATATATTAATTTTTAATTAGTATTTTAAATTTAAATGTAATATACTGATTGAATATAGTTTTTGTTCAAACTATTTTTAATAAAGTATAAATTTAATTAGTATACTAATTAATAATGAATTCTTTTATAATTAATATATTAATTAATTTATTAAAATTAATTAACATATTAAATAATCAATATATTAAAATTTATAAAAAAAATTATAATACTGATTTTAATAAAATATATAGCATAAATTTAATTAGTATATTTATCTTTTATGTATTAAGTGCGAAGTATATACTAGTTTTACCAATGACTAATCTTTGCTAAGGAACTTGATTAGCCACTTTTAATGGGTCTTCCCTTTCAATTATGTTTTTTCCATTCACAAGATTCAAAGCCGAGACCTAGTTTAAAAAATCTAAGCATAGTTTCACTTGGACCAATGCCATGTTTGTAACTATTATTAACTCTAAATTTAATATATTATGTAATTAGTGTATTAATTTTTGTGTAATGAATTAGCATATTAATTTTCATTTTTAGTAGTTACTTATTATTATATTAATTAGTATACAAAATATATTAAATTAATTTTCATATGCTAATTAATATATCAATTAGTATATACTAAATTAGTAAATTAACATAGTAATTTAATATATAAATTTTAATTAGTATATTAAATTTAAATGTAATAACTGATTGAATTTAAATTTTGTTAAACTATTTTGAATATAGAATAATTTTAATTAGTATACTAATTAATTATTAAATTATTATAATTAATATATTAAATTTATACACTTATTAATATATTAATTATAATATTAATAATTTATAATACTAACTTTAATAAATATATAGTATAAATTTAATTAGTATGTTGAACTTTTGTGTATTAAGCGTGAAGTATCCACTATTTTTACTAATGAATAATTTTCGCTAAGAAACTTGGCTAACCACCTTTAGTGGGGTCTTCCTTTCCAATAATGCCAACCCTGAGGTTGATTTTTGGTGCAACCGCCAAGGGCCCATAATTGAAGAGGCCCCAAAAAAATTTAGATAATTTTAATGAGGAGAAAAAAATTCATTTTTTTTTATAACAACTACATTTTATTGGCTTTTTGAAAACTCATTCAATTCCTAAATTTCAACTTATCCAAGCATTATCGAATATAAAATTTGCTTGAGGAAAAACCTACATTGGTGATCTCTATATCTCAAAAAGAATTAGACTCCAACTATCCAGAATGAAAAAAAAAAAAAAAAAGACTCAACTATCAGTTGGAAAATATTCTTGGTGAAAAAATTAATAAAATTTTAATTTCTACCAAAACTTAAATGCCTATTCACTTCACATGTTGTATTTTGTATTTTTATGAATTCATGAGTAGAGAAAATATTTTGTATGTAATAAAATATAATTCTTAATGAAATTTCATGTCAATTTTTTTTATGGAATATATGTTTATAATACTTGTACGTAAAGGGTCACTATTGATTACTTTGTCCTGAGCCTATGAAATGGTAGGACCGACCTTGCCTTCCAACTTTATTTTTTCCATCCACAATACTCAAACTCAACTCGAGACCTGACTTAAAAAATATAAGCATAGTTTCACTTGAACCAGTGACATGTTGGTAATTATCATTAACTCTAAATTTAATATATTAAGTAATTAGTATGTTATTTTTTGTGTAATAAATTAGCTTATTAATTTTCTTTGTTAGTACATACTTATTATTATATTAATGATTATTTTAACTATCTTAAATTAAATTAATATATAAAAACTATATTAAATTAAATTTCATGTGCTAATCAATATATTAAATAAAATACTAAATTTAACTAATATATTAATTAATATATTAATTTAATTAGAATATAATGAATTAATAGAATTATTATAATTAGCATATTAAATTTATATTCTTGTTGATATATTAATTAATATATTAATAATTTATTACACCAATTTAAAAAAGTTATATAGTATAAATTTAATTAGTATATTGAATTTTTGTGTATTAAGTATGAAGTACCCACTAGTTTTACCAATCATTAATCTTCATTAAGGAACTTGCTAGACACCTTTAGTGGGGTTTACTCTTCCAAATATGTTTTTCCTATCCACAAGACAAAAATTAGAAACCTAGTTTAAAAAATCTAAGCATAGTTCCACTTGAACCAATGACATGTTTATATATTTATTATTAACTCTAAATTTAATATATTATGTAATTAGTGTATTATTTTTTGTGTAATGAATTAGCATATTAATTTTCTTTTTTAGCGCATACTTATTATTATATTAATTAGTATATGAATTAAATTAAATTTCATATGCTAATTTAAATATAAATTTGTATATACTAAATTAGTAAATTAATATAGTAATTTCATATATTAATTTAAATGTAATATATTGATCATTTTAATTTTTGTAAAACTATTTTTAATATATTATAAATCTATAAATTATAAATTTAATTAGTATTCTAATTAATTAATAAATTCATAATAATTAAATGATCCTAAATTACCAACATTAGTATATTGTTATACTAATATATTCATTAGTATGTTGGTAATTATTATTAACTCTAAATTCATTATAATTAATATATTAGTATATGAATTATATTAAATTAAATTTCATATGCTAATTAATATATCAATTACTTCCTCTGTTCCTTTTTATTCGTCTTTTAAGATTTTTATGTAGAAATTAATAAATACAATAAATTTTCTTTGTGGAGTTTTCTTTTTTATCCATTTCATTTTTACTCTATAATAAATGCTTATTGGTAAATTAATTAAAAATTGGGTCGCAAGTAAGTGTATAATTGATAAAATAATAATTAGTGTTATCTTGAACATTGAAAATGATAGATAAATGGAAACAATTTTTTTTCAAAAATCCAAAAATTAAAAAGAAACGGAGGTAGTAGTATATACTAAATTACTAAATTAATATAGTAAATTAATATATTAATTTTAATTATTATATTAAATTTAAATGTAATAGCTGATTGAATTTAAATTTTGTTAAACTATTTTGAATATAGTATAAATTTAATTAGAATACTAATTAATTAATATTAATAAATTCATTACAATTAATATATTTATTAATTTATTAAATTTAATTAATGTATTAATTAACATATTAATTTAATTAGTATACTAATGAATTAATAAATTTATTATAATTAATATATGGAATTTATATACTTATTAATATATTAATTATTATGTTAATAATTTATTATACAAAATTTAATAAATTATATAGTATAAATTTAAATAGTGTGTATTGAATTTTTCTATATTAAGGATGAAGTATCCACCAATTTTACCATGACTAATCTTCACTAAGAAACTTGGCTAGTCACCTTTAGTGGGTCTTTTTATCCAATTATTTTTTTTTCATCCACAAGACTCAAATTCGATACCTAGCTTAAAAAATCTAAGCATAGTTTCACTTGGACCAATGATATATTACTAATTATTATTAACTCTAAATTTAATATATTCATTAATTAGTGTGTTAATTATTGTGTAATAAAATAGCATATTAATTTTCTTTCTTAGTACATATTAATTATTATTTTAACTATATTAAGTTAAATGTCATGTGCTAATTAATATATACGTTATTATATAGTACTAAATTAGTATATTAATATAGTAATTTAATATATTAATTTTTAATGAATATATTAATTTAAATGTAATATACTAATTATTTTAAATGTTTTCAAACTTTTTTTAATATAGTATAAATATATATAGTATAATTTTAATTAGTATTCTAATGAATTAATAAATTCATTATAGTGAATATATTAATTAATGTATTAAATAATTAATATATTAATTAATATACTAATAATTTATTATACAAATTTTAAAAAATCATTTACTATAGTTTTAATTAGTATATTGATTTTTTTGTATATTAAGTGCGAAGTATCCACTAATTTTACCAGTGACTAATATTCGGTAAGGAAATTTGTTAGTTACCTTTAGTGGGATCTACCCTTTCAATTATGGTTTTTTCATCCGTAAGACTTAAAGCCAAGACATAGTTTAAAAAATCTAAGCATAGTTTCACTTGGAACAATGAGATTTTAGTAATTATTATTAACTCTATATTTAATATATTAAGTAATTAGTATTTTAATTTTTGTGTAAAAAATTAGCTTATTAATTTTATTTTTTAGTACATACTTATTATTATATTAAATAGTATATGAATTATATTATATTATATTAAATTTCATATGATAATTAATATATCAATTAGTATACATTCCCTCCAAACATAAATATAAGCAAAATTAATTAACCAACTTTTGCAATAATTAAGAAAGTTAGTTAATATCAATTAATTCTGCTTATCATATTTAAAAATATTTTTCCTAAGGTGTCCTTCACTTAAATTTGATATCAAGAATAAAAAAGATTCATTGGAAATAAAATCTCAATTAACTAAGGGGCATTTTTGGGAGTGCCATTAAATATGATGAAAGTAATTAAAATTTGTTTATATTTGAAACCAAAAAAAATATTTTTTTTGCTTATAATTGAGTTCGAAGGGAGTACTAAATTAGTAAATTAATATAGTAATTTAATATATTACTTTTTAATTAGTATATTAAATTTAAATATAATATTTTTTATTTGTAAGAATCGAATACAAGTACCAAAGGGTTTACAACAATTCACGCATCTTGCTCAACTAATTGAGCTAGACCCTCCTGGTAATTTTAAATGTAATATGCTGATTGAATTTAAAATTTGTTAAACTATTTTTAATATATTATAAATTTAATTAGTATACTAATTAATTAATAAATTCATTATTATTAATATATTAAATAATTAATATCTTAATTATTATATTAATTCAATTAGCATACTAATGAATTAATAAATTTCTTATAATTAATGTATTAAATTTATATACTTATTAATATATTAATTAGTGTATTAATAATTTATTAAACTAAATTTCATAAATCAAATAGTATAAATTTAATTGGTATATTGAATTTTTGTGTATTAAGTGCAATGTGTCCACCAATTTTATGATTACTAATCTTTACTAAAGAACTTGGCTAGCCACATTTAGTGAAGTCTCCCATTCCAATCATGTATTTTCCATTTACAAGACTCAAACCCAAAACCTAACTTAAAAAATCTAATCATAGTTTCACTTATACCAATTATATGTTAATAATTATTGTTAAATCTAAATTTAATATATTGAGTAATTTGTGTTTTAATTTTTGTGTATTAAATTAGCATATTAGTTTTCTTTTTTAGTACATACTTATTATTTTATTAATTATTATTTTAATGTATAATTACTTATTTAGTCTTTTATATTTGTACAAACTAATTACCTTTTAGTTCCTATAGTTAAAAATAATTCATTTTAGTCCTTACACATACAATTTTAATACCTTTTAGTCCCTATACATAGTATTTTTAATCCCTTTTAGTCCTACTGTTTAAACTCATAAGGACTAAAAGTAATTAAAAATAGTATGTATAAGGACTAAAATGAATAATTTTTAAGTATAAGAACTAAAAGGTAAATTTGATACAATTATAGGAACTAAATGAGTAATTAAACCTTATTATAATTATATTAAATTAAATTTCATATGCTAATTAATATATCAATTAGTATATACTAAATTGGTAAATTAATATAGTAATTTAATATATTAGTTTTTAACTAATATATTAAATTTAAATGTAATATACTGATTTATTTTAAAAAAAATAATCTATTTTTAATATAGTATAAATTTGTATAGTATATATTTAATTAGTATACTAAGTAATTAATAAATTCATTATAATTAATATATTACATTTATAAGCTTATTAATAATTAATTCATATATTAATAATTTATTATACTAATTTTTATAAATTATATAGTATAAATTTAATCAGTATATTGAATTTATGTGTATTAAGTATAAAGTATCCACCAGTTTTATCAATGATTAATCTTCACTAGGGAATTTGGCTAGTCACTTTTAGTATGGTCTTTCCTTCCAACCATGATTTTTTTATTCACAAGACTCAAATCCGAAATCTTGCTTAAAAAATCTAAGCATAATTTCAATACATAGGACAATGACATGTTGATAATTATTATTAATGCTAAATTTAATATATTAAGTAATTAGTGTATTAATTTTTGTGTATTAAATTAGCACTCAACACGTGCTTATTATTATATTAAGAGTTCAATAGTTATGCACTGACAGTGTAAAACATTATCATCTAATCATAAATCATTGTTTGTATGATATTTAAAATAATTATTGTAAAAGTCATCAAACTTACCATATATGGTGGTTTGTGATTAAATGGCTATGTAAAATTATTTTACACTGCTAGTGTGTAACCCTTTTTCTCTTATACTACCTCCATTCCTATTTATAAAACTCAATTACCTAATTCACCATAATTAAGGAAAGTGATAAATTTAGTTGATAACAATAAATTTGTCTTAAATTTATATGTTTTTCCAAAAATACCATTATCATTAATGCTTCTCTCTCTCTTCTAAAGGTTTATCATTATAATTTCTCTTATTTAATTATGGGTACTTTAGTATAAAAATAATTAATGCAGGGAACATTATGGATTGGGTCTTATACAAAGGAACAAGCACCACTTCTAATTTATGTCTTATAAATAGGAACATGAGTATTATTAATTAGTATATGAATTAAATTAAATTAAATTTCATATGCTAATTAATATATCAATTAGTATATACTAAATTAGTAAATTAATACAGTAATTTAATATATTAATTTTTAATTATTATATTAAATTTAAATGTAATATACTGATTGAATTTAAATTTGATTAAACTAATTTTAATATCTTTAAAATTAATATAAACATTTTAAATAATGTTACAAATAATTTAACTCTTTTTAATTATTATATTGAAATGAGTATATTTAATCAATATATTAAATTTAAATTTAATATATTAATTAAATTGAAATTTAATTTAGATTTTATATACTTATTAATATATTAAAATTAGTATATGAAATTAATGCATACTAAAATTTAGTGTATACTCTAATATACTTATTAATATACTAATCTAGTACGTACTAATTTAGTAAATACTAATTAATTGGTCATGGATAGAATTCTGTTTAAAATTACCTTTCAAGACAATGCATTTACCGTAAAAGGTACAATTTTGCTCCTGAAAATCTTAGAAAAAGGAACAGAATGAATTAGAATTTTTGTCCCTAATTCCTATATATGTAAGCTAACCTCACTGTTTAGATTAAAATGATCAATTTCTCAATTGAAGAATTGTCTTCTCTATTCCTAATTCCATTTCCAACACCCTTCCTCCCAAGCTCCAATTCAGATATTTTTTGCAATTCCTCAACATGATCAACTTGGTACATGAAGGATACCGTCCAATTCAAAAACTATGCAAAAAGGATGTATTTTGGCTATCACCCATTTCTAAATTATCTTTAAACCATAGTTGTTGGCTTAAAGACATCCTACACATGTAACTTTTGTATGTCTATATCAACCACTTTGAAGCATTGTTCTTACATATTTATGGCGTGCTGCAAATGATTAATACTGAGGTGTTAACCTAGTTGGAATCTCATATAATTTAGTGATGCTTTTGCATACCATTTAGCTTAAAAAAAAAAAAAACTTTAGGCATTTCTAATCTAAGAAATTTTGTACTCTTTTCTGGTCAGATTTTTACAACCGATAGCCAAGCTGAGTGCATTTGAGAGTAAGCGCCAACAAGAATCTAAGGTAAGTGAATGCAATTTAACCCAAGTTTATTTTAATGAATCTGCTGCGTTAATGGCCCTTTCTTCTTCTAGATATAGAGATCAATTGATTGTTGTGGAAGTTTAATTATCGTTAACCTTGAAGAGATCTAAAGAAGATTCAATAAGGATTTGATGACCCATATATCGCTAAAGATGCTTCTCCCACTAAAAATTGTATCATTTGCAAGTTATAAGTCAGAAATTTCCATGTTCTTCCCTGAAATAACGTCAAATTATATGTTGCTTTGTCTATCATGTGTTAGTAAACCACCCATTAAGAAGGTTTACAGCAAAAAGAGGATGAGTTACAAAATACTAGAGTCGTGAGGATTTTTTAATAGCGATAACTTTATTGGGCAAATAACTGAAATAATGAGTAGAAATAAATAGGAAAGAGATAGAGTTTGTAACTTTAATGATGCAAAATTCCTTTGAATTGCTTTTGGGTTTGAAGTAAACTACTATTGTGAAAGATTTTAGGGAGAAGTTTAGGTTGTTATGCGAGACCATTGAGAGGTACTGATCTAGAATACCTCAAAGGCATTTTCTTTAGTGGGTTATAAGGGAGGAAGTGAAGGCAAAATTAAAGTTGCATCTAGCAAGGACATTAGTAGAAATGATGAACAATGCCCAGATGATTGACGAGAAGAATTAAGTGCTTACCAAAGGAGGATTTAGTGTGTGTTTGAATTGCAGCTAGAAACTTGTCAAATAGAAAAAACACATTTCAATGCACCAAACTGAGAAGTAAGTGTTCCTAGCTGATTTGACAGGGCGATGGTGATGACATTGTCTCCTCCTAGAACGGCGATGGGGTACCTGCAATGACATTCCAATGCTCATATTAGAGGTGCAAAGGTGGGAAATAGGTATCGAGAATGGGTTAGAATGAACTTGGTTACCAGGTACTACGGGGTTGTATTTATAGCGTTCTATCTAGGTCCATGGGCCTAGTTTCCTGATATAAATATTATCATATGTAGAAAAGATTTTATCTTTTATTATCTGATCTTGTTCGATCTTATCTTATCTTTCTGTTAGTGAAGGTAGGATTCACCGTCTCCTACTGTCTCAGCCGAGTACTACGTCGGATGTGTGAGTGATCTACTCGGCCGGCCACTTCTATGTGTAGCGTGCCGAGTTTGAGTAGTACAGTAAGTATTTTGTCTCATTGAGATGAAAGCCAGATAAGTTGAACGTAACTTTTATCCAAACATACCCTTAATCTAGCAATCAAAAGTGGAAATACTAACAGAAATTTTCCATCCTCTAAACGGGCTCTAAGGCGAGTTCATAAGAAGTTTCACAAACAAATATTTCTTTCACAGGACCTTCGATTGACAAAAATAGTGGTCCTAATATATCTTTTCAAAATAGGGGTGGTGGGTTTAGAAGGTTGTCAAAAACAACACAAATCAAGTCAGCATATGAGCGAGAGTTTATGGCCATTGTTGTGGCAGTTCAAAATGGCAACATTATCTGAAGGGAAGACATGTCATTATTTTGACAAACCAAAACAGTTTAAAATTTTTAGATTAAAAAAGGTTGAAAAGGGGAGCACAATTCAAGTGGACTTCAAATCTCATTAGGTTTGATTTTGAAGTAAAGCACAACTTGGAGAATAAAAATAAAGCAATGATGCCTTTTCAAGGAAAATGCATTTTGCTTCAATTTCAAAAATGTAGTTTAAGGACCAAGAGGATTTGTTGGAAGAATCCCTGAAAGATATGAAGCTTCACAGCATCATGCAAGACCTGTTATTAAATCTCGAAGCTCATCATGGGTATGAATGGCAAGATAATCAATTGTTGTTTAAAGGAAGATTGATTTTGCCTGAATAATGACGCTATATATATCCCTTTACTTTTATTTGAATTTCATAACTTAGCATTGGGATGACACTCTGGTTTCTTTCATACCTACAAAAGGTTAGCTAATTTGGTGTATTAGGAGAGAATGAAGAAGGATATTCAAAAATTTGTTGCAACATGTGACACTTTTCAACTCAATAAGTATAAGACCTAGCTTGTCATTAGTTTATTGTCACAATCATTACATATTCCTACACACATTTAGTTTAATATTTCTATGGATTTCATTGTGGGTCTACCTAAGGAAGGAGTAAAGAAACCATTTTCCTTATGGGAAGTGGTTAGATTGCATGGTCTTCTAATTTCAATTGTTTCAGAAAGGGATAAAGTTTTCCTCAACCATTTTTTGGACTAAATTATTTTAATTAGTACTAAGCATTCGATTCAATTTTAGTTTGACATATCATTCACAATCAGATGGTTAGATCGAAGTGGTTAATAGATGTTTGGAGATGTATCTCTCTCATGCTTGACAAGGACGAAACCCCAATAGTGGCCAAAGTGGTTAAGTTAGGCTAAATTTTGGTTTAATACAAAATATAGTAGTGTTGCTAGGTTGAGCCCCTTCTAAGGCTTTATATGGTTAAGACCTTCGAATCCTTTTAAAAGGAGATACAATCAATAAAGAAGGTCAATATATTAATCCATGAGTGAGATTAAATATAAGTTGAGGACCAATTTGATAAAGGCTCAAGATTTTATGCGAGCTCAAGCTAACAAGCATAAGCGTCAAGCTTAGTTTTGTGAAAAAGATTGGATTTTTCTAAAGTTGTAGATGTATAATGCTTAAATCTAATGAGAAATTAAGCCCCTATTTCTATGGCCCATTTCAAATTTCCAAGAGGACTGGACAAGTTGCTCATATATTGAATATGCTAGTAAAGAGAAAAATCCACCTTGTGTTCCATGCCTGTGTTTTTATTGAAGAAGACTATCTCACCACAAGGCTATTCCCAACCGTTGCCCCTTGTGCTGATTGAAGAACTTGAGTTACAGGTTCAACCAATAGTTGTTTTAGCTAGGTATTTATGAGTGTTCAATAGTGTTTGACGAAGTGTTAATTGCATAGGAGGGTTTTCTAGAGTTTGAAAATTCTTAGGAATCAGTTGTTGCTATTCAAGACAACTTACCTAATTTCCACCTTAAAGACAAGGTGAACTTCTTTTTGAGAGGGAGAGTATTGTTATTTTTTTTATCGGTAAGAATCGAAGATAAATATTAGAGAACTTACAATAACTCACACACCTTGCTCAACTAAGCTAAATTACCTATTACAAATGTTTATATCATGAAAAGGACGAGTGGTAAAAAAATACTAGAGTCTATAGGATTTATTATATCTATAACTGTTTATTAGGCAAATAATTGTAATTAAGAGAGTAGGAATCAATGGGGAAGAGAAAGAGTTTGTAATTGTCGATTAGATAGTATTTCTAAATATATCTACAACCGGATCCTTCTTAGGTACTACTATTTACTCTTCCAATCTTATCGAGTAGGTAATTGTTTACATACCCAAAATAATTGTAATAAAGAGAATATGAATAAATGAGGAAGAAAGACAAGTTTGTATGTAGACAATAATTCTAATAAGGAGAAGCTTGGAAAAAATAGGAAATGGGGTGAGTTAGTGGATGCATAACATTTGAATCAAAATTTTAATGAGAGACTTCTGGTCTCTTGATTACCTGAGTTATATTAAAACAGAAAGATTATTAATTAACTTTTTACTGACTAATATTTATTTGCCACAAAAATTGTAGTCTAGAATATATTTTACTTATCATTAATTTATTGTTACTATATAATTATCTGTAAACGTAAATTTTGTTGTAGTGTGTTTAAATATTAAATATAACTAAATTGATAAAAGCGTTATTTCTCGTTCTCACTCTTCATTTTTTTAATCTAATGGTTTTGAGGAGTAACTTATATTTAACCATTATATTAAAAGAAAATAAAATGTAAAGATGAAGAGTAACTCTTATATATATATATATATATATATAAACTTGCTAACATACTCTAACTAAAAAACAAGTGCATGTACGTTAACAAACCTCACAAGTATTTGTTAACGTACACGCACTTGTTTTTTAGTTGGAGTACATTAGCAAACTATATTATCAGTGTATTTTAAGATGATATTTAGTTATAACTTTCTAACATACTTAAAATGAAAAACAAGTGAGTGAACGTTAGAAAATCCCATATATATATACATATATAGTAATTTACATGACTAGTGCATATATTATTTATTTTTTAATCTTAATACTACAAAAACCTTGAATTTAGGGTTGACCATAAACCAAACTAACTGGTCATTAGTTCGAGACTCAATCAATAACTAATTGCTAACCTTGTTCATAAACTAAATGACCTAAACTTGAGTTAAAAATTAAGTTCGTTAAATAAATTAGTTTAGCCTGAGTTAGATATAGTTAGACTTGTTTGATTTATGAACTAATTCAATAGGTAGATATAATTAATTACATATATAATAACATAACATTTAATATATTTACATATATATTAAATAATATATTTCATATTATTAAATTCATATACTTCCTCTAGTCTTTTTTATAAGGCACTTTGGACAAAATCACATAGACCAATAAAAGTAGTTAATTCAGTTGATTTTCTTGATTTAAAAAAAATGTTACTAATGTACCAATTTTACCCTTATTAATAATCATTAATTTGTTATGGATGATGTGAAAACATTAAAGTCTAAGAGTATTATGTATCATTATTAATAAAAAAAATACAAATACTTAGATTATTTAATAAGGGCAACTTGTGAAAAAAAATTAAATGCTTCATAAGAATTGTAAAATGCCTTAAAAAAAGGACCATCAATTCCTTCTAAATTGTGTATTATAAAAAGGACCGGAGGGAGTAATTTATTTGTTATTTAATTATATGAATTTAATAATATGAAATATATTATTTAATATATATGTCTATATATTAAATGTTATTTTATATAATTAAATTTTGGTAGTATGTATTAAATTTTAGATTCAATTCCCATTGCCACATTTGTGCACAATTTTTTTTAATATAATTAAGTTTCTAATTAATTTCATATTATTTTTATGAAATAAATAAATGAATAAGTAAATGTAACATTATTAAAAATTTAAATCGAATTGAGTTAACAATCTAAACTGAGTTGGTTCATGAACTTGAATTGAATCAAGTTCAAGCTAGAAAAAAAAGTTCATATATATCAAACTTAAATTGAGCTTCGAATAGAATTGGTTCTTATCGAGTCGTATTGAGATAAACCAAGTTAACTCGACGTGACTTATTTCCAGTCACACTAATTGCACCATTGAAGAAAAGTTTCCCTTTGCTCGTTTTCTTGAGATAGTTTAACATTGTGCATATAGTGCAAACTACAAAGGGAGTATAAAGTCAGGTGCACCAAAACATTTTTGGCATATAGTAAACAATTACTATATTGGATTTCTTAATTAATTACTCCCTTAGTCCCTTTTTATAAGACATTTTTAACTAATTCACATCCCTTAAGAAAAGTAATTAATTTAGTTAATCACATTAAATTTGTCAATTATTTGTACTGTTCTTTCAAAATTATACTAATTTTTTTTTTAAATTAATCATCTCTCTTTCCACTT
Organism: Pueraria montana var. lobata; assembly: GCA_026413185.1. Taxonomy (NCBI): domain Eukaryota; kingdom Viridiplantae; phylum Streptophyta; class Magnoliopsida; order Fabales; family Fabaceae; genus Pueraria; species Pueraria montana. Next base: position 47,572,134 of record CM048647.1, read on the forward strand.
AATTGCTTCTCATCTAATTAATTAATTTTGGAGAGAGAATAATTTTTTAGGCTATTCATATTCTCCAATCTTAATAAAGGAGAGAAAGTGTTGCTTTGATTAATTTCTAGCATTTATTAATTTTGGTTAAAAATTGTTAATTAATTAAGGGTATTTTAGAAAGAAAAAAAAGTAATTAATGCATCTGAAAATTAGAAAAGAGTCTTATAGAAAGGGGTAAATAATTTTCTGAAAAAGGTCTTATAAAAAGGAACTGAGGGAGTATTAAACAAATTTATTTTTTCAAAGAAATGATAAGATTAAGAGTGTAAATAGAGAGTACCTTGATAATATTCACTTGCAAATGTACATGTATTTAATTATCCCAAATGCTAAATAAGGAAGGTCATATGTATAAGAATTGCCATTGAATGCATACCATATAAGGCTTTCAAATGAGATTCCCATGAATGCTTAATCTAGAAACCACTTCAATTTGTTCAAAACACAAGTTAGCAAGTTCATAGAGGCGTGTTTGGTTTGCCGAACCAGACTCTAAGTATTCCTATAAATTGAACCCAACCTTTCCTCTATGTCACACCTCATATTCATATTTCATATCATATAAGATAGCATAGCCTATAACCCATGGATTCAAAAAATGTGCCAAACTTGAACGGTGTCATTAAGAAGACCAAAGGCCGTCAAAAGATCGAGATGAAGAAGATGAGCAACGAGCGCAACCTTCGGGTGACGTTCTCGAAGCGCCGCACCGGTATTTTCAAGAAAGCGAGTGAGCTTACCACCCTTTGTGGCGTGGATCTTGCTATCATTATGTTTTCACCTGGTAATCGGGTTTTCTCCTTCGGCAGTCCTAATGTGGATTCTGTTATCCAACGCTATACGACGCAGGGCCCACCTCCCCTCCTCAACCTGGACTTGAATGAGGCCCACTTAGACGAGTGTGAGCTCCTCGTGCACCTTAACAACTTGTCCAACCAAATTGATGAGGAGAAGAAGCGTGCAAAGGATTTGAACTGTATGTTGAATGCTGCAGAGGAACACTCCTGGTTTGCTACACCAATTAAAAGCATGAATGATAGCCAACTTGAGAAGTTCAAGACAATGTTGGAGGAGTTGAAGACATGTGCTAATGAAAAACGTAAGAAGCTCCTTCAGCGCCTTCCCAACACCTCTGTGGGCGTAGCCACGCCGATATGAGCGCGTCAGAATTTCTATTTGCATATTTTTAAATTTTATTTTCAATTGGGCTCTGACCCATGACTTGTTTAGGTTTTAAATAGACCATTTTGAGTTTGTTTTATGAAGTCTCCAACCAGGGGAAACCTTGTGGAGGAGAGACGACACAAGGATCGAGATTGAAGATGACTCATCTCTCTTCCTTCTTCCCAGTTTGAATGTTCTTACTTCATCTTTGTGATTTCTTTTTTAGTATGATTGAATTGTTTCTTTAGTTTTTGGGATTGGTCAATGCTCATGATACATTAATGATTTCAAATTGATTGTTTCTCTCCCTTTTGTTAATGTTTGAATTCCTTTCAGTTTGATTATTATTGAGCTTATTCGTGTAAATTTGTTGGCCCCATGTTTGCACCTTTTAGATAATTAGGGAAGAACTGAAAAGTGAACCTAATTGTTAGAACTATAGGAATCTAAATGTAAGATCTAAATCACGAAAGTAGTTTTAGGTTTTGCAGGGAGCACTTATGAATTATTACGAAGCTTAATGGGTTTAATTGAACATAGCAACTGCGAAAGTAAGGGTCAATTCTATTAGGCATGGTCTTTGTATCTTGAAAAGGAAACCTAAACTATAATAAAATAATTCATCTTCAAAGAGTATTTTTTCTTAATAATTGGGTAATCAATTTGGATTTATTAATTATCATTATGGTAATCTCAATCCCAGAAATCGTTCTTGCTTTTGATTTTCCTCATTCTTGATATTTTTGTGTTATTTTTATTTGCTTTTAATCTTTATCTTGATTCTCATTATTCTCTTTCAATCAAATAAAATCTCTCGTTTTATCTTTTTTATCATGATAAATTGGTAATCATAAAACAAAGTCCTTATAGAATAACGATAATTTTTATTACTTGACAACAATCGTACACTTGTAATTTTCTCCTATCAATAGGATTAGTCAAGGCATAACACCTGTTACATTAGATACAACCTATATTGGTTTATTTACTTAATTCTTATTACGAAAACATGAATAATTTTTTTGCATTTATTTCTTAACTTATAAGATACAAAACTTGAAAATGATAAAAGAAAATAAAACAACTTCTGTATTACATAAAGAACCATGATCATAAATAAATATCGTAATATCATTTACAATTAGACTCAACTGAATATATCATTTAATTTTTACAAAGTAAATACAATTGGAATGAAATATACAAGAAAATACATACTAGTTAACCCACCAAGTATAGTAAATATCCTAGTCAGAGTAGTGTACCACCCCATCCTAGACACAAGTACAAATAAAATTAGCTCTCAATATTTGTAGCTTCTCGTTTATCTTTATGATCCTCAAAGTATCCACAACAGTAGAGGAACTCGACCAATGGGCTTGACTATCATTTTTATGTATTCATTCAAAGATTACATACATAGAAAAGAACGATAGAGGAGTAAGGTGATATGTTTTTCTAATTACTTACACACAGATGGCAGGGCATCATATCGGCAAACATTAACACAAACAATAGTACATTAAGGGGACTAGGACCTGTGTTTTTTTTTTCTAGTTATAATAACTATCTTTAACTCTGTATGGATCCATACTCCCCATTTGGAAGTGACTAGGATTACATACATCTCTGCAACTTGGTATAGTTCCTCATCACTCACAGAGGAATTCCAGGTTTCACATCTCAAGACATCTACAATCGTTCTCAGAGGCATACTTTTACTCCAATCTCAGAATGTCAAGTAGTTGTCGGGGTTGTTAAGCTTGGTCAGGTGAAGGTCCAGGCACAAGGGCGCTACCTTGACCTTTGGGATTTCCTCCACTCAACACTTTACCCCTAAGACCTCTGCTAATGGGTCCATGTCGAGTCCATGCCTTTCATTTCTCAACATACCAAGCTGTAACTTTCCATGCAGGGTGTCATGCCACTACATATCCCTCGCATCACAATACTCAACTAAAGTAGCTACTCAATTCTCAAGGAAATCTCTTAGTAGAGTTTCCTCTGGTCTCAGCTTCTCTGAGCACTAGTTCAGGGTGTGGTTTCAGCATCTTTGAACACCAACACTTTTTCAATGTCTCTATCTTACATTATAGAGACTCAACCTCAATATCATAGCATAGCATATTATACAATTCAATCACATTCCAATCTTAGTATAGATTATGACATAGTGATAAATTATAGTAATAATTACACAGTATAAATTTTGCAGTATATACCAAATAAATTTACAGCCAAACAAACAAATATACTTGAATTTTATATAACTAATATTTTAAAGAGAAATTCTATGGCACCCTTATAAATTTTAAAAGTTTTGAAATAGTTGGCCAACAATTATTACATATTTCAATTTAGTCAATAATTAATCAAAATATTTTACTTTTAAATTTAACAATTATAACTAATATTTTAGTCCGTGCATTGCACATGCTAAATGTTTTATTTTATACAACTAAAATTAATAATAAAAAATATTTTCAAAAATATAAATTATATTATAATGAAAGGTAGCACAGAAGATATTGAAAATGATAGTTTAAAAAACACAAAATGTTAATTTAAATAATTCAGTTGATATTAAAAGTATAAGAGAACATATCAGATAATAACATGTTTGAATTTTGAATATAAAATATATATTTAAAATTAGTTCTGAGATTCAGTTGCAACTTGTTAAATGGTTTAGTTGATGTTGATATTAAAAGTAGAAGAACATATACCAGATGCATATAAAGAGAGTATACCACTTCATGATAGGATAGTATTCAAATCAGTATGATAATGAATCTGAAGAAGAGTGGAGAAAGTGAAGCAATGAAAACACATATAAACTTATACATTTATATATATAAGGAAATTATTTTAATTAAATAAACAGATATGATTATTCTTTTCTCCTCTGCTGCTTCTAACCCAATCAGTTTCCCCGTTTCGTCATTTCTCCAACAATTGCTACCTTAATCACATCTAACGCTATCAAGGAGAAAGTTAACGTACGGTGCATCACCGTGTTGTCTATATCATTGATGAACTTTTCCTAGATTCCAAGTTTTTTGGGGGTGTGAGATTTGTACCATTATGGGTTTTTCCTAGAGCTGTCAATTTAGGCCTGGCCCGACGGGCCGGCCCAGCCAGCCCGCAAATAAGGTCAGGCTAGGCTTTAAAAATGATAGCCTAAATAGAATCAGGCCATTTTGGCATGACTCGCTAGGCCCGACGGGCCAAATGACCTAAGGCCGGGCTGGCCCGCAAGCCACGGGCTGACCCGAGAGACAGATATAATAAAAACATTAAATAAAAAATATATAATGCACTACACTACTACACCTCCAGCACAAAAAAAAAAAAAAAAAACACTACTACACCTCCTTTAATTTTCGTTAACAAATTGCGTCGTAGGCCCATTTTAATGTGTCCTGCACCCACAAAGGCACAAAGCCACAAACAGTCGAACATAGCACAAGTTGGCCAAAGGTGATATATAAAAAGCATGGTGTGAATTTCTATCAACCAATATAGGCATTCAGATCAGTGAATTTATATATAAAAGTATGCTTGTGCGCAGCAGCCATGAGGAGCTCCTCCATTATTTTATTTTTTTTGGATTTCTTATTCATTTTATATTCAGGCCAATTTGGCCCGATGGCCTAGTGGCCCGATATAGGGTCGGCCGGGCCCAAAAAATAGTGACCTGAATGTGATACAGGCCAGGCCAGGCTGGCCCAATAAACTGATTGGCCCGCACGGGCCAGGCCGGTCCAGCCCATTTAACACCTCTAGTTTTTCCCGCTTATCCTTTTCATTGGTTTATTCTTTGCATTGATTTTTTGAATATTGATTGCAAACTGTAGAAATTTTCCTAGAGTTAAAGCCACCTGAAAAATAGTAGCATGAATTTTCAGAGGGTTTGATTATATGCATCTTTGAAATTCCCTACTGTTTTTATTGGTAAAAAGAAATTGTTCCAAAACAGCTATATTTATCTGGGTACCGTAGCAACTATCATCATTAAGCACCCAAATTTATGAAACAGGTATACTTGAAAAATTTTAAAACTTAGTTTAATAGGAGTTTTAGGTGCTTAATTAAAATTTCAACCTATGAAAGATTTAATATCTCTTACAGGACTGAGTAATATGAAAAATAAAATCTTCAAAAAAGAACTGTATTGCTAAACAGAGAATTTAATCCCAAATACTTTTTGAGATTAAGCTCCGCAACATTGTTACAAGTTTCTGACAAACTTGACAAACCTTCTTTTCACATAACACATCTCTCACTTATAGGGTGGTGACCCTCTTTTCATGTTAGGTGGTGTTTTTCATGATCCTCTATTTATAAATCTAACATCTTTAAGAGGAAACAAATATCTAATTTATAGATAATATCTTTAAATTTAAACAATATTCTTAAGATAAGATAATATCCTTTTATTTGGATAATTTATGTTGAAATTTAATGTAATTCTTTATTATGCATAATATTAAGAACTTTAATTTTGATTGAAAAAAGTACAAAGAACGTCGATAGAGCTGCATCTAAGTTCTGTCCTTCCAAGAAAAAGTATTATGATTACTCTGCCAGGTTCTCAAGCTCCCATACCGGTTTACAAAGATGAATTGATTCTATGTACACAAAACATGAAGCAAAGGAGAAAATGAAGCATTAATTCCAGGAGTTTCTAGATTCTACTCATGCTGAACCAATATTTGTCAATTTTCAACATTTTTTTTTTCTTTTGGAAAAGGATACAAGAGAAGAATTTACAATATAGAATCAATTAATAAAGTACTTTATGAAATTTTGATAGACCTCAACCTTAGTGTGCTAACACTACAATGCAAAAACATTCCAAACTATGAATTAGTCTCTCCTGGTTGCTAAGGGGACCACTTCAGCCAGAGGTGTAGAGAGAGGTGTTGGAATTGGTGATGTTCTGCAGAGAGGGCAAGTTGGATGCAGCCTCAACCAAGGGTCTATGCACTTGAGGTGGAAGACATGGTCACAATCAGGCAACACCCTTAGCAAATCAGAACTTTTGTAATCTCCAAGGCATATGGAGCAGCTTGTTGCTGTGGAATCAGATTTCCTTAGCTTGGCCTCAGAGTAGAGCATCTTGGGGTAGTTCATGATTGTGGCTTCATCTAGGCCAACATCAACTATTGTGTGCTGTGGCTCGAGGAATTGTGGGTTGTTGGAACTTGTTCTTCTCCTTGGAGGAGTTGGCACTTGTGACCTGGTGCAGAAGTAGGAGGTGAGTGTGATGGTTGTGATGAGGAGAAGAATCCCAATTGAAATTCCTATCCCCATGCCAAAGCCACTTATGTTGTTGGAGCCAAGGAACCCAGAGGAATCAGTTGTGTTGTTCATCTTGTTGGTGATGATGAAATCATGAAAAAGTGCTTGCTAGAAGATGGTTTTGGATTTAAAGGGGTTGAAAAAAGTGTTTATGTTAGCCATGGTGATGGATGAGATCGGCTAGGAACCAAGTATTGGCTTATCTGGGTGCTGAAAAATATCATGTTAGAAAGTCAACGCAGGGAAAGGAAGGGGAGGGGGCTAAGAAATTAAGAGTTGCGTTTGAATCAAGGAAAGTCTTGTATTTCGGATTAAGTAAAGAAAGGCCAATGAGGCACTGCATGTGAATACATTCCATTTTCTCAACGTTAGATTATGTTTACATGTAACATCAAGCATATGGATCAGCTGACGTAAGATCTTTTCGGTTTTATCAGAGTTTCAAGTTTGAATTCTAAATATACAACTGTATTAAATATTTAAAAGGAAAGTTTTACTGTCCATACCCCACACTGGTCTTACTCGATTGGAACAAGATTGTCTCTAATAGAGTACACATGTGATCTATATAAAAAAAAAAGATTATGTTTACTTGTTCACAAGTTTGTGCACGTCAACGATCCTTGTATGTCACTATTTCCATGTATCTACGATTGATTTGAGTTCACAGCTTTCTTTCAAAGATCATTATATTAGAAAAACTTATCTGTCAGTGGTCAATCGTTGAGAGTGCCCACGTTCCATGCATTACTAGGAAAGTTGTGGATGAAGTTTTATTAGTTTTTCGCTGGCCAGTTATTTATGGCTATATGATTAAATCTTATAGTGTTTAAAGCCAAGTGTACGTTTTCTCTCTCTCAAGTCATGAGCAAGATTGGTCTATAATTAAAAAATAATTGTCCGGGTTCACCTGTTTTGGTTAAAGCCATCCCCAACCACATTAATACTGTAATGTTTATTTATTTCATTAAAAATCCTTAAGTTTAGAAAAGTCAAACTACGTAAGATTAAACAAAATTGCGTATGGATCAGCCCTCTTGTATTTTAAATAAAAAGTATAAAAAAAAATTAATAATTGGATCGGACTGTTGTAAGGTAGTAAGGTGAGATGTACACCTTATATATATAAAAAAGTGAGATGTACAAGTTAAAATAAAGAGAGTAGATTTTGATAATTTTGTAATTTATTATGCATATGCATATTTATTATAGTTTCGAACGTTAATTTTTTAAATTAATTATTAATTGTATTTTTTTAACATTGAGTATTTATTTTATAGAATCAAATTCCAATTATTAACCCTGGTGCTCACTGTTCAATAACTTGCGTTCATATGAAAATGTTAAATCAACAAGATGATTGTGACAGCGTGGCTTTTTTTGCTTCCCACTTGATCAAATGATTGCATAAACCTCTTGGCTTGCCAGGGAGACGAGAAACCATGTGTACAGGTGGAAGCTAATAGGGTGCAAACTGGCTAATTATGCTTTTGATTCTGTTAGATGACCACGAAAAACAAAAAACCAAAAGCTGATAGTGTATCAAATCTGAATAGTTTGTCAAAAGGGTATCAAATCTTGTAATTTTTTTTTATAATTAACGAATAACTGATTTTCCAATCTGAATAGAGCCATAAATTATATAGAAAACCAAACAAACAACTTTTATCGTATAAGATTAAGGAATTTATTTTTTGCTATTGATTGACGACGTCAATTAAGCTTTTGACTCTTGTAGATAACCACGAAAAAACAAAAAACCAAAAGGCTAAGGGTTTATTTGAGGTGGTTGCAAATTTTTTATTTTTGGTTTTCAAATGTAATTTTCGAAACAAAATGTGTTTGGCAAAAATTGAGCTGAGATGATTTTTAACTCAATTTCAAAACATTTTTACTTTCATTTTCAAAACCAAGAAACAAGGATTTGTAAATTTGGTTGTTAGTTTTAAAAAAACATATTTTTCCTACATTTGACAATGACCCTTCACACCACCACCATCACCACCGATATTGCACCGCCTCCGCTACCGTTGCCGCCCACCATCACCACCACCGCTACTGATATTGCATCACTATCACCACCACCAATACTGCACCGCTGCTTTAGCCACCACCACCACTGTAACCGGCATGACACCACCACCACTGACATTGCACCATTACAGCCACCACCACCGGCATCGTCACCGCCAACGTTGCCGCTATCGACACTACCCCCATCATCACCACCACCACCACCATCAACACTGTCATCAGCATGACACCACTGCCGCTACTGTCATCGACATCACCACTAACCAAATTTTAAAAACTGATTTTTAAATTTTTTGAAATTAAAACTAAAAACTAGTTATTGTTTTTAAAATTTTTATAACTTACAACAAAAAACCACCCTAAATAGGTTGTAATAATGTATCAAATATTGTATTTTTTTATATTAATGAATAACCGATTTTCCAATTTGAAAAGAGCCATAAATTATATAGAAAACCAAAGAAACAACTTTTTTTTATAGACCAAAGAAACAACTTTTATCATATATGATTAACGAATTTGTCGAGTTAGTTTGTCAATCCACCATTTTAGATTTTCTACTTTTACTTGTTAAGCTCAAAAGGATTGTCCATAATTAAATGAGATGAGCATTTAGTATATTATACATTGCTTTTTGCAAAAAATTAAACTTATAGAAGTTTATGAATATTGAGATAATTAAAAAAAAAATTGGCAAGTTTTGGTGGGTCAACCCGCCAACTCACCATTTTATGACCTGACAACCTGCTATGGTGGGTCAACCTACCAACCCACCTCTAAGCGGGGTAGGTTATGTTTCCCAACTCGTTCCCTCCAATAAGTCAACCTACGCTGCCCTTGCTTAAGGCAAATTAGAGGTGGGTTGCCCTGCTTTGCCACCCCTAGATAGGATCACTTAGGGATGTTCATAGAATGGGTTGGGATGGGCTTGCTTGTGTTCCTACTTAGCTTGAAATTTTGATAGGATCAATTTTGTTAACCCAAACCCAACCTAATTAATACCTAACAAATATAAGACAAGATCTGGGTCAACCCGACTTATTGGCATAATATATTAATCTTAACATTACATATAGTTAAATCATGGGATTAAAAAAGTATACAACTACAATTAAGGTACATTTTGCAACATACAACTTTTGACTCGATTAGGGCTCTTTCCTAGATGTGGTCCCACCTACTAAGAGGTCACTGATGCCTGCTCCTGCAAACATAGTCGCGATCATCAAAATCACACACATATAGACAAGCAATGTAAGGTTAAGCTTACAAAAATAATGAAACCACAGCTAGAATACAAGTATGTTATTTAACATCAAGTATTAAGTTTCAATCCATTCACCAACATAATAAATAGTCACTTTCATCAAAGTATCACATTAAATAGTACGTATAGCTGTAGTAATCCTACAATGCATGTAGACTTGACTCCATGAAAGATTTTTACAAATTTGAACGACTAGTGCAGACATGTCCCTTAACATAGTATAAATGACTATAGTGGACCTCACAAATCTGAAAAGTGCCACATGTGCCATAAACCATTGGGGTAACACTATAAAAACCTTATCAACAGAGTAGACTAGTGATATTGTCAAGATAAACATATATAGGTAATGGCTCACCACAATACAAGATTTGTAATGACCCTAGTCCCTCTATGGAATTATCCGTCTACTTATCCCTAAGGCCCCCTACAAGCAACCTTCACTAACCTTTCAACACTAGGTTGAAGATCCTCATATAACTAACCAACTTACTTTTCCTTGAACTCCTCTATCGTTTGACCTGAGACTGTAGACAACCTACCATGGTTGAAGGTCATTGGGGTTTGTTGTTGCACCATTGTGGTAGTTGCTATCAATGGGTAGGCCTCATTCTTGTGACCAAATTGCCCATATATAAAACATACCAAATGTAACTCCTCGTACTCTACATTGTAATCACAATGATGAAGACAAAACTTTGACACCAAAACCTTTCTAAGATCCACCTCTACACATATGCACGTAAAACGGGCTCTAGATTGCGAGTGATCCTAATTCTCACTAAGCATTGTCCTTATCATGGAATGTTCATTTATCTTCACCATTTGGCCAATAATGTTACCAATTTTAAATAAAATATGGCACTCATAAAATTTAATAGGGGATCCCAGAAAATAGATCCACACCACAACTCTATGAAAGTAATAATCAAATGAAAAGAATCCAAGTTTTCAATATTGAACCTTTAGATAATGTTCTGTGATCATCCATGGTCCCTCGAGGAAAACATAGGACATATCATTGTGTTCCTGAAACCTTACCAAGAAGTAGTTGTTCTCCATATCGACAACCTCCATGCACTCATTGGGTTTCCACATCTTGGTTGATTTACTTTGCAAAAATTTGAGACCCACATGTTTGCAAAAAAATGGCTCAAATTTACAACCACCGATTGCTTTCACGGGTAACTTGTACCTCTGTACAAAGAATCTCTACCACATCTATCTCCTTTCCATTTTATATCTGTTTTGAAACCTCTTTCTCCTCGTTTAACCACACCATATCAATGAAATTATCGTTGAGTCCACCATCAACACTGAGAAGTTTGATTTTTTTTATTTATAAATATTGTGGTTTATATGTTTATTTATTTGGGTTTGGATTCTTAATATTACGTAACTAATATTTACATTTTTAATTTATTTAAATTTGATATCTACAATTTTTACTTGTTATAACATTGATTACAATAGGTAAAAAAAAATTGATTACATTTTTTTATAAAAATAACATCTGTTTATAATTTTTATTGAATAAGATGTTAATTCTTAAATTTAATACTTAAATAAACAAAAAAAATATAAAGATAAATATCCAAATTATAAATTATAAATCTTATTTAAAAACGTTAAATTGTTAGGTACGATACGACTGGAATGGAAAGTGTTCCAAGTCCAACAAACAGAACGCTTGTAGCTTGTAGTACTTTCAGGAGTCGTTTCACTCACTCGAAGTCGTTTAATACTAAACGACATTACCTCCTCAACCGGTGAACGGCAGCAGAAGTTAACGCGAGAAAACCGAAATTCGCACTTTACCGCACCCAGCGACTCCGCGTAGATTTGGCGAAAACTTCTAGAATATTCTTCTTCCATGGAGGTTATCAGAGTACTAGCGGCGGCGATCGCGGTGGCGGTGCTCTCGGCGGCGTTGCCGGCAGACGCCGGCGACGACAACCGAGTATTCTCGCCGTGCACGGACACGCGAGTGCAGAGATCCGACGGATTCACGTTCGGAATCGCGTTCGCTTCGAAGGACAAGTTCTTCTTGAACAACAACAACAGCCTTCAGTTGTCACCGTGCGATACGAGGCTCTCTCTCTCTTCGAATTCTCAGATCTCTGTGTTCAGACCCAAGGTCGACGAGATCTCGCTCCTCACCGTTAACTCCTCCTCGTTCATCGCGGTTCGTTCTCTGTTCCTCTATTTCGGTTCTCAATTTCTTTTTTGGAGAATATAGCGTGTGTTGTTGGTGATCGAAATAACGTAAGTCAATTATACTTTTTATGATTTTTTTTTTTGTTAATTCATAATTAGGTTAATTTGTGTGTTTTTGAATTTTTTTTCGTTACTCCAAAAATCTAGCACTGAACTGTGATCATTTGTTTTGGCATGCCAATTAACTGGAAAATATTCACGAAACCCTAATTTTCACTTTACTTTAGACTTTGATGACCAACATTTTAAACTGCCGTTAGCGGTTTAGTTGTGTTCCTTGATATTGTGGGAAATTGTGAACAAATCCAGTCGAAGCCACAATTGTGGTCGTGGAGACTCAAAAAGCCTTGATGTTGTAGCGAAAATCGCGGTTGTGGACCGTATTTTAAAACCTTGTTGGTGACAATGTAATTCCCGTGGTCCTTTATTCTTATAATGTTAGAAATCATGGTGCATGTGAATCAAAGTCTTTTATTTTTGGGTGAGATGTTTGTTTTATGACTAAAAAATTGAAGCTATGCTTGATTGAGTAACTGGAACATGGGGAGTTGGAGGATTTGGAAGGAAGGTTACTTCACCTCTGCTTTGGTAGAACGTAAAAAAGTGTGGAAAAATTTAAAGTGGAGTGCATCTCATACAATACAAAATTTGGCCACTTCTATCTATGAAAGTGAGTTGAAATTGATTTTTGAGTGAAATTTGAAGATCAAAACCTTTATCTCACACTATTTTCAATTATCTTGTTTTCCACTTTTTTCCCATTTTCAAATTACTCAAACATGTATTACCTTAGTTTTAAAGCAAACATTGAATTTGTATGGCTCCCTAATAGAGCTTGATTAGTTCCTGTTCTGTCCGAAATGGATGAGGCCATGAGTCTAGAAAAGGTTGCTGACTGGTCCAAATTGATTGTTGATTTGACCACACTGTTTTGTCGTCCACAATCTAGACTGACCGAAATGCACAAGCAATGGGTGTACTTGCAAAGGCACTTCAACACTCAAGTCAGTAATAATCCACTAATATGACGAGATATAATAAATGTGCACCTTTCTTAATGACGTTGGTAGTAGATATAGGTGATAGCTTTGGACTAGAATCCTTTGCGCAGGGTCCAAGGCCTATCATGGTTGATTATAAGCTACCTTAGTGTGTACCTGTAATAAACTATACTCCCAGAGTTGACTATGGTCAGAATTTCCTGGAGGTGTTTGGGTTTATAAAGATATGATATGGGTTGGGCTTAAGTCAATGTAGGCCCCGCCCGTAACAGTTCCTAACCCTTGGCCTGTGTGGACTGATTTCATCATCAGTTTGTTTAACTTTTGTTCCTTTGTCTCTGTTGATTAATTTGTGTTAGATTGTAATTTGTCATTTTGGGTCTGTTAATTGTTTTCCTTGTGCAGGACTCATATGGCTATATGGTTGCATTTGCTGGCCGGAAATATGCAGCAAGGTCCCCCCCTGCTTTTGTTGCAAACAGCACATATACTGTAACCAGTTTTACTCTTGTACGGAGGTTTTTTCTTTTAAGAGTAGTGTTTCAATATTTGTTGTCATAACTCAATCATAATCTATACTAAGAACCAACTGAACCTGGCTCTGCAGGTCCTTGAGTTTAAGAAGGGCAGGCTGCAAAATTTATATTGGAAAAGAGATGGGTGTGCTAAATGCTCGGGTAACTCGAAAGCTGTCTGTCTCAACAATCAGGATTGCGCACTACAAACATCCAGCTGCAAGAGCCATGGAGGAACTGTGGATTGCAGCATAGGAATACAATTGGCATTCTCTGGCACAGATAGACACCTTGCAGTTCTTAACTCTTGGTATGAAGTGAAAAACCTTCGCCAGTATTCACTCTATGGTCTTTATTCAAATCTGAGAGATTCCCTCACTAGCCAGTATGATAAGTTTTTTTAATTCCTGTTAGTGCTTTGGTTAATTTTCTCTGTAAGTGATTGCTCTTGTTATTACTTTATCCACATCCCAACCCTTCTCTTATCAATATATTTGTGAAGAACCAGAATGATGGTGTATATTTGTATACCAAAGTTATTTTAATTAAGCTAGAAAGAGTACAATACATATGAATTTGTCGTTGACTGAGGTGAACTGTGTTGGTACGATTTCGATCAAACAAGCATGAAAATGCCTTCTAGTTCCACGTGAATTATTGAATTGACCGATGCATGTCTTTTATGGCCTTTTATGTTGGATATTAGGAAAATTACTGATTTTTTGTTGTCATTGTAAAAATGCTGATATCACTTTCAGTAATGTTTTTGCCATTTTCATTTTATAATTAAGTTTGTCATTTATCTATATTTTGAAATTTAAGTGACAACTAATACAACTAAATAGTATTTGTATGTATTATCATCTTATTACTAAATGTCTCACATTAATTAGAGTAACTCGTTCTTGTCTCACTTAGGCTTAGTTTGAATTATACTTGCACATTATTAAGTTTAGGTACAGTAATGGGTTTGAAAAATGAATTTAATTTTGATGCCTTGTTAGAGCATCTATAATACATGATTGCTTAAATGGATTGATTATCTTAAATTTGTAGGTCTTACAATATCACATAGATTTTTAAACTTTACACAAAAATTTAGTTCAATGTTAAAGTTGTTAAAGTGAATGTTTAACTTGAGTCACATTAATTTGTGACTGAAAAAATTGGTACGAATCAGTTAAGCTACGATTGTTTATCTAAATAACTCACTTAAGTAACGTCCTGTCAAGTCATCTGCTCCAATGGAAAAATTTGTTAAACAATATTGTTTTACTTTAAGTAACTCATGTAAGCATCTGCATTGGAGATATTCTTATGATCAAGATTTTCATACTCTTAACTAATTAAATAATACTATATGATTTTTAAAGTATTATAAAAATTAATGATTTTGAATTGTATGACAATTTAATATTGGTTAACAATATAAAATAATTTTATATTATGAATATATTTCAATTAAGTTCTTTAAAAAATGATCTAGGGTGAGAGAAGTTACTGGGCTGTAACACCCTTACCAAGAATTTTATTTTTATTTGTCCATAAGGGATTGCTATTCGTACAGCCCTTTTTTCTCTTCCTAGTTCCTACTGCCCGCCAATTATTTTAATTTTCTTTTTGGACAAAAATACCTTTCACAAGTCAAAAACTAGTTTCTACTGTATATATATCTTAAGAAAATGGAAACTAGTTTATGTGAAGGCTATTTTTGTCAATTTACTTTTAAAAAAAGGTTGGTGGTGCAAAGAGAAAAAATATGGCAATGTAAATAGTTAAGTTGCCACGTTGCGTCTTGGTCGATATGTGTGTGGATAATGAGCCTCTCTGAAATCCAGTAATTTGTCATTGGGAAGTTAAGACCTCTGGCCCACGTTGAGTTTTTCTCATGGAGATTTTATCAAAATCTTCGAATTACAACGCGAGATCTATACATTTAGCAATGTAATCTCAGTTTTAGGGAAGGTTAATTTATGGGAGTAATTGGAAAGTTATTGACCAATTTTGAATTGTAAATGTGTAATCAGATGCACTTGTGCAACCATGAGAAATGTGTGAATATTCTGACATGATGTTTTATGTTTTTTTATTTTTAAAAAGTTTAATAGTTATACATTGTTCTGTAAAAAAAATAGTTATACATTGTTAGAATAAAAAAATTTACACTATTGACTAATCAGAAATTATTATTAGTACGATTTTAAATATAATTATTATAAAAATCAATAAATTCATCATAAATGATACTAGTTTTTTTTTTTTTTAAGTCACATGACTTTTTTAAGTTATCATGTAACTTTAAATCTTGATCATCTATATATGGTTATATAGATAATTAAAAAGAGATCATTGATGAGAAATCTTTTCTCGTTCGTTGTTAAATTCAATTTTAATTTCTCTTATTAGTTTTAAGCTTATCACAAGATTACACGCCATAAAATGAGCCACCTATTGATTTCACTGAATGTATTTTAATAATTTTTCTCTAAAATGAAATCTACTGATATAGATGTCACCATATAGCTTGCCTAACCCACAAATATAAATTAATACTAATTATTTATTCGTACTGTCCTATAATATCAATTATTATAGGGAGTTGACGAACACAATGACGTATCTCCCCACTTATGTTTTTTAATTGGAGGCCATCGCAATAAAATAAGGAGGTCGTGGAGTTAATTATAAGAGGAGAAGATTCTAAGGCAGAATTTTCACATTTTAAAAACTCGAACAAGATTCTAAAGGAGAATTCTTTAACATAACCAAATTATATAAATTATCGCCGGGAGAAGGAGATAAACAAGATTAAGAACACTAATCCACTAGACTCAAGAGTATTATATTTTAAATGTTTGGGATTTACTTTAAAATATACTATATAAAGAATAAATACATAGGTTAGTTTTCTAGAATGATTATTTACTTGCCTTTTAGGTCTTAAATTTATTTATAGGTATTTTGGTGTTGAATTTATTTATAGATATTTTTTTTGGATCACCGTGATATTGATGTTGATTTGTAAAAAAAAATGACATTGGTATTGAATTTATTTATAGGTATCAGTAGATTATAAACATTAAAAAAAACTATTTGTAGTTATTTGTTTTGGAAACTAAATTAATTTATAAATTCGAACAGTAATCAATGCAGATAAATGGCTAACTGTTAAATTTTCTATTTACTCATATTTCAAATTTCATTTAACTATTATGCATAGCTCACTTGTTAGATTGCAGTAAAAAAAAAAAGCTCACTTGTTAGATTTTTATGGGCTTAAATATATTTTTACTTGTAATATATTTATTTCTTTATTTGTTTTAGATAATTTATTTCTTTATTTTAGTCTTTTTAAATTACTTTTTAAAAATAATTTATGAAATATTCAATTTTTGACATTAATTCTTGTTGTTACTTAGTTGCCATAAGTGAGGTGGCTAAATAATCAAGGAATAAAATAAAAAATGGTATATTAGAGGGATTAAAATAAAAACAAGATACTAAATTAAGGGGGCGTTTGGTAGGGGAGAAGTTTTTTCATACCTGGGAATCATGATTCTGGGAAAGTCAATTGCTAGTAATCATGATTCCTAGGAATGGTTAAAATATGTTTGGTTAGTCATAGTATGTTTCTTGGGAATTAAAGTTTCATATGTTTGGTTACAGTAGAACTTTCCTGGGCATATAAGAATTTTTTACGAATAAATCCTTTATTAAAATAACTTCATTAAATAATTTTTCACTCAAAATTTATTACAAATATGACATTTACCTAATTTAATTACAAGATTTAAATAAATTTATATATGAAAAAACATTTGCAAAAGAAAACCGAACAAAACTAATTTCAAAATAATTTTTTATAAATATTAATTATTTAATTTAATTATGACATTGTTTTACTTGGTTGAAATATTATTATGGCTTACTATCATATTAGAGGTTGAATTATAATATTATAATATAATAATACAAAAGATGAAATAATAAATAATGAGATAAACTTAGATAATAAAGTAGTTGGGATCTATGTCTAAAAAAAAGATAAAGATAAAAAATTACAAAATTTAAAATTAATATTTTTTTCAAAATTAAAGAAAGATAGAATCAAGTGGATAAGTGCAATGTTCAACAATGGAGATAAGCTTATAGATAAAGATGAATCCTAGGTAAGGATATTTTGTACTTAAAAAAAGGGGGTAATGTAGTATTTTCATATCATTAAAACTTTTTTCCTAGTCGGGAAAGTTAGATTTCCAGCTCCCCATGTGAGAAAATTTTCGTGGGAAACTAATTAAAAAACATTCCCAGGAAACATTCTTTCATAGGAATCTTATTTTTTTAAAATAGAAACCAAACATGGGAAATTAACATTCCTAACCTAACATTTCCTGAGAATCTAAAAATTTCTCCTCTGCCAAACGCCCCGTAAAAGTTATAAAAAGTGATGTATCATTACATGACTGGATGAAGTAGTAGTTAATGACAACTAAGTAACGATAAGGATTAATACCAAAAATTTAAATATTCTAGGGACTATTTTAAAAAATAATTTTTAAAGACTAAAAAATGTGTATATTACATTAACGAAAAATATATATATTTAATTCATTTTTATACAAATATATAATATGTTTAAGGAGTATGAGAATTTCTTTGAAATTTTTTTGAGTAAAATATGTTTTTAATTCATGTAAATTTAATTAAATGTAGTTTTAGTTTCCTTCATTAATTTAAAAAATTTTATTTTAAAAAATTATTTATATCACCACTTCACAATTGACATACATCTAAATATGTTATTATTATAATGCATAAAAAATATGTTATTATATAGAAAGTGAAGGTAAATGTACATTTGCGCCTTGCTGAGCTATAAAATACTCATTTCGAGCTATATGACAATTTTTTGTCTAGTGAAAATAATATCAAAGCTATTTAATAATTCATGTGTTTTTGCATTCTTTTTTATGATGATGTTAGTTGAATAAATCAATTATGGAGTCAAATGAATCAACCGACTATAAACATAACACTAATCCTCTATATTGATCAAGTGATTTCAATGAGGACAGGACTCTATTCCTCAACTATAAGTTCCTAATACTCCCATGAATACTAGCTACTAAGTGAGAAATTCAATTGAATATATATAGAGAAATTGAATTCGAATAAAAGGCATAAAACTTAAAGGAAAGCTATAATGGCTGGAATGTTAATGTTGAAATATAAAAGATGAAATGCATAGATAAATGAAAGTAATAATTTGTGTTTGATTGATTTGTTCAAGGAGAAATCTATAAGTTGTTGTATACTTGATAGTTATAAATTAAGGGTCCAGTTGATTAATTATTGTGCGTGAATTGTTATAAAACTTTTGGTATAATAAGTAACTAGTATTTTAGCTGCATTGTAAAGAATAAATGTTTACTCTATAAAATTAAAATTTATAATAAATAAATATTTTTAAATATATAAATTATATTATAATTATTTTTTAATAAATAAATATTTTTGAACATATAAATTATATTTCAAATTTACGATAATAATTTATATTGTGATATATTGTTATTTTTAATAATTGATAATTTTTTAAAAAAATATTAAAATTCAAGTTAGAATGTAACTAAAAATATTGAAAATGGTAGATTGAAAGAGTGTGTTGTTGACATTCTTTTATATATATATATGATAAAAAAATGAGTGGACATTAGATAAATACTAGCAATACACTATTTAACATAGTAACATATTCTTTTGAACACACTCTTTCTTATTAGTTAAAAATGGAAAATTATAAAAAAAATTGGATACCCCTCATCTCATTTAATATTTTTCATGATTTTATGTTTTTAATAAATTTTAATTAATAATAAAAATATATTAAAAGGAATATATTAAAGAGTGTGTTGACATTCTTTTTCTTATAAATAAATGCCACTTATGTTTGTTGCTTTGCTTTGGTGGAGGTGTCTGCTAAGATTTTTTAACAAGTGTAAACTTTATGTGTCCATTTGCAATGTGGATTGGAGATTTGGATTCCCAAATGATCAGAATAAAAATATCCAAACCTTTTTGCAGCTGGATACCCCCTTCTTTGGTCTAACACGCGGCACACAGAGGACATCCCTATATATACTGCCTTTTTTTTTTTTGACACACCCTATATATACTGCTTAGATTTCGTAACTCCCAAAAGTTATATTATATTTATAGAGAGGGACTCCTAGAGTTAGCGCATTGATACAAAAGACCCGTTGCATTTATATGTGGATGAATGATTTATTTAGCAGAAGAATCTGTGTTCGATTTTTTTCGTGTGTAAAATTCTCATGGACCAACGATAATCACGCACCATGAGCAGAATTAGTCTCTGATTTAGTAAATTTTGACCTAGACAAAAAAATATATCCATAGGAAGGGATGGAGAAGGCACTCTCATTATTTAAAAATAAGTTAAATTCTTTTTTATTTAGGATAATAAATAAGTTAAATCATAAGTCAATATTTTCTTTTGAATAACTCATATATTATTGTTTCTTAAAAAAAAAAAACTCATATTATTGTTAGGTTATTCATTCAAAGTTCAAACTTTACGGTTATAAAGCTTACGTTTATATAGTGCTTGTTTAGGTAATAATGTAAGACCACGTACCTAAAATTTATATAGAGTCCATTTGACCATATTAAAGTAAATTTAAAATAAACTACAAAAATATGTTTGAAAAAAATATTTTATAAAGTTTGGACGATTTCGATTACGTAGCAAGTGTGTGTGTGTGTGTGTGTGTGTGTGTTTTTAATATTTTGTTTGCCAGGTGAAAAATGCAAGTTTGTATACCATTTCTAATTTTATTTTGTAATAATTTTTGTCTTAATTGTATTTTTATTTTTTTAGTTTAAATTATGTGTATGTAGTTTTGATCTCTCAAATTTTTTTTTCAAGTCAATTAAGCTATTCTACTTTTAAAATTAAGTAAATTAGTCCTTTCATTATTTGTTTCTATCAATAAAACCTTTAAATTCTCATTTTCTACTCAATTTTTTCCCCAAATTGAATAGATTAAATTGTTTTAAATCTTTTTATATTCAAAACTCACCAACCAAAACATCAAATGTCACCCATAATAAAAGATTCTCAAAATTTTCCCCTCTTCAAACCCTAATCTCATCCTACAAAATCCTTCAAATTTTATTAAAATTCTACTAAATTTCTAACTGCTAATTTTTTTTTTTTCATAATCTAAATTCATCATACCCCCCCCCCCCCCCCCCCCCAAAAAAGAAGATAAAAACTGAGAATTTGAAAGAAAAATGATGTAAGGACCAAATTTATTTAATTTTAAAAACAAAGAAACTTAATTAGTTAAAAAAACTTTAAAAAATAAAAATCACATATAATTTAAACTAAAGGAATTAAAGGTAGAATTAAGCCAAATTTAAAAAAAAAATGCAACATGTCAAATGATAGGCCTTCACTAGTGCAAAGTAAGGATTCTAAATTGGTTATTTAACAATCGATTTTAAAAAAATCTAGTGGCGTTTTTATAATTAGAGAAATACTGTTTACACCGGTTCATAAGATAATCAATGTAGAAAGTGGATTTTACATCGGTTGTATTAACAACCAATGTAAAATTTGTGTGTCTATCTACAATAGGTTACAAACCCCTAAACCTATGCATCAACCCTAATCCTTAACCCTTCTCTCAAAACCCTAATGTCGTCTTCACGTTGAAGCTCCTCGATTTGCCATCTTCAATTTATTTCTGTGTCTTCCATTTCTGTGTCTTTAAGCCCAACCCAAACCAAAAACGAACCCTAGAATAAGGATACTTCTTTTTTTCTCTCTCAAATTTTGTCACTTTCTATGCAACCAAATGAAAACGATGGAAGTGATATTTTTTTTTATTCACAATATTCAACAATATATTATAATTTTTTTTATTTATAACATAACATATATAAAATAACAGGAAAATTTGTTTACAATTCATGCAATAATCAATGAAATTGATGATACATTTGGTTGGAATCATGTTAGATCTAGATACCAAAAGAAAGTAACAAAGATAGAAATCAATACATTTGCAAATCGTGTAACTAGCCTCCAAGTACCCAACAACAAGGTTAAAATTTTTTAAATTATTTATTTATTTATTTTCTATAGCAAAATTAACTACATATTTATATTAAAAAAATTAACATTTTCAAGTTCAAGATACAAAATTGTAAGTCTCCAATGACATCCGTTTGGAAACATTCACAATGCTTGATGGATACGCGCAACAAATTCTAAACACCAACTTTTGAACTCCTGAACATCCAAAATGGAAGTAATGTTGATATAATCACAATATTACATAACATTTTTAATCACACTTTTATTTTTGAAATCAAGCTCAAAACTCACAAGTTGAAAGAATGATTTCAAACCTACACTATCACAAGAAATTAAAAGGGTAATCATATCCTAAATTTATTTCCATTATTTATTTTTCTTACATAAATTGAATTAAGTTAAAGTTTACACTATATATTGCCTCAAAAAATACACAACAATTAATTTTTCTAAAATATAAATCATTTCATCTACTAATTAACATTTTCCATTAAAACAAAAAACTTATTTCACCACAACAAATATCATCTGATAAAGAAACAATCATAATACAAAGGTCAAGGATAGAGACATCTATGCCAACAATTGACACATCATCCTTTGATAGAGTCAATCTTGCTTCAAAGTTTAAAGATAACCACACCACAAAAAGAAAAGTCAACAACCATGTACCTGCAAAAATAAAAACAAAATGGTAAAAAAATCCATTTGAATATATAATAAACTTTTATCAAAATGGTTTACTATTTTTCTTTCATTACATAGGTAATTTTTTGTGCTTCATTCACGTCAATTTCACTTTATTCCTAATGCATCTCTTACAAATCTTATTATATATAATGTTCACCATTATACATAATGCTAACATTTACTTTTATCCTTATGATATTTACATTAATTGTACTTATGATAGTCTTATTCACAATATCCTAACAATTTTTGTCTCTTAAATTGTAACAAATTAAATACATGTTCTATGTATAAACCTTAAGCTTTATTTATTTATTTATTCCAACACATATTTTACATTTATTTACTCATAATTTAATTTAATATATTTTTTTCTTAAAATATTTTTAATATCATTAAATTATATCATATACATTTATTTACAAATCTATGCAACATTCTAGTCAATATCTAATTATAATCTAATTCTTAGTATACATTTTAGTATCCATTTTTATTACCGTCTGTTGGTGTGAAATCTGATTAGCTGTAGTGTCTGCTAACATCAGTCGATTCCTTTATAGTGATTGACTCAAGGAAGAGATTTTGTTCCTTGATTGGGTCCCTAGTCCACTCCAAAGAACTTCCCAACAATGGTACTTTTGAGGTTTCTATGTTAATCTATTCCTAAATGAAGTGTGATAAAGGAAAAATAGTAAACGGCTAAATTAAAGTGCAAGAAAGTAAAGGAATGCAATTTAAAGGGCGATGAAAATGGTAAAGGAACTATAAAACTGAGCAAGAAAGAAATGATTTTGATTTCTGAAAGTTTTCCTCCCTTTTACATCGTGATAAGTCCTATTTATAGGGACAAAGTGTTATACAATCAAATTCGGCTCCTAACTACTATCCTAAAATTTAGGAGATCATGGTTTTATGCTCTCAATTGCTTATCCACTCTTTAACGTTGTTTTCCATGTCTTTGAGACTATTACAGGATCTAAATAATGGGTATGGTTCAAGAAATTGTATCAATTTTGCCCTTATCACCTTTATCAACTAAATTAACCATTGCCTCATCGACTAATCTTGTCAACTATATTTACTATCGGCCTATCAGATCATCATCAGCTAGCTATTTTTGGTGTCAAGCAACACCGTCAAAAGATACAATACAATAATAACATCTAAAAATAACTTTTGGTGTACGAATAAATCATGCATAAGGGGAAAATCAAGTAAATAGGTTTTCATTTTCTTGATTTTAGAGAAAGATCCGACTTCTTGGCTAAATTCAAAAGGAGGGACAATGAACCTTCTCTCCTCCTTCTTTTTTCATGTTTCAATCCTAAGTAATACCTACTCTTTGAAAACGGAACAAACGATGAAAACAGGCAATAAAAAAATGGCATACTATTTAACCTTTGGGTAGCAAAATTTAAATATTAATGCAAACATTGTAAATTTATACTAACATGATATATCATACTAACTAATAATTTTATTATTGTAGATAATTAATATATGCTAACATAGCATTAAGTTTTAGCATAATATATTGTACTATTATATAATAATAATAATAATAATAATAATAATAATAATAGACAAAAAATGATACCAATTAATAGACAAAAAATGATACCAATTAATAAAGATAATCCTGATTTTTGATGTTTTTAATATCCGTTAATAAATGGTAATTTAATTTTATTTAGTGGTGGGACATTTGCTATGTGGGGTGAATGATGTGGACATACTATGACATTTTGTAGAATTTGGAGATGACTAGGTTTTCTCTTCAATGGATTCGCCTAGGATTCTGCTCTTTTTATAATTCTAGATGAGAAGAAAATAACCTTTCGTCATAGGAAAGAAACACATATGGGATAGTATAAAACAATTCTATGTGTAGATTCAAGTACAATTTCGACTCTACTAGCCAGATCAACATATCATATCATATTATAAACAACTTGTTAAAATTTTGGTGATCAATATATAGATAGCATCGATGCTACTAAAATTCACCTTATTAGTTATGTTAGGGAGGACATAGCAATTGGCATGAAGATATATATACAGTAGAAGATGTAAGATTTGATTTCTTTAATGTTTTTTTAACTTTATTAGAAGTTCCAAGTTCATACTTATCTTAGAAGAAAAAAAAAAAAAATAGTGAGCAAAGAAGATATACATACTTATCTGTTTGACTCATGAAGAATCCCACAAAATATAACTATAATAATTAATGACACCACACAATATCCCACAAAAGAAGAACACGGTGATCAAAGAAGAAAGATCCATACTTATCTGTTTGACTCATGGCGAGTTATCCCACAAAACAATTATAATGATTAATAACAACACACAGTAACAAAAAAAAAAAAAAAACAAATTCAAGACAACGTCTGCATCTTAGGAATAAAAAACTACGACAGCCCCAGCTCATTGATATTAATGCGTGGTTCTTCGTCCTCTCTACCTTTCTGTTTTTTTTTTTTCCTTTCCTTTTCATATATATTTGTCTTTCTTTGTTTCTTTCTTTCTTCTTTTAGATTAAATATGGTATTTATTTCCTTTTATAGTTAGTGGAACCAAAAGTTCTTAATCAGAAAAGAAGGAAAAAGCAACAAAAGTGTCATGAAAAGGAGGCATATGATGCAACAAAGGAGTTGCTATAAGTGAATTTGACTTATTAGATACCTTAAACGGGAAAATGTTTTGTTCTTAAAAATAATTAACCGGCTTAACATAATGAATCTGAGAGCAGAATCTAATTGAATTCCACTATCTCGTAGAGCCAAGTCTTATATATAAACCATTTCTTTTGTTAATTAATTAATTAATTAATTAATTTGCTACTATATTTTAACAAAAAAAATTCTCATGTGGACGGCTGTAAAAACAGCCCAATATTTTTTTTTTTTTGAGAAAGAAAACAGCCCAATCTTAAAGCGTGAAGGCATTTAGACTTTCGCATAGTGTAGTTACTGTATAGCAAAGGGCTAAAATTGACTTGTGATATTTTGGCTAAAGATTTGTATAGTTTAAAAATGGTCCAATTTAACTACTGTACCAACTACTAGAATGATTCTACATGAATGTGACATAACTAGTTAACTAGTATGCACCGGCTTCAAGGATTAATATTCATACCCTAAAGTGACCTTAACTTTCCAATTTGCCTTTTGGTAATTAATATAAGTAACATTCTCCTTATGTAGTGCAATTATGTCGGGGTTTATGTGCTAGTTGTGAAACATGCTAATTGATCAAATGAAAAGGGTACAAAGATATGGTATACTTTGTTGATTGTACAGTTGACTTTTTTTTGCTGTCAAAATTGAAATTGCTTTAACCATGCATGTTAATTACAAGTATCATAGAATTAGCTCTTTTACTCTACATACTTTGTCTCTAAAAGTCTGATCATTCAACGAGATTTTAGTTGGACAGGCTAATTACTTGTGAAACTTTTAGTGATACATATAGATTAATTGCGAAATTTTAATAAAAGCATGAAGGGAAATTATGATTGACGACAAAGTTACTAAACAGGCTTCTTTTTCGTAGAATCTCTAGTTAATTACTGCTTTAAGAATAGACAACCGTTTCTCTAATTCCAGCTAAGCTAATTATGACACTTAACCATGGTCAAATAAAATATTATCTCCCTGTTACTATTTATAATACTCAAATTAGAAGTAATGCGTATTCCTTTTAACAAGACTCAATTCATAATATTTTTTGTAGTAATTATTTTTAGACTAAAGTATCTTTAATTAATTATACTAGCAAATAATTAGAAGAGAGAGATGAGTATTAATGACAAGGGTAGTTTTGGAAAAAAATATAAATTTGAGGTAAATTTATTGTTATTAACTAAATTAATCACTTTCTTTAATTCTAATGAATTAGGTAATTGAGTCTTATAAATATGAACGGATGTAGTATTATTTTTAATACTACAATAATAATAATAATAATAATAATAATAATAATAATAATAATAATAATAAAATGAAGGTTATTAAGATAGGTGCAAAAGATATACTGATTACTCTTAGTTTATTTTTAATTGTAGGATTTTTTGAAAATTTTGTGCCTATCTATTTGTGATTTTCAAAGTTAAAGATAACATTAATTACTATTTTGTCAATTATACACTTCTTACTAAATTTTTAATTAATTTACACATTTACAAATAAAATATGCATTTATTATGAAGTAGAAATCAATAAGGGTATAAAGGAAAACTTCAAAACTATTATATAAAAAACAAGAAAAATTATTTCAATTTAGTTTGTGTATAAAAATTTTAAAAGACACTTAAAAAAGAATGAAAATTTCTTTTTTCGGTGCTATATGTAAATTTCTTTTACACGCACACCACCATTTTATTTATATGGTTTTGTCTGTGTGTGCATCAAGAGTATTATTCCCTAGACAATAGCGGGAAACTATTCCCTTTGAAATATAAAGAACTCATATCAGAAGTAAATTCTAACTCTTTCAACTAAGTATTTTTTACACATAGGATTCGAAATTGATCCCGGATCAACATATATAGAGACACATCTATTTGCCCATTTGTATTGAATTTTGATAGTTCTCATCTATAAGATTTAAAACAAAGTAAATTAATCAAATTAAAGTATGCTGAAAAATAAAAAACTCAAAAGGTTTTAATTTACTGAAACAACCTTAAGTAACTAGAGGTAAAATAAATAGTAGTAAATTGGTTACGTCAAATGTAATTGTCAAGGTTGGGGAATGAGGAAGTGATGAAAGCAACTATATATTCTCCATTACGACATTAGAAATCGCGTAGAGAGAAACACGAGATTCTTGAATAACCAAAATCTTTAATAGAAAAATGAGCCTAATGCTGCCCACCTCTCCCACCAGTTGATGGGCCAGCCAGAGCCAACTCATGCACCCTAGGACTAAGTATTTATGAATCAAAATCTTGGGACCACTTTTCAAATATCAAATGCACAGTGAACAACACACATCAACTTGCACTACTCACTAATATATAATATATAATATATAAGAAAACAGTTAATAAACATTACCACTATAATAGCTCCATGGCTGTTAAAATATTTCCATTTGTTTCGCCACCTTCTCAGGACATTTTCTTGCACCCTCTCCTATCCTTAGTTTGAGAAACTTCAGATACGCAAAAGGTGTGTGTGGGGGTGCTGTTTATAGAAAGAGGAGGGTGGACACAAAATTTCAAGAGAAATAGTATTAACATGTTCTCTAATATGAGGAAGAAAAAAATGTTGCATCATTTGGGATTACCCTTTTAACACACTCTTATAGATATATTCTTTATTAATAACTATAATTTATTGGAAAATTTTTAAAATTGTGTAGTTTTCACTTTTTATTTAATGAGCGTCACTTATAATTTTGTAATTTTTAATAAATTTTAACTAGTATTAAAAAGTTGATTAAAAGAAATTTGTTGCTAATTTGGGAAAAGATATTGTACTATCAAATAGTAATTTATTTTTAGTACTATCAAATTGAAATTCTATTGGTTTAAAATCAATAATAAATATACTTTTATTTTTTCACTTTACTCATTTATTTTAGACGAGGTAAATCTTAATTCTATACCATCATATGTTATGTTTTTTTTAATCCAATCATATGTTATGTTTTGTTTTTAGAGAAGTGGGGAATCCTGACAAACATTACTATTATTCAATGTATTTTTTTTTTTGCTTCGTATTATTATTCAATGTATGTAAAAATACGTGAAATCCATTAAAAAATATACTTAATTGAAAAACGTAAATTATTATAAAATAGTCCAAAAATGAGTGACAAATTTATAAATAATAAAAAACAGAAGAACATAGTACTAAAAGGAGGCATCCTTTGGATCCATCAATGCCAAAGATCATTGGTGGTTTGGTTTCTAGTTCTACAACACATGTATGAATTCTCTTTCTCAGTTTGCTTATTCTTCTCTCTTGTGTGTAAGTGTGTACTATGTTTGTGTGTGTGTTTTGCTTCATTTAGTACCGACATGACTCCAACCTAATGGGGTGTTCATTCATTCATTCATCTACTTCTTCGTAGAAACCGATGCTGCCACTCATTCTTCTTCTGCTTTTACCACTCACTCTCAGAAGTGAGTGCTCTTTCTTTCTTTTTTCTTTTTTTTTTCTTTGCTCCTTATTGTTGCAACTAATGGGTCTTCTCTACTCAATCTATTGAACTTGACTTGAACTCAAGTACCCTTTTGTGTATCTTTTATTTTTCTCATCTTACCTTGTGTCTCCTTATCTTCACTTTCATGTTCCACTTGGGAGCATTAAAGTTTTGCTTGAGTCCTTATAGCTTAGGCTCTTTGGAACAATCTTAAACTTCTTTTATAGAATTTTATTGATATGATATGCAAATTAAAGTTTTGTTTTTTATATCTATTTTTTTTAATTTTTTTATTTCAGCTCCTCTTTCTTGATGCTATGTTGATGACTTGATAAAATCTGAGGCAGAACCGTTGTTTCTAGAAACTTGACAGAGCTAAGAGAATCTTGGTAACTATAGGTAGACATAGACATGCCTCCTCGTTATTTCTTTGTTAAAAATTTATATTCTTTTAACTGATTCTTATTACTTGTCTTGGTAGCTGTGTTTCAATCTTTGCTCACAGGAAGTAGATTACTTTGTTAACTGGGTAATAAGTCATTGTTTGGAGGCTATAGATGGCGATGCAAACCGTTTATCTGAAAGAACATGAAGGAATTGTCAACAATTCTGTTGGACAGTTGTCATCTGTAACTTCAGCTCCATGGTGGAGTGCCTTAGGATCTCAGCCAGTTTATGGGGAGTATTGTGGCCAAATCAAACCCTTTTCATTCGAGATTTCCAACTATGTCGACCAATTTCCAACCGGTAAGCAAGCGGTACGAGGAGTTGAACAATTGTTGGATAAAGGACCTACAACTCAGTTTACCATCTTTCCAGGTATTTACTTTAGTTTTGGATGTGTTTCTCTGTTAGAGTTGCATAGTTTGCTTCTCCTGTTTATACCAAATTGCAATTTGTATGAATTGTGATAGTTGCAACTAAATATAACAATTTATGAAACTCTAAATGAATAAGTGAGATAGGATCTCTAGCACTCAAAGAATGAAGGAATTATTACATTCAATTAACCACCTGAGTCAATTTCAGATATCTCAATTATTTCCTCTTAATATCTCATGGCAACCTTCATTGTGTTAATCCAACTTTTTAAAGTAAAAGTATCTTTTATCTTCAAGTCATTGATATTCATTTGTCTATTTAAATTTCTGGTTCCAACTGGCTTAGAAGGCTTTGGTCCCCCTTCCTTCTTTCAGCATGATTTCCTCACTCTTTTTGAACTTTCCTTACTGAGGAAGTCTGGTACAGTAATCCATGGTAAGATATCATGGGATTGCATATTATGGAACCCGTAAAGAAAACAACATTCTTTTCTTTTAAGCTCTGGATTGTAGAAATAATTGCAGCAAGAGGAATGCTAGCGACACTCTCTATAAAACTTTCCTTTTAACACTCTCTTTGTGATTGGTTGTTGAAATTTGTTGGAAATCATCAATTTTGGTAGGTTCACTTATCATTTAATGACTCTCTCTCCTAATTTAGAAGTGAGACCCACCAAAATTGATAATTTTCAACCAATTTCAGCCAATCACAGGAAGAGTGTTAAAAAGAGAGCATTAGAGAGAGTGTCGCTAGCATTCCTCTTGTAAATCTTTCTCTGGTCAACTTCTGAATTTGTTTTCCACAAATAGGACTTGGATAAAATAACTCGGATATAAGGGTCTTTATTTAAAAAAAAAAAAAAATTTCTTGGTTGAGAGAAGTAAGATATGCAAGCATTAAGCATGTTGTTCAGAATGATGGGTTAACATGACTAATGGATGAAGGGTGGTACTTTCTCTTGTTAACACAGTAATAGTATTTTTAAACTACTAATATCTTGCACTACTTATTACAGGATCATCATTCAATTTCAATAAATAAATAGATAATTGTTTTTTGAAAAAAAAAAAAACTGCAGAGGAGAGAGCATTACATTATTAAAATAGGCTTGAATTTTGGGGCAACTTTTTTCCTCTGTTACCTCTTATGGAACTTCTGCTTTGCCATATCACGAGCATCATTGGCTTATTAATATACTTTGGGAGGAAGTCATTAGAATTAGAAGTAACAATCCAAGGTGGGAATGATAATTTGTCAAAAATATCCTCTTTCCTCAAGGAAATGTCTTTCAAGGCCAATCAAATGATGTTATTTAACAGATTGGCTGAGCATTAGTTGAAATTAATTTGTTTTAGAATGGTGTTATATCACAACTACTTATAGTTGAGACATGCTAACAGTTACTAATCATTAGGACAGAAGCTGCATCAATAAGATGCATTCACTTAGACTTTTACACATTGTAGCAAAAACAGAGAGAGGGAAGAAAATTGTGCTACCATTTTATTATGAATGAGACAATGTCTTTCTTACTGTCTCCCAAAGTTCCATAAACTGTATATGGTCTATCAGAAGAAAAATTAAGTTCCATCACTCTTGTTTGTCCAGCAGATAAAATGAGATTATACATTCTACCCAAAAAAACAAAGAGAGATTATGCAGAAATAAAGTCTTTCTACCTTCAAAGAAACTTGCATTTATTGTTCCATAATGATTCTTTAAATAAGGACTGAATCTAAAATTTTGCTCCAGCCTCCAGTAACTATCAATTTTTTTCTTTTAAATTTTTGAAAAGTGAGAAATTTTGCTGCATTCAACACTAGAACTTTCCTATGGTTAATCAGACATTTCTTCTTCAGATGATTGTAAAATGTCAGGTGATGCACCAAATCCTCAGGCAACCTTATCACTGCAGTCATCACTTGCTGAGCCCCACAATCGTTTTGAGATAGGGTTTAATCAGCCTATGGTAAAACTTCTCATAAAACTACCCCTTTGTCGTTTTAGTATTTTATTTCTGTTGGACATAATTTAATATGTTTGTCCTGCTTTCCTTCCTAGATCTGTGCAAAATATCCTTATATGGATCAATTTTATGGACTCTTCTCAGCTTATGGACCTCAAATTTCGGTTTGTCTTTACCTCAACTAGTTTCTGAATCGATATAAATCATGCAATGTTTTCAACATGCTTAAATGGGAATTTGTTTTATCTATGTATAGTGTATGCATACATGAGAAAGCAAGAAATCAATACATACAACTATCTATCAATGTTTGTGAATCTTACATAGCCTTTTAACATATAATCAAGTGGATTGTGGAATATGTTATTACTTGTTTATATGTCTCTGTACCCAAGATGTAAATGATCATGTGGATGTGCAGTTAGACATGTCCATAGAGGTTACTGAGTTTTAGGTATTAGGTTTG
This sequence comes from Pueraria montana var. lobata, assembly GCA_026413185.1. Taxonomy (NCBI): domain Eukaryota; kingdom Viridiplantae; phylum Streptophyta; class Magnoliopsida; order Fabales; family Fabaceae; genus Pueraria; species Pueraria montana. The sequence continues at coordinate 47,603,903 of CM048647.1, forward strand.
AAGCAAATGGCAAGGTGAATAAGCTACTTAGAGACTAAAGAGAGAACTCAATAAATAAAGAATGGTTCTAGTAATTTTTAACCTTGAGTAAGTTTCTTAACAACCACCTGCATTTATCCTGTTCCCATCTAGTTGTAGTTGTGAATTTTTGTTGTATTAAAGCTAATAAATCTAATCAGATACTTGATATTAAGTTAGGTATTGTAGTAAGGAAAAGCAAGTACATGTTGTTCTCTGATACCAAAGCATAGGAGAGCAATATAGGCTTTACAATACAATGATATTATGGTTCTAGATGTGAAAGGTAATAATATCAAGTTAATATTATTAAGACATAAATAAGAAAAAAAATTTAAATGCAACAAACTTAAAGCCATGACATTAAATTATACATTGCATTCTGTGTTGCAATTTATGTATGTATTCATCTTCTGCTTCAATTTATCATTTGTTTACCTGCTGTGAATCTTTCACTATTTATTAATTCATATGTGTATCCATATTTAATAAATTAGGGACGGATAATGCTTCCAATTAACATGACATCTGATGATGGACCAACGTACGTAAATGCTAAGCAGTACCATGGAATCATAAGACGTCGGCAATCACGTGCAAAAGCTGTGCTTGAGAAAAAAATGATAAAACGTAGCAAGGTATGATCCCTTGTATGGGTACCCCCAAACATTTTGTCATGCCAAAACTATTGAATTAATGTGGTATAACTTCGAAACAATGTAGTTGTGATAGGATGCTTTGACCAAATTTATGTGGAAGGTGTTACATTTTCATTTTCAGGATGCAAAGCCTTGTGCACTAGTAACAAAAAAGACTAGAAACACTAGGGGAAGGCCACTTTGTTAGCTGTATGGCTTAGCAATGCAATTTTATTCTTTTTGTGTCAAGCAGAAATAATATGACTATTAGTTACAAGGAAAGTACCACTACAACAAGTTGGAATTATTAAATGATGATTTTACAAAGAAGGCAGCTTATGTTCAAGTATCTAGCTCAAGTATTATATTATTCTAACCAAATATGATGATAAACATCAACATGCATTTCCTTCATTTTCCTTCATTCAGTTAAAAGACAAATCACTAACATTCTTTCCTCATGACAATGTTTGACTACTTGTGAAACAATTTTCTTTTCCTTTTACCCTTTTCATAGGTATATATGTTGTGTTTGTCTTGCAGCCATATATGCATGAATCACGCCATCTACATGCAATGCGGCGACCAAGAGGATGTGGTGGTCGCTTTTTGAACACAAAAAGCTCTACTAATGGAAATGGTAAAAGTGAAAGTGAAGTGAATAAAACTGGCGGCCGACAATTGCAGTCCAGTGCCTCTCAGAGTTCTGAAGTCCTGCAATCTGAGGTTGGAACTTTAAATTTATCAAAGGAGACAAATCGAAGCAGTCCAAACATCTCTGGTTCAGAGGTGACTAGCATGTATTCAAGGGAAGGTTTTGATGCCTTTTCTGTCAATCCTCTTGGATCTTCTGTCCACTCTCTTGCGGACATGATAGGTAGTGGGCATGGTATCATTATGCCCACTAAATGGGTTGCAGCAGTACCAGGTAACTGCTGCAACCTTAAAGTTTGATTTGCAAGGAGACTAGTGGGCTTGGTGCTGTGAAGTTGCACCAAACCCCATCCTTGCAAGGGACCAGGTGAAGAAGTTCTGTTGCAGTGTCTTGTGTTCATTGTGACGAATTTCATTCCGGAGGCGTCCCTCTACATCTGGTTTTAGGCAAACCATTCTTGGCTACTGCTTAGGCAACTCATCCTTGGCTCATTATATTAATGGTACTGTCTTCTACTTTCTGCACAGGCCTGACATTACATGGGTAGACATGCTAATGGCTTGATATCCTGATGCAGCAGACTATGATGTGTCTGTGTTAAAATAACATGAATTCTGGCTTCATGTGTGTTTTTTTAGTTATGTCTAGGTGTGACGCTTAATTTGTTCTGGATTTCTGACTTTGTGTGGAGCTATGTAACATAGAACTCTGGATTGTGATCTTGGTTAGAAAAATAAAACATTGATCTGGACTTACCCTCCTTTGAAATGTCGAAAAATATGGAGACCATACAAGGTGTGATGTGTAAAAATTTCAAATCTCACCTTGTCCATTTTTTTTTTATCTTTCTAACAGAAGTTTTATAGCAACAGAAGACATGTTATATTATAAAAATGGTTTAACATTTTTTTTTTATTGAATTATATTTTTTATTAAAGAAAAAATGGATTCGTATTATTAGCCTTTTGAAGCATAAAAAAATCTGATATATTATTATAAGGCTTTCTCTATTATGCAACGTGTTTTAACAACAGTGTTGAATCGAGCAACAAGTTAAGAAAAGACCAGTTTTTATACAAAGAAACAAAAACATGATTAATTTTACCAACGAAATATAAAATTCATGTTTAATTTTTGGAAGGAGAGGTCTAGACTCAGGACCAAATTAAGATTAATTCAAAATATAAAATTAGTGTTTATTCTGTCACCAATTTCAAATGAAATATTGAAACCTGATGATGGAGAGGTCTAGACTCTAGACCAAAGATAAAGTTGAGACTGCTATCTAAAACCAGAGATGTTCAGGATACAAAGCAAAATATGAAACAATAAACACTGATTCAGAGGAATATATAAAAAGATTCCAATGCTCAATCTATTTTCATTGAAACCAAATCAAAGTTAAATATCTATAACCAAACTTGACTAGACAACAAAAACCAGTTTCAAGTAAGCATTGGAGCAAGTACAATGAGTTACAGTGTTGTCTTTTATCTGCGTCGATACCATTGAACTTGAATCCACTTTCACATTATTATCCAATTATTGATTTCTGGAGCAACAAGAAACGGTAAACACTGGTGCCCAGTTCCACATGTGCGACAAACAACCCATACGTTGTTGCTGCTGCACAAATTGTGTCTTGGCAACTTCCATGTTCACTAATCTTTGCTTTTTCAGCAACTGTTGGTCTTGTGATTCTGAATTATTGACATCATCTAATTTTCTTTTTCTACAGGGATTGGTTAACTGAATATCCTCCATGCTACTTTGCTGTTTCAATACATGGATTCCCCTTTAAGGATTGGGACAGAATAGAAAGAGCTTCATATATAATCTCTGCATGGTTCCATTCATTTTCTAAAAGTGCTTCATCTAAATTATCTGTGAGTTTCATCTCCTGCGGATCAAAAACACATGTACAATCCATTCGTGTCGACAAACTGCAACACACCTGTTGTAACATCCCGTTCTTTAAAAAAAAATATAAAAAAAAAATAGTTATTAATAAATATTTTATATATTTGTTTTAAAATAATAATAATAATAATAATAAAAAAATATATGTTGAGTTAAATGTTTTGGGCCTTTAGTCTTTAGAAGCCCAATTCAAGTCTCTACAGCTTTTAGGTTTTGTTTTTAAAAACCTAATCTTCCCTCACATTCACGTTGTCTTTTGCTCTATTTGGGAACTGTGCCGTCAGAATTGCAAACGAAGGAGTGAAGGGGGATTGCAAAGGAGCACCGTTGCTTGCACTCTTGCTGTGGAACTGCCTCTTTCGAGGTAAGGGGGAGTGAGACTATCTTGCTCATGGGTATGACTATGGTCGGGGGTAGCGGGGTTGGCCCTAGACCCTAATTGCTTGTGTATTTTATGTTCTAATTTCAATTGGATGGATTGCGAATAACCCCGAAGCATTTTATTGTTATTGTGATTTTGTGTTTGTTTCTCTTTTTGTGTCATTTAGGGATCTTGATAATTAAATTTGAGATTAATAGATTATTATTGAACTATATTTGAATTTATATGTATACTGAGTATAATTTTATTCCTCTGAATATTTTGCTGTGAATGTGTTTGATTTTCCTTGTGTAATTTGATTATACTGGTTCATTCACGTTGACGGTGCTGCTGGAAAGAGATATGCGTGCCTGTAGTTTTTTTTCTGAAACTTGGCCAAATAATTCTATGAATTTATTCAAAAAGCTATATCAATTAGCCAAATGGCTTTTATGCGTGCCTGTAGTTATTTCAATTTGACCTGCACATGTCCCTTGAATTACATGTTTAAGCTTCCTTGGACACATATATTGTTTCAATTATATATATATATATATATATATATATATATATTAATATGTTTAGTTATTATATGTATACACGTAAATATTGTCTACAAATGCTTTGAAATCAAATTGTGGGTCACAATTTCAGGATGTCGGGTGATTCGTGTTTTGTGCCTTGCATTTAAATATGTATACATTTATTTATTTAACTATATATTTATTTATATATATAATGTTGTTCTAATTGATGTTTATGATTTCAAAGTGTTGCTATACATGATTCTGGAAATTATTGTTGTATTAGAATTTGGATATATTTTGGTTTGAGTTTGTGCATATGTGTATGTTGTGTCCTGTGAACATTGCTATAAATGTATAATATGATACGTTTGATACAAGTGAAGTATGCGTGCTTAAGATGCCATGGTGTATTGTTGGTATGAAATAAATGAGGACCAAGCTTATGTGAGGCAGGATCCTCCACGTATAAGTTGAATGAAACCATGAGTATCTGCGTGAACCATGCATCATAACATGATATACATGTGTTTTCGAAAGTAGTTTATGAACCTAACTGGGGAGGCTGTGAAGAGCTCATTGAGTTCTGGCCTTGGGGGTGTTATCTGGTTTGGAATCTCCTTTAAGCTCATGCTGATCCCATGGGTTGGAGTATCCTTGCAAGACTGGGTAACCCTGACGAGCTGCTAGGGGTATCATCCTGGTCGAGACTGTTAGTGTCGGATGCCCATGGTGTGGCTATTCGTCGACTGCACGTACTCCTAGGCTACTTTCACAAAAGAGTTTTGAATGGTACCACATGCATACAAGACTAAGAATATAGGACACATTGCATTACATGAATACCTTGATGCGTATGTGTTTGACTAATTTTAAATGTCATATGTGTTTGTGTGGCTACCTGTCTCCATTTTCATACCACGAGCATGTAGTGAGATGTATCTCACTCCCTTTGTTTTTTTGTGTTTTCCTGTGTATGTGTTGGTGACAGGTGATGTCCAGCAGGACCAAGAGGATGACGTTAGAGAGGAGGCATAAACCTCTATTTATGTCTTTTATTTTATTTTATATTATGGGACTTGTGAAGCTCTGATAGGTTGTGACATCGGGGCTAGGATATTTTATGTCTTTGATTTTGGGACTTTAAATTATTAGGTTGATTATTAAGTTTTGGATTTTTTTTTTGTTATGGACTTTACGTGTGGCCTTTTGGAGAGCCAAGTACTAAGTTATTCTTAAGTTTTTTTTATGATGAATGTTCAATGTGATGTTCTTTACCGCATGAGAAAAAGTTTTTAATTCGATATTTGTTTTCGCAAACGAGAACTTTAATTTATTTTCTTTGCTTTTATTTATTTAATAATGTATTTGGGGTAAAGGGTGTCACATTTAGTGGTATCAGAGCCAGGTCGGTTCTTCCGGCCAGTGTGTTATGTGTTTGCTATGTTTCTGTGTGTACTTTGTAGAATTGTTTGACTTGTTTAGGCCATGTTGGTTATATCTTTTCTTATCTTGTCATTTTACTTGTTGCATCCAGTACTTAGTTCTGGTTTGTGCAGGAAGAAATGACTGATAAGAATGATCGTGCGATTGCTGATGCTCTACAAGCTTTAGCTCAAGCTATAGGGAATCAGAATGCTGGTGGTGGAACAGGCGAGTTCAACTGGTTGGATAGATTCCAAAGGAACAACCCACCTACGTTCAAAGGGAGATATGACCTCGATGGTGCGCAGAATTGGTTGAGGGAGATCGAGAAGATTTTTCGAGCTATGGCGTGCCCTAATGTTCAGAGGGTAGCTCTTGGTACCTTCATGCTCGCGGAGGAAGCAGAGTTTTGGTGGGAGAATTCCCGTGAACGCTTAGTAGCTGAGAATAGAGCGATCACTTGGGAAGTCTTCAAACAGATTTTCTTGGAGAAGTACTTTCCCGAGGACATCAGGAACAGGAAGGAGATGGAGTTCTTGGAGCTCAAACAGGGGAACATGACTGTGGCTGAGTATACAGCAAAGTTTGAGGAGCTATCCAGATACTTCCCTCATTACAATGGGGAGGCAGGAGAACGCTCAAAGTGCGTGAAGTTTGTTAATGGCTTGCGACCTGAGATCAAGCAGGCCATTAACTACTAGGAAATTGGTCGGTTTCCCGTATTGGTGAACAGGTGCAGGATTTATGATGAGGACAAACGAGCTCGAGAAGCGCATTATAGGAGTGTGGGTCCAATGAAGGAGAAGAAGTTTGGTGTTCAGAACCGCGGGAAGCCATATTCTGCTCCAGGTAGTCAATATGGTAACCGCAGTAGCAATCAGAAGGCCATTACTAGTCAGCCTATTAGTGGTGGAAGTGCGAGATCATCTCTTTCTTTTCCAAGAAGGTGTGGGAAGTGTGGTAGTGCTAATCATTCGACATTTGAGTGCAAAGATAAGGATGTGACATGTTTCAGCTGTGGGAGGCAAGGTCACATTGGGAGGAATTGCCCTAATCCTAGGAATGAGATGAGGAGTGGTGGTCAGAGTTCACAAGCTAGTCGACCTAAAACCACTGAAAGAGTCTTCGCTCTTAGTGGTGCTGAAGCCTCAAAGTCCGATGACTTAATCCAAGGTAAGTGTTTCATAAGCGGAACTCCTTTAGTTGTGCTATTTGATTCAGGTGCAACTCATTCATTCATATCACATGCTTGTGTTAAAAATTTGAAATTGTCTGTGTCCCCTTTGAAATTTGATCTGGTTGTTGATACTCCTACAAGTGGTTCTGTTGTTACCTCTAGTGTTTGTCTAAATTGCCCTGTGTTGATTTCTGATAGAGAATTTATGGTTGACTTGATTTGCTTACCTCTTAGTCAACTAGATGTGATTCTTGGTATGGATTGGTTATCTTCCAACCACGTCCTGTTAAACTGCTTTGATAAAACTGTTGTGTTTGGTGAGTCTGTTGAGGGTAAGGATGAAAGGTTCATCACCGCCAACCAGGTGAAGGCATTTTTGAAAGAGAATGCCCAAGTATACATGATGCTAGCTTCCTTGAAACTTGAGAGTAAGGTAGCAGTTGAGGATATGCCTATAGTGAGAGATTTTCCTGAGGTATTTCCGGAGGATGTCTCTAGTTTACCCCCTGAGCATGAGGTTGAGTTCTCCATAGACTTAGTGCCTGGTACAGGACCCATATCCATAGCTCCTTATAGGATGTCTCCCTTAGAGCTAGTTGAGCTTAAGAAACAGTTAGAGGAGTTGTTAGAAAAATAGTTTGTGAGACCTAGTGTGTCGCCTTGGGGAGCGCCAGTTTTGTTAGTGAAGAAAAAGGATGGGAGCATGAGGTTATGTGTAGACTATCGTCAGCTGAACAAGGCGACGATTAAGAATAGGTACCCCCTTCCTAGGATAGATGACCTTATGGACCAGTTGGTGGGAGCTTGTGTGTTTAGCAAGATAGATTTAAGGTCAGGTTACCATCAGATCCAGGTGAAGTCCGAGGATGTTCCAAAGACTGCTTTTAGGACCCGTTATGGTCACTATGAGTACTTGGTTATGCCCTTTGGTGTGACCAATGCACCTGGTGTGTTCATGGACTACATGAACAGGATCTTCCATCCCTACCTGGATAGTTTTGTGGTGGTCTTCATAGATGATATCCTAGTGTACTCTAAGACTAGGGAGGAGCATGCCGAGCATCTGAGGGTTGTGTTGCAAACCCTTAAGGACAAACAGTTGTATGCTAAGTTGTCCAAGTATGAGTTCTGGTTAGAAGAGGCGAGTTTCTTAGGACATGTCATATCCAAGGGAGGGATAGCTGTAGACCCATCTAAGGTAGAAGTTGTGCTTAAGTGGGATGCCCTTAAGACAGTTTCTGAGATTAGGAGTTTTCTAGGTCTAGCTGGTTACTATAGGAGGTTTATAGAGGGCTTCTCTAAGTTAGCCTTGCCTTTGACCAAGTTGACTCGTAAGGGTCAAGCCTTTGTGTGGGATAGCCAGTGTGAGAGTAGTTTCCGAGAGCTTAAGAATAGGTTAACATCAGCACCTGTGTTAGTTTTGCCTAACCTGAGTGAGCCCTTTGTAGTGTTTTGTGATGCATCTAAGATGGGTTTAGGTGGTGTGCTTATGCAGAAGCGTCAGGTAGTAGCCTATGCTTCTAGGCAGCTTAAGACCCATGAGAGGAATTATCCTACTCATGATTTGGAGTTAGCAGCCGTGGTATTTGCCCTAAAGCTTTGGAGGCATTATCTGTATGGTTCTAGGTTTGAGGTTTTTAGTGATCATAAGAGCCTTAGATACCTGTTTGATCAAAAGGAGTTGAACATGAGGCAGAGGAGATGGTTAGAGTTCCTTAAGGACTATGACTTTGAGCTTAGTTACCATCCAGGTAAAGCCAATGTAGTGGCTGATGCCTTGAGTAGGAAGTCTTTGCATATGTCTGCTTTGATGGTTAGGGAGTTGGACCTTATAGGGCAGTTTAGAGATATGAGTTTGGTGTGTGAGGTTACCCCTAGGAGTGTGAGGTTGGGTATGTTGAAAGTGACTAGTGGTTTGATAGAGGAGATTAGAGAAGGTCAGAAGTCAGACCCATTCTTGTTAGCTCAGTTGGAGTCTATAGCCCAAGGGAAAGAGAGTAGTTTTAGTTTGGGACAGGACGGAGTTTTGAGACTCCAAGATAGGATCTGTGTGCCTAGTATTCCTGAGCTTAGGAAGATGATCCTAAAGGAAGGCCATAGAAGTAGCTTGAGTATCCACCCCGGAGCCACAAAGATGTATCAAGACCTTAGGAAGATTTTTGGTGGCCCGGTATGAAGAAAGAGATAGCAAAGTTTGTTTATGCTTGTTTAGTGTGTCAGAAGGCTAAGGTAGAGCACCAAAAGCCTTCAGGATTGTTGCAGCCTCTAGATATCCCTGAGTGGAAGTGGGATAGTATATCCATGGACTTCGTGGTGGGTTTACCTAGAACCCCCAAAGGGTTAGATTCTATTTGGGTTATAGTGGACAGGTTGACCAAATCTGCTCATTTTATCCCAATTAACATTAGATACTCTTTAGAGAAGTTGACTGCCTTGTATGTTAGTGAGATTGTGAGGTTGCATGGTGTACCCTCTAGCATAGTTTTTGATAGAGATCCTAGGTTCACTTCTAGGTTTTGGGAGAGCTTGCATGAGGCTTTGGGAACCAAGCTTAGGTTGAGTTCAACTTATCATCCTCAAACCGATGGCCAAACTGAGAGAACCATCCAATCTTTAGAGGATCTTCTTAGAGCTTGTGTATTAGAGCAGAGGGGTAGTTGGGATAGTTTCTTGCCTTTGATAGAGTTCACCTATAACAATAGCTTCCATTCCAGTATTGGGATGGCACCTTATGAAGCCTTGTATGGGAGAAGGTGTAGGACCCCTTTGTGTTGGTTAGAACCTGGTGAGAGCCTTGTGTTAGGACCTGAAGTGGTGCAGCAGACCACTGAAAAGGTCAAGTTGATTCAAGAGAGGATGAGAGCATCCCAAAGTAGGCAGAAAAGTTATCAAGATAAGAGAAGGAAAGCCCTTGAGTTTTAAGTGGGCGATCATGTATTCTTGAAAGTCACTCCGTGGACTGGGGTTGGTCGAGCGTTGAAGTCTCGTAAGCTTACTCCTCGTTTCATTGGTCCTTACCAAATCCTAAAAACAATCGGCGAAGTTGCCTATCAAATTGCCTTACCACCATCCCTTTCAAATCTCCATAGTGTCTTTCATGTCTCCCAACTCAGAAAATATGTCCATGACCCGTCACATGTGATTGAGTCTGATAATATTCAAGTTAAGGAGAACTTAACTTATGAGGCATTACCGATAAGGATTGAGGACAGAATGGTGAAACAACTAAGAGGGAAGGAAATTCCTTTGGTTAAGGTTGTCTGGGGAGGAGCCACTGAAGGCAGTGCCACATGGGAATTAGAAAGTCGCATGAGGGACTCATACCCCGAGTTGTTTACTCCAGGTAAATTTCGAGGACGAAATTTCTTTTAAGGAGAGAGGAGTTGTAACACCCCGTTCTTTAAAAAAAAAATATAAAAAAAAATAGTTATTAATAAATATTTTATATATTTGTTTTAAAAAAAAAAAAAAAATAATAATAAAAAATATATGTTGAGTTAAATGTTTTGGGCCTTTAGTCTTTAGAAGCCCAATTCAAGTCTCTACAGCTTTCAGGTTTTGTTTTTAAAAACCTAATCTTCCCTCACATTCACGTTGTCTTTTGCTCTATTTGGGAATTGTGCTGTCAGAACTGCAAACGAAGGAGTGAAGGGGGATTGCAAAGGAGCACCGTTGCTTGCACTCTTGCTGTGGAACTGCCTCTTTCGAGGTAAGGGGGAGTGAGACTATCTTGCTCATGGGTATGACTATGGTCGGGGGTAGCGGGGTTGGCCCTAGACCCTAATTGCTTGTGTATTTTATGTTCTAATTTCAATTGGATGGATTGCGAATAACCTCGAAGCATTTTATTGTTATTGTGATTTTGTGTTTGTTTCTCTTTTTGTGTCATTTAGGGATCTTGATAATTAAATTTGAGATTAATAGATTATTATTGAACTATATTTGAATTTATATGTATACTGAGTATAATTTTATTCCTCTGAATATTTTGCTGTGAATGTGTTTGATTTTCCTTGTGTAATTTGATTATACTGGTTCATTCACGTTGACGGTGCTGCTGGAAAGAGATATGCGTGCCTGTAGTTTTTTTTCTGAAACTTGGCCAAATAATTCTATGAATTTATTCAAAAAGCTATATCAATTAGCCAAATGGCTTTTATGCGTGCCTGTAGTTATTTCAATTTGACCTGCACATGTCCCTTGAATTATATTACATGTTTAAGCTTCCTTGGACACATATATTGTTTCAATTATATATATATTAATATGTTTAGTTATTATATGTATACACGTAAATATTGTCTACAAATGCTTTGAAATCAAATTGTGGGTCACAATTTCAGGATGTCGGGTGATTCGTGTTTTGTGCCTTGCATTTAAATATGTATACAGTTATTTATTTAACTATATATTTATTTATATATATAATGTTGTTCTAATTGATGTTTATGATTTCAAGGTGTTGCTATACATGATTCTGGAAATTATTGTTGTATTAGAATTTGGATATATTTTGGTTTGAGTTTGTGCATATGTGTATGTTGTGTCCTGTGAACATTGCTATAAATGTATAATATGATACGTTTGATACAAGTGAAGTATGCGTGCTTAAGATGCCACGGTGTATTGTTGGTATGAAATAAATGAGGACCAAGCTTATGTGAGGCAGGATCCTCCACGTATAAGTTGAATGAAACCATGAGTATCTGCGTGAACCATGCATCATAACATGATATACATGTGTTTTCGAAAGTAGTTTATGAACCTAATTGGGGAGGCTGTGAAGAGCTCGTTGAGTTCTGGCCTTGGGGGTGTTATCTGGTTTGGAATCTCCTTTAAGCTCATGCTGATCCCATGGGTTGGAGTATCCTTGCAAGACTGGGTAACCCTGACGAGCTGCTAGGGGTATCATCCTGGTCGAGACTGTTAGTGTCGGATGCCCATGGTGTGGCTATTCGTCGACTGCACGTACTCCCAGGCTACTTTCACAAAAGAGTTTTGAATGGTACCACATGCATACAAGACTAAGAATATAGGACACATTGCATTACATGAATACCTTGAAGCATATGTGTTTGACTAATTTTAAATGTCATATGTGTTTGTGTGGCTACCTGTCTCCATTTTCATACCACGAGCATGTAGTGAGATGTATCTCACTCCCTTTGTTTTTTTGTGTTTTCCTGTGTATGTGTTGGTGACAGGTGATGTCCAGCAGGACCAAGAGGATGACGTTAGAGAGGAGGCATAAACCTCTATTTATGTCTTTTATTTTATTTTATATTATGGGACTTGTGAAGCTCTGATAGGTTGTGACATCGGGGCTAGGATATTTTATGTCTTTGATTTTGGGACTTTAAATTATTAGGTTGATTATTAAGTTTTGGATTTTTTTTTTGTTATGGACTTTACGTGTGGCCTTTTGGAGAGCCAAGTACTAAGTTATTCTTAAGTTTTTTTTATGATGAATGTTCAATGTGATGTTCTTTACCGCATGAGAAAAAGTTTTTAATTCGATATTTGTTTCCGCAAACGAGAACTTTAATTTATTTTCTTTGCTTTTATTTATTTAATAATGTATTTGGGGTAAAGGGTGTCACACCTATTCATTGCCATTGATGATCACGATGGGTGTAAAAAACCGTCTTCCTGGCAGGGAGTCCACAACAAGACAAATAACTATGGTTGGGAATTTGTTACGGAACCAGAAAGAAACTGACGGTCCCTGGGACTTGCACTCGAACCACTTTGGAATCTTACCTACTGGCAAATAAAAGGTGTTTCCAGCCTCATGCAGTTCCTGTTAGTCAGAAATAATTCATCAAATTTAGCAAGAATAAGGTCTTGTTCTCCAAAAATACTCATCGGACAAAAAAAATGTAAAATGAATTAAATTTCTCCAATAAGTTAAAATAAACTTATCACCTCAGTTTTTGGAAAAGTTAGATGGCAGAAATTCTATAAAAGTGAAACTATGCAAGTATTTATGGAAAAGTTTATACATAATACACTATCAGTGACCAAATCAAATACATAAAAAACAATACCTGATTCAGTAACATGCTTCTACATGAGGAAGTCAAGGATACACAACTTTTTGCAGAGAAATATTTCAAGTTTGGAGGAATCCCTTTAATTTCGTGAAGATGCTTGCAACAATCCAAATTAAGCCTAGTTAAAAAGTGGCATTCTTTGATGCATTCGGGAATAACAGTGAAACTATTCGATGATAGGTATAACTCCTTCACATTAGAAAAACATGGGAGAAATATTGAAAAAAATTCATCTGACAAGTTGCAGCCTACGAGACGAAGACATTGAACGTTTGAACACACGGTTATGCTCACTTTTTCTGCACCCTCATCCTCCTTTGGCAATTCCCACCCATTCCAATGAAAAACTGCAATGTCAGACCTAGGGTGTAAACGAGTCGAGTCTAGCCGCACTCTTGAAGCTTGAGCTTGGCTTGTGGCTTGTGAAAAAAGTTGATGCCTCAAGCTTGACTCATTTATTTAAACGAGCCTGATTGAAAGCTTGAGTTTGGCTTGTTAAAAAAACATTAAGCTTGAGCCTGATTCATTTATAACTTAATTATTTTTGCTTTAATGAAATTTTTCTTAAAATATTTTTTAACTTCATCAATATAGTGTTTAATAATTATTTTAATACTAGATAATTATGTACTGATAGAAAAATGTGCTTAACATATGATATGTGAAATTAATTTTTTTTAATGAAAAATGTACTAGATAATTAATTTAACTTTTTTTAAGAGGCAAGAACACTGTTATTAATGAAAAAGTTTTGGATGGACCACAAGGTTTGGCCAAACCAAAACATGACAACCATAGCATAAGCCATTAAAATCAATACTAAACTCCCTAACAACAATAAAAACAATTCTGACCCCATAATGTGCTTCTATAATATATAAACGAGCTATTCATGAGCTTTGAATTTCGAGCTTTTAAAGCTTGAACTTGGCTCATTAAATTAATCAAAGCCTAATCTCAAGCTTGGATTTGTTTATTAATTAAACAAATGAGCTTGAACGAGTAATTAATGAGCCGAACCCAAATAGCTTGGCTCATTTACACCCCTAATGAGACAGTTCTGACATCTTGGAAATGTTCCTAATGAAAATAGCAGCATTACAGCACCTTGTCCATGGTACTCGGATACCGTTCAGAGGTAATTTTTGAAGCTGAGTAAGATTTCGAAAAGAAAGTGGGAGGTCTTTTATGTAAGTTTCTGCCAACCAAAGTTCTGTTATATTTTCCATCGAAATGATAAATTTTCAGGAAAACTCTCGAGACTGAAACACTGCGAAAGTTTGAGTTGTTCAAGGGCTGTCAACTTGATGGGTGGAAAACTCTTGAGCTTGACGCAACCAACAACATCCAAGATTTTAAGTTTTTCCAAGAGCCCAACTGAATTGTGGATTGTAAATAAATTCACACACCCTCGAAATGATAAATTTTCCAAATGTGAGAGACAAGATACATCAGGTATCTATGTTAAATATTGACACCTTTCAAAATTCAAACTTGTCAAATTAAGGAACTTCTGCATTGTGAAGAAAAAAAAGGAAAAAAGAGCAAATCAATAAACTAAAAGTGAATTTATTACTACATAACTTCAAAAAAAAAAAAAAAACAAACAAATGAAACCTTAAAGTGAACTTATTAACATACAAGATCAAGGAAATGAAGTCAATACACTTGTCTTTTTCGATAATAAGGCAGCCAACTGGAGTGATGTAAAGCAACTGCTGCTTAACTTGATTATAGCAAGTTCCTTCAGATGAAAATCATATGGCAAATCTGTTAATTGGAATGACCCCATGAAGCTGCCTATTAGTTTCTTAATTTCCCTAATTTTTAGGTAATAAAGAGTCAAATGGTTGTTAGAATCAGAATGTTTGATTCTCCTTTTTTTTTTTTTCCAGGAATTTGTTATGCTAATTAATATATAGCAGATTTTATGTGATTCTTATTTCCTTATTACTGTCTTATTGGTGTATAAAGTTCACATTCTGCTACTTAATAAAAATAGCCTTCTACAATTCAGATATTTTTTCTTTTGTTCTTTCTTGTTCCAGCTCTCTATATTTTCAAATAACCAACAAATTGGTATCCAGAGCAAACTTCTTACGGGATCTGTGCCATGGATGCTGAGACAAGTTTTTCACAAGCTACTCTTCCTATATTTGACGGAGAAAACTATGACCTTTGGACTGTGAGAATGGAAACATACTTAGAGGCTCTAGATCTCTGGGAAGCTGTAGAAGAGGATTATGACATTCCTCCACTACCAAACAATCCTACAGTAAGCAAAAAGGCAAAGGCAAAGGCTTGTCTGTTTGCTAGAGTTTCAAAGAAAATTTTCACAAGGATCATGTCTCTTAAAACTGCAAGAGAGATATGGAATTATCTGAAGAAGGAATACGCCAGAGATGATCGGATTCGAAACATGCAAGCTCTAAATTTAATACGAGAATTCGAATTGCAAAAGATGAAGAAGTCTGAGACAATCAAAGGGTACTCAGATAACTGCTTGGCATTGCTAACAAGGTAAGGTTACTAGGCACAGATTTTGCAGACTCAAGAATTGAACAAAAAATTCTTGTAACAGTGCCTGAAAAATATGAAGCCACTATAATAGCTTTGGAGAACACAAAAGATCTGTCCAATATCATTTTGGCAAAAGTTTTGCATGCTTTAAAGACACAAGAGCAAAGAAGACTTATGAAGGAAGAAGGATCTATGGAGGGTGCATTTCAAGTCAAGTTGCAAATCAACAATAATGGCAAAAACAACGGTCAAAACATCAACACTCAGGTATATTCACCTTGCCCATACTGCAAAAAAACTAATCACCCACAAAAAAGGTGCTGGTGGAGGCCAAATGCAAGGTGTCACAGGTGTGGTCAATTGGTCACATGGAAAGGATATGCAAATTTCAACATCAGCAAGAAGAAGTCAAGGTTGTTGAGGATTGTTAATGCAGCTGGAATTTTTTATGTACTGCAGTATTTTACTGATATGTATTAATTTTATGCTTTATGCGGTTTAGTTAATGTATTTTCAGACTTAGTGTGTTGACTTGTACCTTTGGAGTGTGTTTTAAGACTTGTAATTAAGATGGGCAGCTACTCATTAATCTGTTAGGTAGTAGCAGAGCTACTGTTCTATTTTAAGAAGAATATATGTATCAGAAACTTAGCATACTGCAGTAGTATGAATGAGAAGTTTACGTTTCTGTTCTGAAAAATTCTTCTTGTGCCAACAATTGGTATCTAGAGCTATTTTGATATTGAGGGACTGTGAGAGAACCTGAGAGAAGAAGAGAAACCAGAAACAGAAACTAGAAAATAGAGAGGAGAGAAAATCAAAAACCCAATCTGTTTCAGAATACCCAACCTTCTAAATGGCTTCCAACAATGTCTCACTACCAGCACCTCCTGTATTCACAGGAAAGAACTACGAAATTTGGGCTGTGAAGATGAGAGCTCAGTTGAAAGCTTATGATCTTTGGGAAGCAGTGGAGACAGCTGAACCACTAGCTTTGGAAGAAAATCCCACTGTTGCTCAGATGAGAGTTCACAATGAGCAAGTTTCCAAAAGAGCAAAGGCTCTTACCATCTTGCATTCAGCTGTGGATGATGATGTTGTTATGAGAATCTCAAACTTGGATACAGCAAAGGAAGTTTGGGAGAAGCTTGAAGAAGAGTTTTTTGGAAATGAGAGGACTAAGCAAATGCAAGTTCTCAACCTCAAAAGAGAGTTTGAAGCCTTGAAGATGAATGAGGCTGAAAACATCAAAGATTTCATGACTAGATTGATGAAGGTTGTGAACCAGATCAGCAGAATAGTTGAGAAAGTCTTGGTTGTCTTACCGGAAAGGTTTGAATCCAAAATTTCTTCACTTGAAGAGTCAAATTATCACTCCAAGATAAACTTGACAGAGCTTATAAATGCTCTTCAAGCTCAAGAACAGCGGAGGCTTCTCAGACAGGAGGAAGCATCAGAATCTGCTCTACAAGTCAAACACAAGGGGAAGGCTGTAGCAGCAAAAGGAGAGAAGAAATATGTTGGAGAGCACTCTGGAAATGATTCCAAGAGAAGAGAAAAATTTCCAAAGTGTGGGATTTGCAAAAGAACCAGTCACAAGGAGAGTGATTGCTGGTACAAAGGGAAGACACCACCACCTATCCAATGTAGATACTGCAAATGAAATGGCCACATAGAGAGCTTTTGTAGGCTGAAACAGCAGCAGCAAAATCAGCAAAATCAGACCACTCAAAAGACAAATGTCACTGAAGCTGAAAATGATGAAGATCTATTGTTCATGGCCAAGACTACAAGGAGTTTGGAGGATGAAAATACATGCTTTATTGACAGTGGCTGCACTCAACACATGACAAGCAAAACAGAATTCTTTTCTGAGCTGAAACTCGCTGGAGGATCGATAAAGATTGGAAATGGAGACAAACTTGCTATCACTGGTAAAGGAGTTGTGGGAATTCATACTGCAACAGGTATCAAGCATATTTCTGATGTTCTTTTAGTGCCTGAACTTGATCAAAACCTGTTGAGTGTGGGTCAAATGATGCAAAGTGGTTATTGCTTGTTGTTTAAAGAAAAAAGTTGTGTAGTTACTGATGTTGATGGTCATGAATTATTTGAAGTAGAGATGAAAAAAAGAAGTTTTCCTGTTAATTGGAATTTAATTTCTGAACATGAGTGCAATATTAGCAAGACTGAACTTCATTCTAAGCTATGACACAAGAGGTTTGGTCACTTTAATTTGAGATCCATTCTGTTTGCTCAAAAGCATGAGTTAGTCAAAGATTTGCCAAATATTCAAGTTTCTTAAGAAGTATGTGAAGGCTGTCAACTTGGTAAGCAACATAGATTGCCTTTTCCAAGTTCATCTACATGGAGAGCAAGTGAAAAGCTTGAGTTAGTGCACTCTGATGTTTGTGGACCTATGAAAACTACTTCACTCAATGGCAACAAGTATTTTATTCTCTTCATAGATGATTTTACAAGAATGACTTGGGTTTACTTTCTTAAACAGAAATCTAAAGTTTTTTCTGTTTTTAAGAAGTTTAAAGCCCTTGTTGAAGCTGAAAGTGGTTGTCTTTTGAAGAAACTCAGAACCGACAATGGGAAGGAGTATACCTCTGCTGAATTTAATGTATTTTGTGAAGATTTGGGAGTTGAGCGCCAACTTACAGTGAGCTATTCACCCCAACAAAATGGAGTGGCAGAGAGGAAAAATAGATCAGTTCTTGAGATGGCTAGATGCATGATTTTTGAGAAGAAAATGCCAAAGTCTTTTTGGGCAGAAGCTGTAAACACAACTGTCTACCTCCAAAATAGACTTCCTACAAGAGAAGTAGAAGGGAAGACACCCATTGAAGCCTGGGGAGGAATTAAACCATCCATTAGACATCTAAAAGTGTTTGGTTCACCTTGTTACTGTCATGTACTAGATGTGAAAAGAAGCAAATTGGATAAGAAAGCTGAAAAAGGAATTTTAATAGGCTATAGCTCAAAGTCTAAGGGCTATAAAGTCTACGGAATTGATTCAGGCAAAGTTTTTGTCAGTAGAGATGTGAAGGTGGATGAAGATTCTTTTTGGAATTGGGAGACTTCTCAAATGGAAAGGCATGCAGTTTTGCCTTCTTTGGAGGGCACCGTTGAAGATCAAGAAGGAGAGGTTGATGATGATTTTGCTGTGAGAGGCACTAGACCTCTTTCAGAAATTTATCATAGATGAAATGTTGCTGTAGTTGAACCTAACAACTTTGAAGAAGATAGTAAGGTTGAAGAATGGAACCAAGCAATGAAGGAGGAGATCACCACCATTGAAGACAATAAGACATGGCAGCTGGTTGACAAACCAGAGGACAAAAATGCTATTGGAGTTAAATGGGTCTATAAGGTAAAGCTGAATCCTAATGGATCCATTAACAAATACAAGGCCAGACTTGTTGTTAAAGGCTATGCTCAACAGCCAGGAATTGATTATGCAGAAACATTTGCTCCGGTTGCAAGAATGGACACTATTCGCATTCTTGTAGCTTTGGCAGCTCAAATGAAATGGAAAATTTGGCATTTAGATGTCATATCTGCATTCTTAAATGGGAACTTGATTGAAGAAATTTATGTAGCTCAACCTGAAGGTTTTGTTGTGAAAGGGAGTGAAGACAAGGTGTATAAGCTTCATAAAGCTTTGTATGGGTTGAAACAAGCTCCTAGAGCTTGGTACAGCAGAATTGATGGCTATTTTTGCAGTCAAGGTTTCAAGAGGAGTGAAAATGATGCAACTCTTTATGTGAAAAGGTTGCTGGATGGTGGCTCTTTAATTGTTTCTTTGTATGTTGATGATTTGCTAGTGACTAGCAATAATCAACAAGAAGTGCAGCAGCTTATGGAGGAGATGCAGAATCAGTTTCAGATGTCTAGCTTAGGAGAAATGAATTATTTTCTAGGCTTGGAAGTGCATCAAACTGAAGATGGAATTTTTTTGAATCAAGAGAAGTATGCTCATGAAGTTTTGAAGAAGCTCAGAATGGAAAGTTGCAAATTTGTCCCAACTCCTCTGGTGCAGAATTTGAAATTGTCCAAAGATGATGAAGCTGAAAAAATGGATGCTTCTCTTTATAGAAGTTTAATTGGAAGTTTGCTTTATCTCACTTCATCTAGACCTGATCTTATGTATGCAGCCAGCTTACTCTCAAGATTTAGGCAGAGTCCAAGTGTGATTCATTTTGCAGCAGCCAAGAGAGTGCTTAGGTACTTGAAAGGCACTACTCAACTTGGAATCTGGTATAAGCCAAGTGAAAATGGAAATTTATTTGGCTATGTTGACAGTGATTGGGCTGGAAACCTTGATGACATGAAGAGCACTACTGGTTATGTTTTTTTCCTTAGGCTCTAGCATGTTTTCTTGGAACTCAAAGAAGCAAGATATTGTAGCTCAGTCCACTACAGAGGCAGAATATGTTGCAGCAGCTGCAGCAGCAAACCAAACTATTTGGTTGAAGAAAATTCTATTTGATTTGGGAGTAGAGAAGCTGGAAGCTACTGAGATTTATTGTGACAGCAAATCAGCAATTGCTATTGCTGAAAATCCAGTTCAGCATGGAAAGACCAAGCACATTCAAGTGAAATTTCATGTTGTTCGTGAGGCTGTTAAGAATTGTGAAATCAAGCTAATTCATTGTTGTTCTGATGTTCAAGTTGCTGATATTTTGACTAAAGCTCTACCTAGAGCAAGATTTGAGAGACTAAGAGGCTTGCTTGGAGTCTCCATAAAAAATTTCAAGGAGGAGTGTTAATGCAGCTGGAATTTTTTATGTACTGCAGTATTTTACTGATATGTATTAATTTTATGCTTTATGCAGTTTAGTTAATGTATTTTCAGACTTAGTGTGTTGACTTGTACCTTTGGAGTGTGATTTAAGACTTGTAATTAAGATGGGCAGCTGGCTCATTAATCTGTTAGGTAGTAGCAGAGCTACTGTTCTGTTTTAAGAAGAATATATGTATCAGAAACTTAGCATACTGCAGTAGTATGAATGAGAAGTTTACGTTTCTGTTCTGAAAAATTCTTCTTGTGCCAACAAGGATCAACTGCAGGAGGAGCAATTATTTGTTGTGTCATGCTTTGCTGCCAATAACTCAAGAGAAAGTTGGCTTATTCATAGTGGTTGTACAAACCACATGACCTATGATCGTGAGCTCTTTAGAGAGCTGGATGAAACTGTTTTCTCTAAAGTCAAGATTGGAAATGGAGTATATATTGAAGTAAAAGGCAAAGGAACTGTGGCATTTGAAGGCCACACAGGTTTGAAACTAATTTCTGATGTTTTATATGTTCCTGATATTAATCAAAACCTTTTGAGTGTTCCTCAGTTGCTAGAAAAAGGGTATAAGGTGCTATTTGAAGATAAAAATTGCATGATTAAAGATTCAGATGGTAAAGAGGTGTTCAATGTTCAAATGAAAGGCAAAAGCTTTGTCTTGAATTTCATGAACGAGGAGCAAGCTACAATGCATAAAGAGGAACTTCTTGCATATGCTATAGAAAGACTGCGATTAATACACACAGATGTTGGAGGGTCCATAAGAACACCATCATTGAATGAGATTCAAAGCTTGGGTGGAAACTCAAAGCAAGTGTTAGCTGTAGAAAGAAAAAAAAAAGACACTGTTTGAAGCATGGGATGTGAAATTCTTGGAGTTAGATAGATGGAGCTGGAAAGATGACAAGAAGATTGAATTTCAGGAGGAGAATAAGGATGTATACGAAGAACCTGTCAGAGGAACAGAACATCAGAATGCTGAAATCATAACAAAGGCACTTTCTAAAGGCAGATTTGAGTTCTTAGGAAAAGACTTGAAATATGCAGCTCCAGTGTCAAGGAGGAGTGTTAATTGGAATGACCCATGAAGCTGCGTATTTGTTTCTTAATTTCCCTAATTTTTAGGCAATAAAGAGTCAAATGGTTGTTAGAATAAGAATATTTGATTCTCCTTTTTTTTTTTCAGGCATTTGTTATGCTAATTAATAGCAGATTTTATGTGATTCTTATTTCCCTATTACTGTCTTATTGGTGTATAAAGTTCACATTCTGCTACTCAATAAAAATAGCCTTCTACAATTAAGATATTTTTTCTTTTGTTCTTTCTTGTTCCAGCTCTCTATATTTTCAAATAACCAAGAAAATCCTATGAAGGATATCTCCACCATTCCAAGACTCTTAAAGTATTAATTAGGAAGATGTTTGGGACTTTTGGAAAAAAGACAATTTCTAATAATAAGTGTTTTGAGATTTTTCATCTTCTTAAAGGCATTTCCTTCCCATTCTACTTCTCCTTTGGGGAAATCCAAAAATATGATTTCAATCTGAGTAGTTCCCTTTTAACACAAAATTCACAAATCCACCACAATACATGCATATATATTAGGACTTCAACATGCATATTTAGAGACATAATTTAAAGAAAAAATATAATTGTGACATGAGCATATAATAATCAAAACAGATAATAAATAATAAATAATTAAAGATGAAAAACCAAACCATCCACATGTATCAATCTTTTCACCTTATTTTATTCTAAAACTTGAACTATATCCTTAGGGAACCATAACCTTCTAGGTTTTCCAGGCTCTTTTGGTGATTCTTTCCTGACAATTTCTTTACCCATGTCCACTATCAAGCCAAGTAGTGTCACCTTACCTTCCCAATTAATCTTTATGAGAGATTTTTCAACAAGCATGTCAATATGATATTTCATGCAATTGCCATGATGAGCATGAAGTATATGTTGGACCTCTACCAATTCACATTCTTTGAAGCAACATGCTATGTCAAGAAAAACACTTTGCTCATCTTCTTCCAATGCATCATAGCTTACTTTTAAGTATCTCTTGGATCTTTTTATCAGGAATTCTTTTGTATCGATCTAAAGCAGATTTCCATTGTTCTGTATTTCTTCCAAATAATTTGGAACCTATTACTTCCAAAGCCAATGGAAGGCCCGAAGCATGGGTTACTGCTCGATTCAAAACATCCTCATAATGGGGATCATTTTTTTTCCAATTTAAAAGCTTTCCAAAATAAGTGATTGAAGAGCATCTTCCTTATTCAATTCTTTCACCTCATACATTCTTTTAACACACAAGCTAGCAATTGTTTGTCCCGAGTCGTGATGATGACTCTACTGCCAGAATGAAACCAGTCAGGTCAGAACCTTCCTTTGCTGCAGCCTATGTTGTATAATGGAAATTCCTTGTCTGACACTTGTTAACTTAATGTCCTTCTCTCCAACTATTTTAGAAAGAAGGTTGCTTTGTGGACGTTGTAATCCATGTTTGTCTGAGGTTTCTCTCATGTTTTTGAGAAAACAAAACCCTTCAAAATGGTTGGCAATAGAATTATAAACTGTGACAGCAAGTGTCGTTTTACCAATGCCACCAAGTCCGTGGATCCGTATCATGTGGACAACATCATCAGATCCTACATCCAGAAGTTTCTGCACTTTTATTATCTTTTACATTTGGAATACATGGAGCCCATACAAGCAGGTATAGATACATGCTCTCTGCTCACCCTTTATATACATCAGTTGTATCTTAAGAGATAAGACATTGGTGACAGATTGCGTTCTTCATATCATAGTTTTACTGTTTATTGTATTGGTTTAGTTTAGTACCCAATAATAACCTATTGTTTGTCTTTTATGGAAGTGCGTTATCAATGTCTATTTGTGTTTTGTTTCTTTTTTCTCTTTTTACAAAGCAATCATTTTCTTAAGCTGCTAATTGTGATTGATAATTATAGTCTGATTCCTTGAGACCATCTAAAACTTTATACTCTGATTTGGAGTCTGGATACAGAGTAAAATATGAAACAATAAACACTGATTCAGAGGAATGTATAAAAAGATTCCAATGCTCAATCTATTTTCATTGAAACCAAATCGAAGTTAAAAATCTAAAGCCAAACATGACTAGACAACATAAACCAGTATCAAGTAAGCATTAGGTCCAGTAAAATTAGTTACAGTGTTGTCTTTAATCTGAGTCAATACCATTGAACTTGAATCCACTTTCGAATTGTTATCCAATTATTGATTGCTGGAGCAGCAAGAAATGAAAAACACTAATGCCCAGTTCCACATGGGCAACAGAAAACTCATACATTGTTGCTGCTGCACAAATTGTCTCTGCAACTTCCATGCTCACTCATCTATGCTTTTTCAGCAACTGTTGGTTTTGTGATTCTGAATTATTGACATCATCTAATTTTCTTTTTCTACAGGGATCAGTGAATTGAATATCCTCCATGCTACTTTGCTGTTTCATTACATGGATTCCCCATTTCAAATTCATAAGGATTGGGACGGAATTAAAATCTTCACATGTAATCTCTGCATGGTTCCATTCATTTTTTAAAAGCACTTCATCTAAATTATCTCTGAGTTTTATCTCCTGCGGATCAAAAACACATGTACAATTCGTATCGATCGACAAACCACCACACACCAACAAACCACCACACAGCTGTTTATTGACTTTGATGATCACCTTGGCTCTAAGAAAATAATCTTCTGGCAGGCAGTGCACATGAAGACAAATAGCTATGGCTGGGAATTTGTTACAGAACCAGAAAGAAATTGACGGTCCCCAGGTCTGGCACTCAAACCACTTTGGAATCTCATATTCTGGCAAATAAAAGATGGTGTTTCCAGCCTCATGCAGTTCCTGTTAGTCACAAATAATTCTTCAAATTTAGCAACAATAAGGATTTGTTTGAATAAATTTCTCCAAAATACTTATAGGAGAGAAAAAATAAGAATATAAAATGAATTAAACTTCTCCAATAAATTAAAATCAATTTCTCACCTCAGTTTTTGGTAAAGTTAGACGTGAGAACTTCTATATAATTTAAAGTACATAAATGTTAAAGTACTGTCAGTGACCAAATCAAATACATAAATAACAATACCTGATTCAGTAACATGCTTCTACTTGAGGAAGTCAAGAAGCATCTTTTTGCAGAGAAATATTTTAAGTTTGGAGGAATCCTTCTGATTTCTTGAAGATGCTTACAAAAATCCAAATTAAGCCTGGTTAAAAAGCGGCATTCTTTGATACATTCAGGAATAACTTTGAAATTATTAAATGGTAGGTCTAACTCCTTCACATTAGCAAAAATATGGGAGAAATATATGAAAAAATTCATCTGACAAATTGCAGTTTTGGAGACGAAGACGCTGAACATTTGAAGACACGATTAAGCTCACTTTTTCTGCACCCTTATCCTCCTTAAGCAA
Source organism: Pueraria montana var. lobata (assembly GCA_026413185.1). Lineage (NCBI taxonomy): Eukaryota > Viridiplantae > Streptophyta > Magnoliopsida > Fabales > Fabaceae > Pueraria > Pueraria montana. The sequence continues at coordinate 47,628,479 of CM048647.1, forward strand.
TATCCACCCTGGCCAATCCAATTGAGAAGCTGAAATATCAGCCAGTTCTGGCATCATGGAAATGTTCCGAATGAAACTGGAAACATCAAAGCAACTTGTTTGCGATCCTAGGTAACCAGACAGATGTAATTTTTGAATCCGAGTAAGATTTTGAAATGAAAGTGGGAATTCTTTTATGGGAGTTCCTTCCAATTGAAGTTGTGTTATATTTTCCATCTTTTCTAATATTTCTGGAAAACTCTTGAGACTGAAACAACACGAAAGTTCGAGTTGTTCAAGAGAGGTCAACTTGATGGGTGGAAAACTCTTGAGCTTGACACAACCAAAAGCATTCAAGATTTTAAGTTTTTCCAAGAGCCCAACTGAATAGTGAATTGTAAATAAATTCTCACAGTCTCGAAATGACAATTTTTCCAAATGTTGGAGACAAGATAGATCAGGTATGTGTGTTAAATACTGACACCAGTCAAAATTCAAACTTGTCAAATTCACCAACTTCTGCAACATGAGAAAAAAAAGGAAAAAAGAATACATCAATAAACTAAAGGAAACATATACATGGACACCCCAAATGCTATTTAACATTTAGTGAGAGAGAGAGAAAAGAGAGAAAAATATAGGTATGATACGTATTATATGATGAGTTAGGAAGAGAGAGATAGAGAAAAATGAGAGATGTTGATGAAGTGTTTAAAATAGAGGAGTGTCCAAGTATCATTACTCTAAACTAAAAGATAAAGAACTTATATAACCTTAATAGAAAACATTAAAAAAAGAACGAAATGAATAACCTTAAAGTGAACTTATATATTAAGATACAAGATCAAGGAACTGAAGTCAATACTTGCCTTTTTCAATAATAAGGCAGCCAACCCCAGTGATGTAAAGCAACTTTGGGGTAATTTGCATATAGCAAGTTTCTTCGGATGAAAATCATATGGCAAATTTTGTGAAGGATATCTCCACCATTCCAATACTCTTAAAGTATTAGGAAGATGATTGGGACCTTTGGAAAAAAGACAATTTTTAATAATAAGTGTTTTGAGATTTTTCATCGTCTTGAAGGCATCTCCATCCCATTCTACTTCTTGTTCTTTAAATAAAGGGAAATCCATATATATGATTTCAAGATGACTAGTTCCCTTTTAACACAAAAATAACAAGTCAACCACAATACATGCAAATATATTAGGACTTCAACATGCATAATTAGAGAAATGTACATATTTTAAAGAAAAGAATAATTATGACATTAGCATATAATAATCAAAAGAGATAATTCACTGTTAAAAATGAAAAACCAAACCATCCACATATATTAGTTTTATTCACCTTGTTTTCTTTTAAGACTTGAACTATATCTGTAGGCACCCATAACCTGCTACGCTTCCCAGGCTCTTTTGGTGATTCTTTCCTAACAATTTCTTTACCCATGTCTGCTATCAAGTCATGTAGTGTCACCTCACATACCAATTAATCTTTATGAGAGATTTTTCAACAAGCATTTCAATATAATATTTGATGCAATTGTCATAATGAGCATGAAGTATATCTTGGACCTCTACTAATGCACATTTTTTGAAGCAACAAGCTATGTCAAGAAAAACACTTTGCTCATCTTCTTCCAAAGCATCATAGCTTACTTTAAGGATCTCCTGTATCTTTTTATCAGGAATTCTTTCGTATCGTTTTAAAGCAGATTTCCATTGTTCTATATTTCTCCCAAATAAATTGGAACCTATTACTTCTAAAGCCAATGGAAGGCCCGAAGCATAAGTTACTGCTCGATTCAAAACATCCTCATAATGGGGATCAATTTTTTCCAATTTAAAAGCCTTCCACCTAAGTAATTGAAGAGCATCTTCCTGATTCAACTCTTTCACCTCATACATTCTTTCAACACTATGACGAGCTAGCAACTGTTTGTCCCGAGTCGTGATGATGACTCTACTGCCAGGACCAAACCAATCTGGTCTTCCAACAATAGCATGTAATTGTTCCTGTTTGTCCACATCATCTAGAATCAGAAGAACCTTCTTTTGCTGGAGTCTATGTTGTATTATGGAAATTCCATGTCGGACACTCATTAACTTAATGTCCTTCTCTCCAACTGTTTCAGAAAGAAGGTTGCTTTGGAGATGTTGTAACCCATGTTTGTTTGAAGTTTCTCTCACGTTTTCAAGAAAACATAAACCTTCAAAATGGTCAGCAATGGCATTATAAACTGCGACAGCAAGTGTCGTTTTACCTATGCCACCCAGTCCATGGATCCCTACCATGTGGACAACATCATCAAATCCAACATCCAGAAGTTTCCTTACTTTTAGCACTTGTGACTCTAGTCCAACTGGGTAATCCGCAACTGGTAAAGGAACACGATTAATCTTGCTAGAGACCAATTCAACAATCTTCTGAATAAACTCATATTCATATACATCCCTATTCAATAAATGAATTTTGTGTGAAGTTAGACTAAACGGCTCATGTACTTGGCATGTGTGTATGCTGTTCAAGGTTATTAAGTATTTTCATCTCTTTAAATTTAACATCAATTAAAGGTTTAATTACTTATTTGGTCCTTATATCTATACAATATTTATCTTTTAATCCATATTCTTAAAAATCACTCAATTTAGTTCCTATGCATACACTTTTTAACTCGTTTTAATTAGCTAGTCGCTATACATATATTTTTTTAATCCATTTTAGTCCCTACAGTTTTGGATGGCAGGAACTAAAATAAATTAAAAAATGTAGTGTATGTGTATAGACTAAAATGAGTAATTTTTAAACCTAAAGACTGGTCATGTATAGAGATCAAACGAGTAATTAAACCCTGAATAAAAAAAAAGTCTGAATCAAAGACGAGTAATTAAAGGTTAGTATAAGATAGGTGAGGAAGAGTACCCATGTTTGAAATGATAGCCAGACAAGTTAGCTGCTTCACTCAGAGCCTTCTTCCATTCCTCCAGCTTCTCCATGTTATACTTGAAACCCTTTTCATTAGTGTTGAACTTCTTTTCATGATTAGCCAATGCTTCTCCAAAGCTTCCTCTGTGATGTCGCACATGAGAAGGGTCCACGTTATGAAAAACAGGCAAAACCAAGAGACCCTTACCCTTAATAAAGTTAAGGATGTAAGCAAGTTCGTTTAAGCAAAAGGAGGAAGATGCATAGTTTTGGGAGAGGACGATGATGAAAATTCTGGTCCCTTCAATTGCTTTCTCAAGTGCTGAGGTGATTTGGTCGCCTCTGCGGAGCTGGTGGTCATCGATGAAGGTGTGAATTCCTTTGTCATTAAGAGCTTTGTAGAGATTCCCAATGAAACCATGACGGGTATCCTCCCCTCTGAAGCTGAGGAAGACATCGTAGGTGAATCTATAACTGAAGGAAGAAGAGGATGAAGGCATAGCCATGAGAACTGAGAAGAAAGGTTAGTGTGATTGTGGATGGAGTATTAATTGGATCTCCAAAGTCAAACTAGGGGAAAGAGGGCAGTGGGATGATCGCTACACTAAAATGATAACACTTAAAAATGTTCTTAATTCTTCTTGTCTCTACAATACTATGGGAAAGATATAAATAAAACATAACATAGGTTCAGGTCATCCAAATACAGCTACGCATGTGGGCCTGATTAGGGAATTTAAAATAAACAAAACGCAAACTTATGGCATTTTCGGTGAAGCTTCATATATGTCTTTTTCTTCCTGGTTGGCTATTTCGCCCAACCTCTCAAATGACGTCTGGTTAGAGTGGGATGTACTTATGCGTTTTTATTTTGGTTACAGAAAAAAACCATAAGCGTTTTGACCCAATGAATTTAGAAATTTTGTATGTTAAAGTTTTCCGCACTAAAAGCACCATGATATTTTAAACAACTCAGAAATAAAATTAATTCAAAAATCAACTTCACCTAAGAGAGCTTAGGTTTTTGAAAGCTCTACTTTGTATAGAATATGTCCTGATTAAAATAGTTGACTAACAGAATTCTTAAGAAGCATAGTTGATATTGAAATTAGGCACGGTCCCTGTCAAACTATTGTTTCACAAAATCTCTAAATTCTTTTACTAAAATTTAGGCGCAAAACATCATTTTGTTATTATCAAACACCAACTATATAGTTAGCTGTTTGTATCAAACATCCTCTCTATATATAAATTAGAATAACTACATTGAATGAGAGTGCTTTTGGATCTCAATCAGTTTAGGGGGTATTGTGGCCAAAAGAAACCCCTTTCATTGGAGATTTCTAAATGTGTGTCTCTATTAGAGTTGCATAATTTGCTACTCCTGTTCATACGAAATTGCATTTTAAATGAATTGTTGTGATAGTTGAAACTAAATAGACCAATCATAGAAGTTAGAGAAACGTGTAACTGGTGTCTTATGATACAGAAACATGTAAATAATACAATTTGCCTGCCTGTTTTGGAGAAATCTAAATTGAGGGAAGCAGAAGAATTTGGGTGGCCTACTGATTTTTGAAAATTAAAATATATTTTTGTGTGGACTAATTTCCATTTTGCATGTCTCTCTGGGCATGTATGTGTGTTTGTATAAATTGCTATAATAGACAGAGAGAGAGAATTTGATTCCTAGTGGCACTGAAATTGTTATAAATCTCCTAGTAGTACTGTAGTAACTATGGAGTTACTTGGGATGTCTAATGAGTTTCTGGTCTTATATGGGGTCTCTAATTGAATAAATCAGATAGAATGTCTGGCACTCAAAGAATGAAAGAATTATTACATTCAATTACCGCCTGAGTCAATTTCAGACATCTCAATTATTTTTTCTTAATATCTAATGGCAACGTTCATTGTGTTAATCCAACTTTTAAATAAAAGTATCTGTTATCTTCAAGTCTTTGATATTCATTTATCTATTTCAATTTCTGGTTCTAACTGGCTTAGAAAGCTTTGATCCCCTCTCTGCTTTCAGCAGGATTTCCTCACTCTTCTTGATCTTTCCTTACTGAGGAAGTCTGAGACAGTAATCCATGGTAAATTATCATAGGATTGCATGTTATTGAACCCATAAAGCAAACAACATTCTTTTCTTTTAAGCTCCAGATGGTAGAAATACATTGCAGCAAATCTTTTTATGGTCAACTTCGGTATTTGCTTTCCGTAAATAGGACATGGAAATAGCTCAGATATAAGGGCCTTCATTTTAAAAAGCACATTCTCGGTTGAGAGGAGTAAGATATGCAGCTATGCAAGCACGAAGTATGTTGTCCAGAATGATGGGTTACCATGACTGGTGGATGGACAGCGGTACTTTCTCTTAGTATTTTTAAACTACTAATATCTTGCACATTTTATTACATGTTCATCATTTAATTTCAATAAATAAATAAATATTTCTTTGAAAAATAAGAAAAAAAAAACACCTGCTGATGAGAGCAATACAGTATTAAAATAGGCTTGAATTTTGAGGCAACCATTTTCTACAGTTACCTCTTATGAGACTTGTGCCGTCTATATCATGCGCATCATTGCCTAATTAATATACTTTGCAGAGAAGTTAACAGAATTAGAAGTAACAGACCAAGGAGGGGAAGGTAATTTTTCAAAAATATCCTCTGCCCTCAAGGAAATGTCTTTCAAGGAAAATCAAATGATGTTATCTAACAGAGTGGTTGAGCATTAGTTGAAGTTAATTTGTTGTAGAATGTATTATATTGCACTAATTAATGATAAGTTCAGAGTTGATACGTGCTAAAAGTTAATAATGATTAGGACAGAGGCAGAGCATCAATAAGATGCATTGACTAATTAGATAGGAATGTTTTTTTTTTTTTTTTAATTAAGACAGGCTCAAACTTTAAAGTTACTTTGTTTAAATAATCTAGCCATGCCACCCAAAGAAAATTCAATTGAAATTTTTTTGACTTGGGTGAGGTATAAAAATAAACACAAATTAGTTTATATGTCCCATCTCAAAGTGATTAATTGGCCTTAGTAAGTATTCAAGCTACAAGTACATAAAATTTCTTTTATTTGAGTAGAGTGCTATAAGCAGCTCATATATATTATGTAGTTTCATTAACAAAATTTAAAATATATTTTTGTGATCCTCCTTTCTGATCGATTTTTATCTAAACCAGCAACATGATCATCTTAGCAACTCAAAGAAAGAGTTTAACAAATAAAAGCAAAAAAGTTTACTATGAAGTGAATATGTATTGAATAAAATATTAATAACTCTTCTTTTGAGAAGTGCTGGAACAAAGCATATGCCAACCAAACACATGCTCACACTGCTCATCAGCATCAAATCAAATTTGCAGCTTAGGCTCACATGAAATAATACATTTGAGGGGACAATTCTTTTGGGAAGTCTACCAATTAGTCAGACTTGTTTAAAAAAGCACTAGTTCATCATCTAGTGATTCGGTAGTGTATACAATAACAAAAAGAAAAATGATACCTCCCCTTCAGAACGTAACTGCTATTTCAAATTGAAAGAACCAAAAACTACAGAAATTAAAATTGCCAGATATCAATTTCAAGACTCCAAATTTCTCAAGTAGCTTGTGTCCCTTTGCCACTCTATAAAACAGTAAACAATATGTAATTGATAGCAAAACCTTCCCCCTTCCAATTAAGAGGGTTTATATTAGAAAGAGTGAGGAGAGTCCAGTTAGTTAATTCCTATTGACAGTTGTCATAACAGCAATGTAAGTTATGATAAAAAGCTAATCAGACATAACAAATAAGGGGTAGGAAGGTGTAGATCACACAGCTTTCCAGTTTCCTATTTGCATGCCTTTCTATTGTTGTTGTTCCAAATTATAGCATATTGTGTTTTATGACAGTTTCCTTGGCTTTATTTCCAACTTAGTCGGTTTTATATAAAGGAAAAAATAAATTGAATACATTAAACATCTTAGACTTCATATTTAAAACTATCAACCGAAATGTATTGCCAATGTGATCAGGCATCACCCCATTGTATTGGAGAGGAACTAAAGAAAGGACAAGCTACCCATATAAGGGCTTAGGTGGCCTAAGAGTCCCAAGTTGCATTCATGTTTGTGACTACCAAGGAACTCTAAAAGAGGTTAAGGTTTGAGTCCTCATATGAATCTTGGAAAGTTTCAATAGCTTTACAGAGTTGTTAGTTTAAGATACATGCTCTGTACTTATGCTCTCTGCTCACCCCTTATACATCAGTAATATCTTAAGAGATAAGACATTGGTGACAGATTGCGTTCTACTATGTATATGCCTTAATCATATCATATTTTTACTGTTTATTATTGGTTCAGTTTAGTACCCAATCACCTAACCTATTATTGTTTGTCTTTTATGGAAGTGTGTACTAACTGTCTAATTCTTTTTACAAAGCAACCATTTTGTTAAGCTGCTAACTGTGATTGATAATTGTAGTCTGATTCCTTGAGTCTTGAGACCATCTAAAACTATATACTCTGATTTGGAGTCTGAATACAGAGTAAAATATGAAACAGAGGAATGTAGAATAAGAATCCAATGCTCAATCTATTTGCATTGAAACCAAATCAAAGTTAAATATCTAAAACCAAACTTGACTAGACAATATAAAGCAGTTAAGCATAATAAAATTAGTTATAGTGTTCTCATTTATCTATGTTGATACCATTGAACTTGAATCCTCTTTCACATTATTATACAATTATTGATTGCTGGAGCAGCAAGAAATGAACAACACTAGTGCCCAGTTCCACATGCGTGACAAAACACCCATATGTTGTTGCTGCTGCACAAATTGTGTCTCTGCAACTTCCATGTTCATTAATCTCTGCTTTTTCCGCAATGGTTGGTTTTGTGATTCTGAATCATTGAAATCATCACCAAATTTTCTTTTTCTACAGGGATTGGTGAATAGAATATCCTCCATGCTACTTTGCTGTTTCAATACATGAGTTCCCCATTTTATATAGATTGGGACCAAATTCAAATCCCCACATGCAAACTCTGCATGGTTCCATTCATATTCTGAAACTGCTTCATCTAAATAATCTTCTAGTGTTATCTGTGGTGAATTGTTCCATTCATCTTCATCTAAATTATCTTCAAGTTCTATCTCACGTGAATAAAAAAAGACATGTACAATCTTTTTCCATCAACAAATTGTCACACACCTGTTTATTGCCATTGATGATCAAGATGGGTTTAAAATGTGGAAATGAACTTATCTGTTTCAAGGCCGGTCTGACGACTAGACAAATAGCTATGGCTGGGAATTTCTTACGGAACCAGAAAGACATTGACGGTCCCCAGGTCTGGAACTCAAACCACTCTGGAATCATAGCTTCTAGCAAAAAAAAGGTGTTGCCAGCCTCATGCAGTTCCTGTTTGTCACAAATAATTCATCAAATTTAGCACCAATATTCCAATAACGTCTTGTTCGGATAAATTTCTCTATAAATACATATAAGAGGAAAAAAATAAGAATGTAAAATGAATTAAACTTCTCCAATTAGTTAAAATCAACTTATGAGTTTATCCAAACAAAGTCAAGACACACTATCATTAAACAAATCAAATACATAAAAACAATACCTGATTCAGTAACATGCTTCTACATGAGGAAGTCAAGGATACACAATGAGCTGCAGAGAAAAATTCCTAGTTTGGAGGTTTCCTTCTAATTTCTTGAAGACGCTTACAATAATGGGAAATATAAAAGGAATGCCCAGACTTAATTTTTGAAGCCGAGTAAGATTTCGAATTGAAAGTGGGAATTCTTTTATGGGAGTGTCTACCAACGAGAGATGTGAAATATTTTCCATCTTTCCTAATATTTCTGGAAAACTCTCAAGACTGCAACAACAATAAAGTTGGAGTTGTTCAAGAGAGGTCAACTTGAGGGGTGGAAAAGTTTTCAGCCCGTGGCAATGAGAACCATCCAAGATTTTAAGTTTTTCTAAGAGCCCAACTGAATAGTGGATTTTAAATAAATTCTCACACCCTTGAATTGATCATTTTTCCAAAAGTTGGAGACAAGATACATCAGGTATCTGTGTTAAATATTGGCACTTGTCAAAATTCAAACTTGTCAAATTCATCAACTTCTGCAACATTAAAAAAAATGGAAAAAAGAGCAACTTATTACTACAAAACATGAAAATTAAAAAAACAATAAACAAGAAAAAGATCTAAATGAATAACCTTAAAGTGAACTTATATATTAAGATAAAAGAACAAGGAAATGAAATACAGTTGCCTGTTTTGAAAATAAGGCAGCCAACCCCAGTGATGTAACACGACTTTCAGGTAACTTGCATATAGCAAGTTTCTTCGGATGAAAATCATATGGCAAATCCTGTGCAGGATATCTCCACCATTCCAAGATTCTCAAAGTATTGGGAAGATGTTTGAGACCTTTGGAAAAATGACAATTTCTAATAATAAGTGTTTTGAGATTTTTCATCTTCTTGAAGGCATCTCCATCCCATTCTACTTCTCCTTCTATAAATATAGGGAAATCCAAAAAGATGATTTGAATCTGACTACTTCCCTTTTAACACAAAAATCATGAATCAACCACAATACATACATATATTAGGACTTCAATTTGCATATTTTGAAAAATGTACATATTTTAAAGCCAAAAATTAATTGTAACATGAGCATATAATAATCAAACAAAAATGAATATTGGATACCCATAATAACTACTTAACACCTATGAGAAAAAAAGAGAGGAGAGAAATATAGCTATAATAAGTGATATCATGTGATAGGAATGGAGAAATAGAAAGAAATGACGAGTATTAATGAGGTGTATAAAATTGTGAAGTGTCCAAATATCATAACCAATAATCAAAACATAAAATAAATGGTTAAAGACAAAAAACCAAAGCATCCACATGCATCAATCTTAATTACCTTATTTTTTTCTAAAACTTCAACTATATCCTTAGGGAACCATAACCTGCTACGTTTCCCAGGCTCATTTAGTGATTCTTTCCTAACAATTTCCTTACCCATGTCCTCTATCAAGTCATGTAGTGTCACCATCCCATACCAGTTAATCTTTATGAGGGATTTATCAACAAGCTAGCACTCCAATATTATATTTCATGCAATTGTCATGATGAGCATGAAGTATATCTTGGACCTCTACCATTTCACATTTTTTGAAGCAACAAGCTATGTCAAGAAAAACACTTTGTTGATCTTCTTCCAAAGCATCATAGCTTACTTTAAGTATCTCTTGGATTGTTTTATCAAGAATTCTTTCGTATCGATTTAAAGTAGATTTCCATTCTTCTATATTTTTACCAAATAAGTTGGAACCTATTGCTTCTACAGCTAGTGGAAGGCTTGAAGCATAAGTTACTGCTCGATTCAAAACACCCTCATAACATGGATCAATTTTTTCCTTTCTAAAAGCTTTTCAACTGAGTAATTGAAGAGCATCTTCCTTCTTCAATTCTTCCACCTCATACATTCTTTCCACATCATGACGAGCTAGCAACTGTTTGTCCCGAGACGTGATGATGACTCTACTGCCAGGACAAAACCAATCAGGTCTTCCAACAATCGCATCTAACTGTTCCTGTTTGTCAACATCATCTATAATCAAAAGAACCTTCTTTAGCCACAGCCTATGTTGTATTATGGAAATTCCTTGTCTGACACTTGTTAACTTAATATCCTTCTCTCCAACTGTTTCAGAAAGAAGGTTGCTTTGGAGATGTAGTAACCCATATTTGTTTGAAGTTTCTCTCACGTTTTTAAGAAATCATAAACCTTCAAAATAGTCAGCAATGGAATTATAAACTGCGACAGCAAGTGTCGTTTTACCTATGCCACCCAGTCCATGGATCCCTACCATGTGGACAACATCATCAGATCCAACATCCAGAAGCTTATTTACTTTTAGTACTTGTGACTCTAGTCCAATTGGGTAATCTGCAACAGGTAAAGGAACACGATTAATCTTGCTAGAGACCAATTCAACAATGAAATGCCCCGTTTCATTAAAAAAAATGTAAGTTATAAATGAAAAAAAAGCCCCCCTTCCCTGTTTTATTTTATTAACACCCGAACCCCGCCCCCCTGCTCCTTCTTCCCCGTTTCTTTTTCTTTTAAGAACAGAACCCCTTCCCCCCTAATCTCTCATGAGACTTTTTCTCTTTTACCCATCTTCATCATTTTCTTCCTCTTACTCCCCACTCTTTTTCTCCATTGTTTCAAAACCCACCAAACCTCTTACACCCATGAGGCACACAAGCATGGGGAAGATGATGATTTGAGTTGAGGTAAATAATACCCATCCCTTAAATATATCAATTTGAAGCTCTTTGAGGTAAACCCATAACTCATAAAGCTAAATAATTATTTTTATGACATAGATTAGTAATGGGTTGTGTGTGAGGTGTTGGAAATTTAAATATTAGAATTCTTATGGTTTTCTTGAAACCCTAAGCCTTATAAATTGGGGGTTTTGTGTGTAACCTCTTTATTTCTAATTCTTGATGCTTAGATTCATTGGAAAATGCATTGGTTGCTCCACTCGACAGCATCGGAAGAGTTTGACTAGATTCTCCTTGGTTGTGAGTAGCTAAATTTACCAAGTGGCTTTTTCATTGGTATTTTTAGGAGAAGCAAGTATATTTTAAAATACGTTTTCTTAGTGATCTTAGTTCCTATGAGTACTTGAGAAGGAAAAATAAGTATAATATTTATTTTACTTGGTTGGACTAAATTCTTTATGATTTTTGATAGTTGGTGATGTAATTTAAATGTGAAAATTGAGTTCTCATTGTGAGTTTTCGTGAATGATGACCGTTTTCTACAACGAAGAGATAATGTAGCCTAAGGGTTGAATACCCATAGTTTAGATAGTTACCGTTTGCTACAACAAAGAGATAATGTAGCCTATGAGTTGAATACCCATAGTTTAGATAGTTTTCGTTTGCTACAACAAAGAGATAATGTAGCCTATAGATTGAATATCCATAGTTCCTTTAATTACCGTTTTCTGCAACGAAGAGATAATGCAGCCTATGAGTTAAATGTCATAGTCCTATAGATACCGGTTACCACAATGAAGAGATAATGTGGTCTATATGCACATAGTATGATGAGATAGGAGTAAGACAAGTTCTCTAATGTATGGTATATATGACATTCAAAGTATTGGATTGAGATTTTTGTTCGTCTCTTTGTATTGATAGATTTCTTCATGTGTATACCGCTATGAGTATGTGTTGTGAAGTTTCATAGAAAAGTTCTATTCTTAACTTCGATTTTATTTATATTCTACGAATTCCCAAGAGCATAAATATCAGTTTTACTAAGTGAATTATGTTGTATTTCACTTCTATTTTATTGTTAACATAAGCTTTTATTCGAATGTAAAAATTTCGTGCTAAGTTTGCTTTCTCTTTCCTGTCCACTTTGATTATTATGCTCTCACTAAGTCTTTATGACTTATCCTATTATTTCCTTTTCCCCTCAGATTTACTAGTGGTTGAGTAGCAAATTTTTTGGGATTTGTTGATTTATCCATTGCATGGTAATGGGGAGTGTCTTTGGTGACCCCAGTATAATGCAACTATAGGTATAGGGATAGAGATATGATAAACCTCTTTATTCTGAGTTGTAGGTGATCGGTGATCCTACTATATGGACACGATAGTTATGTAATTATGATGTTTTGAAAAGTTATGATAATTAATATATATTATCTACATGATTTCTGGTTGGAATATTTTGGATGTATTTATGACAGGGGACTAAGTTGTGGATTGTCCTATTTTTAGGGGAGACTCTGCCAGATTTTTGGTAGCTCCTTCGTTTGTTTTATTTATGCCTTGGTGTAGTATTATCCTTAGGCTGGCCAGGCTAGGTGAACCATAGCCTGAGCGCCTGTCATGGTCCAAGGATGGGTCGTGACAAACAATCTTCTGAATAAACTCATGTTCATATTTGTCCCTATTCAATAAGAGAAATTTGTGTGAAGTCAGACTGAATGTCTCATGTTCATGTCGTGACATGTATGAATGTTGTTCAAGGTTAGTAAGCTTTTTCATCTCTTTAAATTTAACTTTAGTTAAAGGTTTATTTACTTATTTGGACCCATACCTGCGCAATCTTTCCCTATACTTAAAAACTAGTTGTTTTAGTTCCTACTCAGACTTTTTAACTCATTTTAGTCCTATACATGTATTTTTTAATATATTTTAGTCCCTACAATTTTCAAAGGCTGGAACTAAAATGGATTAAAAAGTGCATGTATAGAGACTAAAATGAGTAATTTTTAAACGTATATATAATGCATGCATAGAAATCAAATGAGTAATTAAACCTTAATTAAAATATCATTAGACAAGTGAAAAATAATGATTTAAAATAAGATAGGTGAGGAAGGGTACCCATGTTTGAAATGATAACCAGACAAGTCAGCTACTTCATGCAGGGCCATCTTCATTCCTTAAGCTTCTTCATGTTATGCTTGAAACACTTTTTATTAGCATTGAACTTCTTTTCATGATTTGCCAATGTTTCTCCAAAACTACCTCTGTGGTGTCTAACATGAGAAGGATTCACGTTATGAAAAACTGGCAAAACCAAGAGACCCTTCCCCTTAATAAAGTTAAGGATGTAGGCAAGTTCATTTAAGCAAAAGGAGGAAGAAGCATAGTTTTGGGAGAGGACGATGATGAAAATTCTGGACCCTTCAATTGCCTTCTCAAGTGCTGAGATGATTTGGTCCCCTCTGCGGAGTTCGTGATCATTGATGAAGGTGTGAATTCCTTTGTCATGAAGAGCTTTGTAGAGATTGCCAGTGAAACCGTGACGGGTATCCTCCCCTCTAAAGCTGAGGAACACATGATAAGTGAATCTATAACTGAAGGAAGAAGAGGATGGTCGCATAGCAATGAGAACTGAGAAGAAAGATTAGTGTAATTGAAGATGGGGGGAAGAGGGCAGTAAGAGTTGAGAGAAATAAACTAGGGCTACACCAAAAAGATAACACGTAAAAAAAGTTCTTAATTCTTCTTGTCTCTGCAATACTCTCCGGAAGATATAAATAGAACAAAACATTTGCGGTCAGCTACGGATCTAGTGATCTCCGAAGTCAAACAAGAACGCATACTTAATTATGGCATTTTCGGTGAAGCTTTATAGTCTATATGTCTTTTTCTTCCATAGGCATCAAACAGTATATCCTAAAATTTGTATAGATTAGTTAAAATTTAACTCTTTCGGAATCATACTATCGGTGAGGAGGTCTGGGTCACAATTTGTATAGTTTATTAACTAATAACTAGATGGTAACCCGCCATGCACGAGGTGGAATTTAATTTTAATAATATATTAACATAGATCTAAACAAATTCCTATAATATGAATATTTTGCCTGTTTTTGTATTTTCTTTCTAAACTTTTCTTCTCTAGATATTATAGTGAGTGGAACAATACTATAATTCGAGTCATAAACAGAATAAATTATCCTCATGAGCCATCTTTTGGCAGCTGGATGCTCATTTGTTGTTAAATTGAATAATTGAATAACGAAAGAAAACCAGAACTTTTACTTTCTACAGAGGCAAAGAAAACGAAACTTTCACTTTTTCATATCCACGGGGACCTTAAACCATTATATTAAAGTAACTGTTAAGCCTTATAACTACCCACTAAAATCATGGTTTAAAACTATACCACGATCACAAACTGAACAACAAATAAAAAATAACCAACACCATATAACAGTAAATATTTAAAAACATTTGACTTAGTAACAACTACTCCACATCAGCAGTCCTAAACATCATTTAACAACATTGGATGGATGGCCATGCATAATTCCTGGACTCATCCGGTTATGAATGTCAGGACCATGTTGGTAAAATAAATTAGATCCACCCTACTGCAATGGCATTGCAGTGGCGGCCGTTGCATATTGCCTAATATGGCCTTGAATTGCAGTGATTGGCTAGCATTGACACCTATATTAGGCACTTGACCAGAACCAACTTCAGCAGGAATGTTCTGATTCTGTTTGTTTTGAACAGGCAAGGCACTCCTTTGTGGATCCTAGGATGGCCAAAGTCCAACCTGGCTTCCATTTTTAAACTCCACTTCCTCTACCTTTGGAAATGTGTGTTGATTTTCAAAGGGAGTTAGGTAGCTGGTATCGTATGTATATTATGCTTAATCTGCTGGGAATTAGGTTGCCCAGGTGGGACCAATTTTGGCTTAATGTGCTGGGAGTTTGTTTGCCTG
Source organism: Pueraria montana var. lobata (assembly GCA_026413185.1). Classification (NCBI taxonomy): domain Eukaryota; kingdom Viridiplantae; phylum Streptophyta; class Magnoliopsida; order Fabales; family Fabaceae; genus Pueraria; species Pueraria montana. Next base: position 47,643,713 of record CM048647.1, read on the forward strand.
GAGGTAATCACGTTTTGCTGATATGACATGTAATGCATGTTTTAGGGGCTGAATTGATGTGCTTGTGGTTGTACAATATGCGAGGCATGATCCAGAGGTGTTCCTCGATCAAAATGTCGGGAATGAATAGCCTGTGGCGGCATCTGATGATGCTTTTGCTGTCCTTGAGACTACATCATGTGCTGCCTAGCTTCTGCCATCTATGAGTTCAGCTGCTGTGCAAACTGATTTATAATTAAGGTATAATGGCAACAACACACTGATTGCACAGATAGCTGTTACAATAGTTTTTAATGTCATTGTAATGACAATAACACACAAATAGCAAAAATGGGAGTTAACACATTTAAGAATAACACACTAATTGTAGAAATGTGAGTTACAAAAATTTTAATATCAAATGACAGTTAGAGTAGGTGAGAGTTGAGAATTGAAGGAGACATAGTAAAGGCCATTGGTGAGAAGAGAGATAAGAAATTGGAAGAGGCAGAGGATGATACCTAGCAGAACATGTGATGTGACAATATTGATGTCGAAGCGTATTGTTTCGTAGCTCAGGATTTATATATTATAAATAGATAGATGCTACAATAGACATAGTCTTCCAAATTAAATAAAACCATATTCTGAAATATGCATGAATGATAAAGATAATAAGGAAGTCTAACCCAATAAATGTTTAATCAGGCATATAATCATTCTGTATTTAGGTTTCAAATTTGGTCTTCCAAGCTTTCTTTTCCAGGTGTTTTTGAAGTAATAAGTAATATGTTGAAACTCATAATTTCAGCAAGACTCAATTTCATGATATTCTTTTGGCTTGGTTTGTAAAAGCCCCTAATATTAAATAAGCTAATTGTTAATTAAGCCCCTAATATTAAACCCATATTGAAATTAGTTTAGTTTTAGAGAAATCTGACTTCAAATTCATGAACAATCGGAGATTTGGTTTGAAAAGGAAAAACTAAAAATCTATTGGGAATGAAAATTCTCTCAATTTTAAAAGAAAAGAAATGTTTCCTCTATGCACATTGACCAAGAAATTCATCCTGCGAATCTGCTGTATTTCCGGTTGCACCTAGGAACATATTAAGACAATTAATATTAGGGAACATATTAAAACAGGATGTACAGAAATTCAGTTTCATACAAGGCTTGAACAAAAAAATGTGATGTAGAGGTTATGCTAAGTTTTGTACCTCCATCTGGGTCTCTTTATTTTAGTCCAGAAAGAACTTTGATTATGACCTCTTCTTCAAGTTCTTCTACTTGCTCTATGGATGAATGACTTCAGAGAGTTCAACCATTGGTGTTTGCAACTCTCACCACATCGTTTCAAGCCTATTGTAGAGATAACAAAATAAAACGAAAAATCAGAGAAAACAATAAAAAGAAATCAAATGAAATGATAATGAAATTTGCACTTTCAGTTAATGCATTGGATACCAGCTTTGTTGGGAAAGTCTCTCCAGTTTCCCTTTTCATGGACTTGAACATTGTTCACAAGGATTTCATCTTCCATGGAAGACCAAGCCCCTTTTTCAAAACAGGCCTTCATTTTCATTTTGGGTTCCTCTGTCTCAAAGTATACAAAATAACTATATAAATGTTTCAGAAGAAGCAAATGAATTATTTGTTTTAAGAAAGAAAATTGAGAAAATTATGAATAATGTAATTGTTGTTAAGTCATGAATTACAATAAAAGACATTCATGAATATCAAACTCACCTGAAATCGCAAAAACAAAAAAAAAATTTGATAATGAGATCATAAATTCCAATATCACACAGTCAAAAAATAAAATTCCAATATCATGAATATTATTAAATTTATATTTGCTTGAGAGAATGATATGAGCAAATTTTAATCACAGTTTAGTAACAGATTAAAAGCATTTAAGCAGCGTATAGCAAATGGTAAAAGGAGAAGAGTGTGCCATGTAAGCAAAAAGGCTTATATGGAAGAATATCTGCCTTCTAAAAATCTGAGATGGCAACGTCACAATTCGCATCTCAGAATTTATATATTATAAATAGATTGTGATTAGTAGAGTTATTAAGTTAATCTATAAATTAATTAAAAATCATTGATTATTAAAAAACTTTAATCAAACATTATTAAGCCTAACTTAATTAATTTACAGATGGGCTATAACAACAACAAATGAACTCTGTTTTATTCGTGTTCAGTATGAAACAGATTATTTACAGCTGTTTCAGTACTGGAAAAATTCAGGGATGCATGGGAGAGACCTGTTCCACGGTTTGGTAGAGGACTGCAGAAGATTTTCAAATGTGCAGGAGCTGCTTTTCACTAAAAGGCAAGGGAATCAAGCTGCTCATGGTTTAGCAAATTTGGCTTTTACTTTTCTTGATCAATGCTGGATTGAGGAGGTCCTTTTCCAATTGGACCAAATCATTCTGAATGCTGTAGCTACTCTTGTTTCTGTTTCTTAATAATATATCCAGCATTTTCTCTTTCAAAAAAAAAAAAAAACAAAGAAATGCTGGAACAAAGCATATGCCAACTGAAAAAATGCTCACACTGCTCATCAGTGTCAAATTCGCAGCTTAGGCGTTGTCACAAGAAATAAAACATATGAGGGGACATTTCATTTTTGAAGTCTATCAATTAGTGAGACATGGTTTGAAAAATCGTCAGTTCATCATCTAATGAATCAATAGTGTAATATTAGAACAAAAAGAAAAATGATGCTTCCTCTTCAAAATGTAACTGCTATTTCAAATTCAAAGAACCTAAAAGTACAGAAATCAAAATTGCCAGACATCAATTTCAAGACTCAAATTTCGCAGGCAGCTTGTGTCCCTTTGTCACTCTATAAAATAGTAAACAATATGTAAGTGATAGCAAAACCTCTCCCCTTCCAATTAAGAGGGTTTATATTAGAAAGAGTGGAGGGAAGTCCAGTTAATCCTATTATAAAGAGCTAATTAGACAAGTTATCAGTTGTTGTCAGTCATAACAAATAAGGGGTAGGAAGGTGTAGATCACACAGCTTTCCAGTTTCCTATTTTACGCTTCTTCTTCTTCTTCTTCTTTTTTTCTCCTAAATTTTGGTTTTTTTTTTTTTTTTTATGACGGTTTCCTTGCCTTTGTTTGTAACTTAGTCACTTTTATAAAAAGGAAAAAAAATAATTGAAGACATTAAACATGTCAGATTTCATATTTAAAGCTATCAACCAGAATAGATTGCCAATGTGGTCAGGCTGGCATCACTCCTAGAGGGACTAAAGAAACGACAAGCTACCCATATAAGGGCTTAAGTGGCCTAAGATTCCCAAGTTGCATCCAAGATTGTGACTACTGGGAACTCAAAGAGAGGTTAAGGTTTGTATCATCATATGAATCTTGGAAAGTTTCAACAGCTTTACCGAGTTGTTAGTTTAAGATACATGCTCTGTACTTATGCTCTCTGCTCACCCTTCATACACATCAGTAGTATTTTAAGAGATAAGACATTCACTATGCCAAAATCAACTATAGATAGCTCCATTTAGATAGCGCTTATCCATATAAGCGCTATGTATCAAGAGGCGGAGCATAAATATAGCGCTGCCTTAAATAAGCGCGATATAATATACTTGAATAAGCGCTATCTTGTATTTTTATTAATTTTAAAATGAAAATAAAAAAAAGTAAGCAGTTAGTCAAAAAAGCGGTATTAATTTTTTATAAAACGCATATAGTGCTCCAGGCCCCTCACACGAGCTTGCAAAGAAGAAGTTTCTTCTTTCCCATTGTTAAGCACGTAACCTAGTTAATCCAATGGGGTGCGACGTGTTGGGAAATGCCATCATAATTTCCCTCCTTTGTGAACTCAAAATAGGCACTTAGTGGAAACGTAGAATAATAACATGGTAAATTTTTAGCGTGGAAAACCTTCTCAATGTGAGTAAGGAAAAACCACGGGACCTGTAGGCCTCTTAAATCTCCACTATAATAATAATGGGAATACAAAATACAACAATCTTCAATTTGTGGATACAACTCTCTCACAGATTGACTTACTAATTTTCTCTCTTAGAAACTCTAAGGCTCTCTCTATTTTTCTCTCACAAATTTTCTCTCTAAATGTGAGGAACACTTGCTTCTTGCTTGTGCTGTTGTTGTTCTTCACTACCTCTATTTATAGAGGGATTGCACCGTGTAAAATTTGCTAGCATGTAAAAAATTCAAGGCACCGAAAGTTGCATTGTGGTTGGAGGATGAAAAATATTTCAACCTTGCATTTAAGGCACCGAATGCACTTTGCATTCTTTTTCACTGTTAGGAAAAATTTTCCATGCACTATTTCTACCATTCACATTGGCTGGACCCACATTTCTCCCGCTCCAGCCAAAGGGAAATATCCTTGGATCAATTCGGGGTTGATGCTAAGCCTGCGGCTTCTTTACAAAATTCTAACTTTTCTTTTGCTAGAGCTTTTGTCATCATATCTGCCCCATTGTCCTTTGTGTGTATTTTCTCAACTTGCAATAGTTTACTTTCCAACACATCACGTATCCAGTGATACCTTACGTCAATGTGTTTCGACTTTGCATGAAAAGTTGAGTTCTTGCTGAGATGAATTGCGCTCTGGCTGTCGCAATAGAGAACATAGTTTTCTTGATTCTGGCCTAACTCTTGTAGGAACTTCTTCATCCATAGGATCTCCTTACAACCTTCAGTGATTGCGATGAACTCTGCTTCTATGGTGCTTAAAGCAATGCACTTTTGTAGTCGTGATTACCATGATATAGCCCCCCTGCAAAAGTTATCAAATATCCTGATGTAGACTTTCTTGAATCTACATCTCCTGCCATATCTGCATCTAAATACCCTAGAAGCATTGAATTTCCATTGCCAAAACACAAGCAGTTTTTGGTGGTTCCCTTCAGATATCTTAATATCCACTTCACAGCATTCCAATGCTCCTTTCCTGGGTTTGACAGCAATGTCTGGTCTTGTACAGACCATTGCATATATAAGGCTACCCACTGCAGAAGAATAGGGCACCTTGCTCATTTCTTCTTTTTCTTCTTCATTCATTGGACATTGTGTCTTGCTGAGTTTGAGATGACCAGGTAATGGAACATGCATAGGTTTGGCATTATGCATGTTGAACCTTTCAAGAACTTTCTTGATATAGTCTTCTTGTGACATCCACAACATTCTTCTAGAACGATCTCTAATGATCTTCATTCCAAGAATCTTCTTTACTGCACCCAGATCTTTCATGGCAAAAGATTTGCTCAATGCCTTCTTGAGAGCAGCTATCTTTGTTTTGTCTTTCCCAACAATCAACATATCATCAACATACAACAGAAGTATGATGGATTCACCATTCTCATAGTTCTTCACAAACACACAATGGTCTGCAGAGGTCTTCTTAAAATTGTGTTGGGACATAAAGAGATCAAACATTTTGTACCATTGTCTTGGAGCTTGTTTTAGACCATAGAGACTTTTCTTTAAGCGACACACTAAGTGTTCCTTGCTTGGTTCTTCAAAACCTTCTGGTTGCTCCATATAAATTTCTTCCTCTAGGTCTCCATGTAAGAATGTTGTTTTGACATCAAGTTGTTCTATTTCCAATTCTAGTTTGGCAGCTAGATCGAGAATTGCTCTAATGGATGTCATCTTCACCACTGGTGAGAAGATTTCTTCAAAATCTATGCCTTTCTTCTGGTTGCATCCCTTCACGATGATTCGTGCTTTATACCTGGGGCTTGGGTTATTCTCTTCAGTCTTGAGTTTGAATACCCATTTATTTTTCAATGCCTTTCTTCCTTCTGGTAATTTCACCAGGTCATACGTCTGATTCTCTTTCAGGGATTGGATTTCTTCTTCCATGGCTTGCATCCATTTCTTTTTATCAGTTGTTTCAATGGCTTCCATGAAGCTTTGTGGTTCCTCTTCACTAGTAAAATTGACAAAGTCATCTGAGAAGTACCTTCTCGAAGGTTGCTTGTTTCTCGTTGATCATCTTGGTTGGGGACCATGTTTGTCTGCACATTATCCACTGCTTGCTCTTCATTCATCACATCTGGTTGCTTCGTCTGATGAGGTTGTTCCATCTCACTAGTCTCTCCCCCTGAATTATTTACCATAACGGGATTCGAATCACGAACCACTGTTTGCTTTGACTTCTCAGACTTGATATCTTGGATCTTTTGATCTTCAAAGAATACCACATCTCTGCTTCGAACAATCTTCTTGTTTGCAGGATCCCATAATCTGAAGCCAAGTTCATCTCTTGGTGAACCAAGGTATATGCATTCTTTTGCTTTAGCATCGAGCTTTGCTCTTTCATCTTTTGGAATGTGAACATATGCCTTACACCCAAAGACTCTCAAGTGACCATAAGAGGCTCTTTTTCCAGACCACACCTCATCTGGAAGCTTTCCATTCAAAGGTCTTGAAGGTGACAGATTTATCAAATCATCTGCAATTCTCACTGCTTCACCCCAAAATGATTTAGGAAGTTTTGCTTGAGAAAGCATGCTTTTGGCTTTCTCTGCAATTGTTCTGTTCATCCTTTCAGCTACTCCATTCATCTGAGGAGTCTTGGGAGGTACTTTCTCATGTCTTATCCCATGAGTTTTGCAATATGCCACAAATTGGCCTAAATATTCTCCACCATTATCAGTTCTCAAGCAATTCAGCTTTCTTCCAGTCAATCGTTCTACAGAGGCATGAAACTCCTTGAATGCTTGAAGAACTTGATCTTTCGTCTTCAATGGATACACCCACACTTTCCTTGAGTGATCATGAATGAAGGTAACAAAATATTGGGCACCGCCAATTGACCTTTCAGAAGTTGAGCAAACATCTGAGTGAACAAGATCCAAAATATGCTTTCTTCTTCTTGCATCATCTAGTCTTCTGAATGATACTCTGTGTTATTTTCCTGCTAGACAATCTTCACAGGATTCAAGTGGTTGCCCTTTTATGTTTGGGAGATGATCTTTTGCAAGGATCTCCAAACCCTTCTCGCTCATGTGGCCCAATCGTCTATACCACAATTCTTTTGATGCATCTTGAGCAACATTCATCTCTCCTCTGCATATCTTTCCCTGCATAGTGTACAAAGAGCCTTCCTTCTTTCCACGTGCAACAATCATGCTCCCTCGACTGAGTTTCCATCTACCGGCACCAAATTGGTTTATCATCCCAGCTTCATCTAGCTTTCCAGCAGAAATAAGGTTTAGACGCATCTCCGGAACATGTCTTACGTCTTTTAGAATCAACTTGTTTCCATTCTCAGTCATCAAGGTCACTTCACCTATGCCAACAATTTTGCTTGTGACATGATTTCCCATCTTCACCATACCAAAGTCTCCTTTTTGGTATGATGAGAAGAATTCTTCGTGAGGACTTAGGTGGAAGGATGCTCCTGAGTCAATTATCCAAATGCAATCATCAGATGCAACATTTAGATAATTATCCTCTCTGACAAGAAATATGCCCTCATCATTCGAGGTCACTGTAGTGGCTGATCCGTCTTCCTTCTTTTTCTTTGGGTCAATCTGGTCAGGATGGACTGTTCCAGCTTGTTAGTCTCTCTTAAGGAATCTGCACTTAAACTTCCTGTGGCCAGGTTTACCACAGTAATAACAACTTAGTCTAGTGCGAGATTTGGATCTGCCTTGTGATTTTTCACAATCTCCTTTTCCTCGACTTCTACTCCTTCCTCTATTTTCAACAATGTTGGCTTCGAACTTATTGTTCAAGCCTCTTTCTCTCCTTCTTGACTCTTCATTCAACAAACTGTCTATAACGAAATCCATGCTAACTTTTGGAGCGGAATTGCTGAGAGTGATAACTAGAGTGTCCCAACTCTCAGGCAGAGAACTGATGAGTAAAAGAGTCTGCAACTTATCTTCTATCTTCATTTCTGGTTTCGTCAGTTGATTCACAATACCTTTGAACACGTTCAGATGTTCAATCATGCTTTGACCGTCCATGTACTCCAATTTTGCCAATCGTTTGACAAGGTGGGCTTTGTTTCTGGGTGTCGTCTTTTGAATCAAGGATTCAAGTTTTGTCCACAACTCATACGTATTGGTATAAGTTGATACATGCTCGAACAAGCTTTGATCAATATATTTTCTGATCATAGCTACTGCTTTTCGATGCTGGAGCTCCCAATCTTTGTCAGTCTTCCCCTCCGGTTTGTCATGTTGAGTGATTGGTTCATGCAAATCCTTGCAGTATAAGTGGTCTTCCATCATCGGCTTCCAATACGAGTAATTATCAGCAGTTAGCTTGAACATCTCTCCATCATGAGTCACAGCTCCTTCCATCTTGAGTTATACAGGCTAGATAACGTACTAAGAATTACCATATACCGAAATATTTATCGTAGTTCGTGAATAGCGCACTAGGTAAGTTCCCAGGAAAGAGAGGTGGGTCACCAACGGACACGCTTAAATACCAAGTCTTTCGTTAGCCAAAACTTTTCCTAGACATGCACTTTCGCATTCCCACGTTTTATTTCGGTAACACAAGAATAATCCTTTTCTGATGTGGAAGATCAGACAATGCTGCAACCATAGAGCATACTAAGAATTTTCTTATGAATACGGTACCTTAGTATCCGAGAGCTCTGATACCACTGTTGGGAAATGCCATCATAATTTCCCTCCTCTGTGAACTCAAAATAGGCACTTAGCGGAAACGTACAATAATAACACGGTAAATTTTTAGCGTGGAAAACCTTCTCAATGTGAGTAAGGAAAAACCACGGGACCCGTGGGCCTCTTAAATCTCGACTATAATAATAATGGGAATACAAAATACAACAATCTTCAATTTGTGGATACAACTCTCTCACAAATTGACTTACTAATTTTCTCTCTTAGAAACTCTAAGGCTCTCTCTATTTTTCTCTCACAAATTTTCTCTCTAAATGTGAGGAACACTTGCTTCTTGCTTGTGTTGTTGTTCTTCACTACCTCTATTTATAGAGGGATTGCACCGTGTAAAATTTGCTAGCATGTAAAAAATTCAAGGCACCGAAAGCTGCAATGTGGTTGGAGGATGAAAAATATTTCAACCTTGCATTTAAGGCATCGAATGCACTTTGCATTCTTTTTCACTGTTAAGAAAAATTTTCCATGCACTATTTCTACCATTCACATTGGCTGGACCCACACGACGAACCCTCTTTCTCCCTCTCGCCTTCGCCTAGAACCTGTAGATTGCAAAAGGCAGAAACCAGGGAGGGAAAAGGACGTGCAGATCGAGGAATGGATAGGCCACTAATTCTCATGATGGCTTGTGGTGGGACTTCAGATAATAGCGGCGTAGGGGAGAGGAAGAGAGATTGAGCGAGCAAAGTCAATCTCATGTGCCTATGAGTTCGATACGTTGATGCCCATTGCGACCCCCAAATGTCTAAAATGTGAAAACCCTAAACATTCATCTCCCAAATCAAAAGCTTCAGTCTATCTTATAGAAGTTTCACCGACGATGAAGCTCCCAAATTCATCGAAAAAGCCTTCACATTCTGTTTCACCACACAAGAAATTAAGGTTGACGTCTCCACAGGTAAGAACAAAATCTGACTTAACAGCCACCACCGACTCTCCTAAGCATTCGCAACAAACCCCTGTTTTTTTGCTCAACTGCTATGAGCACCACCGCAAGCCGCCGTGAAGGCTATTTCTGGCCACCGTGAGCCCTCGCCGTCCTCGTTCCTCTTGCAATCTTGGTCTATGCAGATTCAATCATGAGGTCAGTATTGGTTTGATAATTAACTTGCTTAAATGAGGGTTACGCAACTTTGGGTTTCAGTGTAGGTGACAAGGTGCTGGAATATATATATATATTTTTTATTTTGGTAACAACAAATTCAAAAATCTTTTGTTCAAATTTGTCCCTGTAATATTTTTTATTCAGTCTCCTCTTGAGATTGTTATCTAATTTTAGACTACTTAATGATGTGGTACAGTGTCATTGTTTCTGCCACTAACATTAATCATGCTAGCTAGCAGTCGTTCTCATACTGTATTTACTTGCATCATTGAGAGTCAGGTGAGTCAATATTGATGTTTTTGTCTCCTATTTCATGCAAAAAAATGTTAAATTGTTATTATGTTTTCCAAGTATATCATGATACAATTTAATTTAACTACTTTAATTTAACTACTTTTATAGTGGGAATCTCAAGGAGTGACTCACTTTCGATATGCTCAACTTAATCTTGTTGATTTGGCTGGATCTAAGAGGTAATTTATATTAATGAATGTTTGGGAAAAGTTGTTATTTTTTTATTTTTTTAATTCTTTATAAATAAGGAGCTGCAAATTATGAATTAAATCTAATCAACATTTTGTTTTTTCTTTACAGGATTCTCTTGGAGGGAATTGAAAAACAATCATAATTGCAAATATAAGCCCCTCCATTTGGTCAGTGAACCTCCTTCCTCTATGCTTGTACTAAATTTCTTTGCATGAGGACTTGGTTTCTTTTAAAGAATTTAGGGAAATTCGCAATGAGGAAGTTTCAATGCTTATTTGTTATAAATGGATTTTTAACCTAACTGTTGCTTGATGAATTTGTAGTAATTTCTTTTATTTGTCATTTTTCATTGCTATATATGGTTAACTGCTTTTATATATATATATATATATATATATATATATATATATATATATATATATATATGTTTTTGAGAGGCAAAAAGAATATTATTAAATGAATACCCTTGGAATGACACAAGATATGACACAACCAAGATAAAACAAAATACAAAGTCTCAGCCTTTTCTTAAAACAAAATACAAGGAAAAAGAACCCCTCTCCCTCATCTTAATGTGATAACCATAACAAAAAAAGAAACCATACAAAGAAACTATTGCCCCCACCTACACCGACATCATGGCTTCTTCACCCTGTAAAGAAAACACCTATAAACATCCAAGAAAAGGTCTGCACAACGAGATTTAAAAGAAGCCACTCATCTCGAAAACACCAACATAGTGAAGAAACGCCAACAAGAAGAGCTTAGAGTAAGTTGAACATCTGTGTTGATGCATAATACTGCTATGTAGCTCGGACCATATTTCAGAAAAGCCTGATATCTTTGAAGCACACCAATGCCCATCACGTGTTCAACAAAATGCCAAAACAATTTTAACCACTGAAACAAAATCTAACAGCTATTTTCACGTGTTCAACAAAACACAAAGTTAACCAGCACCATTCATATCCAACAAACATAATCACTCAACCCTCCAACAAGATGACAAAATATTCCGACTCAGTAACGTTCCTTCAGGGAAAAATTTCCCCACTGCTGCAATTCAAACCTTGGCACCATCAAACTACTGAAGACTTCTTCAATTACACACCAAAAAAGAACACAAAGGACACACCAACCACCCCCAAAATTAACCTCTGAAAAACCCTGTACCATTTATCTTTACGTGACCAACAAAACCATGAAACCAGAACCAAACTTGACGAAATAATATAATCTCTCAACCATCCAGCAAAAGACAGAAAATTAAGACTAAGCAACTTTCCTTCAACAAAACTATATTCCCCCACTGCTGCACTTCAGTCTTCACCACCATCAAAACACTGAAAACTTCTTCGGATATGCACCGCAACCATCTTTATTTCTACATTCATCCTCCAAGACATAACACAGGATTTGATATCCAAGATGTTAACGAATGAATGAATCCTTGTCTCCTTACTCGTAGCCAACTCCAAGAATAAAATTTTACATTATCCACAATGTCTTCCAACTCTACTGCTTTTTGTTTAAAAATCAACTGATTTCTGGCCATCCATATAGCACGAAAGACAGCAAACCAAATAACTAACCAGTCTTCTCTATTTATACCTTTCCAGTCACACAACCCCAAAAGTTGTTGACATTGCCTACTCATCCCCGAATGTAGCACTGTTTATAAGCCCAACCATCGAAAACAATGATACCACACTTGTCCAAAACATTCACACTGATAGAATAAATGATTTGCAGATTCAGAGGCTTTCCCGCATCCCCCACATATGCATTGATCATCTGGTATAATTCCTCTCTGCAGTAAATTGTCTTTTGTTGGGATTCTATTCTGCAATGCTTGTCACACCATAATCACCACCTTCAGAGGCACCACCTTATTCCACAAAGAACTCCAATGAATATGATTTAAACTAGCTCTTTCACCCATAATCACTTCATAATTTACCGAATACACCTCTGATGATTCCTTCGACCACACCCACCTATCCTCCTTGCTTTGAGACAAAACAGCCCTTTCCAGCATCTGTTTTAACAACAGAAAATGCTCCTCCTCCCACTGTCGAAAAACCCTCCTCCTAGACCACACCCACTTCCATTCCCCCCTCTCCCAATAGCCTAAATCCTTAATAGTAGCCTCCCTATCCCCTGCCAATGCACATAACCTCCCAAAAGCATCCCTCAATCTCCCACCCTCTAACCACCTATCTGTCCAAAAGTGAGTCTTAGCTCCATTGCCACCACTCTCTTACCTGAATCACTAAACCAATCTGCCTTACTACCCCCTTGACCATCTTCTAAATTCCAACAAGTTTGCCACCACTTAGATCCTATTTTCTTTGTTTTCCTCAACTCTCCTTTCTCATCTCCATACAACCCCACTAAAACCTTATACCATAAAGCCTCCTTTTCCATAAGCATCCTCCACCTCCATTTCCCCAAAAGAGCTAAATTAAAACCCCTTAAATCTCTCACCCCAACCCTCCTTTTTCCTTCTCAGTACACACTCTCTCCCAAGCTACCCAGTGAATTTTCCTACTTTCCTCACTCCCACCCCACAAAACTTTTCTAAACAGAGATTCAAGATAAGCTATAATACCTGAACGAGCCTTGAAGAAGGAAAGATAATAAATTGAAATAGCGGATAAGAATAACTTGAGCAAAATCACCCTACCACCAATAGATAAATATCTACTCGACCATGCTTGCAACCTTTTCTTGACAACCTCCACAACTGGCTCCCATGTTGACTATCTATTTGGATTGGCCCCCACTGGCAACCCTAAATACTTAAGCGGTAGATGTCCAACTTTACAATTTAAGATGCACGTTGCCTCCTCTAACCAGCCCCCTTCTACATTCACACCCACCAAGATACTTTTATGAAAATTCACTTTCAAACCTGAAACAATCTCAAATAATTGAAATACAGCCTTAATAGCACAAATATTACCCCAACTCCTCTTAGCAAAAATAAGGGTGTCATCAGCAAATTGTAAATGGGACAGTTGTTCCTGCATTCCACCCCATTGTATCCCCGAAAATTTCCTTTTTTGAATCATCGCTTTAAACATACTGCTTAGACCCTCTGCAGCTAATAAGAATAAAAAAGGAGATAAAGGGTCACCTTGCCTTAGTCCTCGTCCCATCTTGAATTCCTTTGTTGGGCTCCCATTAAGCAAAACAGATGCAAAAGCTGTTGAGAAACACTCCTATATCCAATCTCTCCACTTTTTTGGAAACCCCATTAGCTCCATAACAAACAACAAATAATCCCAATCCACTGAGTCATATGCTTTCTCAAAATCTACTTTGAACAACACCATATCTGACCCCCTCCTTTGTGCTTATGATACTATCTCATTAGCTATTAGTACACCATCTAGAATTTGACGATTTTGTATGAAAGCCGACTGCGTATCCTCAATAACTAGATGCATTATTTTTCGAATCCTGTTTGCCAAAACTTTGGCCAACACCTTATACATACACCCAATTAAAGATATAGGTCGATAATCACTCACCTTTTGAGGGCACTCTTTCTTTGGAATGAGCAAAATAAACGAATTGTTTGCCCCTTTGACTAATCTTTCATTTTTGTGAAATTCCACCATATAAGAGATAAAGTTAGCTTTTACATCTTCCCAAAACATATTCACAAAACCAAAATTAAAACCATTTGGCCCTGGACTTTTTTCACTGCCACAATCCCACACTGCCGCCTTAATTTCCTCTTCTGTGAATGGTGCCACTAACTCTAAACCATAACTGTCCTCCAATTTTTTAAACTCCAACCCCTCTAAAGAAACTTGAGGCCGAACCTTCTTCTCCCAATGACTACTGAAAATGTCGAAAGATGCCCTTTTTCATGTCTTGAACCTCGTGTAAAATGATGACCCCATCAATCTCTAAACTCAAAATTTCGTTTACTTTTCGTCTCTTTTGCATACATCGATGGAAAAAACTTGAATTAGCATCCCCTTCCTTCAGCCATTTCTGTCTGGATTTTTGCCAAAGCCTATTGCATCTCATTCTGGACAAAGAAAAAAATCTGACTAACACACTCCCTTCTCTTAACCACCTCCTCCTCATCTAAACCCACATCTTCCCCCTGCAAATCCCATTTCTGTAATTCCTCTTTGACTTCCTTGATTCTTCCCTCCAAATCCCCACATATGTCCTACTTCATTCTTTCAACCTTTGTTTTAGAATCTTCAATTTTTCTTTCAAAACATAAGAACTCCACCCATTGACTTGTATTTCCTGCTACTGCTTTTTCAAAAAGGCACAAATCCCTCTACATCCTTCCAAAAGGTCAACACCCGAAATGGCTTTGGGCCCCAATTCACAACTTTATCTTTAAGCATCACAACACAGTGATCGGATAGCCCCCTCTTAAGACCCCATTGTGCACAATCTGGCCATAATGCCAACCAATCTTCAGATAGCAAAAACCTATCCAACCTACTCATCGTCGAACCATCATCCCTATACCAAGTAAAATTTCTACCAATCAATGGTATATCCACCAACTCAGCCTCTTCTATAAAATCTCCAAAAAGTTGCATTTCTTCCCCCCTCTAATTTGTAGAAGCACCCCTCCATTCCCCTTCACTTCTAATAGAATTAAAATCCCCCACCACGCACCACTTACCACCACCTCTCTCCCTCTTAATCCTCACAATATCCTCCCACATACACTTCTTCTATAACAGATCACACGGTCCATACACATTCAGAATAGTCACCCTTATGTTTTCCACTCCCCATATACCAGAAATCCCAACAAAATGAGAGCCCAGAAAAATATCATCCACCTTCAATACATTTGCCCTTCAAATTAATATTAAATCCCCAGATCTTCCATTAGACCTTTTAAAAGTCCATTGGAAATCCTCCATCCCCCACAAAGAACAACATAACTTGTAATCCACCTTCACCATTTTAGACTCCTGATTACAAAGAACATCCAACCTATGCTCACCAACCAATCTTTTAACCTCATCTTTTTTAAGGTTCCCCCCCAAACCACGAACATTATAGGATAAAATCTTCATCTAGCAACTGACTTCCTCCCCTCCCCCCCTCTCTCATAAGACCAGCACCATTATTTGTCCCCTTTGTTGGGCTTTTCTTACCACTAGCTTGCCGGTCTCTTTTATCCATCTCCATTAATGATTTAACTACACCCTTATTGTTATTTTTGTAACTGATGCCAATAGCATTGCCAAAGTCCCAAACTTGCTTTGCCACCTCTACCACATTTTGGTAACCCGCCCCCAATACTACCTCGGGCCCCACCTCGTCAACTTGAACCACATTTCCCTCCTTATCAACTCCATTCAGATAAACCCCTCTGCCTTTCTTTTTATTTTTCAACTTCCTCACCTTACCTTCCCCTAATACCACCTCTCCCAAACGGTCACAACTCATTACCGAAGTTCCTTCCCCTTCAATTTCCGCCAACCCCTTATGAGCACTTCGACAACCACCTCTTGATAACCCAATATCCCCCTCATCCACGTCATAATTAACTTCTATTTCCACTAAACCATCCACCACATCATCAACAAGCCCTTCTGAATCGTTCTGAATGTCACCACTTAATACATCATTACTATCACAAGCCACCTTCTGCTGTGTAAAGGTCCCATCATTTGCATTATTTCCCTCCTCAATTGAATCTGTAATTACAGCTTTTGGAATCTTGTTAACAACCGACCGGCCCTTTTGTCCAACCAAACACATATCCGCACTGCCCCTTTTTTCAACTATAGGAAACACCCCCGTCACCCCCTCACCATTCCCCGCCCTATTCAACTCTGCCACGTGTTCCTCTTCACAACCTATATTAGTTTGAGCCAATCCTGACCCTTTTCCACCTAATACAAGTGTTTTATTATGATTCTCACACCCAATCCCCTCCATCACACTAATTACGGGCCTAATAGATGGCCCATTATGTGTTTTCACACCCTTACCCTCAATCTCCACATTCATACTTAGAAATCCTTCATTAAAACCATCAACAGACTTATCTGCCTTGCCCATCAACGTCGAATGTTGGGCCCCTCTCCCATCCCTTCCCAAGTCACTCTCTACTTCCTTATTAATAACCGTCTCAACTGTTCCCAAGATATGCGCAAATTGATTAGGCAATTTTGTCCCATTCGCTATTCGACCATTAGAACCCGTTGGAATCTGTTTATTCCGTAAAACCCTACCCAAGTCTTCCACCAAATCCTCATCATTTATTGTTAAATTATTTTGAAATTCAAATTGTCGATCCTCCTCCTCCAGATTTTGTTCCATCTCCGACCACCCATATTTCGACCAATCAGAAAACTCCGATGAAGATGATGACAAACTACTTCTTTGCACTTCATTACCATATGATGCCTCAGAAAATGTCTCCTTCACAATCCGCACAACATAAATTGTCTCATTAATTTTAACCTTTTTAACCATGTTAATTGCATCCCAAGAAGATGTTTGAATAAGAATACGCTCGACATCGAGCCTTTTCTTCTGCATTGTACCCCAATCTACAGATAAAAAATTCCCAAAGTTTCCTACAATAAATTCAAAGAAACATTGACACCATGCATGCAACGGAACTCCTTGACATCGGATCCAGGCATATCTTTCCTTTGTAACCTCCTTCGGAGACAACTTGTTGATTTGGTAAAAGAAATTCTTCATAATCTCCTCTATCTCCTTAAATAATTCCTGTAAATCCTCCCCTTCCACAGGTTTCATCAGCACCATATCCCCACCCATTGGTGTCACTATCAATGAATTCAAGCCTTCACTAATCAAACGATCCTGAATGTTGTATACAATTTCTGGTGCATTCACTCTTCCCACATAACACTTTTCTAACCACTCCATATCCTCCTTCTCTACTTTGAATGCCAATCCCCTCCATACATCCCCATCCTCCTGCTCCACAGCTTTTTTAGATTTTGGTCTCCACACATATTTTTGCTTGCTTCTTAAAACTTCTGCACAAGACCTTGTTCCACTTTTGAGACGCTCTAGTGGTTTCCTCAACACCAATGATTGTGATTGATTTGTCATATTCCTCTCCACCCTCTTCCCCATAATTTTTGGTTGACTCTGCATCTGATTCGCCATCCTCCTTTTCCCAAACCTGGGTGAATTTACACGTAACTTATACGTCCCAATCCAAATTTGATCCAAACGACGCTCCAAGTCCCTTACGTCTTTCACGCCACCAAAACGCACAAAACCAAAAAGGTCCCCCACTCTGTTCCTCTTATTAGGAATATACACATCTTCCACCTTTCCCCAATTCTGAAAAATCCTCCTCAACAAATGATCATCAAAATTTTCTGGGTAATTGGAGAAAAAATATGTTGTTTGTCCCCCATAGTTAGTCTTTTCCGCTATGATTTCTGATCGAAACGCTTTCCTCCTCCGTCGGCTCACTGTTTGCCACTCACCCTCACCCTCTCGCTCGCTCTCTACCATCTCCGTCACACATTTGAGTGACATTTGTTAACTATTGCAGTTATTCACTCGAGACATTGAGCACATTGAAGTTGTGAGAACAAGGTATGTCTTTTCATACTTTTTGGGTTTATATATTGATGTGCATCTATTTTTTTTTACCTAAAACAAGTGACGAGGATGTGCGTGATCTGTGCAGACATTTCTAATAATTTCTATTTAACAAAAATATTAATAATTAATATAATGTATTTTTCTCCAGGCAATAGTAAACGAGGATGCATCTGGAGATGTCATTGCCATGAGAATTAAAATTCAAGAACTTAAGGTATTAGAATTTTGATTTATCCTTTCTTGTCTTTTGCTCTGAACATAGAAAATATCTGGTTGCCCTTTTTCTTTACATTTCTTGGGAAGGTAATGGTTAAGTAATTTAGTTATATTAGTGGGTCATCATTTTATGAGTCAATAAATGCCTTTATAGATGCTTATTGAATTGCCTATCAGAGAAGTATGACAGTGAGCAATTTCACTTTTCATCTGGACTTTGAATGCTAATGGAATAACTACTTCAACTTAAATTTCACGCCACCCTCAATTTATAAGAAGACTAAGTGATTTAATTGGATCCTATGTATGTAATTACTTTGATTAGTCTATTGCTTGTCAGAAAAGTACAGCACTGGATGCTATATCTGCTGCTTTGAATGGGCTGGACGCACAAAGCCCAAAAAATGACTATAGATAGCGCTTGTTTAAAGAGGCGCTATCTATTATTTTTACACTATAGATAGCGATACCATAAATACGCTTCGAAAGCGCTATCTATTGAAAAAATAAGCGCTATCTACGTCTATTTTTGGCATAGTGATTGGTGACAGATTGCGTTGTACTATGCTTATGCCTTAATCATATCATAAGTTTACTGTTTATTGTATTGGTTTAGTTTAGTACTCAATTCTCACAAGTCAGCTTGTTTTCTTCAGTCCTTTCTCCCTCAGCTGAATTGTACACACACATGTTTGATTAATGTACACTAGACTCTTTAAATTTCTTGAATAAAATTACATGTTATGTTAGTATTACAAATGATGTCCAATGATTGGGATTTATTGATCTTATGCATTATTCTGCCTGAAAGTCTAAATCACACCTTGTCCCTTTTTTACTATCTAAAAGAAGACTTGCTATATTAAAAAAATGGATTTGTATTATTAGCCTTTTGAAGCATATAAGAATATGATATGTATTATTATAAGGCTTTTTCTGCAATGCAATGTGTTTTCACAAGAGTGCTGAATCAAGACCAATGACCTGCAACAATTACAGCTCAGGCAAAGACCAGTAATTATATGCAGAAAAAAAAGAGTGATTAGTTCTACCAACAAATTATAAAATTAATTTTTATTTTGTCACCAATTTTAAATGAAATATTGAACCTGATAAAATTAAATCTCGGTCTAGACTCTAAAGTCTGGACCAAAGATAAAGTTGAGACTGCTTTCTAAAACCAGAGATTTTGTGGATACAGAGTAAAATACGGAACAATAAACACGGATTCAAAGGAATGTATAAAAAGCGTTCCAATGCTCAATCTATTTGCATTGAAACCAAATAAAAGTTAAATATCTAAAACCAAACTTGACTATAGACAATATAAACCAGTTTCAAGCAAGCATAAGGACAATTAAAATTAGTTACAGTGTTCTCATTCATCTATGTTGGTACCATTGAACGTGTATCCTCTTTCACATTATTATACAATTATTGATTGCTGGAGCAGCAAGAAATGACAAAACACTAGTGCCCATTTCCACATGCTTGACAAAATACCCATGTGCTGTTGCTGCTGCACAAATTGTGTCTCTGCAACTTCCATCTTCATTAATCTTTGCTTTTTCCGCAATGGTTGGTTTTGTGGTTCTGAACCATTGAAATCATCATCTAATTTTCTTTTTCTACAGGGATCAGTGAATCGAATATCCTCCATGCTACTTTGCTGTTTCAATACATGGATTCCCCATTTTACAAGGAATGGGCGGGAATACAAATCCCTACATACAAAGTCTGCCCGGTTCCATTCATTTTCTACAAGTGCTTCGTCTAAATTATGTTCGAGAAGTTCTTCATGTAAATCATTTTCGAGTTTTAACTCCTGCGGATCAAAAAGAAATGTACAATCCATTTCCATCCAATCGAGACACAACTGTTTGTTGCCATTGATGATCATGATGGGTCTAAGAACATGTTTTTCTGGCAGGGAGTACTCGCGGGCTGGTCCCACAACAAGACAAATAGCTACAGCTGGGAATTTGTTACGGAACCAGAAAGAAATTGACGGTCTCCAGGTCTGGCACTCAAACCACTTTGGAATCTCACCCGCTGGCAAATTAAAGACGGTGTTTCCTTCCTCATGCAGTTCCTGTTAGTCACAAATAATTCATCAAATTTATTATAAATAAGATATTGTTCGGATAAATTTCTCCATAAAAATTATAAGAAAAAAAAAATATGAATTAAAGTTCTTCAATAAGTTAAAATCAACTTGTCACCTCAGTTTTTGGAAAAGTTAGATAGGAGAACTTCTATAAAAGTGAAATTACATAAATATTTATGGAGAAGTTTACTCATAATTCACTATCAGCAACCAAATCAAATACATAAAAAACAATACCTGATTCAGTAACATGCTTCTACACGAAGAAGTCAAGGATACGCAACCTTTTGCGGAGAAATATTTCAAGTTTGGAGGAATCCTTCTAATTTCTTGAAGATGCATACAATAATCCAAATCAAGCTTAGTTAAAAAGCGGCATTCTTTGATGCATTCAGGAATAACTGTGAAATTATTGCATGCTAGTTTTAACTCCTTCACATTAGCAAAACATGGGAGAAATATTGAAAAAAAATCATCTGACAAGTTGCAGTCATAGAAACAAAGATGTTGAACATTTGAAGACACGGTTAAGCTTTCTTTTTCTGCACCCTCATCCTCCTCAGCGAATACCCCCACTTCCCATCGAATAGCTTCAATCTCAGCCAGTTCTGGCATCATGGAAATGATCCAAATGAAAATGGCACCATTACAGCAAATTGTCCTGAGTGAACTGCCCAGACATAATTTTTGAAGCCGAGTAAGATTTCGGAATGAAAGTGGGAATTCTTTTATGGGAGTGCTGTCCAATGAGAGTTCTGATATATTTTCCATCTTTCCTAATATTTCTGGAAAACTCTCAAGACTGGCACAAGTAGAAAGGTCGAGTTGTTCAAGAGAGGGCAACATGATAGGTGGAAAACTCTTGAGCTTGTCACAACCAGCAGCATGCAACATTTTAAGTTTTTTCAAGAGCCCAACTGAATTGTGGATTGTAAATAAATTCTTACACCCTTGAAATGACAATTTTTCCAAATGTTGGAGACAAGTTACATCAGGTATCTCTGTTAAATATTGGCAAATGTCAAAATTCAAACTTGTCAAATTCACCAACTTCTGCAACATTAAAAAAAAAGGAAAAAAAAGCAAGTTATTACTGCAAAACATTAAAAAAAATAAAAAATAAAAAATCTAAATGAATTGAATAACCGTAAAGTGAACTTATATATTAGGATTTAGCTCCTCTAAAGAGGATAAAAACATACAAGATCAAGGAAATGAAGTCAATACACTTGCCTTTTTTGAAAATAAGGCAGCCAACCCGAGTGAGGTAACACAACTTTCGGGTAACTTGCATATAGCAAGTTTCTTCGGATGAAAATCATATGGCAAATCCTGTGAAGGATATCTCCACCATTCCAATACTCTTAAAGTATTAGGAAGATGTTTGGGACCTTTGGAAAAAAGACCATTTTTAATGATAAGTGTTTTGAGATTTTTCATCTTCTTCAAGGCATCTCCATCCCATTCTACTTCACCTTCTTTATATAAGGGGAAATCCAAAAATATGATTTCAATCCGACTCGTTCCCTTTTAGCATAAAAATCATGAACCAATCACAATAATGCATATATATTAGGACTTAAACATGCATATTTAGAGAAATGTACAGATTTTAAAGCAGAAAAAAATTGTGACATGATCATATAATAATCAAACAAAATTTTTTATTAATTGGATATCCATATATAATACCTATTTGACACCTATGAGAGAAAGAGAGAAGAGAGAAATATAGGATTAATAAGTGATATGATATTATGATAGGAAGAGAAACATAAATAATGAGTATTAATGAGTTGTATAAAATTGTGGGGTGTCCAAATATCATAACCTATAATAAAAACAAATAACAAATGGGTAAAGACGAAAAACCAAACCATCCACATGCATCAATCTTATATATATTTACCTTATTTTTCTTCTAAAACATCAACTATATCCTCATGGAACCATAACCTTCTACGATTCCCAGGCTCATCTGGTGATTCTTTCCTGACAATTTCTTTACCATGCCAATAATTGCAAATCAACATCATTATGATGTTTTATTTAAATTTCAATTTATCAGTTACTTATTGAATACAAATTCTAATACATTTATTATGTTTTTTATGGCACAATTGTCTGAATTATTTTTTGTTATTAAAATATTTAATACAAACTTAATTTCATTAGTATTCTCTTTAACATTAGATACCATATATTTACATTTATTTAAATCAATTATTAAATTTAAAATAAATTTCCATTTTATACTTTTAAAATACACCTAAATTTAAAAGGCCCATTGAATATCAATTTCTCCAACATATTAAAATGAAATATCAATTTCTTTCACTACTGCAAAATTTACTTTTAACGACTATTATTTAACGGCAATTAATCAATGGCTGGTATTTCACTAATTAGCTTAAAACTTTCCTGGCTAACGAATAATTGCCGGCAAAAAATAAGTATATTTTAGGTGGTTTGGGCATCTACTCACTACACCGGTTTATTTGTGGCGGTCAAAAGAAACCGCCAAAATATTTTTTATAATTTGTTTACATCTGCACATGCCTCGTGTCCCTTGAGTAACACATCTTCTGCGACGTGTCATGTTTCATTCAATCGCTTATAGAAACACTTAACTTCACCGCGAAAACTCAACACACCGTCTCTGATAGCACCCCTGGCCCAATACCTACTGATACATCCAGGCCCAAGAGAACCACTACATGCCTTGCTGGTTGGGATGATTTCATCCACTGATAGTTAGATTTCCTGTTAGATCCTTTGTTGTGTTGTCACCCAATGATTGGGTTTGTTATTTCAATTTTGTTAGCTATTTTCATTTTGTTGTTATTCTCAGTGATGCATATATAAGGACGCAAGTAATAAATAAAAAAGGGCAGCAAGTATATTATCCAAAATTCCCTTCTCTTCTTACTTCTGGAGGTATTTTTCCTGGCCTCGAATTCAAGAAAACCCTATATCTCTTTCTCATAAATTACCCCTAACAACTTTGGTGCTTTCATTGTTTCCTCCCTATGGCGGACAACACCCGCACTCAGACAGCTCAAGCCCAAGCCATAGCCCGCTTGGAAGAAGTCGTTGCCAAGCTCACCTAAACCCAAACCACCCTCACCGGAACTCAAAGCTCCCTCAATTCCAAATTGGATGACGTCCTCCAGCGTTTGGCCTCCCTCGAGCCCCATCACACTCACTTCGATTCCGAGACCAGCCCCAAGTCCGTTTCCTCTAAGGGTCCCAAACCCCACATGAAGCTCGAGGTGCCTCGCTTCAACGGTTCTGATGCAATGGGTTGGATCTTTAAGATCTCCCAGTTTTTTGACTACCATGGGACTCTCAATGATGAAAGCCTTCAAGTCGCCTCCTTTTGCATGGATGGACCTGTGTTGAGTTGGTTCCAATGGATGTTTCGGAACGGTCAACTCTCATCTTGGCCTAGCTTCCTCCACGCTCTGGAAATGCGATTCGCCCCCTCCTTCTATGATGACCCCAAGGGTGCCCTATTCAAGCTTACCCAAACTGGATCGGTGAATTCTTACCTCTCTGACTTTGAGAATCTCGCTAATCACATTATTGGTCTTCCTCCACCATTCTTGCTTAGTTGTTTCATCTCGGGTTTATCACACGACACCCGCCGCGAGGTTCAGGCCTTACAACCCCTGACTCTTATCCAGGCGGCGGCTCTCGCCAAATTATAGGAGGATAAGCTCCTCCATGCGATACGTGCTTCCAGTCCAAAACATTTCCCGCCACAGTTATCCTCCTTACCTCCTCTCCCTCCGACTACCTCTTCCTCATTACCACCCTTGCTCCCTGCCCCTCCCCCACTTCTTCCTAAATGGCTTACCCTGGCTAACCTCGCCACCCGTCGCGGCAAGGGATTATGTTATAATTGTGATGAGCGATGGAGCCGCACTCACAAATGCAAATCCCATTTTTTCTTGATTGTTGCGAACGATGATGTGGAGGATCATTTTCCTCCTGACACACATGTCCCAGTATTTGGCACGTCGCCGTCTGACACTGGCCCTTCTTCAGCTCATATCAGCTTCAATGCTTTATAGGGTCACATCACCCCAGAGACTCTTCAGGTCACAGGTTTGATTCATGGGCATCCGGTCTCAGTTCTTGTTGACGGGGGTAGTACCCATAATTTTATTCAGGATAGTATGGCCCGTTTTCTCAATTTGCCAGCCCAGCCCACTACTCCTATGCGTGTTATGGTTGGTAATGGAAGTGTCCTCACTTGCAATCAGATTTGTAAGGGCATTTCTGTGTTGATACAAGGCCATCAGTTTATTGTTAACCTTCTGGTGATGTCTTTAGTTGGGGTTGATTTGGTCTTTGGGGTCCAATGGTTAAAGACCCTTGGCCCCATTATCACTGATTACAACACCATGATTATGCAGTTCAGACTGGGATCTCGTTTGGTGGAGCTAACAGGCCATTCCCACTCTGGCCCAAGTGAGATCACCCATCATTAGGTCAAGCGGCTTATCTCTTCCAATCGAGTCGTTGCTTACTTTCACATTCAACTTTGTTCTTCTCCACCTCCCTTGGCTGTCGTCGATAACATCACTCCCTAACCCTTTGTCCCGGCGTCGCTCCAAGCTCTACTTGACCAATATGATGCTCTAGTCCAACCCTCCACCATCCTCCCACCTCACTGTTCCACTAACCACTCGATTCACCTCATCCCTGGTTCGAATCCCGTCAATGTTCAACCATACAGATATCCTTATTTCTAGAAACATGAAATCGAACGCCAGGTTGAGGAGATGCTCCAACAAGGGTTGATTCAGCCAAGTTGGAGTCCTTTTTCATCTCCCGTGTTGCTCGTGTGGAAAAAGGATGGTACCTGGCACTTTAGCGTCGACTACCGTGCCTTGAATACCATTACCATCAAAGACCGTTTTCCACTACCCACCATTGATGAGCTATTGGATGATTTGGGAACGACGAGTTGGTTCTCCAAACTCGATCTCGACAGGGATTTCACCATATTCGTATGTGTCTGGACGATGTGCCTAAAACTGCCTTCCGCACTCATCAGGGTCACTATGAATATAGGGTAATGCCGTTCGGGCTCTGCAATGCCCCTTCCACATTCCAGGCCACTAAGAATGAGTTGTTCAAACCATTTCTACGTCGGTTCGTGCTAGTTTTCTTCGACGATATACTTATTTACAACAAACATTTCGACGAGCATCTGGAGCACCTTGCTCTCATCTTTCGCACCTTTCAACAAGGTAATTTCTTTGTCAAACCCTCCAAGTGTGCTTTTGGTCAAAGGAAGATTGAGTACTTAGGCCATACTGTATTTGTTGATGGTGTTGAGGCTGAACCATCCAAAATTCGTGCTATGCTTGAGTGGCTTGTGCCCGCTTCTTCCAAATCCCTTCGTGGCTTTCTTGGCCTTACTGGCTTCTATCGTCGTTTCATTAGGGATTATGCTAAGATTGTTTCCCCACTCACCTCCTTATTGTGCAAGGATGCTTTTCACTGGGGACCTGAAGCCCAATTGGCTTTTGACCAACTTAAGTCTGCCATGACTAAGGCTCCTGTTTTAGCCTTATCGAACTTCCAGTTACCTTTTGTTCTTGAGATGGATGCTTCTGGCACAGGCATGGGTGCAGTCTCGATGCAATTGAATCACCCCATTGCGTTTTTTAGTAAACAGTTCTACCCTAAGTTGCTTCGTTCCTCCACTTATATTCGTGAATTACACGCTATTACCTCCACTGTCAAAAAGTGGCGCCAATACTTATTGGGCCATCCTTTCACAATCCTTACAGATCACCATAGCTTGAAGGACTTAATGTCGCAGGCCATTCAGACTCCTGAGCAACATGTTTATTTAGCTAAGTTGCTAGGAAATGACTACACCATTCAGTACAAACCTGGTGTTAGTAATGTTGTGGCTGATGCCTTATCCCACACTCATGAGCAACCAGTTGAGGCTTATTGGATTCTCTCCATTCCTCATTTTCAGTTTCTGGATGATCTCAAGAAGGAATTACATAATTCCACTGCCTTCATTGATCTTGTCATGGTAGTCTAACAACACCCTCATGATTTCCCCAATTATAAACTTTCTAATGACCTGTTGCTGCTTTAGGGTCACATATGGATTAATAAGGGCAATTCTTTCATTCCTTTGCTCTTAGAGGAGTTTCATAAGTCTCCACTTGGGGGTCACATGGGCCTTGCAAAAACTCTCAGCCGACTTAAGGCAAGCTTCTTCTGGCCTGGGATGAGGCATGATACTCTCTAATTTATTCAACATTGCTCTGATTTCCAACATACTAAATATGTCACAAAGAAAACCCCTGGCTTGTTGTAGCCTATTCCCCCTCCATCCAGTCCTTGGGAGGATTTGTCTTTAGACTTTATCACCGGTTTGCCACTATATCATGGTTATTCTGTGATTCTGGTTGTGGTTGATCGCTTTTGCAAGGGTGTACATTTCAGGTTGCTTCCCACCCACTTTACTGCTTCTAAGGTTGCTCAATTTTTCCTTGATATGGTCTGCAAGTTACATGGTTTTCCTAAGAGCCTAATTTCTGATCGCGACCCAGTCTTCCTAAGTAAATTTTGGCAAGAATTATTCAAGCTTAATGGTACTAAGTTGAGTATGAGTACATCTTATCACCCCCAGAGTGATGGCTAAACTGAGGTTTTAAACAGGGTCTTAGAGCAATATTTGCGATCATATGTTCACTCCAATCCCTCTGCATGGGGAAAATTCCTCAGCCTAGCTGAATGGTGTTACAACACTTCTTGCCATTCTGCTACTGGTCTCACCCCTTTCCAAGTTACTTATGGAAAGCCCCCTCCCATCATTCCTCACTATGTCCTGGGATCTTCTTTAGTGGAAGCTGTTGATTCACTGCTCTCGTCTCGCGATCACATGTTGGAGTGCCTTCAACGTAAATTGCTGAAAGCTCAACAGAATATGAAATAGTTTGCTGACCTGCATCGCCATGATGTCTCCTATTCAATTGGTGATTGGGTTTATGTGAAACTTCGTCCATATCGTCAAGTTTCACTCACTGGAGCTCGATACCAAAAGCTGGGAAAGCGCTATTATGGCCCTTACCAAATCATTGAGGTCGTTGGTCCTGTGGCTTATCGTTTGGCTCTTCCAACTTCTGCCAAAATTCATCCTGTTTTTCATTTCTCCTTACTTAAGCCACATCATGGTCCCCTGCCAACAACTTCAGACCTGCCAGCTGAATTCAGTGATCACCACCCTATAATTCAACCATTGTCCTTGTTGGATTTCAAAAGGGATCTTTCTGTTGACCCTCCTCATCGTATGGTTTTGGTCTAGTGGTTAGGACTTCCACCTAAGGACACTACATGGGAGGATTGGTCTTATATTAGCTCTACTTACCACCTTGAGGACAAGGTGTTTCCCCAAGGGGTGGCAGATGATAGCACCCCTGGCCCAATACCTACTGATACATCCAGGCCCAAGAGAACCACTACTCGCCCTGCTGGTTGGGATGATTTCATCCACTGATAGTTAGATTTTCTGTTAGATCCTTTGTTGTGCTGTCACCCAATGATTGGGTTTGTTATTTCAATTCTATTAGCTATTTTCATTTTGTTGTTATTCCCAGTGATGCATATATAAGGACGCAAGTAATAAATAAAAAAGGACAGCAAGTATATTATCCAAAATTCCCTTCTCTTCTCACTTCTATAGGTAGTTTTCCTGGCCTGGAATTCAGGAAAACTATCCCTTTCTCATAAAATACCCCTAACAGTCTCCAACATGACCTAATCCTCATTCTCTCTCCATCCATCGCAACAGAGACTCAACCTCCATCATATCAACGTTTTAATACAAGGTCTCTTTCTCTCTCTCAAATTTAGTATTTCCATTCCCCCCTTTCGTCTTTCTCAGATTTATTTGTATTTTAACTGTTATCTTCTTGAGATTGAATTTGTAATCGTCGAGGTTCATGAATCTCTGAATATTGGTCGAAACCTAAGAGGTTGAAGATTTGGTGATAGTTTTGATTCTTCCGTGTTTTGTTTTCCGGGCTTCTTCACAGGTTTCCGTGCTTTTTTATTTCCCTTTATTTTTTTTCTGAGCATGAAACTATGAAAAGTCACGTGAATGGATTGATTCAATTGAAGACGAGAGAATTGAAATATCTCTATCCCTAATTTTTCTCTTTCTCCCTTGGGTATATATATCAAATTCTGTTGTTGTTGAAGAGCGTGTACTTAGTGGCCTGTTGAAGCGGCTTCCAATTTGCTTGTGACCTGTTTTGTATTTTAATTTTAAATATGTGTTGCCAGGTCACCTTTGTCTACTCACCACTCAGCATTTCGTTTGCCTTTGTTTTGTTGTGATTTTAAGGTGAGTTTGTTAAATTTGTAGGCTAAATTAGTTAAAACAAAGCATATATTTGCATTCATGAGCAGTTCCCAATGACGCAAGAAGAATGTATACCGTGATGCATTTCCTTTTTAATTTGGTTCTACCGTGATGGCAGGTGAATTTGAAACAAAGGGTTCCAACTAAAGCAGTTTGGTTAAAGCATCTTGAATTATGAAAATAAATACTAACTTGGCCGAATCTCGAGACACAGGTATATAAGGAAAAGGGAAGATTGAAGAAAATCCTTCCACAAAATTTCTTCCATTATTTTCAGTCAAATCATTTTTCTCACGGTTCTCTTTAACTTGTTAGATTTATATACTTAGGAAATTAAGCCTAACCTGATCATTCCAATTTACAATTTGATCTTTCTCTGAAATCTAGCCTCTTGCACGGTTTCATCTCTTGTAACTTATATAGTGCTCTTAGCTTTCCCACAAGTAATCACTTGTCTGCTAATTCACTCTTACATTCTCCAGTAAATGATGTTATATTTCCAATCTGTTACTGAGGGATGACTATATTGCCAGTTCATTCTCTTGCACTGTTTCATCTCTTGTAACTTATATAGTGCTCTTAGCTTTCCCACAAGTTCTGCTAATTCACTCCCATTCTCCAGTAAATGATGTTATATTTTCAGTCTGTTACTGAGGGATGACTATATTTCCAGTTCAGAGACACATGATCACATACCCTCACTTTAATCATGTCGTGGTAAGCAATTTCAGTGTGAACTCTTTTGGATGAAGCACCTATTTGTTTTGTTCAATTAAAATTGGAATATTAAGTTTCAGTTCTGATTTTATTTTCTTGCTTCCTTTTCTTCATTTTAATCTTCCTCTTCCAATGTAATGGAGGTTTTCTTGAGTACCATTTTATAGTGTTTGAATTCATGAGAAAGATTTGCAAAAGTGGAGCTTCTAAGCCATGCTTCTTTTGCCTAGAGGGCATGTGTTTATAGAATTACACTCATAGCTTAGTGTTGGTCAATTCTAATTTGCTGCCCTGAACCCTCAACTAGGCATGTTGTTCTTATAAGACATTGATGTGAACTGTAAGCAGGCTTGCACCATTCTCATTTTCTCAGCAGCAGACTTTGGATTTTCTGTATTCATGATGATTTATTTCAACTGTGATCAATAATGAAGCCTCTACTCCACTTAATATTGAACTGATGAGTCATAAGCCATACTTCTAGAAAGCAAATCACTAGATTCAGCTGTATTTATGTCCACTGTGATTTAAAATGAGTTAATCAGCCATATTATATTTGCTTCCTTAGTAACCACTCAAATAATGAATATGTACACTGGGCTCCTATTTGCCTAAAGTCACTGACTCGCTGGTTATAAGAGCTGTCAGTTTTGTTTAGATTAATTGGGAAAATTTAGCTCTTGACTAGTGGTATTTGTCCTAGAAACCTCATGAAGCTTTCTGTTTCACCATTGCACAGGGATCTTAGCAACAACCACATTGAAGGACCTACGCACTGAAATCCATACTTCAAGTTCTCAAACCTGAGCTGGAATCTCTATTCAACAACACCCCTGATGAGTTTGATAGGATTGAAGATGAATTTAGACTCTATGAAGGTGGGATTAAGGTACCTGAAGTTATAGTTAATAAGTTTAACATCCCTGAAATTATGTTTTACTTTTTTAGATGGGCATCACCTTGACACCAGAGATGACACCTGTGCTGGGTTTGATTTTATGTAAATTCATGTTCATGCTTGTGGTTATAATATTTATTTTGCATCAGTAAATTATTTTGGAAAAATTATAAGAAAGGAAATCTTGATAAAATATTTTCAGTTTATGAACTGTTGAAATCATAGGGCTATGTGCCAGGGAAGTAAAGAGAGAATCAAAACAACGAAGAATATTATCTTTTGTATCTACATATTAAATTTTATTAAGCTGGTCAATATTAAATTTTATTATTACTACATATTAAAGGTTTTGTACATCTAGTTATTATTGTTTTGATATTGTTTTACTTTCTTTTATGGAAATACAGATTTGGCAATGTGAATGAAACTCAAGCTAAAATGGGCCAAGAAAATTAGGCAATGAAGATGGCTAGCTGAGTGATCTCTTCAAACAATGAAGTTAGTTGATTATGGAACACTTTGTCTTGATTAAGATTTGAAAAGTTTTCAAACTATATTTTATATTGTGACAATGATTACACTTGTTATCAGACATAAAATCACATTAGTTGCTCAATCCAAATATAGTTTCTTAGTAATCGGAGATTTGTGCTCCCCGCTTACTTTTTTATGAGCAATTACTTTTTCTTAAAAATCCTGGGGTACTATTTTTTTTATTTGTTATAGTATGTTTGTCAATTGGAGATTGAATTCAAGTGTCGTTGCAAACCAAAATTACTGCTGAAATTCTTTATTTTTACCGGCAATAATAAAGGTTACTAAAGGAATAAAGTGAGAATTGGAAAATTAATTTTAATGGCCATTTAAATTGTCACTAGTATCGCCACTAAAAGTACTTAGTTTTTACCGGCAATAAAAAGGTGTTTTACCAGCACTCGCTAAAATTACTGGTAATACTTTTACCGACTCTGGATACACCAGCCATACTTGTTTGCCGGTAAATGTTTTACCGGCTATTTCTATTGTCGGTAAAATGCTAAATAATTGCCACCAAAAGTCACTTTTGGCGTAGTGTTTGAGACCTCAACATAGATTGCGACGATTGGTTTATGTTCAAGAAGTTCAACTAAGCAATGTTTTTACACCACAAAATCACCAATATTCAATCTTATTTGTAAATGATATTTCTTTTGAAATTTTGCACATCATTCACATAATTATATATATCATATATCATGTTAACACCAAAAAAAATCATATATCATGTTTAATGCTTTCTAAATTTTTATTATATTTTCTACTCTATAAATATAAAAAATCACATAAACAATGTTCCTAGCATTCTACATTAATCCCCTAAAAATATGCTTTTTTCTAAACAAAGTTTATAATAATTTTTTTCTTTATATAAACCAACCTAAAATATATCTATACAAAGTCATTCACTTACAATCTTATACTCTAAACTTATAAACAATTTTAAAAATTTAATAAAACAAAAATTTGTACTCGTACTTAATTTTAATATTCTCAAACTAAATATTTATGATAAATACTCAAATAAAATGAGTATTAAAAAGCATTAATTTTTATACCATAATAACTTTTTCAATGAAATTATTTTCATTAAATTGCCACAAAATTATTTTTTAAACACATCTCTCTACCCCTTCTTTTTTTTTACAAAAATATACTTATGTCATTTCATTAATAACCGTATGTAAAACACAAGTAGGAATACGATACGAAATATGGAGACTAGGCATAGATGGAGCCGCCCTAGCTAACATATGGACAAACTACATTGGCTTGCTTCCTAACATAACCATTTCTAAAGGTTGGAAAAGAAGATAACAGATTCCGGCAATATGTTAAGATAGCTCCCAACTCAAAAAAGTCTTCTATCAAACCCTTAATCTTGTCCACTAGACCTCTGCAATCTGTTTCAAAGAAGACATTTTGCAACCCAAGAGACACAACAAATTTTCTTGCTACAATAAGTCCCACCACTTCTCCCTCCATAACCTCGAGACAAGGTTAAATTTATTAGTATTATTATTATTCAATGGTAAATGATTTCTAAATTTAAAATTAATTTTAAATTTTATTATTTGTAAATATATAACACCATATGACATTTGATAAGGGCAATTGTAACTATAAATCACGTGAAAAAATTGGATATTCTAATTTTTTAAATCCACTTACCTATCGCATTAATCTCTAGGTTATACTTTAATTTTTAGGATATACAATAATTGCATTTAACATCAACTTATCCACAACAATCTAACATTTTTAGTCTCCTAGTTTTTTACAAATATATGTTTTTTACATATAACTTTACGATTTTTCTATTCCATAATTATTTTATAATTATTTAATTTTATAATTTAATGTAATATGTTTTAAAATATTTATAATATCTCCAACTTATATCATATACATTTATTTATAAACCCGCGCATTGTTAGAAGTAACAATCCAAGGTGGGAATGATAATTTGTCAAAAATATCCTCTTTCCTCAAGGAAAATGTCTTTCAAGGCCAATCAAATGATGTTATTTAACAGATTGGCTGAGCATTAGTTGAAATTAATTTGTTTTAGAATGGTGTTATATCACAACTACTTAAAGACGAGTTCATAGTTGAGACATGCTAACAGTTACTAATCATTAGGACAGAAGCTGCATCAATAAGATGCATTCACTTAGACTTTTACACATTGTATCAGAAATAGAGAGAGGGAAGAAAACTGTGCTACCATTTTATTATGAATGAGACAATGTCTTTCTTACTGTCTCCCAAAGTTCCATAAACACTATATGGTCTATCAGAAGAAAAATTAAGTTCCATCACTCTTGTTTGTCCAGTAGATAAAGTGAGATTATGCATTCTACCCAAAAAAACAAAGAGAGATTATGCAGATATAAGGCCTTTCTACAAACTTGCATTTAATGTTCCATAATGATCCTTTAAATAAGGTCTGAGTCTAAAATTTTGCTCCAGCCTCCAATAACTATCAATTTTTTGAAAAGTGAGATATTTTGCTACATTCAACACTAGAACTTTCCTATGGTTAATCAGACATTTCTTCTTCAGATAATTGTAAAATGTCAGGTGATGCACAAAATCCTCAGGCAACCTTATCACTACAGTCATCACTTGCTGAGCCCCACAATCGTTTTGAGATAGGGTTTAATCAGCCTATGGTAAAACTTCTCATAATTTGTCGTTTTAGTATTTTATTTCTGTTGGACATAATTTAAAAATGTTTGCCCTGCTTTCCTTCCTAGATCTGTGCAAGATATCCTTATATGGTTCAATTTTATGGACTCTTCTCAGCTTATGGACCTCAAATTTCGGTTTGTCTTTACCTCAAAATCTATATAAATCATGCAAAGCTTTCAGCATGCTTAAATTGGAATTTATTTTATCTGTGTATAGTGTATGCATACATGAGAAAGCAAGAAATCAATACATACAACTATCTATCAATGTTTGTGAATCTTACATAGCCTTTTAACATATAATCAAGTGGATTATGGAATGTTATTACTGTGTTTATATGTCTCTGTACCTAAGATGTACATGATCATGTGGATATGAAGTTAGACATGTCCATAGAGCTTACTGAGTTTTAGGTATTAGGTTTGAAACAAATGGCAAGGTGAATAAGCTACTTAGAGACTAAAGAGAGAACTCAATAAATAAAGAATGGTTCTAGTAATTTTTAACCTTGAGTAGGTTTCTTAACAACCACCTGCATATATCCTGTTCCCATCTAGTTGTAGTTGTGAATTTTTGTTGTATTAAAGCTAATAATTCTAATCAGATACTTGATATTAAGTTAGGTATTGTAGTAAGGAAAAGTAAGTACATGTTATTCTCTAATACCAAAGCATAGGAGAGCAATATAGGTTTTATGTAACTTGTAGACATGTTAAGAGAAGGCTTTACAATACAATGATATTATGGTTCTGGATGTGAAAGGTGATAATAGCAAGTTAATATTATTAAGACATAAATAAGAAAAAAAATTATATGCAACAAACTTATGGCCATGACATTAAATTATACATTGCATTATGTGTTGCAATTTATGAATGTATTCATCTTCTGCTTTTATCATTTGTTTACCTGCTGTGAATCTTTCACTATTTATTAATTCATATGTGTATCCATATTTAATAAATTAGGGACGGATAATGCTTCCAATTAATTTGACATCCGATGATGGACCAACGTATGTAAATGCTAAGCAGTACCATGGAATCATAAGACATCAGAAATCACGTACAAAAACTGTACTTGAGAACAAAATGATAAGACGTCGCAAGGTATGATCCCTTGTATGGGTGTTAGTTGCTATAATTACTTACTTTTCAAGTAGTTTTTAAGGCAATTATCTATCCTTTTCTCTTATTTGGAGTGGTGTTTTACTCGATTTATGTTAATTTCTTTAGTTTTTCTAGTTTTATGATTATATCTTAGTGTTTTGCCCCACTTTTTGTAGGAATTGGAGATTGAAGTTGAAGAACTCATTTTGGAGCTGCATTTTGAAGCTTTGGAAGCAGTGGAAGGTCTTTTGCAGGAGAAACCTGTTGAAGTGCAGAATTTTCCAATCAGCCAAGCCAAAATCCCAAGCTGAGCGAAATGTCACTTTGAAGAAATTCTACACATGTATATAAAGGACTGACCCTTAGAAGTTCAGGAGGCTGGGACATTTTCAGTAGCAGTCTCTGTAGCTCGTTTTGTACTATTTTAGTAGAGAGAAAAGCGCTCTCTCTAGTTCTTAGTGTTCTTCTTCTTCTTCTTCCCTTCCATGTGTATTTTCCAGCTGCTCATGCTCATGAGTGGCTAATTTCTTTAGTTGTAAGGGGTTGGATGTAACCATTCTTAAAACTCTCTTGTATCTTTTGATATTATCTATATATATTCTGCATATTTGTATTTAAAATTAGTATTTTGCTTCTTTTCTTAAAGCTTGTTGTGGCTTAATCACCCATAGCATGATCCATGGACATGACTGTTGTTGGGAAATACTTTCGTTGACTAGATCTGAAGCAATATACCTCATGAACTTTGTATCTAGGAATGGAGCTTTGTTCATGGGTTATCTTGTGGTCACTAGACTTAAAGCTAGTTGCTTCGTTAAGTTGTTGAGGAATCAAGGCTTGGGGGAGTAATCTAAGACTCTCTAAACCTAAGGAATTAGGACTGAGAATTTTTTAATGACTGATTTTAACATTTAAATGCAAATAGAATAAATATATTACGCGTTAATGTAAGAAGAGAGTAGAGAATGGTGAGATCTAACACCTGCAACATCTTTATTTATCTGTTTTAATATCTTTCTACTGCTGTGTTTTATCTTAAAAACCACAAAAATATTTTCTTTATTTCTGTCCTGCACTAAATATGTTCTAAAATCCCACAAAACCAACCAAAGTTTGTGTCTTTATACCTTTCTTGTGAAAACCAGTTCAGTCTAGCTAGTATTTATGTGAACATTGCCTATATCAAGCAAATCTCTTGGGAAAATGATACTTGGACTTATCCATTTACTACTTGTGCGACCGGTACACTTGCCAATCCGTCTAACAAGTTTTTGGTGCTGTTGTCAGGGATTTGCATCTGAATATTAGGCAACTTCACATTCATATTATCCTAGGCTTTATTCTTTATTCTTTTATTCTTTGTGTTTTCATTTCTATTTTGGTTGTTTTCTTGTGCTAACTTTCTGTTCTAGTGTTCTGTTTGTTTATGCACACAAGAAGTTCAGCTGATCCTTTGTATTTCAACCCGAAAATTGAAAGGACAGTAAGACAAACCAACAGTTGGACAAGGAAGAGGAAGGCTCTAGAAAGACTTGCTAGCCAAGAACCATTTTCTCCTGTTTCACCAGATTTGTCTTTGACATCCATTCCTGAAGAAGAGGAATTCATTATGGCAGAAGAGGAAGAAATGCACCAACCAAGGCAAACCTTGAATGATTATTGTGCCAACACAGGGCCAAGATTCTTCAACACCATCGCTATACCAGAGGTGCAGGCTCACAATGTTGAAATGAAGGCATCTCTCATCCACTTGATTCAGCAAAACAAGTTCCATGGTCTTGACCATGAAGACACTTATGCTCATTTGACTACTTTTGTTGATATCTGCAATATTGTGAAGCTTCATCAAGTTAATGATAATTATATCCGGATTAGTCTTTTTCCATTCTCTCTTGATGGAAAGGCAAATGATTGGTACAGAGCCATTCCTCCTAACACTCCTTTGACTTGGGACGAGCTGGTTGATAGATTTTTGAACCATTTCTTTCCTCAATCTAAGATTAACCAAAGGAAGACAGCTATCTCTACTTTTACTCAAGGAGCAGATGAGCCTTTGTGTGAAGCATGGGAGAGATTCAATGGCCTGTTAAGGAAATGTCCAGCTCATGGTTTCAATGAGGCAGCTCAAATCAACACTTTCTTGGCTGGACTTAGACCTCAAACAAAGCTTATGCTTGATGCTTCAGCTGGAAGCAAAATCATGTACAAGACACCAGATGAGGCTAAGGAAATTATTGAAAATATGGCCTCTAATGACTATGAGGTGCAGCATGACAGAACTCTTGTGCAAGTGCAGAAGAGAGGAGTTCTTGAATTAAATTCTCTGGATGCCCTCCTAGCTCAAAATAAGCTTCTCACGCAACAACTTGATGCACTCACCAAGCAACTTGCTAAGATGCCTCAACAACTTCAAGGCTTACAAGCTACTCAGTCCAACACTCAACAAGTTCTTTGCTGTGAACTTTGTGGAGGTGGTCATTCAAATGGCCAACGCATCATGCCACTGGGTTCTCAAGAGGAAATCAATTATACGGGGAATCAAAATCGGCAAGGCAATCCTTATGCTCAACCTTTCAATCAAGGGTGGAGAAACAACAATGCTAGTTGGAAGCAAGAAGTTGGCCCTTCGAATAGACCTCCTTACCAAAGTCATCAATAACAATACCAACCTCTTCATCAAGACCGTGTTTCTAAGTTGGAGGATACTCTCAATAAATTCATGCAAGTCTCTCTAACCAACCAAAAGAACACGGATTCTTCCATAAAAAATATTGAAGTGCAGATGGGACAATTTGCTAAAGATTTAGCAGAACATAAAAGTGGAGCATTTACAGCCAACACTCAAGCAAATCCCAAGGAGCAATGCAAGGCTATAACTACAAGGAGAGGTACAATTATGGGAGATTTGAGTAGAGAAAAAAGTGAGCAAGAGGTACTTGTGGAGGATGTAAAAGATGATGAGGAAGAGAAAAATGAGCTGAGTGAAAGAGAATTGAGTGAGAAAGAGAAAATCAGTGAGAAAAATGCAGAAAAAAGTGAAATCAGTAAGACGGCTGAGCCAAAAATTACTAAAAACCAGAGGGTGAGAGAAGAGAAAAAGAAGAAAGAGTCAATTTATGTTCCTCCACAAGGATTACCCTATCCTCATGTGCCAACCAGGAAAGATAAAGAAAGGCAGTTTGCACGTTTCTTAGACATCTTCAAAAGATCGCAAATCAATTTGCCTTTCTCGGATGCACTTGAACAAATTCCAACTTATGCTAAGTTCATGAAGGAACTCCTCACCAAGAAGAAAAAGTACATTGAGAAAGATACAATTAAATTAGAAGCTGGAGGTAGTGCTATAATTCAAAAGCCATTGCCTTTCAAGCACAAAGACCCTGGTAGCTTTACCATTCCTTGCACCATTGGAAATCTGTCCATTGGAAAAGCATTGTTAGATTTGGGAGCAAGCATAAATCTTATGCCGCTATCCATGCTTAGCAAAGTGGGAGATGTAGAAATCAAGCCTACAAGGATGACACTTCAACTAGTAGACCGTACCATTAAGCTTCCATATGGAGTTGTTGAAGATTTGCTAGTGAAGGTGGACAAATTTATATTCCCAGCTAACTTTGTAACAATGGATATGGAAGAGGATGTTGAAGTTCCTCTCATTTTGGGGAGGCCATTCATGATGACAGCCCGTGCCTTGATTGATGTTAGTGATGGCAAATTCAAGATGAGGGTGCAAGATGAAGAAGTCACTTTTAATGTGTTTGAAGCTATGCAGCACCCTAGTGAAGATAAATCATGCTTTAGAGTGGACATTCTTGATGAAATTTACACCACTTCTAGAAAGCAAGTGCCTACTTCCACTCCTCTTGAGAAAGCTTTAATTGATGCATTTGAGTTACTCAATGAGGAGGAAGAGAAGGAAATTGAGGAATGCTTGAAAAGCCTTGATACTTTGAAGGAAATCTCTCCACATGAAGAAATTGTTGAAGATTTAAAAAAAGATGAGAAGGTGGAGGAAACCAAACCCGAATTGAAGGTGCTGCCTCCACACTTGAAGTATATGTTCCTTGAAGAAAATGGTGGCAAACCAGTCATCATTAGTAATTCCTTATCTACTGCAGAGGAAGAGAAATTGATTGAGGTTTTGAAAGCTAACAAAGGAGCCATTGGATGGTCTATCTCTGATCTCAAATGGATAAGTCCTTCTTATTGCATGCATAGAATCTTCATGGAAGATGATTTTAAACCCGTGGTTCAACCTCAAAGAAGACTCAATCATGTGATGAAGGAAGAAATAAGAAAGGAAGTCTTAAAGCTCTTGGAAGCTGGATTGATCTACCCTATATCCGATAGTGCATGGGTGACCCCTATGCAAGTTGTTCCTAAAAAGGGTGGCATGACAGTTATCCGCAATGAGAAGAATGAATTAATTCCTACAAGAACTGTCATGAGATGGAGCATGTGCATAGACTATAGAAAGCTCAACAAAGCAACAAGGAAGGATCATTTTCCCCTTCCTTTCATGGATCAAATGTTGGAGAGACTAGCTAGTCAAGCTTTCTATTGCTTTTTGGATGGTTACTCTGGCTATAATCAAATTGTTGTGGATCCTAAAGATCAAGAGAAGACAGCTTTCACTTGTCCTTTTGGAGTCTTTGCATATAGGAAGATGCCGTTTGGGCTATGCAATGCACCTGCCACTTTCCAAAGGTGTATGCTAGCTATCTTCTCAGATTTGGTGGAGAAATGCAGAGAAGTCTTCATGGATGACTTTTCTATTTTTGGTAGTTCATTTGAATTGTGCTTGTCCAACTTGGAAAATATTTTGAAGAGGTGTGCTGAGACAAATCTCATCCTTAATTGGGAGAAATGCCATTTTATGGTGACCAAAGGAATTGTTCTTGGCCATAAAATTTCAGTAAGAGGAATTGAAGTTGACAAAGCCAAAGTAGATGTTATTGAAAAGCTTCCACCACCAACAAATGTGAAAGGAATTCAAAGCTTTCTTGGACATGCTAGATTCTATAGGCGCTTCATGAAAGATTTCTCCAAAATTGGCAAACCATTGAGCAATTTGCTGAATAAGGACACACCATTTAATTTTAATGCTGAATGTTTAAATGCTTTTAAATTTTTTAAGTCTAGTTTAGTCTCTGCTCCTATACTCACTACACCTAATTGGAAAATTGATTTTGTACTCATGTGTGATGCTAGTGATTATGTAGTCGGGGTTGTTCTAGGCCAAAGAAAGAACAAAATTTTTCATCCCATTCATTATGCTAGCAAGGTGCTCAATGAACACCAAGTGAATTATGCAACAACTGAAAAAGAGTTGCTAGCAATAGTGTATGCTTTGGAAAAATTTTGTTCTTATTTAATTGGTTCCAAAGTAGTTGTGTACACTGATCATGCTGCAATTAAATACTTGTTGGCCAAACCCGATTCCAAGCCTAGACTCATTCGTTGGGTTTTGTTGCTACGAGAATTTGATCTTGAAATTAGGGACAAGAAAGGAAGTGAAAACCAAGTTGCTGATCACTTGTCACGGCTTGTGAATGATGAGGTGACCACTCTTGAGAAAGAAATTCTTGATGGGTTTCCTGATGAGAAATTGCTTGTGGTGCAAGAAAGGCCATGGTTTGCAGATATGGCTAACTATAAAGCTGGTGGAATCATTCCAGCAGACATGAATTGGCACCAAAGGAAGAAATTTTTCGAGGATTCTCATTCCTATGTGTGGGATGATCCTCATTTATTCAAAATTGGAGCTAACAATTTACTTAGAAGGTGTATTGCTAAGGAGGAAGCACGGAACATCCTGTGGCACTGCCACAATTCACCTTATGGAGGGCACTACAGTGGAGAGAGGACTGCTGCAAAGGTCCTTCAATCTGGATTCTATTGGCCTACCATTTTTAAATATGCTCATGAGCATGTGCAAAGCTGTGATAAATGTCAAAGAACCGGAGGGATATCAAGAAGGAATGAGATGCCACTTCAAAACATTCTTGAAGTGGAGGTCTTTGATTGCTGGGGTATAGATTTTGTTAGCCCCTTACCTTCATGCTTCTCCAATGAATACATTTTGGTGGCTGTTGACTATGTTTCAAAGTGGGTAGAAGCTGTTGCTTGCCCCAAAAGTGACTCCAAAATAGTCATTAAATTTCTCAAGAAGAATATCTTCTCACAGTTTGGGGTTCCTAGAGTTCTAATTAGTGATGGAGGCTCCCATTTTTGCAATGCACAATTGAAGAAAGTCTTGGAGCATTATGGGGTCAAACATAAAGTAGCTTCTCCTTACCATCCTTAAACCAATGGTCAAGCTGAGGTTTCAAATAGAGAAATCAAGAGGATCCTTGAGAAGACAGTTGCTTCTTCAAGAAATGATTTGGCTGTAAAGCTTAATGATGCTCTATGGGCATATAGGACTGCATTCAAGACTCCAATTGGCCTATCTCCATTCCAAATGGTCTATGGCAAAGCTTGTCATCTCCCTATGAAATTGGAGCACAAAGCTTATTGGGCTCTTAAGTTCCTTAATTTTGATCAATCCTTGGCTGGTGAGAAGAGGAAGAACCAACTTCATGAACTAGAGGAGATGAGACTCAATGCATATGATTCTTCAAGGCACTACAAACAAAAAGTAAAGGCCTATCATGACAAAAAGCTTGTGAAGAGAGACTTGTGGCCTAATCAAAAAGTTCTGTTGTTCAATTCAAGGTTGAAATTATTTCCAGGCAAGCTTAAGTCTAAATGGTCTAGCCCTTTCATCATTAAGGAGGTGAAGCCTCATGGTGCTGTTATTTTGGAGGATCCTTCAACAAGAAGAAACTGGACAGTTAATGGTCAGAGATTAAAGGCCTATTTGGGGGGTGAAATTGAGAGGCTGACCACAATTCTGCATCTAAGTGACCCTTGAGGTCACCAAATGTCAAGCTAATGACATTAAAATAGCACTACCTAGGAGGCAACCCAGTTTTCTTACCCTTTTACTTCTGCATTCTGCATTTTGAATTGTTAAATTTAGTTAGTTATGTGTTTTGATCATTTAGAATGCATGTGTTTGATCCTTGTTAAGAATTTGTGTGCTGTTTTTGTTGATTTTATTTCTATGCGTTGTGATCATTTAGAAGAATCATTTTGTAGTTGCATATGTTCCATTTGTCTGTTACATTGCAGTACTTAGGCTCAATTCTGCATAATTCGCATTTTGGTTATGTCTGTGCAAAAATTGCTCTTAAGTGACTTTTGGCTCAAGCCACTGATACCGGCTCCAAGCCAAACCACTGGAAGCAACAATTTCATTTCCATGCATTTTTTAGTCTAGCCACGTTCCATGGTTAAGCCAAAAGCCACTTTGTGATCCTTGTCCAAATTCGTTC
Source organism: Pueraria montana var. lobata (assembly GCA_026413185.1). NCBI lineage: Eukaryota > Viridiplantae > Streptophyta > Magnoliopsida > Fabales > Fabaceae > Pueraria > Pueraria montana. The sequence goes on from CM048647.1 coordinate 47,685,618, forward strand.
TTTTTGCCAAGCCATGCTTCATGGCCAAACTGTTATCCTTTTTTTTCAAACCCTCAGATCTTTTTCAAATTTTCCCACCTCCCAAGACCTTTGACTTTTACCCATAACGTCTCCACTCAGTCCTAATCACCTTTTTCAGTCTCGTTTCCCCATACCCACCACTGTACGTTTCCTATTCACCCCTCCTTTCCACCAATCAGATTCTTTCTTTCACCTTTTCCTACCTTTTCCCCCACACCTTTATGTCTTTCCTTAGGCTGCCACCCCTTCTACTCCCCATTCATTTCTACTTTTTCATTCCCATCATACTTCTGAGTTACAACTTTCTTTATCCTTCAACTCACCCACATCATCTGGACTGTGACCCCTCCCTCTCAGCCTACTCTCCATCTACTCATCCTCTCCACCTCGAGTTCAACCCGTTTCTGTCCACTTGTAAGTGTTGCTTTTGTTATTCCCTTTTCCTTTTCAGTTTGTCACTCTCATATCTTTTCAAAAAAAGATCCTAGGGTTCTTTTATTTTGCTTTTTTATTGTTTTTATTGTAAAAGTTTTAACCTTTTGTGTTTGGGTTTTCTACTTTCTTCCCTTTTTCATTGACAAAGGTCAAAGCTTTTGCTAGAACCTTCTTTTCTTTCTGTTGTTCTAAAGCTTCCATTGAGTGGGTATGTCTTCTTCTACCTTTGTTTGTTGAAAAAGTGCAAACTTTGTGTGTTTTTTCTTTTGTTTGTGCCATTTTGGGATATATTTCCCTGATTGGGTGTAGGCACGTGCTTATTCCCCCTTTCCCCTTTGTGTTTTCTGTTTATCTTTTGGGAAACCTTCTTTTATTCCTTTTGTTTTTAACCTTTTAGTTTTAGTTCATGTTTTTCATGTTTAGGATTTGTGTAGATCTTGTCTTTTTCATTTTGGGACCACCGATCGTTCAAGTTCTGGTTTTTCTGAATATTCCTCGAAGGCTCTTATTTTCTCTGTGTTTTGGGACCACGTTTTGGGTCCCTGTGTTGTTGTGTTTTGTTTAACATTTTCTGTTTATTGCTGCTAGTGTTTAGGAAGCACATGGGCCCTGTTATGAGTGTTCTGTTTTGCCCATAAAGCAACCCTTTGTCTTTTTCTTTTTCTTCTTGTTTTTCTTTTTGTATTCATGTGTGTTTTTCTTTGACTGAGATCTGGGACCACTTTGTTTTTCTTATTCATTTCGTCACTCACACTTGTTGGAACCACATCTTTTGAAAAATCTGAAGCAGTGCATGATTAGTGGATTTTGGCAAAGCTGCCTTGTGGAAGCTAAGCCAAAACTGCTGCACATTAGAGTATTCATGTTCTGGTTCCTGCACATGTGTGTGACAAAATCCCTTTGTTGTTTGTGGATTCTCAGTTATCCTTTTAGTTTATTGTTAATTTATTATTCCATTTTTTCTTTTATTTTCTTACGTGTTGTGTTTCAATTATGTTTTGTAACTTGTGTTTCAAATTATTTATTGTTTCTTGTTTCTTATTTTTGTACTAACTTATTTCAATTCTTGTGTCTCCTATTTTATTTTTGTTTTGTTTCTTTTCTGTTTTCAGCATGGCTCCTGCAGCACCGAGACCTCATGGTCGTCTCCATTGGCCACCACCTTTTGAGTTTGAAGCTATGATTGCATGGCCTGGGGACAGACCTTTCATTTTAGGGGGTGCAGCTACTGCTGATGCTGTTGCTAGAAATGATACTACTGCCAAGGCTAGAGACCAAGGAGCTGCAGCGGTAGATGAAGCTGTGGCAGAGGAGGAAAGTGAAGTGGAGGAAGAAGGAACTGAAGAAGAAGAAGAAGAGGAGTTTGACAGTTCTGATGCCGAAGAAGATGATGATGTTTGATGGGGGGATTTGTGTGTTTTATCCCCATGCTTTCAGGATAATTTAATTTTCTGCAATTTTCAATTTCAGTATTTTATTTTCAGTGCATGGTTTTATCTTAGTTGTTGTTAGTTTAGTTTGGTTGTTGGTGATATTAACCCTTGGCTCAATCACTTTTCTGAACTTAGTGTTTTGTTTGTGTCTGCAAGTTTAATTTTCTTGTTGTGACCGTTTCATGGTTTTAGAAAAATTCCATCGTGCGCTATCCTTGCTTACTTCTAGAGATTTTTAAAGAAAAATGCGTTTGCAAATCCGTGGTTTGAATGATTTTTGTGGTTGCACGTTTCGTTAGCATAGCTTGGATGCATGTATGTTTTTGAGAAAAAGTTTCAAGCATGATATGATTTTTAGGACAGATTTGAGAATGTTTGATAAATGATTCTTGTGAGTTGTGTGATGTCTCAAATGATAATGAGTGCCACCTTTGGCACCACACTTGGTTTTGAACAATTCTCTTGTGATGATTTTTGCATGTTAATAAAGAAATGAGCAAGGCAAATTTTGTTTAATGATTGTGAATCCTAGAGCCAAAAAGCCTTCCCTGTTTCTGTCATCCTTTTTGTGCAACCCCTTTGAGTCTTAATTGAATTAATTTCTGTCATGATAACCCAAGAGCCTAAATGGAAAACAATTCACTTTCCTTACCATTGGATAGGAGAGCAATTGCATGTGTTGGGTTTAGAATAAGTTTGGGGAAAATCTTGCATGAAAGGAAGAACTTGGGAACAATTGTGGGTCACTTTCATTAAATTTAAAGAAGTGTCACAGATGTGCTTATCTTTTGTTCTGTAAAGTTAAAAAAAAAATCTGAGAAAAGAAAAAGAAGATCAAGGAAAACAAAAAGAAATAAAAGTTGTGATACTTGTTGTGATTATAGTGGCATGTTCTTGAGCTTAAATGTGAGAAATGCAAGGAGTTGGTATCTTTGCCATTGTGAGAAAATAAGAGGGATTGGGAAATTTTGAAAAATTCATTGATTGCTCTCTTTATCTCATGGTGTTTTGTCTATCTAGAAAGACCAATTTCCTTTCAAGCCTAGCCACATTTCAGACCTTGATCAAGTCCTTGTGATCTTAATTTGTGTGCATAAATTTGTTACATTGAGAAGGAAAGCAAAACTGATTTGTGGTTTCCATGGTGTGTTGACTGTGAGAGAATTCAGCACCTAAATCAATTAGTGCTTGAGTGAGACACTTGAGTGAAAAGAATCAAACATTCTTGGATTGTGTCAAATTTTGATTGTTATGCTTGGTTCATTTCTTGAGAAATTAGGTACTTGCATCCTTGTTATGGTCTCGGTTTAAGGCACCATGTTTGAAATTCGAATCATCGGTTTGGTCCTTTTCAATTCTTAGATGGAAGCATGTTTTGGATTTGTTAGGATGGGATTGATCTTGATCCATGATTTCTGTTTTAGTGTTAGTTATTTTCATGTTTAGCAAGCTATTTAGTTGTTGTCTTTATTTTTTGCTTAAGGACAAGCAAAACTCCAAGTTTGGGGGAGTTGTTAGTTGCTATAATTACTTCCTTTTTCAAGTAGTTTTTAAGGCAATTATCTATCCTTTTCTCTTATTTGGAGTGGTGTTTTACTCGATTTATGTTAATTTCGCAATTTAGTTAGAATTTCTTTAATTTTTCTAGTTTTATGGTTATATCTTAGTGTTTTGCCCCACTTTTTGTAGGAATTGGAGATTGAAGTTGAAGAACTCATTTTGGAGCTGCATTTTGAAGCTTTGGAAGTAGTGGAAGGTCTTTTGCAGGAGAAATATGTTGAAGTGCAGAATTTTCCAATCAGCCAAGCCAAAATCCCAAGCTGAGCGAAATGTCACTTTGAAGAAATTCTGCACATGTATATAAAGGACTGACCCTTAGAAGTTCAGGAGGCTGGGACATTTTCAGTAGCAGTCTCTGTAGCTTGTTTTGTACTGTTTTAGTAGAGAGAGAAGCTCTCTCTCTAGTTCTTAGTGTTCTTCTTCTTCTTCTTCCCTTCCATGTGTATTTTCTAGCTGCTCATGCCCATGAGTGGTTGATTTCTTTAGTTGTAAGGGGTTGGATGTAACCATTCTCAAAACTCTCTTGTATATTTTGATATTATCTATATATATTCTGCATATTTGTATTTAAAGTTAGTATTTTGCTTCTTTTCTTAAAGCTTGTTGTGGCTTGATCACCCATAGCATGATCCAGGACATGATTGTTGTTGGGAAACACTTTCGTTGTCTAGATCTAAAGCAATATACCTTATGAACTTTGTATCTAGGAATGGAGCTTAGTTCATGGGTTATCTTGTGGTCACTAGACTTAAAGCTAGTTGCTTTGTTAAGTTGTTGAGGAATCAAGGCTTGGGGGAGTAATCTAAGACTCTCTACACCTAAGGAATTAGGGCTGAGAATGTTTTTATTGACTGATTTTAACATTTAAATACAAATAGAATAAATATATTAGGCGTTAATGCAAGAAGAGAGTAGAGAATGGTGAGATCTAACCCCTGCAACATCTTTATTTATCTGTTTTAACATCTTTCTACTACTGTGTTTTATCTTAAAAACCACAAAAATATTTTCTTTATTTCTGTCCTGCACTAAATCTATTCTAAAATCCCACAAAACCAACCAAAGTTTGTGTCTTTATACCTTTCTTGTGAAAACCAGTTCAGTCTAGCTAGTATTTATGTGAACATTGCCTATATCAAGCAAATCTCTTGGGAAAACGATACTTGGACTTATCCATTTACTACTTGTGCGACTGGTGCACTTGCCAATCCGTCTAACAATGGGTACCCCCAAACAATTTGTCATGCTAAAACTATTGAATTAATGTGGTATAACTTTGAAACAATGTAGTTGTGATAGGGCACTTTAACCAAATTTATGTGGAAGGTGTTACATTTTCATTTTCAAGATGCAAAGCCTTGTGCACTAGTGAAAAAAAAGACTAGAAACACTAGGGGAAGACCACTTTGTTAGTTGTATGGCTTAGCAATGCAATTTTATTCCTTTTGTGTCAAGCAGAAATAATATGACTATTAGTTAGAAGGAAAGTACCACTACAACAAGTTGAAATTATTAAATAATGATTTTATAAAGAAGGCAGTTTATGTTCAAGTATGTAGCTCAAATATTATATTATTATAACCAATGATGATGATAAACATCAACATGCATTTCCTTCATTCAGTCAAAAGACAAATCACTAATATTCTTTCCTCATGACAATGTTTGACTACTTGTGAAACAATTTTCTTTTCCTTTTACCCTTTTCATAGGTATATATGTTGTGTTTGTCTTGCAGCCATATATGCATGAATCACGCCATCTACATGCGATGCGGCAACCAAGAGGATGTGGTGGTCGTTTCTTGAACACAAAAAGCTCTACTAATGGAGATGGTAAAAATGAAAGTGCAGTAAATAAAATCGACGACTGACAACTGTAGTCCCATGCATCTCAGAGTTCTGAAGTCCTGTAATCTGAGGTTGGAACCTTAAATTCATCAAAGGAGACAAATCGAAGCAATCTAAACATCTCTGGTTCAGAGGTGATGTTAACTCGTTTGGCAAGCGAACCAAATCGAACAAGTAGTAAATGGATAAGTCCAGGTATCGTTTTCCCAAGGGACTCACGTAATATAGGCAGTGTTCACGTAGATATTAACTAAGCCAACAGATTTTTACAAGAAAACAGTAAAAACACAAACTTTAGTTGGTTTTGTGGGTCTTTGAAACAGATCTAATGCAAAACTGAAATAAAGAAGATGTTTTTGTGATTTTAAAATAAAACACAGCTGTGATAGAGGTTAAAAACAGATAATAAAGGTGTTGTAAGGGTTAGATCTCACTAAACTCTACTCTCTTCTTGCATTAACGCATAATGTATATTCCATTTGCATTTAGATGTTAAAATCACCCAATAAAAACATTCTCAGCCCTAATTCCTTAGGTGCAGAGAGTCTTAGTTGCCTTCCCTAAGCCTTGATCCCTCAACAACTTAATGAAGGAACTAGCTTTAAGCCTAGTGACACAAGTAACTCATGAACTAAGCTTCATTCCTAGACACAAAGTTCATGAGGTATATTGCTTCAGATCTAAACAACAAAAGTGTTGGAAAGGAAGGAGGTGAGGAAGAACACTAAGAACGAGAGCTTTTCTCTCCAATAAAATAGTTTTCAAAACGAGCTTCAGAATACAATCTAAGTGTCTAAAAACTACTGTCATAAATGAGGGTTAACCCTTTATATACAAGTGCAGAATTTCTTCAAAGTGACAATTCGCTCAACCTGAAAATCTGGCTTGGCTGATTGGCAAATTCTGTTACTTCATCATATTGCTACTGCAATGACCCTTCTATGCTTCCAAAACATCAGAATGCAGCTCCAAAATGTGTTCTTCAACTTCAATCTCCTCTTTCAACAAAAAGTGGGGCAAATCACTAAGATATAACTATAAAACTAGAAAATTAAACTATTCTTAACTAAATTACGAAATTAAAGGAAATTGAGTAAATCAACACTCCAAATGAGAGAAAAAGAGAAATAATTGCCTTAAAAATCACCTAAAAAGTAAGTAACTACAGCAACTAACAGGTGACTAGCATGTATTTGAGGGAGGTTTTGATGGCTCTTCTGTCAATCCTCTTGGATCTTTCGTCCACTCTCTTGCGGACATGATAGGTAGTGGGCATGGTATCATTATGCCCACTAAATGGGTTGCAGCAGTACCAGGTAACTGTTGCAACCTTAAAGTTTGATTTGCAAGGAGACTAGTGGGCTTGGTGCTGCGATGTTGCACCAAACCCCATCCTTGCAAGGGACCAGGTGAAGAAGTTTTGTTGCAGTTGCTTGTGTTCATTGTGACAAATTTCATTCCGGAGGTGTGCCTTTACATCTGGTTTTAGGCAAACCATTCTTGGCTACTGCTTAGGCAACTCATCCTTGGCTCATTATATTGATAGTACTGTGTTTTTCTTTCTGCACAGGCTTGTCATGACATGGTTATACATGCTAATGGCTTGATATCCTGATGCAGTAGACTGTGTCTGTGTTAAAATAACATGAATTCTGGATTCATATGTGTTTTTTTAGTCATGTCTAGGTGTGTCGTTTTGTTCTGGATTTCTGACTTTGTGTGGAGCTATGTAACAGAACTCTGGATTGTGATCTATGTTAGAAAAATAAAACATTGGTCTGGACTTACCCTCCTTTCAAATGTCAAAATTTTATTATCTTGTGCATTTTGAAAATATGGAGACCATAAGAAGTCACAAGCTGGTTATGATTGTCTACAAGGAACATGAGGTACACAACTTTCAACACAGATTATGTGAACTTGTTGATAACCACATCAATCTGTTAGCTGAATAACGAGATTGGCCAATCCTCATATATTCTCTTTAGAAGGGGATATCTTGTTTTCATAAGGAGAGTTCATTTTATGATTTGGTGAACTTCATTTATTGATTGGAAAAGTGGAGGTTCCGTTAAAACCCCTTCTATCCATTTCTATTGTATGAAAGAAAACCAAAAAAATAATGTTACTTGTGGCTTTTGAAGTAGCTTATATATTCCGCCAGATGGTATTGGTAAGAATTTTAATACGAATTCTGGATAGTTTAAGCTTAAAAATGCAAGATAATAGTATAACACTCTTATTCGGGCTTTAAATGCAAGGCTCATATGCTTAAATTGTTTCAAACTATGTAATGTCATTTATGGATTGTTGAATGTGATTTGGAAGTTTAGGCCCAATTAGATTTGTGGAAACCCATGCATTCATAAGGTACAGTATTTTATTTTTTTATATATATATATATGTAGAAATTGAAAACAAGTAATAAAGGGTTTGCAATAATCCACGTAACATGCTCAATTAGACCTTCTTGGTATTCATAAATCATAAGCTACAGTATGAAACTATGTAGCAAGTTCTTACTTCCAATATGTAGTTATGAACGTGGACAAAATAAATGATCTAACTCCAAAATCATTAAATTCTTGATTAACCTCTTTTTTTAATTAAACAATTTAGTTCAAGTTTTTCTGAGTTACAAAATTAGTTCAAGTTTAAAAATTGAACTCAATTATTTAAATAAGTAAAACTTCAACTTTATAGATTTGATTATATAGTTTGTAAATAGATCGTATATGTATGTATTATATACATCAATAATAATAATAATTTTGTTTATTATTATTGTACTATTTATCTTATCTACTTAATTTTAATTTTTAAGAGTTATATTTTAAATGAGTAATTATAAACTATCTTCATAATGAAATTACCATTTTCATTATTAAAGATTTTATTTTTAAATCTTATGTCATCTTTATGAGTACAAAATTATATTTTAATACAATTTTATTTTATGTTCTAGTCTGTTAAATGCTAAATTAATAACCAAAAATTAGTTAAAGAAAAATTGATAAATAAGAAAGAAAACTAAGTCATATATGAGTTAAATGAGTCAAGCTCAAATATTATATTTTTTAATCATGATCACAATCTCAAACTTTAAAGTTGATTTTTTTTTTTTTTTTTGTATGTAGAAAGGGAGAGGGGATGGTGCCATAGTTCAAGGCAGAAAAAGTCTCTAAGTTCGAACTTTGAAGTTGCTTTGATTATATGGATTAAACTTTTTTTTATATGGATTTAATCAAGTCATAAACTAGCCATGCCAGCCAAAGAAAATTCATTTGAAAATATATTTGATTTGAGTGAGGTATAAAAACGAACACATTTATATGCCCCAATCTCAGAATGAATAAGTGCCCTAAGTAAGCATTCAGGCTACAACTATAGAAAATTTCACTTTTACTTGAGCAGAGTGCTTTAAGCAGCTCATATATGGTGAAACTAAGTAGTTCATTGACAAAATTTAAAATATATTTTTGTCATCCTCTTTTCTGAACAATTTTTTATCTGACCCAGCAACATGGTCATCTTTTGCAACTCAAAGAAAGAGTTTAACAAATTAAAGCAAAAAAGTTTATGAAGTGAATATTATTTAGTAAAACTTTATACTCTGATTTTGGAGTCTGGATACAGAGTAAAATATGAAACAATAAACACTGATTCAGAGGAATGTATAAAAATAACCAATGCTCAATCTATTTTCATTGAAACCAAATCAAAGTTAAATTTCTAAAACCAAACTTGACTAGACGATATAAACCAGTTTCAAATAAGCATTGGGACAAGTAAAATTAGTTACCGTGTTGTCTTTTATCTGTGTTGATACCGTTGAGCTTGAATCCTCTTTCACATTATTATCCAATTATTGATTGCTGGAGCAGCAAGAAATGAAAAACATTAGTGCCCAGTTCCACATCCGTGACAGAAAAAACCCACATGTTGTTGCTGCTGCACAAATTCTGTCTCTGCAACTCCCATGGTCACTCATCTTTGGTTTTTCAGCAACTGTTGGTCTTGTGATTCTGAATAATTGATATCATCATCTAATTTTGTTTTTCTACAGGGATCGGTGAATTGAATATCCTCCATGCTACTTTGCTGTTTCAATACATGGATTCCCCATATTTTGGAGTTGAATTTAGAACCTAAACATATAATCTCTGCATGGTTCCATTCATTTTCAAAAAGTGCACCTGCTTCATCTAAATTATCTTTGGGTCTTGTCTCCCGTAAATCAAAAAGACATGTAGAATCCGTTTCGATCCACACACCCCAAGACAGCGGTTTATTGCCATTGATGATCACGATGGGTCTAAAAATATGTTGTTTAGGCAGGGAGTCCTCGCCAACCGGTCCCACAACAAGACAAATAGCTATGGCTGGGAATTTGTTACGGAACCAGAATGAAATTGACGGTCCCCGGCTCTGACACTCAAACCACTTTGGTATGTTACCTACTGGCAAATAAAAGACGGTGTTTCCAGCCTCATGCAGTTCCTGTTAGTCACCAATAATTCATCAAATTTAGCAACAATAAGGACTTATTCGGATAAACTTTTCCATAAAAAAGGTTTTATAGCAAATCAAATACATAAAAAACAATACCTGATTCAGTAACATGCTTCTACATGAGGAAGTCAAGGATATGCATCTTTTTGCAGAGAAATATTTCAAGTTTGGAGGAATCTTTCTAATTTCTCGAAGATGCTCACACTCATTCAACTCAAGCCTAGTTAAAAAGCGGCATTCTTTGATGCATTCCGGAATAACTATGAAATTATTAAATGATAGGTCTAACTCCTTCACATTAGCAAAATAAGGGAGAAATGTTGGAAAAAATTCATCAAATAACATGCACTTTTGGAGAACAAGACGTTGAACGTTTGAACTCACGGTTAAGCTCATTTTTTCTGCATCGTCATCCTCCTGAAGCAATACCCATCCTTTCCAATCAAAAGCATTAATCTCAGCAAGTTCTGGCATCATGGAAATGATCCAAATGAAAATGGCAGCATCAAGGCAACTTCTTCGCAATCCTAGGCAACCAGTTAGATGTAAACTTTTAAGCCGAGTAAGATTTCGAAATGAAAGTGGGAATTCTATTATGGGAGTTCCTTCCAACCAAAGTTGTGTTATATTTTCCATCTTTCCTAAAATTTCTGGAAAACTCTCGAGACTTTCACAATGCGAAAGATTGAATTGTTCAAGAGAGGTCAACTTGATGGGTGGAAAACTCTTGAGCTTGACGCAACCAATAGCATCCAAGATTTTAAGTTTTTCCAAGAGCCCAACTGAATAGTGGATTGTAAATAAATTCTTACAGTCTTGGAATGATAGTTTCTCCAAATGTGAAAGACAAGATACATCAGGTATCTGTGTTAAATATCGACACATGTCAAAATTCAAACTTGTCAAATTCATCAACTTCTGCAACATAAAAAAGAAAAAAGAAAAAAAGAGCAACTCATTAAACTAAAAGTGAATATATTACTACAAAACATTAAAAAAAATGAATAACCTTAAAGTGAACTGATATATTAAGATAAAAGATCAAGGAAATAATGTCAATACACTTGCCTTTTTCGATAATAAGGCAACTAACTCAAGTGATGCTAAGCGACTTTTGGGTAACTTGCATATAACAAGTTTCTTCGGATGAAAATCATATGGCAAATCCTGTGAAGGATATCTCCACCATTCCAATACTCTTAAAGTATTAGGAAGATGTTTGGGACCTCTGGAAAAAAGACAATTTCTAATAATAAGTGTTTTGAGATTTTTCATCTTCTTGAAGGCATCTCCATCCCATTCTACCTGTACTTCCTCTTCTTCAAATAAGGTGAAATCCATAAAGATGATTTCAATCTGACTAGTTCCCTTTTAACACAAAAATTACGAATCAACCACAATACATGCATATATATTACGAGTTCAACATGCATATTTAGAGAAATAAACATATTTTATAGCAAAAAAATAATTGTGACATGAGCATATAATAATCAAACAAAAAAGATTATTGAATACCCATAATAACTATTTGACACCTATGAGAGAAAGAGAAAGAAGACAGAAATATAGGTATAATAGGTTATATGTGATAAGAAAATAGAGATAGAAAGATATAATGAGTATTAATGAGGTGTACAAAACTATAGGGTGTCCAAATATATATCATAGTCCATAATCAAAATAGATAATAAATGGTTTAAGGGTGGAAAACTAAACCATCCACATGCATCAATCTTATTTACCTTATTTTCTTCTAAAACTTGAACTATATCTTTAGGGAACCATAACCTACTACGTTTCCCAGGCTCTTCTGGTGATTTTTTCCTGACAATTTCTTTACCCATGTCCTCTATCAAATCATGTAGGGTCACCTTACCATCCCAATTAATCTTTATGAGAGATTTTTCAACAAGCACTCCAATATGATATTTCATGCAATTGCCATGATGAGCATGAAGTATTTCTTGGACCTCTGTCAATTTACATTCTTTGAAGCAACAAGCTATGTCAAGAAAAACACTTTGCTCATCTTCTTTCAAAGCATCATAGCTTACTTTAAGTATCTCATGGATCTTTTCATCAAGAATTCTTTCATATCGATTTAAAGCAGATTTCCATTCTTCTATATTCCTTCCAAATAAGTTGGAACCTATTACTTCTAAGGCCAATGGAAGGCCCGAAGCATAAGTTACTGCTTGATTCAAAACACCCTCGTAACATGGATCATTTTTTTCCAATTTAAAAGCTTTCCAACTAAGTAATTGAATAGCATCTTCCTTATTTAATTCTTTCACCTCATACATTCTTTTAACACCGTGACGAGCTAGCAACTGTTTGTCTCGAGTTGTAATGATGACTCTACTGCCAGGACCAAACCAATCAGGTCTTTCAACAATTGCTTCTAACTGTTCCTGTTTGTCAACATCATCTAGAATCAAAAGAATCTTCTTTCGCTGGAATCTATGTTGTATTATGGAAATTCCTTCTCTGACACTTGTTAAGTTAATGTCCTTCTCTCCAACTGTTTTAGAAAGAAGCTTGCTTTGGAGATATTGTAACCCATGTTTGTTTGAAGTTTCTCTCACGCTTTCAAGAAAACATAATCCTTCAAAATGGTCAGAAATGGAATTATAAACAGCAACAGCAAGTGTCGTTTTACCTATGCCACCAAGTCCATGGATCCCAACCATGTGGACAACATCATCAGATCCAACATCCAGAAGTGACTTTACTTCTAGCATTTGTGACTCTAGTCCAACAAGGTAGTCTGCAACTGCTAAAGGAAGACGATTAATCTTGCTAGAGACCAATTCAACAATCCTCTTAATAAACTCGTATTCATATCCGTCCCTATTCAATAAGAGAAATTTGTGTGAAGTTAGACTATATGCCTTGTGTCTATGTCTTGACATGTATGTATGTTGTTCAAGGTTAGTAAGTATTTTTCATCTCTTTAAATTTAAGATTAATTAAAGGTTTAATTACTTATTTGGTCTCTATATATTCCTGCACAATATTTACCTTTTAGTCCCTACACCTAGAAATATTCCTTACACAAACATATAATTTTTAATTTGTTTTAACCCTACAATTTGGGATAGCCGGAACTAAATCGGATTAAAAGGTGTATTTGTAGAAACTAAAATTAGTAGTAACTTTTAAGTATAGGGACTTAAATGTAAAGAGTGTGCATGTATAAAGAGTAAACGAGTAATTACACCTTAATTAAAATATTATTAGAAGTGAAAATTATTGATTTAAAATTAGTATGTTGACTCGTACAATTGTTTTTTTTAATCAGCAAAAGAATAACTCGTGCAATTGTACGGATCACATTGACATTTATATTTAGAGCAGTGTTAGTGACACATTTTTTAACACAGTTTTTAATATATTTTTTATTAATTAAAATTTATTGAAAATTACAAAATTAGGATAGAGGTTCATTAAATAAGATGTGAAACCTACAAAATTTTGTAATTTATAATAAATTTTAACCAATAAAAAAGAGTGTGGTGAAAAAGGATGTTAAATAGTGTATTTCTAGCATTTCTCTTATATTTACATTAAAGCTATGGTTAAATGTAAAATCTAAGGATACTTAATTTTGTTTTCAAGAAAATAAGTAATAATTTTAATATGTGAAAATAGAAGAAGTATTTATGTTTATAGTTGGCTAAAAAATATTTCTCAATTAGATTCAACATATTGTGCAAAAAAAAAAAAAAAAAAAAAAAAAAAAAAAAAAAAACAAGTAAACAATTAATAGAAATAATAATGTAATGCTCAATCTCTATATCATTTTTGTACCAAAAAAATCTATATAACATTTATTATTTTGGACAAATTGTGTAACACTATGATTTTCATAATATATGATTAAGTGTTTGATTATCACCACAAGAAAAATTAAATTTAAATTTTTGTTATTCAATGAGCTAACTAAGAAAATAATATGAATTTTTATGAGCCTTAAATGTTTTAGTGGGTTTATATGATGATTGGCCATGAAAGTGGGCTTAGGAACACGTGGGATGAGAGCATGATTAGAGGGAAGGGGTATAGTAACTTGGGATAAGCCCAACCCACTTCATATCCCTCCCAAAAAGCTTAAATTCTTAAACCAAGCCTCTACCTCCTCATTTTTCTTCCTTTCCTCCATCTTCCCCAAGTTTTTTTCTTCCTTAAGGTTGAGGGGTGTGCTTTACACCATAGAATACCTTGTTTTCTTTATTCCAAGAGCCTCTTTGGTTGATTATTAGTTGGAAAGCACCTATCTTTTCCCCTTTGGTCTCTTTGTTTTTCCTTTTCTCTTTCTTCTTCCTTGAGATGACCCATAATGGGTAATTGATGCAAAATTCCGTATGAGTATTGTTTTGGGTTGTATTTTCATGGGTATGATGAGGTGGTGCTATTGATTTGAGGAAGCCCTTCTCAAAAAACCTAGATTTGAGGTGCTTATGGTAAGGGAAGGTTTAAATTGGTTTGAATGTTTTAGTTGTGTGTTTTATGCTTAGAATGATTATGTATTTGGTGTTTATTGATGTCTATAAGCTTGGGTGAGTCTTTGCACAAGGTTGAGATGAATGGGTATGCCATTGATGGCCATGGAGCTCGCAAATTCGCATCCCCATTTTCGCTTTGGCCCAACGAGAGTTTTGTTTCGGTTGGGCCAGAGTGTGACAGAATGGAGCATTCAGCTCCAAGGGGTTTCAGCCCAACGACAGAGTTGTGCAACTTGGCTAGAATGTGATAGAATAGAGCATTCAGCTTCAGGGGAGCTCTAGCTAGGCCGCAATTTTGGCTCGCTGAGCAAGAATTTGGTTATTTTGAAAATTCTCTTGAAATACTTCTCCTTTTGATGATTTATATGATTTTAAAATATTTATACAAACATAGTATGTTTAATTATAAGATGAATTATTATTAATGACATAAGACATTGAAAGAAAATTTGAAAGTAATGCACCAATTGTTATCAAGTTTACAATTGCCTTATAAGACTTTACAAAGGAGATTATTTGCCAGTATGTATATGTCAAAATTATTATAGTAAGAATACAATTATTTTGGTATGGGAAAGGATTGTGTTGAATGTAAAATTAAGAAGACTATGATGTTTTGAAGAATTGAAATGAAATGTTGATAAGATGATGATATATATGACGTGAATGTGAATCTTGTATTGGAACCGTCCCTATATATTAAAAGGAGTTAGTTATGTTCTTTTGGGAAGATTTTTTATAGAAAAATGGCTGCTTTGGGAGCGTGAGTTCCATGCTAGAACTTTGATCCACTAAAGCGACCTGGGGGTCTCGCTTGGTTGGATATCTTCCTGAGTACTCACCCCTATGTTTTGACTTTGAATGGCGTGTCGGAGTGATGAAAACTGCTTCCCGAGAGGTTTAGTTGACTTTTTTAGTGTATAGGAGATGAATTGTTGGTTGTTGAGATGTATTTGGACCCTTAAATTAGGGCATTGGAGATGGCGTGTACAAAGGTGTCGTATCTAGAACCGTAGTGGATTCCAAATATACTTTGTCGTTGGAATACAGTTGGTGCACATAATATGCCAAATACGTTGAAACTCCATAGAGTAGAGTCAATGTTTGATGATTAAGGTTGTCTAGTGGTTTATGATGTACATCAGTTATGATGATTTCTAATTGTTGATTTGTAATAGTAAATGTTCACGTGAGATGTATGATGTTGGTGGTTCATGATGAGTGGTGATGGAATTATGATGATGATGTTAGTTGAGGATTTATACTATGATTTTGATGTATATATATCTGTTGAGACGATTGAGCTTTGATGTTGTGATCTGTTGGTATCTATTGATGAACAATATGAGATGACTTCTATATAAATTGAGTTTTGGATATAGATTACTAGTTATTATGCAATATATTTTCGAAGTATATCAAGTTTAGTTTTCTTGCTTTTGTTTTTCCTTGATTTGAATTTGTTTATTTGTATACATATAGTTTTATTTTGATAACCTTACCCTTGCATGTGGTACATGTGGGTATGACTGTGATGATCTCGAATTGCGTGTACGGGGGAACAAATGACTTGTTAGGCAGATCTTCCTCTTGGAGGCATTGTAGATGGAGTGAGCACGAGATTGAAGACACAATATTTTCTTCCTTATCTTTTGTGAGTCTTGTGTATATAGTAGACCGGCTTAGGGCTCTTATGTATTTACCTTGCAAGAAGAAGTAGGTAAATATAATTTATGTTAATAGAGTGTGTTAGTATAGTATGATGTGATATGTGACAAGTTTGAGTTAGTTAAGCTTTGTAAGTGAATGATTTATGTTGTAAGTTTTGAGTTTTAGAGTCGAGAGAAGTTCATACAATTTTTTCATAAATAAACTAATGAAAGAGTTTTTTTTTTTTAAAAAGTAAATAAAATAAAACCTCTAGCTTTGTTAGTACTCCCTCCGTTCCAATTTATATGACGTTTAAGGTTTTGGCACAGGTATTAAGGAATGCAATTAATTTGTTGAATTTCCTAGAAAACATTAGATAATTTCCTAATATACCCTTTATCTCTCTAATTAATTATTCATACTATGCTACTCCCACTAAGTATTAATTAAGGGTAGTCTTGGAAAAAGATATTTAATGCAACATTGGTTTTGTAAAACGGTATCTATTTTGGAACAAATTTTTTTCTCTAAAACGTCATATAATCTGGAACGGAGGGAGTATGTAACAAATGTGGGTCGTTACATATTGTCTCACATTTACTGTTGTAGATGCAATTAATTTTTCAATATGTTTAATTATTATCAACAAAGGAGATTTAACTATATTATAATTATTATTTTTATTAATCCTAAAGAAATATTCTTTAATTTATATTACAATATAATTATATAGTTTGTTGTTAAAATATTTGTTTTTGAAGCCATTTGTTGTTAAAATATATTCACTTCAATTTAATATATAATATGAATTAGAAAATTAGTGTAATGTAAAAAAAAAAAAAAAAAAGTTCAAAGAGACAAAGCGTAATTTATTCCCTAAATAACGTGTTAAAATAATGTATGTTATCTTTTGTTGACAGTGATGCCGATGTGTTGCAGTTGACTGGTAAGGGCTTTGGTGTTAACCTTGTTGGGATCATTGTCTCTACAGTGATGCTTTTGCATGTATGTTTTTTTTTTTAAAAAAAGGTTATCTTTTGTTGATAGGATCTAGACACCTACTACATGAGAATAATGTTATCAAAACCAGGGGCGGAGCTAGGATGTTTTACTAGGAGTGGCCAAATACATAAAAAGATAATATTAAAGTTTTTTTCCTTTTATTGAGATTTTACATGTTAGACAATAATTATTTTGTAAATCTAGCATTATGATAATCATTTAATATGTGGGGTTTCATATAAAGTAATTTTATATGTAGGATTGGTTTAAAAAAATCAATCTTTAAAATTTTATAAATGCCTAGCTACACACAAATTTCATATTTTGGAGCAAGTTTACTAAATTTGAAATAATAATTCTGATTGCACAAGCATCAACAAAACTAGAAAATATTTACAAGCCACATTATAATACATGTATATGTAAAAAAATTACCACCATATAAACCAAGATTTGAATAATAAATTCTCTATTTAAAGTCAAAAGTTACGTAATGTAATTGGTTAAATTTTCTTCTTAATATAAATTTCTTTATATTATTATTATTATTATTATTAGGGAATTTCTAACCAGTGTCCTAAAGTTAAGGAGTTAAAAGGAGAAAGTTTTTATTGGAAATCATATAGGAACGCAATTAAAAATCATAGGTGAACACAATTTTTCCCATCCCAATAAAAAAATTTCTTCTTTTACTTTCTCAACCAGTGCCCTAAGGACACTGGTTAGCATTTGCCTTATTATTATTATTATTATTATTATTATTATTATTGTTGTTGTTGTTGTTGTTGTAAATTTTTGTGTTAAAAGGACATAACTATATGTTGTGTGATATTTGTTAAATTAAATTGTAAAATTAAGTGAACTTTAATAAAACTCTTTTAAATTTTAATATTTTTGTCTTATATATAAAAAATTTACATATGAAATTTAGAGATTCAAAAATTTTTGGGAGGGCCTTGGCTCCCCTCATGTAGCAAGGTAGCTCCCCTGATCAAAACCAAATTGGTCATTAACTCGGTAAGATTATTGGATTAATGAATTATTAATTGGACCAAAGATTCATTAATTGAATTGCAAACTAGTATAAATTATAAGAACATGAATATATATATATATATATTAAAATGTGGCTCAACGGAAAGCTATGTTTATGTGATAAAGAACAGCAAAAGTTTTTTATTTTTTTTCAAAGCAGGTCAAAATTTTGATACTTGTCGTGGATTATTTTATATGTTCACTTCGTGAGATTAACATGTGTGAGAACAAAGTGTGGATGTATACAGACTACAGAGGAATGATTTCTTGTAAAATATTTTACATTAATCATACATAGAAATTAAATTAAAGAATATATAATAAAAAGATGCATTAAAGGTTTTATATTATACTAAAGTATTCATTCATAAAATTTTATGTGAATGAATACTAATAAAAAGTATTTTATTATCCAATATGTTCCTGTTATTTTTGTTCGCTTTTAAAAAAACAAAAGCTAGCTCATTTCTTGGAAGTTGGAATAATGGAACTATTTTTTAGTGTGTGATCAAAAAGAGTTTATTAATTTCTACATACTCCAAACTATGCATGAATTCACTTCATATATAAAGTGAATAGTAAATAGATGAGCATAAAGAAATTGGGCAGAAAACAAATCAATCAATCAAGTGATGCTACGTGTCATAATTCAGGACATTATTTTATATTATAGTAAATAGAGAAAGAAAATAGACATGATAGGTGAGGAAGGGTACCCATGTTTGAAATGATAGCCAGACAAGTTAGCTGCTTCACTCAGAGCCTTCTTCCATTCCCCCAGTTTCTCCATGTTATGCTTTAAACCCTCTTTATTAGCTTTGAACTTCTTTTCATGATTAGCCAACGCTTTTCCAAAACTACCTCCATGGTGTCTAACATGAGAAGGATCCATGTTATAAAAAACTGGCAAAACCAAGAGACCCTTGGCCTTAATAAAGTTAAGGATGTAAGCAAGTTCGTTTAAGCAAAAGGAGGAAGATGCATAGTTTTGGGAGAGGACGATGATGAAAATTCTGGACCCTTCAATTGCCTTCTCAAGTGCTGAGGTGATTTGGTCCCCTTTGCGGAGCTGGTGATCATCGATGAAGGTGTGAATTCCTTTGTCACGGAGAGCTTTGTAGAGATTTCCAGTGAAACCATGACGGGTATCCTCCCCTCGGAAGCTGAGGAAGACATCGTAGGTGAATCTATAACTAAAGGAAGAAGAGGATGGTTGCAGAGCCATGAGAACTGAGAAGAAAGATTAGTGTGACTGTAGAAGAAGGAGTACTGGATCTCCAAAATCAAACAAGATGGCAGACTTATAGCATTTTTGGTGAAACATTTAAATAAATATCTAGACAAGTCCCATATGCTTTGCAGGGGGAAAGTTAACCCGTGCTTTGAAGGTTCGCCAGCAGAGAGAAAAAGTAAGAGAGAGGGTGAAGAGAAAATAATAGTAAAAGTGAAATTAGAAATTGAAACAAGATGACCGTTTGAGTAAAAGTGCAAAACTGACGGTGGAGTCTAATATGAAGTAGTGAGGCTACTTTCTCATTGGTGAGGGAGTAAAATTATCGGTAATAATGAGTTTTTTATCGGATAAAAATAAGTTAAAATTATATTAAAATCATTAAAAATTATTTTTTAAAATCAATAAACTTTTTCAATTTCTCAGTTTCTTTTTTATTTCTTTTTTTTTTTTGGATTTTAATTTTTCATTTTTCAGATTTGTGATTCCATCTTACTGGAAGTTCTTTCCACCGCCGTTGATTCCCGATCTCTGACGATCGGAAACGCTCCCTTTCATCAACACATAACCAGTTATAGGTTGCAGTCCTTCGCTTTCCTCGCACCTTCCCCACCGCTCACAGCTTCGTCACCGTTGTACCGCCGTCGGGGTGGTTTGGCATGACCGTCGCGGTTATCGGTGATGACTGAACAAAGAAGAAGTTAAGTTGCTTTGAAGGTTGTCATTTTTGTCGTTCGAGATGAACTACCGTTCTTTGGCATTGTCGTTCTCAGAGGATAATGTTTGGGTTCTCCAGATCTGACTTTTTTCTTTCTTTTTTTTTTTTTTTGTTTCATTTTATGTGAATTGCATGCATCAAGCAAAGTGAAGATCAATCTGATTTGGGAGTCAGATCTGGAATTTGGATTGAATCTTAGAATGGAGAGTGCGGAGGTTGTGGGCGTTGCTGGTGGCGGCGAGAGTTGTCGGCAAGCGGAGAGTGTGGAGGGAGGCGTTGCTAGTGCGGATATGGGAAAAAAAAACCCAGATTTGGAAAAAACAATCCAGATCCATATGTTTTTTCTTTTTTGCTCTTATGAATAGCTGAAAGGATTAATTTTCTTTTCTATTGAAGAAAATTTGGTTACGAGTTTGCTGGAATATGATCTGGGACTGACTTTGATAATACCCGAAGAGGTCTAGAATCATAATGTTCTTGTTTTGAGATTAATATATAAATTTGTGTAATTTGTTCAAAAAGACATTCCCAAACTTGCTGTTGTGATGATATCTTAAAGGGAAATTATAAAATATCAAGTGTTCATTATTCATTTGAGTTTAAGGTGTGATGATATCTTAAAGGGAAATTATAAATTTTGGGTTTGTGCGGTTTGAAAGTTTTGATAGTTTCTGTTTGTTCAGATGATATAATGGGTCATTGTCTTCATTGGTTTGAACTAAAGGATTTTAGATTTGATATTTGGAATGAGATTGAAGAAATCAGTGGTAGAAAGTGGTGGTGCCGTGGTGGTAGGGATGAGTTGAAGCCTTCTGAATTGCAGGAATGTCAGTTGAAGCTATTTCTACATGGAAATTGAAGAAATTAGTAGCAGAAATTGGTGGTTTGGGGTGAAATTATTTAATTTACAAACAAAAAATCAATTACTAATTATGATATTTTAATTTTGCATTTTATAAAAAAATAATTAAATAAAAAAAAACCATTAACAGATCAACGGTAACTAATCTCAGCCGTTGATTTTTTAAGTAATATATCTAACGGCCATTTATTATTCCTTACCGGTGAAGGAGCAATTTCACTACTTCACTCAAAACTCCACCCAAAACTGATGCATTTTCGGTGAAGTTTCATATGCCTTTTTCTTCCCGGCTATTTTGCCCAACTTGATGACGTCTGCTGTACGTACGTGTTTTGAATCTTGATCCAATAAATTTAGAAATTTAGAAATTTTGTATAATAATAAGAAAAATACTAAACATATACCAACTTTTTCTTTTATATCACTTTTATGTCATTTTTCTTCCAATCTTTCTCTTTATTTTTCTCACATTTATAAGTCTCTCTCTCTAGGTCTGGTCACAACACTTGTATAGACTAAACAAATTATTGAAATTTCCGAAATTATATATTACTGAAGAGCCGTATATTCCTCTTGTGTGTCCATGATTATTACAACTAGACATTGATTTGCACATTGCACTGGTTAAGAAATATATCTATTATTTTTAAAAGATTAAAATTATATAAATAAATATAAATATTACCTTTAAATATTATTTGTTATAAGGGTAAAATATGTTTTTTGTCCCTTATTTTATCATTTTATGAGGGACTAAAAACAGAGGAAAAAATTTATGAGGGACTAAAAATAAAAATAAAATAAAATGAGGGACCAAAAATATATTTTACTCCTTTTATAATTGTAGAAGAAAATTATATTTTTTTCATGTGAAAAGATTAGTTGGAGTAAGACGAAAAGTAAAACATTTTTTGAAATTGTTTTCAATAGATTGTTTGAGACTATTTTGAACAAGAGAAAAACTAAAACGTAAATAAAAAAATTTCTCAAAGAGGCAAATAACATAAGGCTATGTTTGGTTTTCCATTGAGAGTGTTCTAAAAGTATGTTTAAAAATAAAATCAATTTAAAATTATGTTTGGTAATCCCCAAATGTATGTTTGAGATAAAATTTTGCTTGAAAACTAAATTTTGGAGAAGTAAGATTGGGATATTTTTGCAAACTCAATTTGCAAACTTAAGTTTAACCTAAACATAAGTTTGTATACTTTAATTCAAACATGAACTAAATAATTAGATCATGCGAAATTAAGTCACAATAAAAGTATAGCATAATCATAAATTGAAATTTGAAACAAAGTATACTTGTATTCAAGCAAACTATTTATTGAATTTACAATGACTTCCATTGCAATTTTATCTTATTATTGCATAGGCTAAAATACAAGTATTTAAATACTTATGAATGTTCTATAGACTTTAGATTGGATATGCCAAGAGCTACATTTTTATTTAAGTCTATGAAAGATGAGTTAGAGCATATCCAATACAATCAATTTAAGATACCCACTTTAGATATCTTATCTTATATTAAAATAATTTAAGTGGCTCCCACAATGTCACATCATATTAAAGCAATTCATGCATAAACTTGCTCCAAGAATAAAAAAAAATTAAACAACTCATAGTTTTATAATTTTTTATTTGCATTTAATTTTGTTTCAAATGAAAATATTAGTTTGTTGGTTCTGTTTGATACAATAAAATAATTTTTTTGTTTGTAAGTAATCTTATCCTATAGAAAATATGGAGCTTATTTCTAGGAAACTCT
The DNA here is from genome assembly GCA_026413185.1 of Pueraria montana var. lobata. Lineage (NCBI taxonomy): Eukaryota > Viridiplantae > Streptophyta > Magnoliopsida > Fabales > Fabaceae > Pueraria > Pueraria montana. The sequence goes on from CM048647.1 coordinate 47,708,206, forward strand.
TCATGCAATGTAGACTTGCTCTATAAAAAAAAACTAAGATACTATATCTTAGAATAAGATACCCATGAAGATATTTGCATTAAAGATGCTCTTAGTAAATGTTTCATCACCGGATTTAGGTATATGAAATTGTAGTTATAGGAACGCATATGTAACCTACTTCACAAAGCCATAAATAAAAGAAAATATACATCATATTTAGCACTAACTTCATCATATTTATTTTCCACCATATGAATTCATATGATGAAAAATAAACGATTTTAGTGATAGTACCTAAAATTATGAAAGACAAGTCAAACTTATGCACTGATCATTTAAAAAAATTGATAACTAATCATCTTTATTAAACCAAACATTCTTCATATAACACTTCTTCACTTGCTTGAAACCCAATACTTGCAAATGATAAGTTTCATAAGGTGCATTAGTTGAACTAAAATTACAAAAAAAAAAAAAAATCTAGACCATTGACACAGAGTACGAAAGCTTAATTATATGGTTTTTAGAGTTGTCAATTTGGTCCAGCCCACAAGGCTTGACCCTGGCCCATGTGAGTCAGGGCCAAAAAAGCCCACAAAGTCCTGTGGGCCAAGGCCAACCCATGGGCTTTAAATTTTTAAGAAATTTATTTATTGTTAAATAGTTGGCCTACCTCATTCCATGGGCTAGCCCACGCCTTGAGCTTACAACCCACTCCATGGATTGACCAACTTCTATTTTTTTTTACAAATAAGTTATTATATTAATATATTTTACTTTAAAATAAAATTCACACTTTATCCAATATTTCAAATATTCAAATCTAAATATTTGTTTTCGAATCCATACATGCAATCTAAATCAATAGAAGTGAAGCAAAAATCTAACTTACTACTGACAATGTATTACTAATCAAAATAGAAGCAATTAAGTAAAACTAAATTTAAGAACAAAAGATTGAAACAAAACTATTTAGTATTTTTATCGAACACATGGTATATGTGGTTAAACGATTGAAAATCAATATAGTAAATGTTGTCGGGGTCAGACTTCATGAGACATCATTCCTCATGTATCCTTTAACATATAACAATATACTCACATCAATATACTAAAACTCACATCCAATTCTCAATCCCTAATTCCTCAGGTGGATTGAGGTTAAATTTCCTCATTAAATCCCCAATTCCTTAAGAGCTTTAACAAGAAAATTTGTATGAAGTACAAGAATTAAGAAGATTTGATCAATAGATCAAGACCCATTCCTAGATCATAGATCTATTGAGTTCTCTATTTCAGATCTAGAATCAAAATGTGTTTTCCAACACCAAATCAACTCATAAACTATGTAAATGGGTGATCAAGCCATACATAAGCATGAAGCATAGAAATAGAGAAGTAGTATAGTAACATGAGAACAGATCAGTTAGGGTTTCATAAGGAATACATGAGTGGGTCTTACTAGATCCAACCCTAACACCTAAGAATCTAGCTACTCGTGATATTTACCTTTTCTTTTAAGTTTTAACAAATTATTGAAATTTTCAAAAGTATATATTTCTGAAGAGTTGTATATTCCTTTGTCATTCCATGATTATTGCAACTAGATATTGATTTGCACATTGCACTGATTAAGAAATACATCTATTATTTTTTTTAAAAGATTAAAATTATATAAATAGATAAATATTACCTTTAATTATTATCTTTAATAATTCTAGAAAAAAATATAATTTTTTCACATCAAAAGATTATTTGGAGTAAGCGCAAAGTAAGAGATTTTTTTGAAATTGTTTTCAATAGATTATTTGAGGCTATTTTCAAAAGTACAAGATATGATCAATAGATCAAGACCCATTCCTAGATCATATATCTATTGAGTTCTCTATTTCAAATCTAGAATCAAAATGTGTTTTCCAACACCAAATCAACTCATAAACTATGTAAATGAGTGATCAAGCCATACATAAGCATGAAGCATAGAAATAGAGAAGTAGTATATTAACATGAGAATAGAGTTAGGGTTTTACAAGGAATACATGAGTGGGTCTCACTAGATCTAACCCCAATAGCTAAGAATCTAGCTACTCATGATATTTACGTTTTCTTTTAAGTTTTAACAAATTATTAAAATTTCCAAAATTATATATTTCTGAAGGGTTGTATATTCCTTTGTCAATCCATGATTATTGCAACTAAATATTGATTTGCACATTGCACTGATTAAGAAATACATTGATTGTTTTTTTAAAAGATTAAAATTATATAAATAGATAAATATTACCTTTAATTATTATCTTTAATAATTGTAGAAAAAATATAATTTTTTCACATCAAAAGATTATTTGGAATAAGTGGAAAAGTAAAAGATTTTTTTGAAATTGTTTTCAATAGATTGTTTGAAGCTATTTTGAGCGAGAGAAAAACTAATACTACCTTCGTTACTGTTTATAAGATCCAAATTAAAAATAATGTTTGTTCCTTTTTATAAGACTCAATCCATAATATTTCTTGCATTAATTATTTTTAGACTAACCTAATTAAATAAGAGAGATGTTCTATTAAAAAATATTTAGAAATTAGAAGAAAAAGAGGAGCATTAATGATAATGGTATTTTTGAAAAAAAAAATATAAATTTAAGATAAATTTATTACTATCAATTAAATTAATCACTTTTCTTAATCATGATAAATTAGCATGGTGAGTTAACCCGTACTTTGCAAGGTAGGCCAGCACCAGCAGAGAGAAAAAGTAAATGGATCATTGTCCCACTGAAAATCATTACATAGTAGGAACTTACGATCTTTTCCCAATTTCTTTCACCACAGAAGTCAAACAATAACGCAAACTTATGGCATCTTCTTCCTTCCTGCCTATTTCGCCCAACCTCTCAATTCTCAAATTACGTCTGGTCAAAGCGGTATGTACCGACGCGTTTTTCTTTTTGGTTACAGAAAAAAAAATGTATTTACGCGTTTTGATCCAAAGAATTTAGATATTTTGTATAATAAGAAGAAAAATACAAAATATACACCGACTTACTTTCCTATATCACTTTTATCACATATTTCTTTCTATTGCTATCTTTATTTTTTTTTATCACTTTACTAGTATTTTACTTTGTGCATTGAGAATGAGTGGAGAAAGAGTGGAGGGTGGAGAAAGATAATCTTACCCTATTATATTAGTCTCTCTTGACAAAATTATTGAAAAAATTATTGAAATTTCCATAATTATATATTTTCGAACAGTCGTATATTCCTCTTGTTGGTTCATGATTATTACAACTATATATTGATTTGCACATTGCACTGGTTAAGAAACATATCTATTATTTTTTAAAATATTAAAATTATATAAATAAATAAATGTTACCTTTAATTATTATGTTTAATAATTGTAAAAAGAATTATAATTTTTTTCACCTGAAAAGATTATTTGGAGTAAGAGGAAAAGTAAGATATTTTTTGAAATTGTTTTAATAGATTGTTTTTGTGGCTCTTTGGAACAACAGAAAAACTAACATGTTAATAAAAAAAATTCTCAAAGAGGCAAATGACATAAATTATTAGCTCATGCAAAATTAATTAAGTCACAATAGAAGCATAGCACAATCTTAAGTTGAACTTTAAAATAGAGCATACTAGTATTCAAGCAAACTATTTATTGAATTTACAATGAATTGCAAATTTCAATTTTTTTGTGAAAGTTTATTTGCTTCCATGTTTGAGGAAGGAAAAGTAAATAAATTATATATGCTTTCATGTTTGGTGTGAAGTTTTCCACACTAAAATACACCATGATATTTTCAACAACTCATCAATAAAATTAATTTAAAAATCAACTTCACCCAAGAGAGCTTAGGTTTTTGAAAGCTCTACCATTGTATAGAATACATCCTGATTAAAATAGTTGAGATTGGAATTAGGTACGGTGCCGGTCAAACTATTGTTTGACAAAATTTCTAAATTTGTAACGAATTTTCTTTTACTAAAATTTAGAGCTAACATCACTTTGTTTTTATCAAACACCAACTATATAGTTAGCTATTTGTATCAAACATTCTCTCTTATATATAAAAATTAGAATAACTAACTCGAATGAGAGTGCCTTTGGATCTCAATCAGTTTATGGGGGGTATTGTGGCTAAAATTTAACTCTTTCAAATCATACTATCGGTGAGGAGGGCTGGGTCACAATTTGTATAGATTAGTTTAAATTTCTAAAATTATAAATCTCTAAAGAGCAGTATATTCTTCTCGTTCTTGATATAAGTTTATAATTGACCAGATTTTATGAGATTTAATTTTAAAATTAAGATTTAAATACCTTTTTAGTCCTTGCAATTTAACACTTGTTTATTTTTCGTCCTTGCAAGTTTTTTTTTGTTTTATTTAAATAACTTTAAGGACGAAAAACAAAACAAACATAACTTGCAAGTATTAAAAAAAAAAAAAATTGCCAGACGAAAAATAAAAAAATGTTAAATTGTAAGGATTAAAAATATATTTAAGCCTAAAATTATTTTTGATCCAATGGTACAAGGACTTGGTGCATTCTAGACCGTTATATCTAGGACACCAAGACCATGAAATCCTTAACTCTGCAGCACCGCAAAAAAATGTTAATATTACAAATTATAATATTATATAATAAAAATTATAACGTCACAAAAAAATAAAATATAATAGTTGTATAAAAATATCACAAAAATAAAATCAGAAATATCACAACACGTTATTGGGTTCCTAGAAAGAATATTTTTCTTACGAATAAGATATTTAAGTGTTATGAAACAATTCTTGATTGAGGTTCAGAATTTGCCTAGTTCTGTAAGACTTGTTTAGATTTTCTTCTTCTTTTAAATATTTATTTAGTATTATAGGTCTAGGTTTTTGGGCCAGCAAACCCAGCCCAACAGAACAGAGGCACCTTTCTTCTTCTACGTACAAAAAAATTTCCAGCACTGTAAACAATAGCCCCTTGTGTCATCACGTCGCGTGTCTGCACTGCAGCAACAGTCAATGTCCAATATAAAATGAAGAAATTCGAGTTGCTTCCATTCTGAAAATTTGAAGAAGGTTTGGGAGATAAATGATGAAGTATTGTGGTTTCATGGTTCCTTCCAGGGAAGTGAAGCGCACATGATTGATTGAGGGTAGAAGAAATGAGTTTCGGGTTCCCTTTTCATCTTTTTCTTTCCGTGTTTTCATCCACTCAATTCTTTTTAATCATATTTCAATCAATTGAGTTACACATTTTCTCAAAACTAATTAATCTAATTTCTTTTAATTATTTTAACAAATAAAATACAATTGCCACACAATCTATTAAAATGTTAATAAAAATATTAGCAGACACAAAATAAAATAAAATTTCAATTTATAATTTTTCTGTAAATTTAACAAATAATAGTTCTTCCAAATTTTTATTTTATTAAAATATAATTTCAAAAAACAATTGTAACCATCAATAATACTAATAATTACTATCTTATATATCTTATCTACTTAATTTTAGTTTTTAAGAGTCGCATAAAATATCTTCAAAAAAGAAAATTATCATTTTCATTATTAAAGCTTTTTTTTTTAATCTTATGTCATCCTTATTAGTACAAAATTATTTAATACCATTTTGTTTTATGTTCTAGACCGTTAAATATTAAATTAATAAACAAAAATTATTTAAGAAAATTTTGATAAATGCAATAAATAGCCAAGTCATAAATATAAGTTAATTGAGCCAAACTCAAACTTTATATTTTTTTAATTAAGACAAGCTCAAGCTTTAAAGTTACTTTGTTTAAATAATCTAGCCATGCCACCCAAAGAAAATTCATTTGAAAATATTTGACTTGAGTGAGGTGTTAAAATTAACACAAATAAAAAGGAGTTATAAAGTTGGTTTGGTAGTGAAGGGAGAAGGGATGGGGGAAGAGTCGTGGGTATGAATCCCCCACTAACAAAAACTAACAACTAACATTAGCCGATAAAAAAAAAGCTAAGTATATAAAAATTTCTTAATGTGGAGAGAAATTAAGGACAATCTTGGAAGAGCGGTATAAATTATTGAAAAATTTAATGTGATTAACCAAATTAACCAATTTTCTTAAAGGGCATGAATTAGTTGAAAATGTCTTATGTATAGAGACAGAGGTAGTACTCCCTCCGGACTGAAATATAAGCAAAAAAAATTTCATGTGTTGGACTAAAATATAAGCAAATTTTAACTAATTCTCTCCTATTTAATTATATCATCTCCAAAATACCCTTCATTTAATTAGAGTTTTGTTTATAACAACCTCCTCTTTTTTTTTTTTAATCCTATACAACTAAATGCAAGGGGTACTCTAGGAAATGAATTAATTTTTTTATTGAGACTATCAAAATTAAATGATGCTAACTAATTTTCTTAATGGGTGTGAATAAGTTTTTTTTCTTCTTATATTTTAGTCCGGAGGGAGTATTAAGTAGTTGATTAAAAAATTTAAAATATATTTGGCCTAATTGCAAATTTTACCACCCAACTTTCATCAATTTCAGAATTTTACCACCTAAGTTTTTTCTCGCAAATTTTACCACTCAACTTTTATCATTTTGCGAATTTTACCATCCAAGTATTTTTTTCACGAATTTTACCACTCAATTTTCAACATTTTGTGAATTTTATCACTCAAGTTTTCAATTTTTGCGCATTTTACCATCACATTGGTTACAAAATGACGTCGTTTTATTATTTCTTTAACGCTTTTTGTGACATACTAGCAGTGATAAAATGCGCAAAAATTGAAAACTTGGGTGATAAGTTTTACAAAAGAATTCACAAAATGTTGAAAGTTGGGTGATAAAATTTACAATTAAGCCAATATATTTTTGGCACTCCTTTATGATCAATTTTTTTTTTTAGTAAATTACACAAACCTCTCCTAAGATGTGCCGCGTGTAATTTCATTAAACCTCATAAAAGATTTATGTAATTTACTCTTTTTATTTTTATCTAATCCAGCAACATGATCATCTTAGCAACTCAAAGAAAGAGTTTAACAAATAAAAGCAAAAAAGTTTACTATGACGTGAATATTTACTTATGTGTTGAATATTAATCACTCCTTTTGAGAAATGCTGGAACAAAGCATATGACAGCCAAAAATATGCTCACACTACTCATCAGCGTCAAATCAAATTTGCAGCTTAGGTAATGTGATAAGAAATAAAACATTTGAGTGGACATTTCATTTTGGAAGTCTATCCGTTAGTGAGACATGGTTTGAAAAAATCATTAGTTCATCATCTAATGATTCAATACTCTAATATTTTAACGAAAAGAAATATGATACTTCCCCTTCAGAATGTAACTGCTATTTCAAATTCAAAGAACAAAAAAATTACATAAATCAAAATTGCTAGCGAATGTAGCCATCAATTTCAAGACTCCAAAATTCTCAGGTAGCTTGTGTCCCATTGCCACTCTATAAAATAGTAAACAATTAGTATGTCAGTGATAAGTGATAACTAAACCTCCCCCCTTCCAATGAAGTTAATTAATAGGGTTTATAGTAGAAAGAGTGAAGGGGAGTCCAGTTAGTTAATCCTATTGACTGTTGTACATAACAGCAATGTCAGTTGGAATAAAGAGCTAATCAGACAAGTTATCAGTTGTTGTCAGTCATAACAAATAAGAGGTAGGAAGGTGTAGATCACACAGTTTACCAATTTCCTATTTCATGTTTTTTTTTTTTTTACCCAATTATAGCTTATCGTGTTTTATGACAATTTCCTTGACTTAATTTGCAACTTAGTCTCACTTTTATAAAATAAGAAGAAAAAAAAAATTGAAGACATTAAACATGTAAAACTTCATATTTAAAATTATCAACCGGAATAGATTGCCAATGAGGTCAGGCATCACTCCTATAAGTTGTTATCTTCCTATTAGAGAGGGACTAAAGTGTTGGGGAAAGATAACAAATAGCAACAACAAGCGGAAGCAAACCCAGATCTTTTTTTCCCCTGTATAAATAATAATTGGCTTCGGAAATATCTCAAACAACAGATAATTATTTCAGACAAATAATAGGATGCATCAAACAGAAAATAGAAATCAGCAGGCCCCAAATTTTAATGTGAGAAAACCCTCAATGTGAAGAAAAAACCCACGAGCCTAGTCCAGTAAAATCTTCCACTAATAATAATTAATGGTTACACCACAAGGCATCCTGGAACTACAGGGATCAACAGAAAAAATACTCTTCACCAATAGGGTGGATGACAACACAAGAAAACCCCAAAAGGGTACCTAACCAGACAATAGATAGAACCAAAATATAGAATAATTGGTACCAAAAGAACCTCTTCTCCACGCTAGTTGCTTCACACTAACTCTTATTACTTTTCTCCTTCTCTACTGCACTGGACGAAGAGCACAGCAAGCAAGCACTGTTCTATTTCTCTCGGCAGCTTCATATCTTTCTCACCAAGGCACACCTTTCAAATTCACCTTTTAAAAGTCTCGGTGGCATATATAAAGCCACGCCTCCTGACATTAGCAAAATGAAAGTTAATGGGCTTATAGCCCTTTGGTCCAACAACGTAACACTTTTTTTTCCCTTTCTTTTTTTTTTTTTTTTTAAATTTCAAACTAAGTCAGCGTGGGCCCAAATAAATTGGTGACCCACCTGACAAATCTCCCCCTCACCAATTAATTGGGGCCACAGTCAACCAAACCTGCCTTCTTGGAAATAGCAAACTTTTCTGCAGGTAAGGTCTTTGTCATCATATCTGAACCATTCTCATCAGTATGGATTTTCTCCAATGATAATCGCTTCATCTCCAACGTATCACGTATCCAATGATACCGAACCTCAATATGCTTTGACCTTGAATGAAAGGTCGAGTTCATACTGAGATGGATTGCATTTTGACTATCACAGTACAAAACATATTTTTCCTGTGAAAGTCCCAACTCCTGTAGGAATTTATGCATCCACAAAAGCTCCTTAGCAGCTTCTGTAACAGCAATATATTCTGGCTTTGTAGAAGACAAAGCAACACATTTCTGCAATCTGGACTACCATGACACTGCTCCCCTTACAAAAGTCATCATATAACCAGAAGTAGACTTCCTGGAATCCACATCGCCAGCCATATCTGCATCTGTGTAACCATTCAACACAGGATCACCACTTCCAAAACATAAACTCCAGAAGTACCTTTGAGATACCTGAGTATCCACTTCACAGCTTGCCAATGCTATTTACTAGGATTTGAGAGGAAACGACTAACAACACCAACAACATGACCAATATCCAGCCTTGTACACACCATCCATACATCAAGCTACCAACTGCATATGCATACGAAATCTTCTACATTTCTTCTTTCTCTTTCTCACTTGTAGGACACTGCTTAGAGCTCAACTTGAAGTGACATGCAAATGGAGTACTAACAGACTTGGAATTGCCCATATTAAATCTCCAATACCTTCTCAATATACTTTTGCTGTGATAGCCACAATTTTTCATTCTTCCTATCACGAATAATTTTCATGCCAAGGATTTGCTTTGCAGGACCCAAATCCTACATTGCAAAAGACTTGTTCAGGTCTCTTTTGAGACTTTGAATCTCTCCCATGTCATGACCAACAATCAACATGTCATCCACGTAGAGCAAGAAAATAATAAATCTTCCATTAGAAAATTTCTTCATAAAAACACAATGATCAGAAGAGGTTTTATCATACCCATGATCCACCATGAAGGAATCAAATTTCCTATACCACTGCCTTGGAGCTTGTTTGAACCCATACAAGCTCTTTCTCAATCTACAGACAAGCTTCTCTTTACCTTTGATTGGAAAGGTTGCACCATGTAAATCTCTTCCTCCAAGTCACCATGGAGGAAAGCCGTCTTCACATCAAGTTGCTTAACCTCTAAATTTAAATTTTCTACCAAACTAAGCATAACTTTGATTGAAGACATCTTGACCACAGGTGAAAATATTTCTTCAAAATCAACTCATTTCTTCTGACTAAAGCCCTTCAAAACCAACCTTGCCTTGTACCTTAGCTATGAGCTATTCTCCTCTGACCTTCAGTTTGAACACCCATTTATTTTTTAGTGCTCTCTTGCCTTGAGGCAGCTTCACCAACTCAAATGTGTGGTTCTCATGTAAGGATTTCATCTCCTCTTGCATGGCTTTGTATCACTAGTCATTTTCTTCATGTGACAGAGCTTCTTCATAACTTTCTGGCTCTCCCCATCAGTCAACAACACAAACTCATGAGAAGGATATTTCTGTGAAGGACAACTTTCTCTAGCAGATATTCTCAAATGAGGCTCTATAGGTGGTTTAGGAGAAACTGGCTCAATTGGTTCATTGATTTAAGGCTCAGGCATATCAGTTGCATTCTCCACATCTGCATTCACATCTCCCCCGTTATCAACAACCCTGGTAGGAGGTTCTGGCTTAACATCAATGTACCCACGAACAACCTATTTTGGCTTCTCTTTCTTGTCAATATCTTCAATGGTCTGGTCTTCATAAAAAAACATCCCGGCTTCTGACAATCTTCTTATCAACTGGATCCCAAAACCTGTAACCAAAATCATCACGACCATAACCCAAAAAGATACACTATTTAGACTTACCATCAAGCTTAGATCTTTCATCTATGGGGATATGAACAAATGCCTTGCAGCCAAACACCCTCAAATGACTATAGGAAACATTTTTCCCTTTCCACACCCTCTCAGGGACATCACTATCAAGAGGAACAGAGGGAGAAAGGTTGATCAAGTCTATTGTAGTTCTCAATGCCTCACCCCAGAAGGCTTTAGGCAACTTTGCATGAGAGAGCATGCATCTGATTCTATCATTGATTGTGCGGTTCATTCTCTCTGCAACCCCATTGTGCTGAGAGGTCTTTGGAACTGTCTTCTCAAGCTTGATGCCATAGTCTTTGCAATAGTGCTCAAATGGACCCCTGTATTCACCACCATTATCTGTTCTAACACACTTCAACAATTTGTATGTTTCTCTTTCAACACTTGCTATAACGATCCACGATCGCTACAAGACATCATACATCTAAAACACGGAAAAGATCTATTTTATTTAATTTTAGGAAATCCTTTAATTATGTTATTAAGAAAAGGGTATACATTTTTCGCTTTCCAAAACCAAACAACATCGTCATAATAAACCATAAGTCATACCATCGTGCATTAGGGGAAATAAATAAGTTTGTGTCTCATGGCAATTACAACCCATAACATCATCAAGCTACCAAGTTTAAATGTACCATGCATAGGAATAAATACATCAAAAGCTCCAAAAGTATATGACATAGACTTCCTAAGTTTGTCATAACTAAGCAAATAAAAAGAAAAGCTAAGAGTTGGATCACGACCGTAAGCCCAACAAGGATCCCGCCAATGGATCACAACTGCCTATAGAAAGGCCCACCTCAACCAAGAGCAACATGCTCCTCAGAAGCATCTCTATCATCTGCTCCTGTGTCAAACGACACGATCATCACAATCACACAAAAACGCAAGGGTAAGCTCATTTAAACAAACTAATCATATAATAACATGATAGCACAAGAGAGTTAACAAATCATAATAATCCCAAAAATCATGGAAAATAGAAGGAAATCCTCATACAACTATCTTGAAGACAAAATCACAGTATAACCAAAAATTACATCTTAAGGTACATTTCAATCATTCCACAAACAAAACCATAACATTATATAAGAATACATGTATCTATACATTATGCCTAATGTCATGCAAACTCTTACTCCAAGGAGATTTTCACTTTGAGCGATCATCTTAGGCCCATCCCTTAACAGAGATTTCACACCCATCCATTGGAGGAGTCTTATGACTGATCCTGTGGGAAACGAGTGGTTTTATCAAAAATAGATGAGTATGGGTAGTGGCTTACCGTGGCACAAGATCTGCAAAAAACCTTGGTCTACGTGCGGGATTTGCCCACTCAACTATTCTATAGGCCTATTCAGCCACCACGAAGGTTTCCCGGCACTAGGTTGAGATCCCCATCGAGCAATTACAACTTCCATGCCTACTCACATGCTATATGTATGAATGCTCATAAAATCTTCACACTTGGATTCCATCGAGGGTTGAGATACGACATCTCCGTACCCGCCATCTCACTATGACCTTTCTCAAGGAATCTAAGTCTCACCAACAACATCATCACAATGAGTAATTCATAACAATAGGAATCACATTAACAAGTCCTAGATTCCCTTGCCTTTCATAATGAAGTTCCTTAATCTTAAAAGAACACTTTGTTAAAGAAGAAATTCATTTTCCAAGTCTTGAAAACGTGTGTTTTACAAAAAGCAAAAATTCATTTCAGGGAGTCTCACTTAGCGACATAATCTCGCTCAGCGGGATTCCTCACCAAGATCATGGTCGCTCAGCCAAACCATGGTCGCTCAACGAATTCCAAGTATTTCTAAATATTTCAAAAACAAAGACTTTAAGTCGCTCAGCGACCAACCCTCGCTTAGCGAGACAAGAATGAAAAGACACCCATAGCTCTAGGGTATGTCTCACTCAACGAGATAAGGTCACTTAGCGAATTCCAAATCTTTTAAAATTATTCAAAACAAAGACTTTTACTCGCTCAACGACTATCCTTCGCTTAGCGAAATATGAACACCCCTAGCTCCAGGGTGAGTCTCGCTCAGCGAGAAGGAGTTCGCTCAGCGAATTCTAACACTTTTCAAATTTCTTTTGACAGAGACTTTTACTCGCTCAGTGAAATGGTGTCGCTTAGCGAAACACACCAGACACGAGTGTTTCGCTCAGCGAGCTCCATCTCGCTCAGCGAATTCTGCAGAACGAGTCTGCATCAGCTTTTTCTTGTTCACCAAGTTACGATTTTTCCAAAACATTTCCAACTCAAAATGAAACTTTAAGGAATCTAGACATGTTTTCATCATCAACAACACTTCATTTATACAAAAAAAAAAAATCACAACACAACCTTTATCATATATCATCAATCAAAATTCAAACTTTCAAATTTCAAAATCTCAAAAACTCAAGTCTAGCAAGAACACAACTTTACACTGAAATCCCAACATTCTTCAGCAACAATAGTCAAGTTCAACACATTACAAACAATAGAGTGTGTAGTAAAGCTTCCCTTACCTTGGCTAACTTCAAGTTACTAACTTTTTGAACAAAAGAGGTGAAAGGAAGGCACTTTTAGCAAAGCAAGGGCTCCTATATGTCTCCCAACACAATAACAACAGAAAACCCACAACAAACCCCAAACCACTAAACTCAACAGAATTTGTAAAGTAAAATAAAGGCTCTATCTTAGCTCTCCAAAGGAAAAAGAAAAGAAGTTAGAAGGAGTAGATGATCTTACCACTCCAAAAAACCACTATGGAGTTCCAAAAGAAGAGAAAGGAGAGTCCTTGTGTTGAGAGCTCAAGCTCCTTCAACTTTCTTGAGAGAAAAGTGACTTGAGGGAGAAGAGAAGTGAGAATGAAAGGTTTTAGGGAGGAGTGCTCAGACTTCTCAAGGGGTTGGGGAGGGTTTTAGGGACCTTGGGCTCTTTTTTCTCACTAAGGCCCTACTAAGCTTACCCATTTTTTCTTCCAAAGCCCAACTCTTCTAAGGCCCAACTTAAGAAGCTCAACAATAACACTCATAAACTCATCCAAACACATGATTATCTTATTACATCTTTAATAAATAAATCAACCAAGCATAATTCAAATTTAATTTCTCTTATAATTTAATTAAAACACTTAATCACATAATTAGCAACAACCACGGTGTTACATTTGCATGGAAGTGTTTGAGCACATCAAGTACCTGATCTTTGGATTTCAAAACAAAAGCCCACACTTTTCTAGAATGGTCATCAATAAAAGTAACAAAATAAGAGTAACCACTAAGGATTTTAGCATACATAGTGCAAACATCAGTGTGAACTAAATCCAAGATATGTGATCTCCTACGTGGAGGATAAGTGCGGAAGGAAACTCTATGCTGCTTACCAACAAGACAATCAAAACAAGTTTCAAGAGACATACCTTTAACAGGAAGCAGCGCTTGTCTTGCAAGAGTATCAAGACCCTTCTCACTCAAGTGACCAAGGCGTTTATGCCACAGCTCTTTAGAGCAATCCTCAACTGCATTCACCTGAGGTGTAGACAGCTTTGCTGATGTCCAATAAAGAGTATTCCGCTTCTCTCCCTTTGCTACCACCAATGTCCCTTTGGTGCACTTCCATTTGCCATCACCAAAAGAATTATGATAGCCATCTTCATCAAGTACTTGTACTGAGATCAAGCTGAGGCGTATGTTAGGAATGTGCCTGACGAAATTCTTTAAGTGCAGCTCACATCTGGTATTAGTCTACAACCAAATCTCTCCAATGCCAACAACCTTGCTTACCCCTTGATTTCCCAGCTTCACTTGCCCAAAATCTCTGGCAATATAAGATGTAAAGTACTCATGGTGTGGTGTAACATGAAAGGAGGCAGCAGAATCAACAACCTATTTGTACTCCTGGCATGTGAGATTAACAAAGTCATCATCATAAACAATGACAACTTCACCATCAGATACAACTGCAGCAGTGTCTTTGTCTTGATCTTCTCTTTTATTATTGCCTCTACATCTTTATCTTTCCCGCTTGAGGAACCTGCACTCTTTCATCACATGTCCCGGTTTATTGCAATGGAAGCACGTGATGTCTTTCCTTGGCCTTGTCCTTCCTCTTGACTTGCTACGGTCATCGGATCTCTGAGAATTTCTATGTTGGCTTCTCCCCCTTGACTCCACAACCAAAGCTTCATTTTGAGTCGAAGAGCTAGCCTTACCACTTCCTTTCCTCCTAGTTTCTTCATTCAAAAGACTGTCTTTGACCATGTTGAAAGTCAATTTCCCATTAGGAGCAAAGTTACTCAGACATGTCACCAATGTCTCTTAATTGTCAGGTAATGAGCTAAGCAACAACAATGCAAGTAGCTCATCATCTAACACAATCTCCATAGTAATCAACTAATTCACCATATTCTAAAAGCTACTCAAGTGTTCCGCCACCGAGGAACCATCCTTGTATTTCAAGTTTACCAACTTCCTAATCAGGAATGCCTTGTTCAATGCATTTTTAGACTCAAACAACTCACTCAATCTCTTCCATAAGTTGTAAGCCAGAGTCTCACTAGACACATGATGATAAACAGATTGATCTATCCATTGCCTGATCAAGCCAAGAGTTTTCCTGTTTAGCTTCTTCCAATCTCCCTTAGATTTATCTGTTGGTTTAGTACCCTTCTCCTCAATAGGATCATACAGGTCTTTGCAAAATAGCAAATCTTCCATTCAGGATTTCCACATAGAGTAATTGGTAGAATCCAATTTAATCATGGTACTAGCACCATCACCTTCTCCCATCTTCAGAACACAAACCAGAGCCCCCAACTGGAGCTCTGATACCAGTTGTTGGGGAAAGATAACAAATAACAACAACAAGCAGAAGCAAACCCGGATCTCTTTTTCCCTTGTATAAATAATAATTGGCTCCGAAAATATCTCAAACAACAGATAATAATTTCAAACAAATAATAGGATGCACCAAACAGAAAATAGAAATCAACAGGCACCAAATTTTAACGTGGTCCACGGGACCTAGTCCAGTAAAATCTTCCACTAATAATAATTAATGGGCCACACCACAAGTCCTCCTTGAACCACCAGGGATCAACAGAAAATTACTCTTCACCAATAGGGTGGATGACAACACAAGAAAACCCCAAAAGGGTACCTAACCAAACAATAGAGAGAACCAAAACACAAAATAATTGGTACCAAAAGAACCTCTTCTCCATGCTGGTTACTGCACACTAACTCTGATTATTTTTCTCCTTCTCCGCTGCACTAGACGAAGAGCAAAGCACGCACGCATTGTTCTATTTCTCTCGGTTACTGCACACCTTTCAAATTCACCTTTTAAAAGTCTCGGTGGCATATATAAAGCCACGCATCCTGACATTAGCAAAATGAAAGTTAATGGGCTTATAGCCCTTTGGTCCAACAACGTAACACTTTTTTTTTTCTTTTTCTTTTTTTATTTTTGTATTTCAAAATAAGTCAGTGTGGGCCCAAATAAATTGGTGACCCAGCTGACATAAAGAAAGGACAAGCTACCCATAAAGGGGCTTAAGTGGCCCAAGAGTCCCAAGTTGCATCCAAGTTTGTGACTAATGGGAACTCTAAGAGAGGTTAATCTTTGAGTCATCATATGAATCTTGGAAAGTTTCAACAGCTTTAACGTGACAAAATTGGCAGAATTTCTTAAGCTGCTAACTGTGATTGATAATTATAGTCTGATTTGGAGTCTGGATACAGAGTAAAATATGAAATAGTAAACACTGGTTCAGACGAATGTATAAAAAGATTTCAATGCTCAATCTATTTGCATTGAAACCAAATAAAAGTTAAATATCTAAAACCAAACTTGACTATAGACAATATAAACCAGTTTCAAGTAAGCAGTAGACCAAATAAAATTAGTTACAGTGTTCTCATTCATCTATGTTGGTACCATTGAACGTGTATCCTCTTTCACATTATTATACAATTATTGATTGCTGGAGCAGCAAGAAATGACAAAACACTAGTGCCCATTTCCACATGCTTGACAAAATACCCATGTGCTGTTGCTGCTGCACAAATTGTGTCTCTGCAACTTCCATCTTCATTAATCTTTGCTTTTTCCGCAATGGTTGGTTTTGTGGTTCTGAACCATTGAAATCATCATCTAATTTTCTTTTTCTACAGGGATCAGTGAATCGAATATCCTCCATGCTACTTTGCTGTTTCAATACATGGATTCCCCATTTTACAAGGAATGGGCGGGAATACAAATCCCTACATACAAAGTCTGCCCGGTTCCATTCATTTTCTACAAGTGCTTCGTCTAAATTATGTTCGAGAAGTTCTTCATGTAAATCATTTTCGAGTTTTAACTCCTGCGGATCAAAAAGAAATGTACAATCCATTTCCATCCAATCGAGACACAACTGTTTGTTGCCATTGATGATCATGATGGGTCTAAGAACATGTTTTTCTGGCAGGGAGTACTCGCGGGCTGGTCCCACAACAAGACAAATAGCTACAGCTGGGAATTTGTTACGGAACCAGAAAGAAATTGACGGTCTCCAGGTCTGGCACTCAAACCACTTTGGAATCTCACCCGCTGGCAAATTAAAGACGGTGTTTCCTTCCTCATGCAGTTCCTGTTAGTCACAAATAATTCATCAAATTTATTATAAATAAGATATTGTTCGGATAAATTTCTCCATAAAAATTATAAGAAAAAAAAAATATGAATTAAAGTTCTTCAATAAGTTAAAATCAACTTGTCACCTCAGTTTTTGGAAAAGTTAGATAGGAGAACTTCTATAAAAGTGAAATTACATAAATATTTATGGAGAAGTTTACTCATAATTCACTATCAGCGACCAAATCAAATACATAAAAAACAATACCTGATTCAGTAACATGCTTCTACACGAAGAAGTCAAGGATACGCAACCTTTTGCGGAGAAATATTTCAAGTTTGGAGGAATCCTTCTAATTTCTTGAAGATGCATACAATAATCCAAATCAAGCTTAGTTAAAAAGCGGCATTCTTTGATGCATTCAGGAATAACTGTGAAATTATTGCATGCTAGTTTTAACTCCTTCACATTAGCAAAACATGGGAGAAATATTGAAAAAAAATCATCTGACAAGTTGCAGTCATAGAAACAAAGATGTTGAACATTTGAAGACACGGTTAAGCTTTCTTTTTCTGCACCCTCATCCTCCTCAGCGAATACCCCCACTTCCCATCGAATAGCTTCAATCTCAGCCAGTTCTGGCATCATGGAAATGATCCAAATGAAAATGGCACCATTACAGCAAATTGTCCTGAGTGAACTGCCCAGACATAATTTTTGAAGCCGAGTAAGATTTCGGAATGAAAGTGGGAATTCTTTTATGGGAGTGCTGTCCAATGAGAGTTCTGATATATTTTCCATCTTTCCTAATATTTCTGGAAAACTCTCAAGACTGGCACAAGTAGAAAGGTCGAGTTGTTCAAGAGAGGGCAACATGATAGGTGGAAAACTCTTGAGCTTGTCACAACCAGCAGCATGCAACATTTTAAGTTTTTTCAAGAGCCCAACTGAATTGTGGATTGTAAATAAATTCTTACACCCTTGAAATGACAATTTTTCCAAATGTCGGAGACAAGTTACATCAGGTATCTCTGTTAAATATTGGCAAATGTCAAAATTCAAACTTGTCAAATTCACCAACTTCTGCAACATTAAAAAAAAAGGAAAAAAAAGCAAGTTATTACTGCAAAACATTAAAAAAAATAAAAAATAAAAAATCTAAATGAATTGAATAACCGTAAAGTGAACTTATATATTAGGATTTAGCTCCTCTAAAGAGGATAAAAACATACAAGATCAAGGAAATGAAGTCAATACACTTGCCTTTTTTGAAAATAAGGCAGCCAACCCGAGTGAGGTAACACAACTTTCGGGTAACTTGCATATAGCAAGTTTCTTCGGATGAAAATCATATGGCAAATCCTGTGAAGGATATCTCCACCATTCCAATACTCTTAAAGTATTAGGAAGATGTTTGGGACCTTTGGAAAAAAGACCATTTTTAATGATAAGTGTTTTGAGATTTTTCATCTTCTTCAAGGCATCTCCATCCCATTCTACTTCACCTTCTTTATATAAGGGGAAATCCAAAAATATGATTTCAATCCGACTCGTTCCCTTTTAGCATAAAAATCATGAACCAATCACAATAATGCATATATATTAGGACTTAAACATGCATATTTAGAGAAATGTACAGATTTTAAAGCAGAAAAAAATTGTGACATGATCATATAATAATCAAACAAAATTTTTTATTAATTGGATATCCATATATAATACCTATTTGACACCTATGAGAGAAAGAGAGAAGAGAGAAATATAGGATTAATAAGTGATATGATATTATGATAGGAAGAGAAACATAAATAATGAGTATTAATGAGTTGTATAAAATTGTGGGGTGTCCAAATATCATAACCTATAATAAAAACAAATAACAAATGGGTAAAGACGAAAAACCAAACCATCCACATGCATCAATCTTATATATATTTACCTTATTTTTCTTCTAAAACATCAACTATATCCTCATGGAACCATAACCTTCTACGATTCCCAGGCTCATCTGGTGATTCTTTCCTGACAATTTCTTTACCATGCCAATAATTGCAAATCAACATCATTATGATGTTTTATTTAAATTTCAATTTATCAGTTACTTATTGAATACAAATTCTAATACATTTATTATGTTTTTTATGGCACAATTGTCTGAATTATTTTTTGTTATTAAAATATTTAATACAAACTTAATTTCATTAGTATTCTCTTTAACATTAGATACCATATATTTACATTTATTTAAATCAATTATTAAATTTAAAATAAATTTCCATTTTATACTTTTAAAATACACCTAAATTTAAAAGGCCCATTGAATATCAATTTCTCCAACATATTAAAATGAAATATCAATTTCTTTCACTACTGCAAAATTTACTTTTAACGACTATTATTTAACGGCAATTAATCAATGGCTGGTATTTCACTAATTAGCTTAAAACTTTCCTGGCTAACGAATAATTGCCGGCAAAAAATAAGTATATTTTAGGTGGTTTGGGCATCTACTCACTACACCGGTTTATTTGTGGCGGTCAAAAGAAACCGCCAAAATATTTTTTATAATTTGTTTACATCTGCACATGCCTCGTGTCCCTTGAGTAACACATCTTCTGCGACGTGTCATGTTTCATTCAATCGCTTATAGAAACACTTAACTTCACCGCGAAAACTCAACACACCGTCTCTGATAGCACCCCTGGCCCAATACCTACTGATACATCCAGGCCCAAGAGAACCACTACATGCCTTGCTGGTTGGGATGATTTCATCCACTGATAGTTAGATTTCCTGTTAGATCCTTTGTTGTGTTGTCACCCAATGATTGGGTTTGTTATTTCAATTTTGTTAGCTATTTTCATTTTGTTGTTATTCTCAGTGATGCATATATAAGGACGCAAGTAATAAATAAAAAAGGGCAGCAAGTATATTATCCAAAATTCCCTTCTCTTCTTACTTCTGGAGGTATTTTTCCTGGCCTCGAATTCAAGAAAACCCTATATCTCTTTCTCATAAATTACCCCTAACAACTTTGGTGCTTTCATTGTTTCCTCCCTATGGCGGACAACACCCGCACTCAGACAGCTCAAGCCCAAGCCATAGCCCGCTTGGAAGAAGTCGTTGCCAAGCTCACCTAAACCCAAACCACCCTCATCGGAACTCAAAGCTCCCTCAATTCCAAATTGGATGACGTCCTCCAGCGTTTGGCCTCCCTCGAGCCCCATCACACTCACTTCGATTCCGAGACCAGCCCCAAGTCCGTTTCCTCTAAGGGTCCCAAACCCCACATGAAGCTCGAGGTGCCTCGCTTCAACGGTTCTGATGCAATGGGTTGGATCTTTAAGATCTCCCAGTTTTTTGACTACCATGGGACTCTCAATGATGAAAGCCTTCAAGTCGCCTCCTTTTGCATGGATGGACCTGTGTTGAGTTGGTTCCAATGGATGTTTCGGAACGGTCAACTCTCATCTTGGCCTAGCTTCCTCCACGCTCTGGAAATGCGATTCGCCCCCTCCTTCTATGATGACCCCAAGGGTGCCCTGTTCAAGCTTACCCAAACTGGATCGGTGAATTCTTACCTCTCTGACTTTGAGAATCTCGCTAATCACATTATTGGTCTTCCTCCACCATTCTTGCTTAGTTGTTTCATCTCGGGTTTATCACACGACACCCGCCGCGAGGTTCAGGCCTTACAACCCCTGACTCTTATCCAGGCGGCGGCTCTCGCCAAATTATAGGAGGATAAGCTCCTCCATGCGATACGTGCTTCCAGTCCAAAACATTTCCCGCCACAGTTATCCTCCTTACCTCCTCTCCCTCCGACTACCTCTTCCTCATTACCACCCTTGCTCCCTGCCCCTCCCCCACTTCTTCCTAAATGGCTTACCCTGGCTAACCTCGCCACCCGTCGCGGCAAGGGATTATGTTATAATTGTGATGAGCGATGGAGCCGCACTCACAAATGCAAATCCCATTTTTTCTTGATTGTTGCGAACGATGATGTGGAGGATCATTTTCCTCCTGACACACATGTCCCAGTATTTGGCACGTCGCCGTCTGACACTGGCCCTTCTTCAGCTCATATCAGCTTCAATGCTTTATAGGGTCACATCACCCCAGAGACTCTTCAGGTCACAGGTTTGATTCATGGGCATCCGGTCTCAGTTCTTGTTGACGGGGGTAGTACCCATAATTTTATTCAGGATAGTATGGCCCGTTTTCTCAATTTGCCAGCCCAGCCCACTACTCCTATGCGTGTTATGGTTGGTAATGGAAGTGTCCTCACTTGCAATCAGATTTGTAAGGGCATTTCTGTGTTGATACAAGGCCATCAGTTTATTGTTAACCTTCTGGTGATGTCTTTAGTTGGGGTTGATTTGGTCTTTGGGGTCCAATGGTTAAAGACCCTTGGCCCCATTATCACTGATTACAACACCATGATTATGCAGTTCAGACTGGGATCTCGTTTGGTGGAGCTAACAGGCCATTCCCACTCTGGCCCAAGTGAGATCACCCATCATTAGGTCAAGCGGCTTATCTCTTCCAATCGAGTCGTTGCTTACTTTCACATTCAACTTTGTTCTTCTCCACCTCCCTTGGCTGTCGTCGATAACATCACTCCCTAACCCTTTGTCCCGGCGTCGCTCCAAGCTCTACTTGACCAATATGATGCTCTAGTCCAACCCTCCACCATCCTCCCACCTCACTGTTCCACTAACCACTCGATTCACCTCATCCCTGGTTCGAATCCCGTCAATGTTCAACCATACAGATATCCTTATTTCTAGAAACATGAAATCGAACGCCAGGTTGAGGAGATGCTCCAACAAGGGTTGATTCAGCCAAGTTGGAGTCCTTTTTCATCTCCCGTGTTGCTCGTGTGGAAAAAGGATGGTACCTGGCACTTTAGCGTCGACTACCGTGCCTTGAATACCATTACCATCAAAGACCGTTTTCCACTACCCACCATTGATGAGCTATTGGATGATTTGGGAACGACGAGTTGGTTCTCCAAACTCGATCTCGACAGGGATTTCACCATATTCGTATGTGTCTGGACGATGTGCCTAAAACTGCCTTCCGCACTCATCAGGGTCACTATGAATATAGGGTAATGCCGTTCGGGCTCTGCAATGCCCCTTCCACATTCCAGGCCACTAAGAATGAGTTGTTCAAACCATTTCTACGTCGGTTCGTGCTAGTTTTCTTCGACGATATACTTATTTACAGCAAACATTTCGACGAGCATCTGGAGCACCTTGCTCTCATCTTTCGCACCTTTCAACAAGGTAATTTCTTTGTCAAACCCTCCAAGTGTGCTTTTGGTCAAAGGAAGATTGAGTACTTAGGCCATACTGTATTTGTTGATGGTGTTGATGCTGAACCATCCAAAATTCGTGCTATGCTTGAGTGGCTTGTGCCCGCTTCTTCCAAATCCCTTCGTGGCTTTCTTGGCCTTACTGGCTTCTATCGTCGTTTCATTAGGGATTATGCTAAGATTGTTTCCCCACTCACCTCCTTATTGTGCAAGGATGCTTTTCACTGGGGACCTGAAGCCCAATTGGCTTTTGACCAACTTAAGTCTGCCATGACTAAGGCTCCTGTTTTAGCCTTATCGAACTTCCAGTTACCTTTTGTTCTTGAGATGGATGCTTCTGGCACAGGCATGGGTGCAGTCTCGATGCAATTGAATCACCCCATTGTGTTTTTTAGTAAACAGTTCTACCCTAAGTTGCTTCGTTCCTCCACTTATATTCGTGAATTACACGCTATTACCTCCACTGTCAAAAAGTGGCGCCAATACTTATTGGGCCATCCTTTCACAATCCTTACAGATCACCATAGCTTGAAGGACTTAATGTCGCAGGCCATTCAGACTCCTGAGCAACATGTTTATTTAGCTAAGTTGCTAGGAAATGACTACACCATTCAGTACAAACCTGGTGTTAGTAATGTTGTGGCTGATGCCTTATCCCACACTCATGAGCAACCAGTTGAGGCTTATTGGATTCTCTCCATTCCTCATTTTCAGTTTCTGGATGATCTCAAGAAGGAATTACATAATTCCACTGCCTTCATTGATCTTGTCATGGTAGTCTAACAACACCCTCATGATTTCCCCAATTATAAACTTTCTAATGACCTGTTGCTGCTTTAGGGTCACATATGGATTAATAAGGGCAATTCTTTCATTCCTTTGCTCTTAGAGGAGTTTCATAAGTCTCCACTTGGGGGTCACATGGGCTTTGCAAAAACTCTCAGCCGACTTAAGGCAAGCTTCTTCTGGCCTGGGATGAGGCATGATACTCTCTAATTTATTCAACATTGCTCTGATTTCCAACATACTAAATATGTCACAAAGAAAACCCCTGGCTTGTTGTAGCCTATTCCCCCTCCATCCAGTCCTTGGGAGGATTTGTCTTTAGACTTTATCACCGGTTTGCCACTATATCATGGTTATTCTGTGATTCTGGTTGTGGTTGATCGCTTTTGCAAGGGTGTACATTTCAGGTTGCTTCCCACCCACTTTACTGCTTCTAAGGTTGCTCAATTTTTCCTTGATATGGTCTGCAAGTTACATGGTTTTCCTAAGAGCCTAATTTCTGATCGCGACCCAGTCTTCCTAAGTAAATTTTGGCAAGAATTATTCAAGCTTAATGGTACTAAGTTGAGTATGAGTACATCTTATCACCCCCAGAGTGATGGCTAAACTGAGGTTTTAAACAGGGTCTTAGAGCAATATTTGCGATCATATGTTCACTCCAATCCCTCTGCATGGGGAAAATTCCTCAGCCTAGCTGAATGGTGTTACAACACTTCTTGCCATTCTGCTACTGGTCTCACCCCTTTCCAAGTTACTTATGGAAAGCCCCCTCCCATCATTCCTCACTATGTCCTGGGATCTTCTTTAGTGGAAGCTGTTGATTCACTGCTCTCGTCTCGCGATCACATGTTGGAGTGCCTTCAACGTAAATTGCTGAAAGCTCAACAGAATATGAAATAGTTTGCTGACCTGCATCGCCATGATGTCTCCTATTCAATTGGTGATTGGGTTTATGTGAAACTTCGTCCATATCGTCAAGTTTCACTCACTGGAGCTCGATACCAAAAGCTGGGAAAGCGCTATTATGGCCCTTACCAAATCATTGAGGTCGTTGGTCCTGTGGCTTATCGTTTGGCTCTTCCAACTTCTGCCAAAATTCATCCTGTTTTTCATTTCTCCTTACTTAAGCCACATCATGGTCCCCTGCCAACAACTTCAGACCTGCCAGCTGAATTCAGTGATCACCACCCTATAATTCAACCATTGTCCTTGTTGGATTTCAAAAGGGATCTTTCTGTTGACCCTCCTCATCGTATGGTTTTGGTCTAGTGGTTAGGACTTCCACCTAAGGACACTACATGGGAGGATTGGTCTTATATTAGCTCTACTTACCACCTTGAGGACAAGGTGTTTCCCCAAGGGGTGGCAGATGATAGCACCCCTGGCCCAATACCTACTGATACATCCAGGCCCAAGAGAACCACTACTCGCCCTGCTGGTTGGGATGATTTCATCCACTGATAGTTAGATTTTCTGTTAGATCCTTTGTTGTGCTGTCACCCAATGATTGGGTTTGTTATTTCAATTCTGTTAGCTATTTTCATTTTGTTGTTATTCCCAGTGATGCATATATAAGGACGCAAGTAATAAATAAAAAAGGACAGCAAGTATATTATCCAAAATTCCCTTCTCTTCTCACTTCTATAGGTAGTTTTCCTGGCCTGGAATTCAGGAAAACTATCCCTTTCTCATAAAATACCCCTAACAGTCTCCAACATGACCTAATCCTCATTCTCTCTCCATCCATCGCAACAGAGACTCAACCTCCATCATATCAACGTTTTAATACAAGGTCTCTTTCTCTCTCTCAAATTTAGTATTTCCATTCCCCCCTTTCGTCTTTCTCAGATTTATTTGTATTTTAACTGTTATCTTCTTGAGATTGAATTTGTAATCGTCGAGGTTCATGAATCTCTGAATATTGGTCGAAACCTAAGAGGTTGAAGATTTGGTGATAGTTTTGATTCTTCCGTGTTTTGTTTTCCGGGCTTCTTCACAGGTTTCCGTGCTTTTTTATTTCCCTTTATTTTTTTTCTGAGCATGAAACTATGAAAAGTCACGTGAATGGATTGATTCAATTGAAGACGAGAGAATTGAAATATCTCTATCCCTAATTTTTCTCTTTCTCCCTTGGGTATATATATCAAATTCTGTTGTTGTTGAAGAGCGTGTACTTAGTGGCCTGTTGAAGCGGCTTCCAATTTGCTTGTGACCTGTTTTGTATTTTAATTTTAAATATGTGTTGCCAGGTCACCTTTGTCTACTCACCACTCAGCATTTCGTTTGCCTTTGTTTTGTTGTGATTTTAAGGTGAGTTTGTTAAATTTGTAGGCTAAATTAGTTAAAACAAAGCATATATTTGCATTCATGAGCAGTTCCCAATGACGCAAGAAGAATGTATACCGTGATGCATTTCCTTTTTAATTTGGTTCTACCGTGATGGCAGGTGAATTTGAAACAAAGGGTTCCAACTAAAGCAGTTTGGTTAAAGCATCTTGAATTATGAAAATAAATACTAACTTGGCCGAATCTCGAGACACAGGTATATAAGGAAAAGGGAAGATTGAAGAAAATCCTTCCACAAAATTTCTTCCATTATTTTCAGTCAAATCATTTTTCTCACGGTTCTCTTTAACTTGTTAGATTTATATACTTAGGAAATTAAGCCTAACCTGATCATTCCAATTTACAATTTGATCTTTCTCTGAAATCTAGCCTCTTGCACGGTTTCATCTCTTGTAACTTATATAGTGCTCTTAGCTTTCCCACAAGTAATCACTTGTCTGCTAATTCACTCTTACATTCTCCAGTAAATGATGTTATATTTCCAATCTGTTACTGAGGGATGACTATATTGCCAGTTCATTCTCTTGCACTGTTTCATCTCTTGTAACTTATATAGTGCTCTTAGCTTTCCCACAAGTTCTGCTAATTCACTCCCATTCTCCAGTAAATGATGTTATATTTTCAGTCTGTTACTGAGGGATGACTATATTTCCAGTTCAGAGACACATGATCACATACCCTCACTTTAATCATGTCGTGGTAAGCAATTTCAGTGTGAACTCTTTTGGATGAAGCACCTATTTGTTTTGTTCAATTAAAATTGGAATATTAAGTTTCAGTTCTGATTTTATTTTCTTGCTTCCTTTTCTTCATTTTAATCTTCCTCTTCCAATGTAATGGAGGTTTTCTTGAGTACCATTTTATAGTGTTTGAATTCATGAGAAAGATTTGCAAAAGTGGAGCTTCTAAGCCATGCTTCTTTTGCCTAGAGGGCATGTGTTTATAGAATTACACTCATAGCTTAGTGTTGGTCAATTCTAATTTGCTGCCCTGAACCCTCAACTAGGCATGTTGTTCTTATAAGACATTGATGTGAACTGTAAGCAGGCTTGCACCATTCTCATTTTCTCAGCAGCAGACTTTGGATTTTCTGTATTCATGATGATTTATTTCAACTGTGATCAATAATGAAGCCTCTACTCCACTTAATATTGAACTGATGAGTCATAAGCCATACTTCTAGAAAGCAAATCACTAGATTCAGCTGTATTTATGTCCACTGTGATTTAAAATGAGTTAATCAGCCATATTATATTTGCTTCCTTAGTAACCACTCAAATAATGAATATGTACACTGGGCTCCTATTTGCCTAAAGTCACTGACTCGCTGGTTATAAGAGCTGTCAGTTTTGTTTAGATTAATTGGGAAAATTTAGCTCTTGACTAGTGGTATTTGTCCTAGAAACCTCATGAAGCTTTCTGTTTCACCATTGCACAGGGATCTTAGCAACAACCACATTGAAGGACCTACGCACTGAAATCCATACTTCAAGTTCTCAAACCTGAGCTGGAATCTCTATTCAACAACACCCCTGATGAGTTTGATAGGATTGAAGATGAATTTAGACTCTATGAAGGTGGGATTAAGGTACCTGAAGTTATAGTTAATAAGTTTAACATCCCTGAAATTATGTTTTACTTTTTTAGATGGGCATCACCTTGACACCAGAGATGACACCTGTGCTGGGTTTGATTTTATGTAAATTCATGTTCATGCTTGTGGTTATAATATTTATTTTGCATCAGTAAATTATTTTGGAAAAATTATAAGAAAGGAAATCTTGATAAAATATTTTCAGTTTATGAACTGTTGAAATCATAGGGCTATGTGCCAGGGAAGTAAAGAGAGAATCAAAACAACGAAGAATATTATCTTTTGTATCTACATATTAAATTTTATTAAGCTGGTCAATATTAAATTTTATTATTACTACATATTAAAGGTTTTGTACATCTAGTTATTATTGTTTTGATATTGTTTTACTTTCTTTTATGGAAATACAGATTTGGCAATGTGAATGAAACTCAAGCTAAAATGGGCCAAGAAAATTAGGCAATGAAGATGGCTAGCTGAGTGATCTCTTCAAACAATGAAGTTAGTTGATTATGGAACACTTTGTCTTGATTAAGATTTGAAAAGTTTTCAAACTATATTTTATATTGTGACAATGATTACACTTGTTATCAGACATAAAATCACATTAGTTGCTCAATCCAAATATAGTTTCTTAGTAATCGGAGATTTGTGCTCCCCGCTTACTTTTTTATGAGCAATTACTTTTTCTTAAAAATCCTGGGGTACTATTTTTTTTATTTGTTATAGTATGTTTGTCAATTGGAGATTGAATTCAAGTGTCGTTGCAAACCAAAATTACTGCTGAAATTCTTTATTTTTACCGGCAATAATAAAGGTTACTAAAGGAATAAAGTGAGAATTGGAAAATTAATTTTAATGGCCATTTAAATTGTCACTAGTATCGCCACTAAAAGTACTTAGTTTTTACCGGCAATAAAAAGGTGTTTTACCAGCACTCGCTAAAATTACTGGTAATACTTTTACCGACTCTGGATACACCAGCCATACTTGTTTGCCGGTAAATGTTTTACCGGCTATTTCTATTGTCGGTAAAATGCTAAATAATTGCCACCAAAAGTCACTTTTGGCGTAGTGTTTGAGACCTCAACATAGATTGCGACGATTGGTTTATGTTCAAGAAGTTCAACTAAGCAATGTTTTTACACCACAAAATCACCAATATTCAATCTTATTTGTAAATGATATTTCTTTTGAAATTTTGCACATCATTCACATAATTATATATATCATATATCATGTTAACACCAAAAAAAATCATATATCATGTTTAATGCTTTCTAAATTTTTATTATATTTTCTACTCTATAAATATAAAAAATCACATAAACAATGTTCCTAGCATTCTACATTAATCCCCTAAAAATATGCTTTTTTCTAAACAAAGTTTATAATAATTTTTTTCTTTATATAAACCAACCTAAAATATATCTATACAAAGTCATTCACTTACAATCTTATACTCTAAACTTATAAACAATTTTAAAAATTTAATAAAACAAAAATTTGTACTCGTACTTAATTTTAATATTCTCAAACTAAATATTTATGATAAATACTCAAATAAAATGAGTATTAAAAAGCATTAATTTTTATACCATAATAACTTTTTCAATGAAATTATTTTCATTAAATTGCCACAAAATTATTTTTTAAACACATCTCTCTACCCCTTCTTTTTTTTTTACAAAAATATACTTATGTCATTTCATTAATAACCGTATGTAAAACACAAGTAGGAATACGATACGAAATATGGAGACTAGGCATAGATGGAGCCGCCCTAGCTAACATATGGACAAACTACATTGGCTTGCTTCCTAACATAACCATTTCTAAAGGTTGGAAAAGAAGATAACAGATTCCGGCAATATGTTAAGATAGCTCCCAACTCAAAAAAGTCTTCTATCAAACCCTTAATCTTGTCCACTAGACCTCTGCAATCTGTTTCAAAGAAGACATTTTGCAACCCAAGAGACACAACAAATTTTCTTGCTACAATAAGTCCCACCACTTCTCCCTCCATAACCTCGAGACAAGGTTAAATTTATTAGTATTATTATTATTCAATGGTAAATGATTTCTAAATTTAAAATTAATTTTAAATTTTATTATTTGTAAATATATAACACCATATGACATTTGATAAGGGCAATTGTAACTATAAATCACGTGAAAAAATTGGATATTCTAATTTTTTAAATCCACTTACCTATCGCATTAATCTCTAGGTTATACTTTAATTTTTAGGATATACAATAATTGCATTTAACATCAACTTATCCACAACAATCTAACATTTTTAGTCTCCTAGTTTTTTACAAATATATGTTTTTTACATATAACTTTACGATTTTTCTATTCCATAATTATTTTATAATTATTTAATTTTATAATTTAATGTAATATGTTTTAAAATATTTATAATATCTCCAACTTATATCATATACATTTATTTATAAACCCGCGCATTGTTAGAAGTAACAATCCAAGGTGGGAATGATAATTTGTCAAAAATATCCTCTTTCCTCAAGGAAAATGTCTTTCAAGGCCAATCAAATGATGTTATTTAACAGATTGGCTGAGCATTAGTTGAAATTAATTTGTTTTAGAATGGTGTTATATCACAACTACTTAAAGACGAGTTCATAGTTGAGACATGCTAACAGTTACTAATCATTAGGACAGAAGCTGCATCAATAAGATGCATTCACTTAGACTTTTACACATTGTATCAGAAATAGAGAGAGGGAAGAAAACTGTGCTACCATTTTATTATGAATGAGACAATGTCTTTCTTACTGTCTCCCAAAGTTCCATAAACACTATATGGTCTATCAGAAGAAAAATTAAGTTCCATCACTCTTGTTTGTCCAGTAGATAAAGTGAGATTATGCATTCTACCCAAAAAAACAAAGAGAGATTATGCAGATATAAGGCCTTTCTACAAACTTGCATTTAATGTTCCATAATGATCCTTTAAATAAGGTCTGAGTCTAAAATTTTGCTCCAGCCTCCAATAACTATCAATTTTTTGAAAAGTGAGATATTTTGCTACATTCAACACTAGAACTTTCCTATGGTTAATCAGACATTTCTTCTTCAGATAATTGTAAAATGTCAGGTGATGCACAAAATCCTCAGGCAACCTTATCACTACAGTCATCACTTGCTGAGCCCCACAATCGTTTTGAGATAGGGTTTAATCAGCCTATGGTAAAACTTCTCATAATTTGTCGTTTTAGTATTTTATTTCTGTTGGACATAATTTAAAAATGTTTGCCCTGCTTTCCTTCCTAGATCTGTGCAAGATATCCTTATATGGTTCAATTTTATGGACTCTTCTCAGCTTATGGACCTCAAATTTCGGTTTGTCTTTACCTCAAAATCTATATAAATCATGCAAAGCTTTCAGCATGCTTAAATTGGAATTTATTTTATCTGTGTATAGTGTATGCATACATGAGAAAGCAAGAAATCAATACATACAACTATCTATCAATGTTTGTGAATCTTACATAGCCTTTTAACATATAATCAAGTGGATTATGGAATGTTATTACTGTGTTTATATGTCTCTGTACCTAAGATGTACATGATCATGTGGATATGAAGTTAGACATGTCCATAGAGCTTACTGAGTTTTAGGTATTAGGTTTGAAACAAATGGCAAGGTGAATAAGCTACTTAGAGACTAAAGAGAGAACTCAATAAATAAAGAATGGTTCTAGTAATTTTTAACCTTGAGTAGGTTTCTTAACAACCACCTGCATATATCCTGTTCCCATCTAGTTGTAGTTGTGAATTTTTGTTGTATTAAAGCTAATAATTCTAATCAGATACTTGATATTAAGTTAGGTATTGTAGTAAGGAAAAGTAAGTACATGTTATTCTCTAATACCAAAGCATAGGAGAGCAATATAGGTTTTATGTAACTTGTAGACATGTTAAGAGAAGGCTTTACAATACAATGATATTATGGTTCTGGATGTGAAAGGTGATAATAGCAAGTTAATATTATTAAGACATAAATAAGAAAAAAAATTATATGCAACAAACTTATGGCCATGACATTAAATTATACATTGCATTATGTGTTGCAATTTATGAATGTATTCATCTTCTGCTTTTATCATTTGTTTACCTGCTGTGAATCTTTCACTATTTATTAATTCATATGTGTATCCATATTTAATAAATTAGGGACGGATAATGCTTCCAATTAATTTGACATCCGATGATGGACCAACGTATGTAAATGCTAAGCAGTACCATGGAATCATAAGACATCAGAAATCACGTACAAAAACTGTACTTGAGAACAAAATGATAAGACGTCGCAAGGTATGATCCCTTGTATGGGTGTTAGTTGCTATAATTACTTACTTTTCAAGTAGTTTTTAAGGCAATTATCTATCCTTTTCTCTTATTTGGAGTGGTGTTTTACTCGATTTATGTTAATTTCTTTAGTTTTTCTAGTTTTATGATTATATCTTAGTGTTTTGCCCCACTTTTTGTAGGAATTGGAGATTGAAGTTGAAGAACTCATTTTGGAGCTGCATTTTGAAGCTTTGGAAGCAGTGGAAGGTCTTTTGCAGGAGAAACCTGTTGAAGTGCAGAATTTTCCAATCAGCCAAGCCAAAATCCCAAGCTGAGCGAAATGTCACTTTGAAGAAATTCTACACATGTATATAAAGGACTGACCCTTAGAAGTTCAGGAGGCTGGGACATTTTCAGTAGCAGTCTCTGTAGCTCGTTTTGTACTATTTTAGTAGAGAGAAAAGCTCTCTCTCTAGTTCTTAGTGTTCTTCTTCTTCTTCTTCCCTTCCATGTGTATTTTCCAGCTGCTCATGCTCATGAGTGGCTAATTTCTTTAGTTGTAAGGGGTTGGATGTAACCATTCTTAAAACTCTCTTGTATCTTTTGATATTATCTATATATATTCTGCATATTTGTATTTAAAATTAGTATTTTGCTTCTTTTCTTAAAGCTTGTTGTGGCTTAATCACCCATAGCATGATCCATGGACATGACTGTTGTTGGGAAATACTTTCGTTGACTAGATCTGAAGCAATATACCTCATGAACTTTGTATCTAGGAATGGAGCTTTGTTCATGGGTTATCTTGTGGTCACTAGACTTAAAGCTAGTTGCTTCGTTAAGTTGTTGAGGAATCAAGGCTTGGGGGAGTAATCTAAGACTCTCTAAACCTAAGGAATTAGGACTGAGAATTTTTTAATGACTGATTTTAACATTTAAATGCAAATAGAATAAATATATTACGCGTTAATGTAAGAAGAGAGTAGAGAATGGTGAGATCTAACACCTGCAACATCTTTATTTATCTGTTTTAATATCTTTCTACTGCTGTGTTTTATCTTAAAAACCACAAAAATATTTTCTTTATTTCTGTCCTGCACTAAATATGTTCTAAAATCCCACAAAACCAACCAAAGTTTGTGTCTTTATACCTTTCTTGTGAAAACCAGTTCAGTCTAGCTAGTATTTATGTGAACATTGCCTATATCAAGCAAATCTCTTGGGAAAATGATACTTGGACTTATCCATTTACTACTTGTGCGACCGGTACACTTGCCAATCCGTCTAACAAGTTTTTGGTGCTGTTGTCAGGGATTTGCATCTGAATATTAGGCAACTTCACATTCATATTATCCTAGGCTTTATTCTTTATTCTTTTATTCTTTGTGTTTTCATTTCTATTTTGGTTGTTTTCTTGTGCTAACTTTCTGTTCTAGTGTTCTGTTTGTTTATGCACACAAGAAGTTCAGCTGATCCTTTGTATTTCAACCCGAAAATTGAAAGGACAGTAAGACAAACCAACAGTTGGACAAGGAAGAGGAAGGCTCTAGAAAGACTTGCTAGCCAAGAACCATTTTCTCCTGTTTCACCAGATCTGTCTTTGACATCCATTCCTGAAGAAGAGGAATTCATTATGGCAGAAGAGGAAGAAATGCACCAACCAAGGCAAACCTTGAATGATTATTGTGCCAACACAGGGCCAAGATTCTTCAACACCATCGCTATACCAGAGGTGCAGGCTCACAATGTTGAAATGAAGGCATCTCTCATCCACTTGATTCAGCAAAACAAGTTCCATGGTCTTGACCATGAAGACACTTATGCTCATTTGACTACTTTTGTTGATATCTGCAATATTGTGAAGCTTCATCAAGTTAATGATAATTATATCCGGATTAGTCTTTTTCCATTCTCTCTTGATGGAAAGGCAAATGATTGGTACAGAGCCATTCCTCCTAACACTCCTTTGACTTGGGACGAGCTGGTTGATAGATTTTTGAACCATTTCTTTCCTCAATCTAAGATTAACCAAAGGAAGACAGCTATCTCTACTTTTACTCAAGGAGCAGATGAGCCTTTGTGTGAAGCATGGGAGAGATTCAATGGCCTGTTAAGGAAATGTCCAGCTCATGGTTTCAATGAGGCAGCTCAAATCAACACTTTCTTGGCTGGACTTAGACCTCAAACAAAGCTTATGCTTGATGCTTCAGCTGGAAGCAAAATCATGTACAAGACACCAGATGAGGCTAAGGAAATTATTGAAAATATGGCCTCTAATGACTATGAGGTGCAGCATGACAGAACTCTTGTGCAAGTGCAGAAGAGAGGAGTTCTTGAATTAAATTCTCTGGATGCCCTCCTAGCTCAAAATAAGCTTCTCACGCAACAACTTGATGCACTCACCAAGCAACTTGCTAAGATGCCTCAACAACTTCAAGGCTTACAAGCTACTCAGTCCAACACTCAACAAGTTCTTTGCTGTGAACTTTGTGGAGGTGGTCATTCAAATGGCCAACGCATCATGCCACTGGGTTCTCAAGAGGAAATCAATTATACGGGGAATCAAAATCGGCAAGGCAATCCTTATGCTCAACCTTTCAATCAAGGGTGGAGAAACAACAATGCTAGTTGGAAGCAAGAAGTTGGCCCTTCGAATAGACCTCCTTACCAAAGTCATCAATAACAATACCAACCTCTTCATCAAGACCGTGTTTCTAAGTTGGAGGATACTCTCAATCAATTCATGCAAGTCTCTCTAACCAACCAAAAGAACACGGATTCTTCCATAAAAAATATTGAAGTGCAGATGGGACAATTTGCTAAAGATTTAGCAGAACATAAAAGTGGAGCATTTACAGCCAACACTCAAGCAAATCCCAAGGAGCAATGCAAGGCTATAACTACAAGGAGAGGTACAATTATGGGAGATTTGAGTAGAGAAAAAAGTGAGCAAGAGGTACTTGTGGAGGATGTAAAAGATGATGAGGAAGAGAAAAATGAGCTGAGTGAAAGAGAATTGAGTGAGAAAGAGAAAATCAGTGAGAAAAATGCAGAAAAAAGTGAAATCAGTAAGACGGCTGAGCCAAAAATTACTAAAAACCAGAGGGTGAGAGAAGAGAAAAAGAAGAAAGAGTCAATTTATGTTCCTCCACAAGGATTACCCTATCCTCATGTGCCAACCAGGAAAGATAAAGAAAGGCAGTTTGCACGTTTCTTAGACATCTTCAAAAGATTGCAAATCAATTTGCCTTTCTCGGATGCACTTGAACAAATTCCAACTTATGCTAAGTTCATGAAGGAACTCCTCACCAAGAAGAAAAAGTACATTGAGAAAGATACAATTAAATTAGAAGCTGGAGGTAGTGCTATAATTCAAAAGCCATTGCCTTTCAAGCACAAAGACCCTGGTAGCTTTACCATTCCTTGCACCATTGGAAATCTGTCCATTGGAAAAGCATTGTTAGATTTGGGAGCAAGCATAAATCTTATGCCGCTATCCATGCTTAGCAAAGTGGGAGATGTAGAAATCAAGCCTACAAGGATGACACTTCAACTAGTAGACCGTACCATTAAGCTTCCATATGGAGTTGTTGAAGATTTGCTAGTGAAGGTGGACAAATTTATATTCCCAGCTAACTTTGTAACAATGGATATGGAAGAGGATGTTGAAGTTCCTCTCATTTTGGGGAGGCCATTCATGATGACAGCCCGTGCCTTGATTGATGTTAGTGATGGCAAATTCAAGATGAGGGTGCAAGATGAAGAAGTCACTTTTAATGTGTTTGAAGCTATGCAGCACCCTAGTGAAGATAAATCATGCTTTAGAGTGGACATTCTTGATGAAATTTACACCACTTCTAGAAAGCAAGTGCCTACTTCCACTCCTCTTGAGAAAGCTTTAATTGATGCATTTGAGTTACTCAATGAGGAGGAAGAGAAGGAAATTGAGGAATGCTTGAAAAGCCTTGATACTTTGAAGGAAATCTCTCCACATGAAGAAATTGTTGAAGATTTAAAAAAAGATGAGAAGGTGGAGGAAACCAAACCCGAATTGAAGGTGCTGCCTCCACACTTGAAGTATATGTTCCTTGAAGAAAATGGTGGCAAACCAGTCATCATTAGTAATTCCTTATCTACTGCAGAGGAAGAGAAATTGATTGAGGTTTTGAAAGCTAACAAAGGAGCCATTGGATGGTCTATCTCTGATCTCAAATGGATAAGTCCTTCTTATTGCATGCATAGAATCTTCATGGAAGATGATTTTAAACCCGTGGTTCAACCTCAAAGAAGACTCAATCATGTGATGAAGGAAGAAATAAGAAAGGAAGTCTTAAAGCTCTTGGAAGCTGGATTGATCTACCCTATATCCGATAGTGCATGGGTGACCCCTATGCAAGTTGTTCCTAAAAAGGGTGGCATGACAGTTATCCGCAATGAGAAGAATGAATTAATTCCTACAAGAACTGTCATGAGATGGAGCATGTGCATAGACTATAGAAAGCTCAACAAAGCAACAAGGAAGGATCATTTTCCCCTTC
This sequence comes from Pueraria montana var. lobata, assembly GCA_026413185.1. NCBI lineage: Eukaryota > Viridiplantae > Streptophyta > Magnoliopsida > Fabales > Fabaceae > Pueraria > Pueraria montana. The sequence goes on from CM048647.1 coordinate 47,744,376, forward strand.
CTTTCATGGATCAAATGTTGGAGAGACTAGCTGGTCAAGCTTTCTATTGCTTTTTGGATGGTTACTCTGGCTATAATCAAATTGTTGTGGATCCTAAAGATCAAGAGAAGACAGCTTTCACTTGTCCTTTTGGAGTCTTTGCATATAGGAAGATGCCGTTTGGGCTATGCAATGCACCTGCCACTTTCCAAAGGTGTATGCTAGCTATCTTCTCAGATTTGGTGGAGAAATGCAGAGAAGTCTTCATGGATGACTTTTCTATTTTTGGTAGTTCATTTGAATTGTGCTTGTCCAACTTGGAAAATATTTTGAAGAGGTGTGCTGAGACAAATCTCATCCTTAATTGGGAGAAATGCCATTTTATGGTGACCAAAGGAATTGTTCTTGGCCATAAAATTTCAGTAAGAGGAATTGAAGTTGACAAAGCCAAAGTAGATGTTATTGAAAAGCTTCCACCACCAACAAATGTGAAAGGAATTCAAAGCTTTCTTGGACATGCTAGATTCTATAGGCGCTTCATGAAAGATTTCTCCAAAATTGGCAAACCATTGAGCAATTTGCTGAATAAGGACACACCATTTAATTTTAATGCTGAATGTTTAAATGCTTTTAAATTTTTTAAGTCTAGTTTAGTCTCTGCTCCTATACTCACTACACCTAATTGGAAAATTGATTTTGTACTCATGTGTGATGCTAGTGATTATGTAGTCGGGGTTGTTCTAGGCCAAAGAAAGAACAAAATTTTTCATCCCATTCATTATGCTAGCAAGGTGCTCAATGAACACCAAGTGAATTATGCAACAACTGAAAAAGAGTTGCTAGCAATAGTGTATGCTTTGGAAAAATTTTGTTCTTATTTAATTGGTTCCAAAGTAGTTGTGTACACTGATCATGCTGCAATTAAATACTTGTTGGCCAAACCCGATTCCAAGCCTAGACTCATTCGTTGGGTTTTGTTGCTACGAGAATTTGATCTTGAAATTAGGGACAAGAAAGGAAGTGAAAACCAAGTTGCTGATCACTTGTCACGGCTTGTGAATGATGAGGTGACCACTCTTGAGAAAGAAATTCTTGATGGGTTTCCTGATGAGAAATTGCTTGTGGTGCAAGAAAGGCCATGGTTTGCAGATATGGCTAACTATAAAGCTGGTGGAATCATTCCAGCAGACATGAATTGGCACCAAAGGAAGAAATTTTTCGAGGATTCTCATTCCTATGTGTGGGATGATCCTCATTTATTCAAAATTGGAGCTGACAATTTACTTAGAAGGTGTATTGCTAAGGAGGAAGCACGGAACATCCTGTGGCACTGCCACAATTCACCTTATGGAGGGCACTACAGTGGAGAGAGGACTGCTGCAAAGGTCCTTCAATCTGGATTCTATTGGCCTACCATTTTTAAATATGCTCATGAGCATGTGCAAAGCTGTGATAAATGTCAAAGAACCGGAGGGATATCAAGAAGGAATGAGATGCCACTTCAAAACATTCTTGAAGTGGAGGTCTTTGATTGCTGGGGTATAGATTTTGTTGGCCCCTTACCTTCATGCTTCTCCAATGAATACATTTTGGTGGCTGTTGACTATGTTTCAAAGTGGGTAGAAGCTGTTGCTTGCCCCAAAAGTGACTCCAAAATAGTCATTAAATTTCTCAAGAAGAATATCTTCTCACAGTTTGGGGTTCCTAGAGTTCTAATTAGTGATGGAGGCTCCCATTTTTGCAATGCACAATTGAAGAAAGTCTTGGAGCATTATGGGGTCAAACATAAAGTAGCTTCTCCTTACCATCCTTAAACCAATGGTCAAGCTGAGGTTTCAAATAGAGAAATCAAGAGGATCCTTGAGAAGACAGTTGCTTCTTCAAGAAATGATTTGGCTGTAAAGCTTAATGATGCTCTATGGGCATATAGGACTGCATTCAAGACTCCAATTGGCCTATCTCCATTCCAAATGGTCTATGGCAAAGCTTGTCATCTCCCTATGAAATTGGAGCACAAAGCTTATTGGGCTCTTAAGTTCCTTAATTTTGATCAATCCTTGGCTGGTGAGAAGAGGAAGAACCAACTTCATGAACTAGAGGAGATGAGACTCAATGCATATGATTCTTCAAGGCACTACAAACAAAAAGTAAAGGCCTATCATGACAAAAAGCTTGTGAAGAGAGACTTGTGGCCTAATCAAAAAGTTCTGTTGTTCAATTCAAGGTTGAAATTATTTCCAGGCAAGCTTAAGTCTAAATGGTCTAGCCCTTTCATCATTAAGGAGGTGAAGCCTCATGGTGCTGTTATTTTGGAGGATCCTTCAACAAGAAGAAACTGGACAGTTAATGGTCAGAGATTAAAGGCCTATTTGGGGGGTGAAATTGAGAGGCTGACCACAATTCTGCATCTAAGTGACCCTTGAGGTCACCAAATGTCAAGCTAATGACATTAAAATAGCACTACCTAGGAGGCAACCCAGTTTTCTTACCCTTTTACTTCTGCATTCTGCATTTTGAATTGTTAAATTTAGTTAGTTATGTGTTTTGATCATTTAGAATGCATGTGTTTGATCCTTGTTAAGAATTTGTGTGCTGTTTTTGTTGATTTTATTTCTATGCGTTGTGATCATTTAGAAGAATCATTTTGTAGTTGCATATGTTCCATTTGTCTGTTACATTGCAGTACTTAGGCTCAATTCTGCATAATTCGCATTTTGGTTATGTCTGTGCAAAAATTGCTCTTAAGTGACTTTTGGCTCAAGCCACTGATACCGGCTCCAAGCCAAACCACTGGAAGCAACAATTTCATTTCCATGCATTTTTTAGTCTAGCCACGTTCCATGGTTAAGCCAAAAGCCACTTTGTGATCCTTGTCCAAATTCGTTCTTTTTGCCAAGCCATGCTTCATGGCCAAACTGTTATCCTTTTTTTTCAAACCCTCAGATCTTTTTCAAATTTTCCCACCTCCCAAGACCTTTGACTTTTACCCATAACGTCTCCACTCAGTCCTAATCACCTTTTTCAGTCTCGTTTCCCCATACCCACCACTGTACGTTTCCTATTCACCCCTCCTTTCCACCAATCAGATTCTTTCTTTCACCTTTTCCTACCTTTTCCCCCACACCTTTATGTCTTTCCTTAGGCTGCCACCCCTTCTACTCCCCATTCATTTCTACTTTTTCATTCCCATCATACTTCTGAGTTACAACTTTCTTTATCCTTCAACTCACCCACATCATCTGGACTGTGACCCCTCCCTCTCAGCCTACTCTCCATCTACTCATCCTCTCCACCTCGAGTTCAACCCGTTTCTGTCCACTTGTAAGTGTTGCTTTTGTTATTCCCTTTTCCTTTTCAGTTTGTCACTCTCATATCTTTTCAAAAAAAGATCCTAGGGTTCTTTTATTTTGCTTTTTTATTGTTTTTATTGTAAAAGTTTTAACCTTTTGTGTTTGGGTTTTCTACTTTCTTCCCTTTTTCATTGACAAAGGTCAAAGCTTTTGCTAGAACCTTCTTTTCTTTCTGTTGTTCTAAAGCTTCCATTGAGTGGGTATGTCTTCTTCTACCTTTGTTTGTTGAAAAAGTGCAAACTTTGTGTGTTTTTTCTTTTGTTTGTGCCATTTTGGGATATATTTCCCTGATTGGGTGTAGGCACGTGCTTATTCCCCCTTTCCCCTTTGTGTTTTCTGTTTATCTTTTGGGAAACCTTCTTTTATTCCTTTTGTTTTTAACCTTTTAGTTTTAGTTCATGTTTTTCATGTTTATGATTTGTGTAGATCTTGTCTTTTTCATTTTGGGACCACCGATCGTTCAAGTTCTGGTTTTTCTGAATATTCCTCGAAGGCTCTTATTTTCTCTGTGTTTTGGGACCACGTTTTGGGTCCCTGTGTTGTTGTGTTTTGTTTAACATTTTCTGTTTATTGCTGCTAGTGTTTAGGAAGCACATGGGCCCTGTTATGAGTGTTCTGTTTTGCCCATAAAGCAACCCTTTGTCTTTTTCTTTTTCTTCTTGTTTTTCTTTTTGTATTCATGTGTGTTTTTCTTTGACTGAGATCTGGGACCACTTTGTTTTTCTTATTCATTTCGTCACTCACACTTGTTGGAACCACATCTTTTGAAAAATCTGAAGCAGTGCATGATTAGTGGATTTTGGCAAAGCTGCCTTGTGGAAGCTAAGCCAAAACTGCTGCACATTAGAGTATTCATGTTCTGGTTCCTGCACATGTGTGTGACAAAATCCCTTTGTTGTTTGTGGATTCTCAGTTATCCTTTTAGTTTATTGTTAATTTATTATTCCATTTTTTCTTTTATTTTCTTACGTGTTGTGTTTCAATTATGTTTTGTAACTTGTGTTTCAAATTATTTATTGTTTCTTGTTTCTTATTTTTGTACTAACTTATTTCAATTCTTGTGTCTCCTATTTTATTTTTGTTTTGTTTCTTTTCTGTTTTCAGCATGGCTCCTGCAGCACCGAGACCTCATGGTCGTCTCCATTGGCCACCACCTTTTGAGTTTGAAGCTATGATTGCATGGCCTGGGGACAGACCTTTCATTTTAGGGGGTGCAGCTACTGCTGATGCTGTTGCTAGAAATGATACTACTGCCAAGGCTAGAGACCAAGGAGCTGCAGCGGTAGATGAAGCTGTGGCAGAGGAGGAAAGTGAAGTGGAGGAAGAAGGAACTGAAGAAGAAGAAGAAGAGGAGTTTGACAGTTCTGATGCCGAAGAAGATGATGATGTTTGATGGGGGGATTTGTGTGTTTTATCCCCATGCTTTCAGGATAATTTAATTTTCTGCAATTTTCAATTTCAGTATTTTATTTTCAGTGCATGGTTTTATCTTAGTTGTTGTTAGTTTAGTTTGGTTGTTGGTGATATTAACCCTTGGCTCAATCACTTTTCTGAACTTAGTGTTTTGTTTGTGTCTGCAAGTTTAATTTTCTTGTTGTGACCGTTTCATGGTTTTAGAAAAATTCCATCGTGCGCTATCCTTGCTTACTTCTAGAGATTTTTAAAGAAAAATGCGTTTGCAAATCCGTGGTTTGAATGATTTTTGTGGTTGCACGTTTCGTTAGCATAGCTTGGATGCATGTATGTTTTTGAGAAAAAGTTTCAAGCATGATATGATTTTTAGGACAGATTTGAGAATGTTTGATAAATGATTCTTGTGAGTTGTGTGATGTCTCAAATGATAATGAGTGCCACCTTTGGCACCACACTTGGTTTTGAACAATTCTCTTGTGATGATTTTTGCATGTTAATAAAGAAATGAGCAAGGCAAATTTTGTTTAATGATTGTGAATCCTAGAGCCAAAAAGCCTTCCCTGTTTCTGTCATCCTTTTTGTGCAACCCCTTTGAGTCTTAATTGAATTAATTTCTGTCATGATAACCCAAGAGCCTAAATGGAAAACAATTCACTTTCCTTACCATTGGATAGGAGAGCAATTGCATGTGTTGGGTTTAGAATAAGTTTGGGGAAAATCTTGCATGAAAGGAAGAACTTGGGAACAATTGTGGGTCACTTTCATTAAATTTAAAGAAGTGTCACAGATGTGCTTATCTTTTGTTCTGTAAAGTTAAAAAAAAAATCTGAGAAAAGAAAAAGAAGATCAAGGAAAACAAAAAGAAATAAAAGTTGTGATACTTGTTGTGATTATAGTGGCATGTTCTTGAGCTTAAATGTGAGAAATGCAAGGAGTTGGTATCTTTGCCATTGTGAGAAAATAAGAGGGATTGGGAAATTTTGAAAAATTCATTGATTGCTCTCTTTATCTCATGGTGTTTTGTCTATCTAGAAAGACCAATTTCCTTTCAAGCCTAGCCACATTTCAGACCTTGATCAAGTCCTTGTGATCTTAATTTGTGTGCATAAATTTGTTACATTGAGAAGGAAAGCAAAACTGATTTGTGGTTTCCATGGTGTGTTGACTGTGAGAGAATTCAGCACCTAAATCAATTAGTGCTTGAGTGAGACACTTGAGTGAAAAGAATCAAACATTCTTGGATTGTGTCAAATTTTGATTGTTATGCTTGGTTCATTTCTTGAGAAATTAGGTACTTGCATCCTTGTTATGGTCTCGGTTTAAGGCACCATGTTTGAAATTCGAATCATCGGTTTGGTCCTTTTCAATTCTTAGATGGAAGCATGTTTTGGATTTGTTAGGATGGGATTGATCTTGATCCATGATTTCTGTTTTAGTGTTAGTTATTTTCATGTTTAGCAAGCTATTTAGTTGTTGTCTTTATTTTTTGCTTAAGGACAAGCAAAACTCCAAGTTTGGGGGAGTTGTTAGTTGCTATAATTACTTCCTTTTCAAGTAGTTTTTAAGGCAATTATCTATCCTTTTCTCTTATTTGGAGTGGTGTTTTACTCGATTTATGTTAATTTCGCAATTTAGTTAGAATTTCTTTAATTTTTCTAGTTTTATGGTTATATCTTAGTGTTTTGCCCCACTTTTTGTAGGAATTGGATATTGAAGTTGAAGAACTCATTTTGGAGCTGCATTTTGAAGCTTTGGAAGTAGTGGAAGGTCTTTTGCAGGAGAAATATGTTGAAGTGCAGAATTTTCCAATCAGCCAAGCCAAAATCCCAAGCTGAGCGAAATGTCACTTTGAAGAAATTCTGCACATGTATATAAAGGACTGACCCTTAGAAGTTCAGGAGGCTGGGACATTTTCAGTAGCAGTCTCTGTAGCTTGTTTTGTACTGTTTTAGTAGAGAGAGAAGCTCTCTCTCTAGTTCTTAGTGTTCTTCTTCTTCTTCTTCCCTTCCATGTGTATTTTCTAGCTGCTCATGCCCATGAGTGGTTGATTTCTTTAGTTGTAAGGGGTTGGATGTAACCATTCTCAAAACTCTCTTGTATATTTTGATATTATCTATATATATTCTGCATATTTGTATTTAAAGTTAGTATTTTGCTTCTTTTCTTAAAGCTTGTTGTGGCTTGATCACCCATAGCATGATCCAGGACATGATTGTTGTTGGGAAACACTTTCGTTGTCTAGATCTAAAGCAATATACCTTATGAACTTTGTATCTAGGAATGGAGCTTAGTTCATGGGTTATCTTGTGGTCACTAGACTTAAAGCTAGTTGCTTCGTTAAGTTGTTGAGGAATCAAGGCTTGGGGGAGTAATCTAAGACTCTCTACACCTAAGGAATTAGGGCTGAGAATGTTTTTATTGACTGATTTTAACATTTAAATACAAATAGAATAAATATATTAGGCGTTAATGCAAGAAGAGAGTAGAGAATGGTGAGATCTAACCCCTGCAACATCTTTATTTATCTGTTTTAACATCTTTCTACTACTGTGTTTTATCTTAAAAACCACAAAAATATTTTCTTTATTTCTGTCCTGCACTAAATCTATTCTAAAATCCCACAAAACCAACCAAAGTTTGTGTCTTTATACCTTTCTTGTGAAAACCAGTTCAGTCTAGCTAGTATTTATGTGAACATTGCCTATATCAAGCAAATCTCTTGGGAAAACGATACTTGGACTTATCCATTTACTACTTGTGCGACTGGTGCACTTGCCAATCCGTCTAACAATGGGTACCCCCAAACAATTTGTCATGCTAAAACTATTGAATTAATGTGGTATAACTTTGAAACAATGTAGTTGTGATAGGGCACTTTAACCAAATTTATGTGGAAGGTGTTACATTTTCATTTTCAAGATGCAAAGCCTTGTGCACTAGTGAAAAAAAAAGACTAGAAACACTAGGGGAAGACCACTTTGTTAGTTGTATGGCTTAGCAATGCAATTTTATTCCTTTTGTGTCAAGCAGAAATAATATGACTATTAGTTAGAAGGAAAGTACCACTACAACAAGTTGAAATTATTAAATAATGATTTTATAAAGAAGGCAGTTTATGTTCAAGTATGTAGCTCAAATATTATATTATTATAACCAATGATGATGATAAACATCAACATGCATTTCCTTCATTCAGTCAAAAGACAAATCACTAATATTCTTTCCTCATGACAATGTTTGACTACTTGTGAAACAATTTTCTTTTCCTTTTACCCTTTTCATAGGTATATATGTTGTGTTTGTCTTGCAGCCATATATGCATGAATCACGCCATCTACATGCGATGCGGCAACCAAGAGGATGTGGTGGTCGTTTCTTGAACACAAAAAGCTCTACTAATGGAGATGGTAAAAATGAAAGTGCAGTAAATACAATCGACGACTGACAACTGTAGTCCCATGCATCTCAGAGTTCTGAAGTCCTGTAATCTGAGGTTGGAACCTTAAATTCATCAAAGGAGACAAATCGAAGCAATCTAAACATCTCTGGTTCAGAGGTGATGTTAACTCGTTTGGCAAGCGAACCAAATCGAACAAGTAGTAAATGGATAAGTCCAGGTATCGTTTTCCCAAGGGACTCACGTAATATAGGCAGTGTTCACGTAGATATTAACTAAGCCAACAGATTTTTACAAGGAAACAGTAAAAACACAAACTTTAGTTGGTTTTGTGGGTCTTTGAAACAGATCTAATGCAAAACTGAAATAAAGAAGATGTTTTTGTGATTTTAAAATAAAACACAGCTGTGATAGAGGTTAAAAACAGATAATAAAGGTGTTGTAGGGGTTAGATCTCACTAAACTCTACTCTCTTCTTGCATTAACGCATAATGTATATTCCATTTGCATTTAGATGTTAAAATCACCCAATAAAAACATTCTCAGCCCTAATTCCTTAGGTGCAGAGAGTCTTAGTTGCCTTCCCTAAGCCTTGATCCCTCAACAACTTAATGAAGGAACTAGCTTTAAGCCTAGTGACACAAGTAACTCATGAACTAAGCTTCATTCCTAGACACAAAGTTCATGAGGTATATTGCTTCAGATCTAAACAACAAAAGTGTTGGAAAGGAAGGAGGTGAGGAAGAACACTAAGAACGAGAGCTTTTCTCTCCAATAAAATAGTTTTCAAAACGAGCTTCAGAATACAATCTAAGTGTCTAAAAACTACTGTCATAAATGAGGGTTAACCCTTTATATACAAGTGCAGAATTTCTTCAAAGTGACAATTCGCTCAACCTGAAAATCTGGCTTGGCTGATTGGCAAATTCTGTTACTTCATCATATTGCTACTGCAATGACCCTTCTATGCTTCCAAAACATCAGAATGCAGCTCCAAAATGTGTTCTTCAACTTCAATCTCCTCTTTCAACAAAAAGTGGGGCAAATCACTAAGATATAACTATAAAACTAGAAAATTAAACTATTCTTAACTAAATTACGAAATTAAAGGAAATTGAGTAAATCAACACTCCAAATGAGAGAAAAAGAGAAATAATTGCCTTAAAAATCACCTAAAAAGTAAGTAACTACAGCAACTAACAGGTGACTAGCATGTATTTGAGGGAGGTTTTGATGGCTCTTCTGTCAATCCTCTTGGATCTTTCGTCCACTCTCTTGCGGACATGATAGGTAGTGGGCATGGTATCATTATGCCCACTAAATGGGTTGCAGCAGTACCAGGTAACTGTTGCAACCTTAAAGTTTGATTTGCAAGGAGACTAGTGGGCTTGGTGCTGCGATGTTGCACCAAACCCCATCCTTGCAAGGGACCAGGTGAAGAAGTTTTGTTGCAGTTGCTTGTGTTCATTGTGACAAATTTCATTCCGGAGGTGTGCCTTTACATCTGGTTTTAGGCAAACCATTCTTGGCTACTGCTTAGGCAACTCATCCTTGGCTCATTATATTGATAGTACTGTGTTTTTCTTTCTGCACAGGCTTGTCATGACATGGTTATACATGCTAATGGCTTGATATCCTGATGCAGTAGACTGTGTCTGTGTTAAAATAACATGAATTCTGGATTCATATGTGTTTTTTTAGTCATGTCTAGGTGTGTCGTTTTGTTCTGGATTTCTGACTTTGTGTGGAGCTATGTAACAGAACTCTGGATTGTGATCTATGTTAGAAAAATAAAACATTGGTCTGGACTTACCCTCCTTTCAAATGTCAAAATTTTATTATCTTGTGCATTTTGAAAATATGGAGACCATAAGAAGTCACAAGCTGGTTATGATTGTCTACAAGGAACATGAGGTACACAACTTTCAACACAGATTATGTGAACTTGTTGATAACCACATCAATCTGTTAGCTGAATAACGAGATTGGCCAATCCTCATATATTCTCTTTAGAAGGGGATATCTTGTTTTCATAAGGAGAGTTCATTTTATGATTTGGTGAACTTCATTTATTGATTGGAAAAGTGGAGGTTCCGTTAAAACCCCTTCTATCCATTTCTATTGTATGAAAGAAAACCAAAAAAATAATGTTACTTGTGGCTTTTGAAGTAGCTTATATATTCCGCCAGATGGTATTGGTAAGAATTTTAATACGAATTCTGGATAGTTTAAGCTTAAAAATGCAAGATAATAGTATAACACTCTTATTCGGGCTTTAAATGCAAGGCTCATATGCTTAAATTGTTTCAAACTATGTAATGTCATTTATGGATTGTTGAATGTGATTTGGAAGTTTAGGCCCAATTAGATTTGTGGAAACCCATGCATTCATAAGGTACAGTATTTTATTTTTTTATATATATATATATGTAGAAATTGAAAACAAGTAATAAAGGGTTTGCAATAATCCACGTAACATGCTCAATTAGACCTTCTTGGTATTCATAAATCATAAGCTACAGTATGAAACTATGTAGCAAGTTCTTACTTCCAATATGTAGTTATGAACGTGGACAAAATAAATGATCTAACTCCAAAATCATTAAATTCTTGATTAACCTCTTTTTTTAATTAAACAATTTAGTTCAAGTTTTTCTGAGTTACAAAATTAGTTCAAGTTTAAAAATTGAACTCAATTATTTAAATAAGTAAAACTTCAACTTTATAGATTTGATTATATAGTTTGTAAATAGATCGTATATGTATGTATTATATACATCAATAATAATAATAATTTTGTTTATTATTATTGTACTATTTATCTTATCTACTTAATTTTAATTTTTAAGAGTTATATTTTAAATGAGTAATTATAAACTATCTTCATAATGAAATTACCATTTTCATTATTAAAGATTTTATTTTTAAATCTTATGTCATCTTTATGAGTACAAAATTATATTTTAATACAATTTTATTTTATGTTCTAGTCTGTTAAATGCTAAATTAATAACCAAAAATTAGTTAAAGAAAAATTGATAAATAAGAAAGAAAACTAAGTCATATATGAGTTAAATGAGTCAAGCTCAAATATTATATTTTTTAATCATGATCACAATCTCAAACTTTAAAGTTGATTTTTTTTTTTTTTTTTGTATGTAGAAAGGGAGAGGGGATGGTGCCATAGTTCAAGGCAGAAAAAGTCTCTAAGTTCGAACTTTGAAGTTGCTTTGATTATATGGATTAAACTTTTTTTTATATGGATTTAATCAAGTCATAAACTAGCCATGCCAGCCAAAGAAAATTCATTTGAAAATATATTTGATTTGAGTGAGGTATAAAAACGAACACATTTATATGCCCCAATCTCAGAATGAATAAGTGCCCTAAGTAAGCATTCAGGCTACAACTATAGAAAATTTCACTTTTACTTGAGCAGAGTGCTTTAAGCAGCTCATATATGGTGAAACTAAGTAGTTCATTGACAAAATTTAAAATATATTTTTGTCATCCTCTTTTCTGAACAATTTTTTATCTGACCCAGCAACATGGTCATCTTTTGCAACTCAAAGAAAGAGTTTAACAAATTAAAGCAAAAAAGTTTATGAAGTGAATATTATTTAGTAAAACTTTATACTCTGATTTTGGAGTCTGGATACAGAGTAAAATATGAAACAATAAACACTGATTCAGAGGAATGTATAAAAATAACCAATGCTCAATCTATTTTCATTGAAACCAAATCAAAGTTAAATTTCTAAAACCAAACTTGACTAGACGATATAAACCAGTTTCAAATAAGCATTGGGACAAGTAAAATTAGTTACCGTGTTGTCTTTTATCTGTGTTGATACCGTTGAGCTTGAATCCTCTTTCACATTATTATCCAATTATTGATTGCTGGAGCAGCAAGAAATGAAAAACATTAGTGCCCAGTTCCACATCCGTGACAGAAAAAACCCACATGTTGTTGCTGCTGCACAAATTCTGTCTCTGCAACTCCCATGGTCACTCATCTTTGGTTTTTCAGCAACTGTTGGTCTTGTGATTCTGAATAATTGATATCATCATCTAATTTTGTTTTTCTACAGGGATCGGTGAATTGAATATCCTCCATGCTACTTTGCTGTTTCAATACATGGATTCCCCATATTTTGGAGTTGAATTTAGAACCTAAACATATAATCTCTGCATGGTTCCATTCATTTTCAAAAAGTGCACCTGCTTCATCTAAATTATCTTTGGGTCTTGTCTCCCGTAAATCAAAAAGACATGTAGAATCCGTTTCGATCCACACACCCCAAGACAGCGGTTTATTGCCATTGATGATCACGATGGGTCTAAAAATATGTTGTTTAGGCAGGGAGTCCTCGCCAACCGGTCCCACAACAAGACAAATAGCTATGGCTGGGAATTTGTTACGGAACCAGAATGAAATTGACGGTCCCCGGCTCTGACACTCAAACCACTTTGGTATGTTACCTACTGGCAAATAAAAGACGGTGTTTCCAGCCTCATGCAGTTCCTGTTAGTCACCAATAATTCATCAAATTTAGCAACAATAAGGACTTATTCGGATAAACTTTTCCATAAAAAAGGTTTTATAGCAAATCAAATACATAAAAAACAATACCTGATTCAGTAACATGCTTCTACATGAGGAAGTCAAGGATATGCATCTTTTTGCAGAGAAATATTTCAAGTTTGGAGGAATCTTTCTAATTTCTCGAAGATGCTCACACTCATTCAACTCAAGCCTAGTTAAAAAGCGGCATTCTTTGATGCATTCCGGAATAACTATGAAATTATTAAATGATAGGTCTAACTCCTTCACATTAGCAAAATAAGGGAGAAATGTTGGAAAAAATTCATCAAATAACATGCACTTTTGGAGAACAAGACGTTGAACGTTTGAACTCACGGTTAAGCTCATTTTTTCTGCATCGTCATCCTCCTGAAGCAATACCCATCCTTTCCAATCAAAAGCATTAATCTCAGCAAGTTCTGGCATCATGGAAATGATCCAAATGAAAATGGCAGCATCAAGGCAACTTCTTCGCAATCCTAGGCAACCAGTTAGATGTAAACTTTTAAGCCGAGTAAGATTTCGAAATGAAAGTGGGAATTCTATTATGGGAGTTCCTTCCAACCAAAGTTGTGTTATATTTTCCATCTTTCCTAAAATTTCTGGAAAACTCTCGAGACTTTCACAATGCGAAAGATTGAATTGTTCAAGAGAGGTCAACTTGATGGGTGGAAAACTCTTGAGCTTGACGCAACCAATAGCATCCAAGATTTTAAGTTTTTCCAAGAGCCCAACTGAATAGTGGATTGTAAATAAATTCTTACAGTCTTGGAATGATAGTTTCTCCAAATGTGAAAGACAAGATACATCAGGTATCTGTGTTAAATATCGACACATGTCAAAATTCAAACTTGTCAAATTCATCAACTTCTGCAACATAAAAAAGAAAAAAGAAAAAAAGAGCAACTCATTAAACTAAAAGTGAATATATTACTACAAAACATTAAAAAAAATGAATAACCTTAAAGTGAACTGATATATTAAGATAAAAGATCAAGGAAATAATGTCAATACACTTGCCTTTTTCGATAATAAGGCAACTAACTCAAGTGATGCTAAGCGACTTTTGGGTAACTTGCATATAACAAGTTTCTTCGGATGAAAATCATATGGCAAATCCTGTGAAGGATATCTCCACCATTCCAATACTCTTAAAGTATTAGGAAGATGTTTGGGACCTCTGGAAAAAAGACAATTTCTAATAATAAGTGTTTTGAGATTTTTCATCTTCTTGAAGGCATCTCCATCCCATTCTACCTGTACTTCCTCTTCTTCAAATAAGGTGAAATCCATAAAGATGATTTCAATCTGACTAGTTCCCTTTTAACACAAAAATTACGAATCAACCACAATACATGCATATATATTACGAGTTCAACATGCATATTTAGAGAAATAAACATATTTTATAGCAAAAAAATAATTGTGACATGAGCATATAATAATCAAACAAAAAAGATTATTGAATACCCATAATAACTATTTGACACCTATGAGAGAAAGAGAAAGAAGACAGAAATATAGGTATAATAGGTTATATGTGATAAGAAAATAGAGATAGAAAGATATAATGAGTATTAATGAGGTGTACAAAACTATAGGGTGTCCAAATATATATCATAGTCCATAATCAAAATAGATAATAAATGGTTTAAGGGTGGAAAACTAAACCATCCACATGCATCAATCTTATTTACCTTATTTTCTTCTAAAACTTGAACTATATCTTTAGGGAACCATAACCTACTACGTTTCCCAGGCTCTTCTGGTGATTTTTTCCTGACAATTTCTTTACCCATGTCCTCTATCAAATCATGTAGGGTCACCTTACCATCCCAATTAATCTTTATGAGAGATTTTTCAACAAGCACTCCAATATGATATTTCATGCAATTGCCATGATGAGCATGAAGTATTTCTTGGACCTCTGTCAATTTACATTCTTTGAAGCAACAAGCTATGTCAAGAAAAACACTTTGCTCATCTTCTTTCAAAGCATCATAGCTTACTTTAAGTATCTCATGGATCTTTTCATCAAGAATTCTTTCATATCGATTTAAAGCAGATTTCCATTCTTCTATATTCCTTCCAAATAAGTTGGAACCTATTACTTCTAAGGCCAATGGAAGGCCCGAAGCATAAGTTACTGCTTGATTCAAAACACCCTCGTAACATGGATCATTTTTTTCCAATTTAAAAGCTTTCCAACTAAGTAATTGAATAGCATCTTCCTTATTTAATTCTTTCACCTCATACATTCTTTTAACACCGTGACGAGCTAGCAACTGTTTGTCTCGAGTTGTAATGATGACTCTACTGCCAGGACCAAACCAATCAGGTCTTTCAACAATTGCTTCTAACTGTTCCTGTTTGTCAACATCATCTAGAATCAAAAGAATCTTCTTTCGCTGGAATCTATGTTGTATTATGGAAATTCCTTCTCTGACACTTGTTAAGTTAATGTCCTTCTCTCCAACTGTTTTAGAAAGAAGCTTGCTTTGGAGATATTGTAACCCATGTTTGTTTGAAGTTTCTCTCACGCTTTCAAGAAAACATAATCCTTCAAAATGGTCAGAAATGGAATTATAAACAGCAACAGCAAGTGTCGTTTTACCTATGCCACCAAGTCCATGGATCCCAACCATGTGGACAACATCATCAGATCCAACATCCAGAAGTGACTTTACTTCTAGCATTTGTGACTCTAGTCCAACAAGGTAGTCTGCAACTGCTAAAGGAAGACGATTAATCTTGCTAGAGACCAATTCAACAATCCTCTTAATAAACTCGTATTCATATCCGTCCCTATTCAATAAGAGAAATTTGTGTGAAGTTAGACTATATGCCTTGTGTCTATGTCTTGACATGTATGTATGTTGTTCAAGGTTAGTAAGTATTTTTCATCTCTTTAAATTTAAGATTAATTAAAGGTTTAATTACTTATTTGGTCTCTATATATTCCTGCACAATATTTACCTTTTAGTCCCTACACCTAGAAATATTCCTTACACAAACATATAATTTTTAATTTGTTTTAACCCTACAATTTGGGATAGCCGGAACTAAATCGGATTAAAAGGTGTATTTGTAGAAACTAAAATTAGTAGTAACTTTTAAGTATAGGGACTTAAATGTAAAGAGTGTGCATGTATAAAGAGTAAACGAGTAATTACACCTTAATTAAAATATTATTAGAAGTGAAAATTATTGATTTAAAATTAGTATGTTGACTCGTACAATTGTTTTTTTTAATCAGCAAAAGAATAACTCGTGCAATTGTACGGATCACATTGACATTTATATTTAGAGCAGTGTTAGTGACACATTTTTTAACACAGTTTTTAATATATTTTTTATTAATTAAAATTTATTGAAAATTACAAAATTAGGATAGAGGTTCATTAAATAAGATGTGAAACCTACAAAATTTTGTAATTTATAATAAATTTTAACCAATAAAAAAGAGTGTGGTGAAAAAGGATGTTAAATAGTGTATTTCTAGCATTTCTCTTATATTTACATTAAAGCTATGGTTAAATGTAAAATCTAAGGATACTTAATTTTGTTTTCAAGAAAATAAGTAATAATTTTAATATGTGAAAATAGAAGAAGTATTTATGTTTATAGTTGGCTAAAAAATATTTCTCAATTAGATTCAACATATTGTGCAAAAAAAAAAAAAAAAAAAAAAAAAAAAAAAACAAGTAAACAATTAATAGAAATAATAATGTAATGCTCAATCTCTATATCATTTTTGTACCAAAAAAATCTATATAACATTTATTATTTTGGACAAATTGTGTAACACTATGATTTTCATAATATATGATTAAGTGTTTGATTATCACCACAAGAAAAATTAAATTTAAATTTTTGTTATTCAATGAGCTAACTAAGAAAATAATATGAATTTTTATGAGCCTTAAATGTTTTAGTGGGTTTATATGATGATTGGCCATGAAAGTGGGCTTAGGAACACGTGGGATGAGAGCATGATTAGAGGGAAGGGGTATAGTAACTTGGGATAAGCCCAACCCACTTCATATCCCTCCCAAAAAGCTTAAATTCTTAAACCAAGCCTCTACCTCCTCATTTTTCTTCCTTTCCTCCATCTTCCCCAAGTTTTTTTCTTCCTTAAGGTTGAGGGGTGTGCTTTACACCATAGAATACCTTGTTTTCTTTATTCCAAGAGCCTCTTTGGTTGATTATTAGTTGGAAAGCACCTATCTTTTCCCCTTTGGTCTCTTTGTTTTTCCTTTTCTCTTTCTTCTTCCTTGAGATGACCCATAATGGGTAATTGATGCAAAATTCCGTATGAGTATTGTTTTGGGTTGTATTTTCATGGGTATGATGAGGTGGTGCTATTGATTTGAGGAAGCCCTTCTCAAAAAACCTAGATTTGAGGTGCTTATGGTAAGGGAAGGTTTAAATTGGTTTGAATGTTTTAGTTGTGTGTTTTATGCTTAGAATGATTATGTATTTGGTGTTTATTGATGTCTATAAGCTTGGGTGAGTCTTTGCACAAGGTTGAGATGAATGGGTATGCCATTGATGGCCATGGAGCTCGCAAATTCGCATCCCCATTTTCGCTTTGGCCCAACGAGAGTTTTGTTTCGGTTGGGCCAGAGTGTGACAGAATGGAGCATTCAGCTCCAAGGGGTTTCAGCCCAACGACAGAGTTGTGCAACTTGGCTAGAATGTGATAGAATAGAGCATTCAGCTTCAGGGGAGCTCTAGCTAGGCCGCAATTTTGGCTCGCTGAGCAAGAATTTGGTTATTTTGAAAATTCTCTTGAAATACTTCTCCTTTTGATGATTTATATGATTTTAAAATATTTATACAAACATAGTATGTTTAATTATAAGATGAATTATTATTAATGACATAAGACATTGAAAGAAAATTTGAAAGTAATGCACCAATTGTTATCAAGTTTACAATTGCCTTATAAGACTTTACAAAGGAGATTATTTGCCAGTATGTATATGTCAAAATTATTATAGTAAGAATACAATTATTTTGGTATGGGAAAGGATTGTGTTGAATGTAAAATTAAGAAGACTATGATGTTTTGAAGAATTGAAATGAAATGTTGATAAGATGATGATATATATGACGTGAATGTGAATCTTGTATTGGAACCGTCCCTATATATTAAAAGGAGTTAGTTATGTTCTTTTGGGAAGATTTTTTATAGAAAAATGGCTGCTTTGGGAGCGTGAGTTCCATGCTAGAACTTTGATCCACTAAAGCGACCTGGGGGTCTCGCTTGGTTGGATATCTTCCTGAGTACTCACCCCTATGTTTTGACTTTGAATGGCGTGTCGGAGTGATGAAAACTGCTTCCCGAGAGGTTTAGTTGACTTTTTTAGTGTATAGGAGATGAATTGTTGGTTGTTGAGATGTATTTGGACCCTTAAATTAGGGCATTGGAGATGGCGTGTACAAAGGTGTCGTATCTAGAACCGTAGTGGATTCCAAATATACTTTGTCGTTGGAATACAGTTGGTGCACATAATATGCCAAATACGTTGAAACTCCATAGAGTAGAGTCAATGTTTGATGATTAAGGTTGTCTAGTGGTTTATGATGTACATCAGTTATGATGATTTCTAATTGTTGATTTGTAATAGTAAATGTTCACGTGAGATGTATGATGTTGGTGGTTCATGATGAGTGGTGATGGAATTATGATGATGATGTTAGTTGAGGATTTATACTATGATTTTGATGTATATATATCTGTTGAGACGATTGAGCTTTGATGTTGTGATCTGTTGGTATCTATTGATGAACAATATGAGATGACTTCTATATAAATTGAGTTTTGGATATAGATTACTAGTTATTATGCAATATATTTTCGAAGTATATCAAGTTTAGTTTTCTTGCTTTTGTTTTTCCTTGATTTGAATTTGTTTATTTGTATACATATAGTTTTATTTTGATAAGCTTACCCTTGCATGTGGTACATGTGGGTATGACTGTGATGATCTCGAATTGCGTGTACGGGGGAACAAATGACTTGTTAGGCAGATCTTCCTCTTGGAGGCATTGTAGATGGAGTGAGCACGAGATTGAAGACACAATATTTTCTTCCTTATCTTTTGTGAGTCTTGTGTATATAGTAGACCGGCTTAGGGCTCTTATGTATTTACCTTGCAAGAAGAAGTAGGTAAATATAATTTATGTTAATAGAGTGTGTTAGTATAGTATGATGTGATATGTGACAAGTTTGAGTTAGTTAAGCTTTGTAAGTGAATGATTTATGTTGTAAGTTTTGAGTTTTAGAGTCGAGAGAAGTTCATACAATTTTTTCATAAATAAACTAATGAAAGAGTTTTTTTTTTTTAAAAAGTAAATAAAATAAAACCTCTAGCTTTGTTAGTACTCCCTCCGTTCCAATTTATATGACGTTTAAGGTTTTGGCACAGGTATTAAGGAATGCAATTAATTTGTTGAATTTCCTAGAAAACATTAGATAATTTCCTAATATACCCTTTATCTCTCTAATTAATTATTCATACTATGCTACTCCCACTAAGTATTAATTAAGGGTAGTCTTGGAAAAAGATATTTAATGCAACATTGGTTTTGTAAAACGGTATCTATTTTGGAACAAATTTTTTTCTCTAAAACGTCATATAATCTGGAACGGAGGGAGTATGTAACAAATGTGGGTCGTTACATATTGTCTCACATTTACTGTTGTAGATGCAATTAATTTTTCAATATGTTTAATTATTATCAACAAAGGAGATTTAACTATATTATAATTATTATTTTTATTAATCCTAAAGAAATATTCTTTAATTTATATTACAATATAATTATATAGTTTGTTGTTAAAATATTTGTTTTTGAAGCCATTTGTTGTTAAAATATATTCACTTCAATTTAATATATAATATGAATTAGAAAATTAGTGTAATGTAAAAAAAAAAAAAAAAAAGTTCAAAGAGACAAAGCGTAATTTATTCCCTAAATAACGTGTTAAAATAATGTATGTTATCTTTTGTTGACAGTGATGCCGATGTGTTGCAGTTGACTGGTAAGGGCTTTGGTGTTAACCTTGTTGGGATCATTGTCTCTACAGTGATGCTTTTGCATGTATGTTTTTTTTTTTAAAAAAAGGTTATCTTTTGTTGATAGGATCTAGACACCTACTACATGAGAATAATGTTATCAAAACCAGGGGCGGAGCTAGGATGTTTTACTAGGAGTGGCCAAATACATAAAAAGATAATATTAAAGTTTTTTTCCTTTTATTGAGATTTTACATGTTAGACAATAATTATTTTGTAAATCTAGCATTATGATAATCATTTAATATGTGGGGTTTCATATAAAGTAATTTTATATGTAGGATTGGTTTAAAAAAATCAATCTTTAAAATTTTATAAATGCCTAGCTACACACAAATTTCATATTTTGGAGCAAGTTTACTAAATTTGAAATAATAATTCTGATTGCACAAGCATCAACAAAACTAGAAAATATTTACAAGCCACATTATAATACATGTATATGTAAAAAAATTACCACCATATAAACCAAGATTTGAATAATAAATTCTCTATTTAAAGTCAAAAGTTACGTAATGTAATTGGTTAAATTTTCTTCTTAATATAAATTTCTTTATATTATTATTATTATTATTATTAGGGAATTTCTAACCAGTGTCCTAAAGTTAAGGAGTTAAAAGGAGAAAGTTTTTATTGGAAATCATATAGGAACGCAATTAAAAATCATAGGTGAACACAATTTTTCCCATCCCAATAAAAAAATTTCTTCTTTTACTTTCTCAACCAGTGCCCTAAGGACACTGGTTAGCATTTGCCTTATTATTATTATTATTATTATTATTATTATTATTGTTGTTGTTGTTGTTGTTGTAAATTTTTGTGTTAAAAGGACATAACTATATGTTGTGTGATATTTGTTAAATTAAATTGTAAAATTAAGTGAACTTTAATAAAACTCTTTTAAATTTTAATATTTTTGTCTTATATATAAAAAATTTACATATGAAATTTAGAGATTCAAAAATTTTTGGGAGGGCCTTGGCTCCCCTCATGTAGCAAGGTAGCTCCCCTGATCAAAACCAAATTGGTCATTAACTCGGTAAGATTATTGGATTAATGAATTGGACCAAAGATTCATTAATTGAATTGCAAACTAGTATAAATTATAAGAACATGAATATATATATATATATATATATATATATATATATATATATATATATATAAATGTGGCTCAACGGAAAGCTATGTTTATGTGATAAAGAACAGCAAAAGTTTTTTATTTTTTTTCAAAGCAGGTCAAAATTTTGATACTTGTCGTGGATTATTTTATATGTTCACTTCGTGAGATTAACATGTGTGAGAACAAAGTGTGGATGTATACAGACTACAGAGGAATGATTTCTTGTAAAATATTTTACATTAATCATACATAGAAATTAAATTAAAGAATATATAATAAAAAGATGCATTAAAGGTTTTATATTATACTAAAGTATTCATTCATAAAATTTTATGTGAATGAATACTAATAAAAAGTATTTTATTATCCAATATGTTCCTGTTATTTTTGTTCGCTTTTAAAAAAACAAAAGCTAGCTCATTTCTTGGAAGTTGGAATAATGGAACTATTTTTTAGTGTGTGATCAAAAAGAGTTTATTAATTTCTACATACTCCAAACTATGCATGAATTCACTTCATATATAAAGTGAATAGTAAATAGATGAGCATAAAGAAATTGGGCAGAAAACAAATCAATCAATCAAGTGATGCTACGTGTCATAATTCAGGACATTATTTTATATTATAGTAAATAGAGAAAGAAAATAGACATGATAGGTGAGGAAGGGTACCCATGTTTGAAATGATAGCCAGACAAGTTAGCTGCTTCACTCAGAGCCTTCTTCCATTCCCCCAGTTTCTCCATGTTATGCTTTAAACCCTCTTTATTAGCTTTGAACTTCTTTTCATGATTAGTCAACGCTTTTCCAAAACTACCTCCATGGTGTCTAACATGAGAAGGATCCATGTTATAAAAAACTGGCAAAACCAAGAGACCCTTGGCCTTAATAAAGTTAAGGATGTAAGCAAGTTCGTTTAAGCAAAAGGAGGAAGATGCATAGTTTTGGGAGAGGACGATGATGAAAATTCTGGACCCTTCAATTGCCTTCTCAAGTGCTGAGGTGATTTGGTCCCCTTTGCGGAGCTGGTGATCATCGATGAAGGTGTGAATTCCTTTGTCACGGAGAGCTTTGTAGAGATTTCCAGTGAAACCATGACGGGTATCCTCCCCTCGGAAGCTGAGGAAGACATCGTAGGTGAATCTATAACTAAAGGAAGAAGAGGATGGTTGCAGAGCCATGAGAACTGAGAAGAAAGATTAGTGTGACTGTAGAAGAAGGAGTACTGGATCTCCAAAATCAAACAAGATGGCAGACTTATAGCATTTTTGGTGAAACATTTAAATAAATATCTAGACAAGTCCCATATGCTTTGCAGGGGGAAAGTTAACCCGTGCTTTGAAGGTTCGCCAGCAGAGAGAAAAAGTAAGAGAGAGGGTGAAGAGAAAATAATAGTAAAAGTGAAATTAGAAATTGAAACAAGATGACCGTTTGAGTAAAAGTGCAAAACTGACGGTGGAGTCTAATATGAAGCAGTGAGGCTACTTTCTCATTGGTGAGGGAGTAAAATTATCGGTAATAATGAGTTTTTTATCGGATAAAAATAAGTTAAAATTATATTAAAATCATTAAAAATTATTTTTTAAAATCAATAAACTTTTTCAATTTCTCAGTTTCTTTTTTATTTCTTTTTTTTTTTTGGATTTTAATTTTTCATTTTTCAGATTTGTGATTCCATCTTACTGGAAGTTCTTTCTACCGCCGTTGATTCCCGATCTCTGACGATCGGAAACGCTCCCTTTCATCAACACATAACCAGTTATAGGTTGCAGTCCTTCGCTTTCCTCGCACCTTCCCCACCGCTCACAGCTTCGTCACCGTTGTACCGCCGTCGGGGTGGTTTGGCATGACCGTCGCGGTTATCGGTGATGACTGAACAAAGAAGAAGTTAAGTTGCTTTGAAGGTTGTCATTTTTGTCGTTCGAGATGAACTACCGTTCTTTGGCATTGTCGTTCTCAGATGATAATGTTTGGGTTCTCCAGATCTGACTTTTTTCTTTCTTTTTTTTTTTTTTGTTTCATTTTATGTGAATTGCATGCATCAAGCAAAGTGAAGATCAATCTGATTTGGGAGTCAGATCTGGAATTTGGATTGAATCTTAGAATGGAGAGTGCGGAGGTTGTGGGCGTTGCTGGTGGCGGCGAGAGTTGTCGGCAAGCGGAGAGTGTGGAGGGAGGCGTTGCTAGTGCGGATATGGGAAAAAAAAACCCAGATTTGGAAAAAACAATCCAGATCCATATGTTTTTTCTTTTTTGCTCTTATGAATAGCTGAAAGGATTAATTTTCTTTTCTATTGAAGAAAATTTGGTTACGAGTTTGCTGGAATATGATCTGGGACTGACTTTGATAATACCCGAAGAGGTCTAGAATCATAATGTTCTTGTTTTGAGATTAATATATAAATTTGTGTAATTTGTTCAAAAAGACATTCCCAAACTTGCTGCTGTGATGATATCTTAAAGGGAAATTATAAAATATCAAGTGTTCATTATTCATTTGAGTTTAAGGTGTGATGATATCTTAAAGGGAAATTATAAATTTTGGGTTTGTGCGGTTTGAAAGTTTTGATAGTTTCTGTTTGTTCAGATGATATAATGGGTCATTGTCTTCATTGGTTTGAACTAAAGGATTTTAGATTTGATATTTGGAATGAGATTGAAGAAATCAGTGGTAGAAAGTGGTGGTGCCGTGGTGGTAGGGATGAGTTGAAGCCTTCTGAATTGCAGGAATGTCAGTTGAAGCTATTTCTACATGGAAATTGAAGAAATTAGTAGCAGAAATTGGTGGTTTGGGGTGAAATTATTTAATTTACAAACAAAAAATCAATTACTAATTATGATATTTTAATTTTGCATTTTATAAAAAAATAATTAAATAAAAAAAAACCATTAACAGATCAACGGTAACTAATCTCAGCCGTTGATTTTTTAAGTAATATATCTATCGGCCATTTATTATTCCTTACCGGTGAAGGAGCAATTTCACTACTTCACTCAAAACTCCACCCAAAACTGATGCATTTTGGGTGAAGTTTCATATGCCTTTTTCTTCCCGGCTATTTTGCCCAACTTGATGACGTCTGCTGTACGTACGTGTTTTGAATCTTGATCCAATAAATTTAGAAATTTAGAAATTTTGTATAATAATAAGAAAAATACTAAACATATACCAACTTTTTCTTTTATATCACTTTTATGTCATTTTTCTTCCAATCTTTCTCTTTATTTTTCTCACATTTATAAGTCTCTCTCTCTAGGTCTGGTCACAACACTTGTATAGACTAAACAAATTATTGAAATTTCCGAAATTATATATTACTGAAGAGTCGTATATTCCTCTTGTGTGTCCATGATTATTACAACTAGACATTGATTTGCACATTGCACTGGTTAAGAAATATATCTATTATTTTTAAAAGATTAAAATTATATAAATAAATATAAATATTACCTTTAAATATTATTTGTTATAAGGGTAAAATATGTTTTTTGTCCCTTATTTTATCATTTTATGAGGGACTAAAAACAGAGGAAAAAATTTATGAGGGACTAAAAATAAAAATAAAATAAAATGAGGGACCAAAAATATATTTTACTCCTTTTATAATTGTAGAAGAAAATTATATTTTTTTCATGTGAAAAGATTAGTTGGAGTAAGACGAAAAGTAAAACATTTTTTGAAATTGTTTTCAATAGATTGTTTGAGACTATTTTGAACAAGAGAAAAACTAAAACGTAAATAAAAAAATTTCTCAAAGAGGCAAATAACATAAGGCTATGTTTGGTTTTCCATTGAGAGTGTTCTAAAAGTATGTTTAAAAATAAAATCAATTTAAAATTATGTTTGGTAATCCCCAAATGTATGTTTGAGATAAAATTTTGCTTGAAAACTAAATTTTGGAGAAGTAAGATTGGGATATTTTTGCAAACTCAATTTGCAAACTTAAGTTTAACCTAAACATAAGTTTGTATACTTTAATTCAAACATGAACTAAATAATTAGATCATGCGAAATTAAGTCACAATAAAAGTATAGCATAATCATAAATTGAAATTTGAAACAAAGTATACTTGTATTCAAGCAAACTATTTATTGAATTTACAATGACTTCCATTGCAATTTTATCTTATTATTGCATAGGCTAAAATACAAGTATTTAAATACTTATGAATGTTCTATAGACTTTAGATTGGATATGCCAAGAGCTACATTTTTATTTAAGTCTATGAAAGATGAGTTAGAGCATATCCAATACAATCAATTTAAGATACCCACTTTAGATATCTTATCTTATATTAAAATAATTTAAGTGGCTCCCACAATGTCACATCATATTAAAGCAATTCATGCATAAACTTGCTCCAAGAATAAAAAAAAATTAAACAACTCATAGTTTTATAATTTTTTATTTGCATTTAATTTTGTTTCAAATGAAAATATTAGTTTGTTGGTTCTGTTTGATACAATAAAATAATTTTTTTGTTTGTAAGTAATCTTATCCTATAGAAAATATGGAGCTTATTTCTAGGAAACTCTTCATGCAATGTAGACTTGCTCTATAAAAAAAAACTAAGATACTATATCTTAGAATAAGATACCCATGAAGATATTTGCATTAAAGATGCTCTTAGTAAATGTTTCATCACCGGATTTAGGTATATGAAATTGTAGTTATAGGAACGCATATGTAACCTACTTCACAAAGCCATAAATAAAAGAAAATATACATCATATTTAGCACTAACTTCATCATATTTATTTTCCACCATATGAATTCATATGATGAAAAATAAACGATTTTAGTGATAGTACCTAAAATTATGAAAGACAAGTCAAACTTATGCACTGATCATTTAAAAAAATTGATAACTAATCATCTTTATTAAACCAAACATTCTTCATATAACACTTCTTCACTTGCTTGAAACCCAATACTTGCAAATGATAAGTTTCATAAGGTGCATTAGTTGAACTAAAATTACAAAAAAAAAAAAAAATCTAGACCATTGACACAGAGTACGAAAGCTTAATTATATGGTTTTTAGAGTTGTCAATTTGGTCCAGCCCACAAGGCTTGACCCTGGCCCATGTGAGTCAGGGCCAAAAAAGCCCACAAAGTCCTGTGGGCCAAGGCCAACCCATGGGCTTTAAATTTTTAAGAAATTTATTTATTGTTAAATAGTTGGCCTACCTCATTCCATGGGCTAGCCCACGCCTTGAGCTTACAACCCACTCCATGGATTGACCAACTTCTATTTTTTTTTACAAATAAGTTATTATATTAATATATTTTACTTTAAAATAAAATTCACACTTTATCCAATATTTCAAATATTCAAATCTAAATATTTGTTTTCGAATCCATACATGCAATCTAAATCAATAGAAGTGAAGCAAAAATCTAACTTACTACTGACAATGTATTACTAATCAAAATAGAAGCAATTAAGTAAAACTAAATTTAAGAACAAAAGATTGAAACAAAACTATTTAGTATTTTTATCGAACACATGGTATATGTGGTTAAACGATTGAAAATCAATATAGTAAATGTTGTCGGGGTCAGACTTCATGAGACATCATTCCTCATGTATCCTTTAACATATAACAATATACTCACATCAATATACTAAAACTCACATCCAATTCTCAATCCCTAATTCCTCAGGTGGATTGAGGTTAAATTTCCTCATTAAATCCCCAATTCCTTAAGAGCTTTAACAAGAAAATTTGTATGAAGTACAAGAATTAAGAAGATTTGATCAATAGA
The DNA here is from genome assembly GCA_026413185.1 of Pueraria montana var. lobata. NCBI lineage: Eukaryota > Viridiplantae > Streptophyta > Magnoliopsida > Fabales > Fabaceae > Pueraria > Pueraria montana. The sequence goes on from CM048647.1 coordinate 47,771,078, forward strand.
TCAAGACCCATTCCTAGATCATAGATCTATTGAGTTCTCTATTTCAGATCTAGAATCAAAATGTGTTTTCCAACACCAAATCAACTCATAAACTATGTAAATGGGTGATCAAGCCATACATAAGCATGAAGCATAGAAATAGAGAAGTAGTATAGTAACATGAGAACAGATCAGTTAGGGTTTCATAAGGAATACATGAGTGGGTCTTACTAGATCCAACCCTAACACCTAAGAATCTAGCTACTCGTGATATTTACCTTTTCTTTTAAGTTTTAACAAATTATTGAAATTTTCAAAAGTATATATTTCTGAAGAGTTGTATATTCCTTTGTCATTCCATGATTATTGCAACTAGATATTGATTTGCACATTGCACTGATTAAGAAATACATCTATTATTTTTTTTAAAAGATTAAAATTATATAAATAGATAAATATTACCTTTAATTATTATCTTTAATAATTCTAGAAAAAAATATAATTTTTTCACATCAAAAGATTATTTGGAGTAAGCGCAAAGTAAGAGATTTTTTTGAAATTGTTTTCAATAGATTATTTGAGGCTATTTTCAAAAGTACAAGATATGATCAATAGATCAAGACCCATTCCTAGATCATATATCTATTGAGTTCTCTATTTCAAATCTAGAATCAAAATGTGTTTTCCAACACCAAATCAACTCATAAACTATGTAAATGAGTGATCAAGCCATACATAAGCATGAAGCATAGAAATAGAGAAGTAGTATATTAACATGAGAATAGAGTTAGGGTTTTACAAGGAATACATGAGTGGGTCTCACTAGATCTAACCCCAATAGCTAAGAATCTAGCTACTCATGATATTTACGTTTTCTTTTAAGTTTTAACAAATTATTAAAATTTCCAAAATTATATATTTCTGAAGGGTTGTATATTCCTTTGTCAATCCATGATTATTGCAACTAAATATTGATTTGCACATTGCACTGATTAAGAAATACATTGATTGTTTTTTTAAAAGATTAAAATTATATAAATAGATAAATATTACCTTTAATTATTATCTTTAATAATTGTAGAAAAAATATAATTTTTTCACATCAAAAGATTATTTGGAATAAGTGGAAAAGTAAAAGATTTTTTTGAAATTGTTTTCAATAGATTGTTTGAAGCTATTTTGAGCGAGAGAAAAACTAATACTACCTTCGTTACTGTTTATAAGATCCAAATTAAAAATAATGTTTGTTCCTTTTTATAAGACTCAATCCATAATATTTCTTGCATTAATTATTTTTAGACTAACCTAATTAAATAAGAGAGATGTTCTATTAAAAAATATTTAGAAATTAGAAGAAAAAGAGGAGCATTAATGATAATGGTATTTTTGAAAAAAAAAATATAAATTTAAGATAAATTTATTACTATCAATTAAATTAATCACTTTTCTTAATCATGATAAATTAGCATGGTGAGTTAACCCGTACTTTGCAAGGTAGGCCAGCACCAGCAGAGAGAAAAAGTAAATGGATCATTGTCCCACTGAAAATCATTACATAGTAGGAACTTACGATCTTTTCCCAATTTCTTTCACCACAGAAGTCAAACAATAACGCAAACTTATGGCATCTTCTTCCTTCCTGCCTATTTCGCCCAACCTCTCAATTCTCAAATTACGTCTGGTCAAAGCGGTATGTACCGACGCGTTTTTCTTTTTGGTTACAGAAAAAAAAATGTATTTACGCGTTTTGATCCAAAGAATTTAGATATTTTGTATAATAAGAAGAAAAATACAAAATATACACCGACTTACTTTCCTATATCACTTTTATCACATATTTCTTTCTATTGCTATCTTTATTTTTTTTTATCACTTTACTAGTATTTTACTTTGTGCATTGAGAATGAGTGGAGAAAGAGTGGAGGGTGGAGAAAGATAATCTTACCCTATTATATTAGTCTCTCTTGACAAAATTATTGAAAAAATTATTGAAATTTCCATAATTATATATTTTCGAACAGTCGTATATTCCTCTTGTTGGTTCATGATTATTACAACTATATATTGATTTGCACATTGCACTGGTTAAGAAACATATCTATTATTTTTTAAAATATTAAAATTATATAAATAAATAAATGTTACCTTTAATTATTATGTTTAATAATTGTAAAAAGAATTATAATTTTTTTCACCTGAAAAGATTATTTGGAGTAAGAGGAAAAGTAAGATATTTTTTGAAATTGTTTTAATAGATTGTTTTTGTGGCTCTTTGGAACAACAGAAAAACTAACATGTTAATAAAAAAAATTCTCAAAGAGGCAAATGACATAAATTATTAGCTCATGCAAAATTAATTAAGTCACAATAGAAGCATAGCACAATCTTAAGTTGAACTTTAAAATAGAGCATACTAGTATTCAAGCAAACTATTTATTGAATTTACAATGAATTGCAAATTTCAATTTTTTTGTGAAAGTTTATTTGCTTCCATGTTTGAGGAAGGAAAAGTAAATAAATTATATATGCTTTCATGTTTGGTGTGAAGTTTTCCACACTAAAATACACCATGATATTTTCAACAACTCATCAATAAAATTAATTTAAAAATCAACTTCACCCAAGAGAGCTTAGGTTTTTGAAAGCTCTACCATTGTATAGAATACATCCTGATTAAAATAGTTGAGATTGGAATTAGGTACGGTGCCGGTCAAACTATTGTTTGACAAAATTTCTAAATTTGTAACGAATTTTCTTTTACTAAAATTTAGAGCTAACATCACTTTGTTTTTATCAAACACCAACTATATAGTTAGCTATTTGTATCAAACATTCTCTCTTATATATAAAAATTAGAATAACTAACTCGAATGAGAGTGCCTTTGGATCTCAATCAGTTTATGGGGGGTATTGTGGCTAAAATTTAACTCTTTCAAATCATACTATCGGTGAGGAGGGCTGGGTCACAATTTGTATAGATTAGTTTAAATTTCTAAAATTATAAATCTCTAAAGAGCAGTATATTCTTCTCGTTCTTGATATAAGTTTATAATTGACCAGATTTTATGAGATTTAATTTTAAAATTAAGATTTAAATACCTTTTTAGTCCTTGCAATTTAACACTTGTTTATTTTTCGTCCTTGCAAGTTTTTTTTTGTTTTATTTAAATAACTTTAAGGACGAAAAACAAAACAAACATAACTTGCAAGTATTAAAAAAAAAAAAAATTGCCAGACGAAAAATAAAAAAATGTTAAATTGTAAGGATTAAAAATATATTTAAGCCTAAAATTATTTTTGATCCAATGGTACAAGGACTTGGTGCATTCTAGACCGTTATATCTAGGACACCAAGACCATGAAATCCTTAACTCTGCAGCACCGCAAAAAAATGTTAATATTACAAATTATAATATTATATAATAAAAATTATAACGTCACAAAAAAATAAAATATAATAGTTGTATAAAAATATCACAAAAATAAAATCAGAAATATCACAACACGTTATTGGGTTCCTAGAAAGAATATTTTTCTTACGAATAAGATATTTAAGTGTTATGAAACAATTCTTGATTGAGGTTCAGAATTTGCCTAGTTCTGTAAGACTTGTTTAGATTTTCTTCTTCTTTTAAATATTTATTTAGTATTATAGGTCTAGGTTTTTGGGCCAGCAAACCCAGCCCAACAGAACAGAGGCACCTTTCTTCTTCTACGTACAAAAAAATTTCCAGCACTGTAAACAATAGCCCCTTGTGTCATCACGTCGCGTGTCTGCACTGCAGCAACAGTCAATGTCCAATATAAAATGAAGAAATTCGAGTTGCTTCCATTCTGAAAATTTGAAGAAGGTTTGGGAGATAAATGATGAAGTATTGTGGTTTCATGGTTCCTTCCAGGGAAGTGAAGCGCACATGATTGATTGAGGGTAGAAGAAATGAGTTTCGGGTTCCCTTTTCATCTTTTTCTTTCCGTGTTTTCATCCACTCAATTCTTTTTAATCATATTTCAATCAATTGAGTTACACATTTTCTCAAAACTAATTAATCTAATTTCTTTTAATTATTTTAACAAATAAAATACAATTGCCACACAATCTATTAAAATGTTAATAAAAATATTAGCAGACACAAAATAAAATAAAATTTCAATTTATAATTTTTCTGTAAATTTAACAAATAATAGTTCTTCCAAATTTTTATTTTATTAAAATATAATTTCAAAAAACAATTGTAACCATCAATAATACTAATAATTACTATCTTATATATCTTATCTACTTAATTTTAGTTTTTAAGAGTCGCATAAAATATCTTCAAAAAAGAAAATTATCATTTTCATTATTAAAGCTTTTTTTTTTAATCTTATGTCATCCTTATTAGTACAAAATTATTTAATACCATTTTGTTTTATGTTCTAGACCGTTAAATATTAAATTAATAAACAAAAATTATTTAAGAAAATTTTGATAAATGCAATAAATAGCCAAGTCATAAATATAAGTTAATTGAGCCAAACTCAAACTTTATATTTTTTTAATTAAGACAAGCTCAAGCTTTAAAGTTACTTTGTTTAAATAATCTAGCCATGCCACCCAAAGAAAATTCATTTGAAAATATTTGACTTGAGTGAGGTGTTAAAATTAACACAAATAAAAAGGAGTTATAAAGTTGGTTTGGTAGTGAAGGGAGAAGGGATGGGGGAAGAGTCGTGGGTATGAATCCCCCACTAACAAAAACTAACAACTAACATTAGCCGATAAAAAAAAAGCTAAGTATATAAAAATTTCTTAATGTGGAGAGAAATTAAGGACAATCTTGGAAGAGCGGTATAAATTATTGAAAAATTTAATGTGATTAACCAAATTAACCAATTTTCTTAAAGGGCATGAATTAGTTGAAAATGTCTTATGTATAGAGACAGAGGTAGTACTCCCTCCGGACTGAAATATAAGCAAAAAAAATTTCATGTGTTGGACTAAAATATAAGCAAATTTTAACTAATTCTCTCCTATTTAATTATATCATCTCCAAAATACCCTTCATTTAATTAGAGTTTTGTTTATAACAACCTCCTCTTTTTTTTTTTTAATCCTATACAACTAAATGCAAGGGGTACTCTAGGAAATGAATTAATTTTTTTATTGAGACTATCAAAATTAAATGATGCTAACTAATTTTCTTAATGGGTGTGAATAAGTTTTTTTTCTTCTTATATTTTAGTCCGGAGGGAGTATTAAGTAGTTGATTAAAAAATTTAAAATATATTTGGCCTAATTGCAAATTTTACCACCCAACTTTCATCAATTTCAGAATTTTACCACCTAAGTTTTTTCTCGCAAATTTTACCACTCAACTTTTATCATTTTGCGAATTTTACCATCCAAGTATTTTTTTCACGAATTTTACCACTCAATTTTCAACATTTTGTGAATTTTATCACTCAAGTTTTCAATTTTTGCGCATTTTACCATCACATTGGTTACAAAATGACGTCGTTTTATTATTTCTTTAACGCTTTTTGTGACATACTAGCAGTGATAAAATGCGCAAAAATTGAAAACTTGGGTGATAAGTTTTACAAAAGAATTCACAAAATGTTGAAAGTTGGGTGATAAAATTTACAATTAAGCCAATATATTTTTGGCACTCCTTTATGATCAATTTTTTTTTTTAGTAAATTACACAAACCTCTCCTAAGATGTGCCGCGTGTAATTTCATTAAACCTCATAAAAGATTTATGTAATTTACTCTTTTTATTTTTATCTAATCCAGCAACATGATCATCTTAGCAACTCAAAGAAAGAGTTTAACAAATAAAAGCAAAAAAGTTTACTATGACGTGAATATTTACTTATGTGTTGAATATTAATCACTCCTTTTGAGAAATGCTGGAACAAAGCATATGACAGCCAAAAATATGCTCACACTACTCATCAGCGTCAAATCAAATTTGCAGCTTAGGTAATGTGATAAGAAATAAAACATTTGAGTGGACATTTCATTTTGGAAGTCTATCCGTTAGTGAGACATGGTTTGAAAAAATCATTAGTTCATCATCTAATGATTCAATACTCTAATATTTTAACGAAAAGAAATATGATACTTCCCCTTCAGAATGTAACTGCTATTTCAAATTCAAAGAACAAAAAAATTACATAAATCAAAATTGCTAGCGAATGTAGCCATCAATTTCAAGACTCCAAAATTCTCAGGTAGCTTGTGTCCCATTGCCACTCTATAAAATAGTAAACAATTAGTATGTCAGTGATAAGTGATAACTAAACCTCCCCCCTTCCAATGAAGTTAATTAATAGGGTTTATAGTAGAAAGAGTGAAGGGGAGTCCAGTTAGTTAATCCTATTGACTGTTGTACATAACAGCAATGTCAGTTGGAATAAAGAGCTAATCAGACAAGTTATCAGTTGTTGTCAGTCATAACAAATAAGAGGTAGGAAGGTGTAGATCACACAGTTTACCAATTTCCTATTTCATGTTTTTTTTTTTTTTACCCAATTATAGCTTATCGTGTTTTATGACAATTTCCTTGACTTAATTTGCAACTTAGTCTCACTTTTATAAAATAAGAAGAAAAAAAAAATTGAAGACATTAAACATGTAAAACTTCATATTTAAAATTATCAACCGGAATAGATTGCCAATGAGGTCAGGCATCACTCCTATAAGTTGTTATCTTCCTATTAGAGAGGGACTAAAGTGTTGGGGAAAGATAACAAATAGCAACAACAAGCGGAAGCAAACCCAGATCTTTTTTTCCCCTGTATAAATAATAATTGGCTTCGGAAATATCTCAAACAACAGATAATTATTTCAGACAAATAATAGGATGCATCAAACAGAAAATAGAAATCAGCAGGCCCCAAATTTTAATGTGAGAAAACCCTCAATGTGAAGAAAAAACCCACGAGCCTAGTCCAGTAAAATCTTCCACTAATAATAATTAATGGTTACACCACAAGGCATCCTGGAACTACAGGGATCAACAGAAAAAATACTCTTCACCAATAGGGTGGATGACAACACAAGAAAACCCCAAAAGGGTACCTAACCAGACAATAGATAGAACCAAAATATAGAATAATTGGTACCAAAAGAACCTCTTCTCCACGCTAGTTGCTTCACACTAACTCTTATTACTTTTCTCCTTCTCTACTGCACTGGACGAAGAGCACAGCAAGCAAGCACTGTTCTATTTCTCTCGGCAGCTTCATATCTTTCTCACCAAGGCACACCTTTCAAATTCACCTTTTAAAAGTCTCGGTGGCATATATAAAGCCACGCCTCCTGACATTAGCAAAATGAAAGTTAATGGGCTTATAGCCCTTTGGTCCAACAACGTAACACTTTTTTTTCCCTTTCTTTTTTTTTTTTTTTTTAAATTTCAAACTAAGTCAGCGTGGGCCCAAATAAATTGGTGACCCACCTGACAAATCTCCCCCTCACCAATTAATTGGGGCCACAGTCAACCAAACCTGCCTTCTTGGAAATAGCAAACTTTTCTGCAGGTAAGGTCTTTGTCATCATATCTGAACCATTCTCATCAGTATGGATTTTCTCCAATGATAATCGCTTCATCTCCAACGTATCACGTATCCAATGATACCGAACCTCAATATGCTTTGACCTTGAATGAAAGGTCGAGTTCATACTGAGATGGATTGCATTTTGACTATCACAGTACAAAACATATTTTTCCTGTGAAAGTCCCAACTCCTGTAGGAATTTATGCATCCACAAAAGCTCCTTAGCAGCTTCTGTAACAGCAATATATTCTGGCTTTGTAGAAGACAAAGCAACACATTTCTGCAATCTGGACTACCATGACACTGCTCCCCTTACAAAAGTCATCATATAACCAGAAGTAGACTTCCTGGAATCCACATCGCCAGCCATATCTGCATCTGTGTAACCATTCAACACAGGATCACCACTTCCAAAACATAAACTCCAGAAGTACCTTTGAGATACCTGAGTATCCACTTCACAGCTTGCCAATGCTATTTACTAGGATTTGAGAGGAAACGACTAACAACACCAACAACATGACCAATATCCAGCCTTGTACACACCATCCATACATCAAGCTACCAACTGCATATGCATACGAAATCTTCTACATTTCTTCTTTCTCTTTCTCACTTGTAGGACACTGCTTAGAGCTCAACTTGAAGTGACATGCAAATGGAGTACTAACAGACTTGGAATTGCCCATATTAAATCTCCAATACCTTCTCAATATACTTTTGCTGTGATAGCCACAATTTTTCATTCTTCCTATCACGAATAATTTTCATGCCAAGGATTTGCTTTGCAGGACCCAAATCCTACATTGCAAAAGACTTGTTCAGGTCTCTTTTGAGACTTTGAATCTCTCCCATGTCATGACCAACAATCAACATGTCATCCACGTAGAGCAAGAAAATAATAAATCTTCCATTAGAAAATTTCTTCATAAAAACACAATGATCAGAAGAGGTTTTATCATACCCATGATCCACCATGAAGGAATCAAATTTCCTATACCACTGCCTTGGAGCTTGTTTGAACCCATACAAGCTCTTTCTCAATCTACAGACAAGCTTCTCTTTACCTTTGATTGGAAAGGTTGCACCATGTAAATCTCTTCCTCCAAGTCACCATGGAGGAAAGCCGTCTTCACATCAAGTTGCTTAACCTCTAAATTTAAATTTTCTACCAAACTAAGCATAACTTTGATTGAAGACATCTTGACCACAGGTGAAAATATTTCTTCAAAATCAACTCATTTCTTCTGACTAAAGCCCTTCAAAACCAACCTTGCCTTGTACCTTAGCTATGAGCTATTCTCCTCTGACCTTCAGTTTGAACACCCATTTATTTTTTAGTGCTCTCTTGCCTTGAGGCAGCTTCACCAACTCAAATGTGTGGTTCTCATGTAAGGATTTCATCTCCTCTTGCATGGCTTTGTATCACTAGTCATTTTCTTCATGTGACAGAGCTTCTTCATAACTTTCTGGCTCTCCCCATCAGTCAACAACACAAACTCATGAGAAGGATATTTCTGTGAAGGACAACTTTCTCTAGCAGATATTCTCAAATGAGGCTCTATAGGTGGTTTAGGAGAAACTGGCTCAATTGGTTCATTGATTTAAGGCTCAGGCATATCAGTTGCATTCTCCACATCTGCATTCACATCTCCCCCGTTATCAACAACCCTGGTAGGAGGTTCTGGCTTAACATCAATGTACCCACGAACAACCTATTTTGGCTTCTCTTTCTTGTCAATATCTTCAATGGTCTGGTCTTCATAAAAAAACATCCCGGCTTCTGACAATCTTCTTATCAACTGGATCCCAAAACCTGTAACCAAAATCATCACGACCATAACCCAAAAAGATACACTATTTAGACTTACCATCAAGCTTAGATCTTTCATCTATGGGGATATGAACAAATGCCTTGCAGCCAAACACCCTCAAATGACTATAGGAAACATTTTTCCCTTTCCACACCCTCTCAGGGACATCACTATCAAGAGGAACAGAGGGAGAAAGGTTGATCAAGTCTATTGTAGTTCTCAATGCCTCACCCCAGAAGGCTTTAGGCAACTTTGCATGAGAGAGCATGCATCTGATTCTATCATTGATTGTGCGGTTCATTCTCTCTGCAACCCCATTGTGCTGAGAGGTCTTTGGAACTGTCTTCTCAAGCTTGATGCCATAGTCTTTGCAATAGTGCTCAAATGGACCCCTGTATTCACCACCATTATCTGTTCTAACACACTTCAACAATTTGTATGTTTCTCTTTCAACACTTGCTATAACGATCCACGATCGCTACAAGACATCATACATCTAAAACACGGAAAAGATCTATTTTATTTAATTTTAGGAAATCCTTTAATTATGTTATTAAGAAAAGGGTATACATTTTTCGCTTTCCAAAACCAAACAACATCGTCATAATAAACCATAAGTCATACCATCGTGCATTAGGGGAAATAAATAAGTTTGTGTCTCATGGCAATTACAACCCATAACATCATCAAGCTACCAAGTTTAAATGTACCATGCATAGGAATAAATACATCAAAAGCTCCAAAAGTATATGACATAGACTTCCTAAGTTTGTCATAACTAAGCAAATAAAAAGAAAAGCTAAGAGTTGGATCACGACCGTAAGCCCAACAAGGATCCCGCCAATGGATCACAACTGCCTATAGAAAGGCCCACCTCAACCAAGAGCAACATGCTCCTCAGAAGCATCTCTATCATCTGCTCCTGTGTCAAACGACACGATCATCACAATCACACAAAAACGCAAGGGTAAGCTCATTTAAACAAACTAATCATATAATAACATGATAGCACAAGAGAGTTAACAAATCATAATAATCCCAAAAATCATGGAAAATAGAAGGAAATCCTCATACAACTATCTTGAAGACAAAATCACAGTATAACCAAAAATTACATCTTAAGGTACATTTCAATCATTCCACAAACAAAACCATAACATTATATAAGAATACATGTATCTATACATTATGCCTAATGTCATGCAAACTCTTACTCCAAGGAGATTTTCACTTTGAGCGATCATCTTAGGCCCATCCCTTAACAGAGATTTCACACCCATCCATTGGAGGAGTCTTATGACTGATCCTGTGGGAAACGAGTGGTTTTATCAAAAATAGATGAGTATGGGTAGTGGCTTACCGTGGCACAAGATCTGCAAAAAACCTTGGTCTACGTGCGGGATTTGCCCACTCAACTATTCTATAGGCCTATTCAGCCACCACGAAGGTTTCCCGGCACTAGGTTGAGATCCCCATCGAGCAATTACAACTTCCATGCCTACTCACATGCTATATGTATGAATGCTCATAAAATCTTCACACTTGGATTCCATCGAGGGTTGAGATACGACATCTCCGTACCCGCCATCTCACTATGACCTTTCTCAAGGAATCTAAGTCTCACCAACAACATCATCACAATGAGTAATTCATAACAATAGGAATCACATTAACAAGTCCTAGATTCCCTTGCCTTTCATAATGAAGTTCCTTAATCTTAAAAGAACACTTTGTTAAAGAAGAAATTCATTTTCCAAGTCTTGAAAACGTGTGTTTTACAAAAAGCAAAAATTCATTTCAGGGAGTCTCACTTAGCGACATAATCTCGCTCAGCGGGATTCCTCACCAAGATCATGGTCGCTCAGCCAAACCATGGTCGCTCAACGAATTCCAAGTATTTCTAAATATTTCAAAAACAAAGACTTTAAGTCGCTCAGCGACCAACCCTCGCTTAGCGAGACAAGAATGAAAAGACACCCATAGCTCTAGGGTATGTCTCACTCAACGAGATAAGGTCACTTAGCGAATTCCAAATCTTTTAAAATTATTCAAAACAAAGACTTTTACTCGCTCAACGACTATCCTTCGCTTAGCGAAATATGAACACCCCTAGCTCCAGGGTGAGTCTCGCTCAGCGAGAAGGAGTTCGCTCAGCGAATTCTAACACTTTTCAAATTTCTTTTGACAGAGACTTTTACTCGCTCAGTGAAATGGTGTCGCTTAGCGAAACACACCAGACACGAGTGTTTCGCTCAGCGAGCTCCATCTCGCTCAGCGAATTCTGCAGAACGAGTCTGCATCAGCTTTTTCTTGTTCACCAAGTTACGATTTTTCCAAAACATTTCCAACTCAAAATGAAACTTTAAGGAATCTAGACATGTTTTCATCATCAACAACACTTCATTTATACAAAAAAAAAAAATCACAACACAACCTTTATCATATATCATCAATCAAAATTCAAACTTTCAAATTTCAAAATCTCAAAAACTCAAGTCTAGCAAGAACACAACTTTACACTGAAATCCCAACATTCTTCAGCAACAATAGTCAAGTTCAACACATTACAAACAATAGAGTGTGTAGTAAAGCTTCCCTTACCTTGGCTAACTTCAAGTTACTAACTTTTTGAACAAAAGAGGTGAAAGGAAGGCACTTTTAGCAAAGCAAGGGCTCCTATATGTCTCCCAACACAATAACAACAGAAAACCCACAACAAACCCCAAACCACTAAACTCAACAGAATTTGTAAAGTAAAATAAAGGCTCTATCTTAGCTCTCCAAAGGAAAAAGAAAAGAAGTTAGAAGGAGTAGATGATCTTACCACTCCAAAAAACCACTATGGAGTTCCAAAAGAAGAGAAAGGAGAGTCCTTGTGTTGAGAGCTCAAGCTCCTTCAACTTTCTTGAGAGAAAAGTGACTTGAGGGAGAAGAGAAGTGAGAATGAAAGGTTTTAGGGAGGAGTGCTCAGACTTCTCAAGGGGTTGGGGAGGGTTTTAGGGACCTTGGGCTCTTTTTTCTCACTAAGGCCCTACTAAGCTTACCCATTTTTTCTTCCAAAGCCCAACTCTTCTAAGGCCCAACTTAAGAAGCTCAACAATAACACTCATAAACTCATCCAAACACATGATTATCTTATTACATCTTTAATAAATAAATCAACCAAGCATAATTCAAATTTAATTTCTCTTATAATTTAATTAAAACACTTAATCACATAATTAGCAACAACCACGGTGTTACATTTGCATGGAAGTGTTTGAGCACATCAAGTACCTGATCTTTGGATTTCAAAACAAAAGCCCACACTTTTCTAGAATGGTCATCAATAAAAGTAACAAAATAAGAGTAACCACTAAGGATTTTAGCATACATAGTGCAAACATCAGTGTGAACTAAATCCAAGATATGTGATCTCCTACGTGGAGGATAAGTGCGGAAGGAAACTCTATGCTGCTTACCAACAAGACAATCAAAACAAGTTTCAAGAGACATACCTTTAACAGGAAGCAGCGCTTGTCTTGCAAGAGTATCAAGACCCTTCTCACTCAAGTGACCAAGGCGTTTATGCCACAGCTCTTTAGAGCAATCCTCAACTGCATTCACCTGAGGTGTAGACAGCTTTGCTGATGTCCAATAAAGAGTATTCCGCTTCTCTCCCTTTGCTACCACCAATGTCCCTTTGGTGCACTTCCATTTGCCATCACCAAAAGAATTATGATAGCCATCTTCATCAAGTACTTGTACTGAGATCAAGCTGAGGCGTATGTTAGGAATGTGCCTGACGAAATTCTTTAAGTGCAGCTCACATCTGGTATTAGTCTACAACCAAATCTCTCCAATGCCAACAACCTTGCTTACCCCTTGATTTCCCAGCTTCACTTGCCCAAAATCTCTGGCAATATAAGATGTAAAGTACTCATGGTGTGGTGTAACATGAAAGGAGGCAGCAGAATCAACAACCTATTTGTACTCCTGGCATGTGAGATTAACAAAGTCATCATCATAAACAATGACAACTTCACCATCAGATACAACTGCAGCAGTGTCTTTGTCTTGATCTTCTCTTTTATTATTGCCTCTACATCTTTATCTTTCCCGCTTGAGGAACCTGCACTCTTTCATCACATGTCCCGGTTTATTGCAATGGAAGCACGTGATGTCTTTCCTTGGCCTTGTCCTTCCTCTTGACTTGCTACGGTCATCGGATCTCTGAGAATTTCTATGTTGGCTTCTCCCCCTTGACTCCACAACCAAAGCTTCATTTTGAGTCGAAGAGCTAGCCTTACCACTTCCTTTCCTCCTAGTTTCTTCATTCAAAAGACTGTCTTTGACCATGTTGAAAGTCAATTTCCCATTAGGAGCAAAGTTACTCAGACATGTCACCAATGTCTCTTAATTGTCAGGTAATGAGCTAAGCAACAACAATGCAAGTAGCTCATCATCTAACACAATCTCCATAGTAATCAACTAATTCACCATATTCTAAAAGCTACTCAAGTGTTCCGCCACCGAGGAACCATCCTTGTATTTCAAGTTTACCAACTTCCTAATCAGGAATGCCTTGTTCAATGCATTTTTAGACTCAAACAACTCACTCAATCTCTTCCATAAGTTGTAAGCCAGAGTCTCACTAGACACATGATGATAAACAGATTGATCTATCCATTGCCTGATCAAGCCAAGAGTTTTCCTGTTTAGCTTCTTCCAATCTCCCTTAGATTTATCTGTTGGTTTAGTACCCTTCTCCTCAATAGGATCATACAGGTCTTTGCAAAATAGCAAATCTTCCATTCAGGATTTCCACATAGAGTAATTGGTAGAATCCAATTTAATCATGGTACTAGCACCATCACCTTCTCCCATCTTCAGAACACAAACCAGAGCCCCCAACTGGAGCTCTGATACCAGTTGTTGGGGAAAGATAACAAATAACAACAACAAGCAGAAGCAAACCCGGATCTCTTTTTCCCTTGTATAAATAATAATTGGCTCCGAAAATATCTCAAACAACAGATAATAATTTCAAACAAATAATAGGATGCACCAAACAGAAAATAGAAATCAACAGGCACCAAATTTTAACGTGGTCCACGGGACCTAGTCCAGTAAAATCTTCCACTAATAATAATTAATGGGCCACACCACAAGTCCTCCTTGAACCACCAGGGATCAACAGAAAATTACTCTTCACCAATAGGGTGGATGACAACACAAGAAAACCCCAAAAGGGTACCTAACCAAACAATAGAGAGAACCAAAACACAAAATAATTGGTACCAAAAGAACCTCTTCTCCATGCTGGTTACTGCACACTAACTCTGATTATTTTTCTCCTTCTCCGCTGCACTAGACGAAGAGCAAAGCACGCACGCATTGTTCTATTTCTCTCGGTTACTGCACACCTTTCAAATTCACCTTTTAAAAGTCTCGGTGGCATATATAAAGCCACGCATCCTGACATTAGCAAAATGAAAGTTAATGGGCTTATAGCCCTTTGGTCCAACAACGTAACACTTTTTTTTTTCTTTTTCTTTTTTTATTTTTGTATTTCAAAATAAGTCAGTGTGGGCCCAAATAAATTGGTGACCCAGCTGACATAAAGAAAGGACAAGCTACCCATAAAGGGGCTTAAGTGGCCCAAGAGTCCCAAGTTGCATCCAAGTTTGTGACTAATGGGAACTCTAAGAGAGGTTAATCTTTGAGTCATCATATGAATCTTGGAAAGTTTCAACAGCTTTAACGTGACAAAATTGGCAGAATTTCTTAAGCTGCTAACTGTGATTGATAATTATAGTCTGATTTGGAGTCTGGATACAGAGTAAAATATGAAATAGTAAACACTGGTTCAGACGAATGTATAAAAAGATTTCAATGCTCAATCTATTTGCATTGAAACCAAATAAAAGTTAAATATCTAAAACCAAACTTGACTATAGACAATATAAACCAGTTTCAAGTAAGCAGTAGACCAAATAAAATTAGTTACAGTGTTCTCATTCATCTATGTTGGTACCATTGAACGTGTATCCTCTTTCACATTATTATACAATTATTGATTGCTGGAGCAGCAAGAAATGACAAAACACTAGTGCCCATTTCCACATGCTTGACAAAATACCCATGTGCTGTTGCTGCTGCACAAATTGTGTCTCTGCAACTTCCATCTTCATTAATCTTTGCTTTTTCCGCAATGGTTGGTTTTGTGGTTCTGAACCATTGAAATCATCATCTAATTTTCTTTTTCTACAGGGATCAGTGAATCGAATATCCTCCATGCTACTTTGCTGTTTCAATACATGGATTCCCCATTTTACAAGGAATGGGCGGGAATACAAATCCCTACATACAAAGTCTGCCCGGTTCCATTCATTTTCTACAAGTGCTTCGTCTAAATTATGTTCGAGAAGTTCTTCATGTAAATCATTTTCGAGTTTTAACTCCTGCGGATCAAAAAGAAATGTACAATCCATTTCCATCCAATCGAGACACAACTGTTTGTTGCCATTGATGATCATGATGGGTCTAAGAACATGTTTTTCTGGCAGGGAGTACTCGCGGGCTGGTCCCACAACAAGACAAATAGCTACAGCTGGGAATTTGTTACGGAACCAGAAAGAAATTGACGGTCTCCAGGTCTGGCACTCAAACCACTTTGGAATCTCACCCGCTGGCAAATTAAAGACGGTGTTTCCTTCCTCATGCAGTTCCTGTTAGTCACAAATAATTCATCAAATTTATTATAAATAAGATATTGTTCGGATAAATTTCTCCATAAAAATTATAAGAAAAAAAAAATATGAATTAAAGTTCTTCAATAAGTTAAAATCAACTTGTCACCTCAGTTTTTGGAAAAGTTAGATAGGAGAACTTCTATAAAAGTGAAATTACATAAATATTTATGGAGAAGTTTACTCATAATTCACTATCAGCGACCAAATCAAATACATAAAAAACAATACCTGATTCAGTAACATGCTTCTACACGAAGAAGTCAAGGATACGCAACCTTTTGCGGAGAAATATTTCAAGTTTGGAGGAATCCTTCTAATTTCTTGAAGATGCATACAATAATCCAAATCAAGCTTAGTTAAAAAGCGGCATTCTTTGATGCATTCAGGAATAACTGTGAAATTATTGCATGCTAGTTTTAACTCCTTCACATTAGCAAAACATGGGAGAAATATTGAAAAAAAATCATCTGACAAGTTGCAGTCATAGAAACAAAGATGTTGAACATTTGAAGACACGGTTAAGCTTTCTTTTTCTGCACCCTCATCCTCCTCAGCGAATACCCCCACTTCCCATCGAATAGCTTCAATCTCAGCCAGTTCTGGCATCATGGAAATGATCCAAATGAAAATGGCACCATTACAGCAAATTGTCCTGAGTGAACTGCCCAGACATAATTTTTGAAGCCGAGTAAGATTTCGGAATGAAAGTGGGAATTCTTTTATGGGAGTGCTGTCCAATGAGAGTTCTGATATATTTTCCATCTTTCCTAATATTTCTGGAAAACTCTCAAGACTGGCACAAGTAGAAAGGTCGAGTTGTTCAAGAGAGGGCAACATGATAGGTGGAAAACTCTTGAGCTTGTCACAACCAGCAGCATGCAACATTTTAAGTTTTTTCAAGAGCCCAACTGAATTGTGGATTGTAAATAAATTCTTACACCCTTGAAATGACAATTTTTCCAAATGTCGGAGACAAGTTACATCAGGTATCTCTGTTAAATATTGGCAAATGTCAAAATTCAAACTTGTCAAATTCACCAACTTCTGCAACATTAAAAAAAAAGGAAAAAAAAGCAAGTTATTACTGCAAAACATTAAAAAAAATAAAAAATAAAAAATCTAAATGAATTGAATAACCGTAAAGTGAACTTATATATTAGGATTTAGCTCCTCTAAAGAGGATAAAAACATACAAGATCAAGGAAATGAAGTCAATACACTTGCCTTTTTTGAAAATAAGGCAGCCAACCCGAGTGAGGTAACACAACTTTCGGGTAACTTGCATATAGCAAGTTTCTTCGGATGAAAATCATATGGCAAATCCTGTGAAGGATATCTCCACCATTCCAATACTCTTAAAGTATTAGGAAGATGTTTGGGACCTTTGGAAAAAAGACCATTTTTAATGATAAGTGTTTTGAGATTTTTCATCTTCTTCAAGGCATCTCCATCCCATTCTACTTCACCTTCTTTATATAAGGGGAAATCCAAAAATATGATTTCAATCCGACTCGTTCCCTTTTAGCATAAAAATCATGAACCAATCACAATAATGCATATATATTAGGACTTAAACATGCATATTTAGAGAAATGTACAGATTTTAAAGCAGAAAAAAATTGTGACATGATCATATAATAATCAAACAAAATTTTTTATTAATTGGATATCCATATATAATACCTATTTGACACCTATGAGAGAAAGAGAGAAGAGAGAAATATAGGATTAATAAGTGATATGATATTATGATAGGAAGAGAAACATAAATAATGAGTATTAATGAGTTGTATAAAATTGTGGGGTGTCCAAATATCATAACCTATAATAAAAACAAATAACAAATGGGTAAAGACGAAAAACCAAACCATCCACATGCATCAATCTTATATATATTTACCTTATTTTTCTTCTAAAACATCAACTATATCCTCATGGAACCATAACCTTCTACGATTCCCAGGCTCATCTGGTGATTCTTTCCTGACAATTTCTTTACCATGCCAATAATTGCAAATCAACATCATTATGATGTTTTATTTAAATTTCAATTTATCAGTTACTTATTGAATACAAATTCTAATACATTTATTATGTTTTTTATGGCACAATTGTCTGAATTATTTTTTGTTATTAAAATATTTAATACAAACTTAATTTCATTAGTATTCTCTTTAACATTAGATACCATATATTTACATTTATTTAAATCAATTATTAAATTTAAAATAAATTTCCATTTTATACTTTTAAAATACACCTAAATTTAAAAGGCCCATTGAATATCAATTTCTCCAACATATTAAAATGAAATATCAATTTCTTTCACTACTGCAAAATTTACTTTTAACGACTATTATTTAACGGCAATTAATCAATGGCTGGTATTTCACTAATTAGCTTAAAACTTTCCTGGCTAACGAATAATTGCCGGCAAAAAATAAGTATATTTTAGGTGGTTTGGGCATCTACTCACTACACCGGTTTATTTGTGGCGGTCAAAAGAAACCGCCAAAATATTTTTTATAATTTGTTTACATCTGCACATGCCTCGTGTCCCTTGAGTAACACATCTTCTGCGACGTGTCATGTTTCATTCAATCGCTTATAGAAACACTTAACTTCACCGCGAAAACTCAACACACCGTCTCTGATAGCACCCCTGGCCCAATACCTACTGATACATCCAGGCCCAAGAGAACCACTACATGCCTTGCTGGTTGGGATGATTTCATCCACTGATAGTTAGATTTCCTGTTAGATCCTTTGTTGTGTTGTCACCCAATGATTGGGTTTGTTATTTCAATTTTGTTAGCTATTTTCATTTTGTTGTTATTCTCAGTGATGCATATATAAGGACGCAAGTAATAAATAAAAAAGGGCAGCAAGTATATTATCCAAAATTCCCTTCTCTTCTTACTTCTGGAGGTATTTTTCCTGGCCTCGAATTCAAGAAAACCCTATATCTCTTTCTCATAAATTACCCCTAACAACTTTGGTGCTTTCATTGTTTCCTCCCTATGGCGGACAACACCCGCACTCAGACAGCTCAAGCCCAAGCCATAGCCCGCTTGGAAGAAGTCGTTGCCAAGCTCACCTAAACCCAAACCACCCTCATCGGAACTCAAAGCTCCCTCAATTCCAAATTGGATGACGTCCTCCAGCGTTTGGCCTCCCTCGAGCCCCATCACACTCACTTCGATTCCGAGACCAGCCCCAAGTCCGTTTCCTCTAAGGGTCCCAAACCCCACATGAAGCTCGAGGTGCCTCGCTTCAACGGTTCTGATGCAATGGGTTGGATCTTTAAGATCTCCCAGTTTTTTGACTACCATGGGACTCTCAATGATGAAAGCCTTCAAGTCGCCTCCTTTTGCATGGATGGACCTGTGTTGAGTTGGTTCCAATGGATGTTTCGGAACGGTCAACTCTCATCTTGGCCTAGCTTCCTCCACGCTCTGGAAATGCGATTCGCCCCCTCCTTCTATGATGACCCCAAGGGTGCCCTGTTCAAGCTTACCCAAACTGGATCGGTGAATTCTTACCTCTCTGACTTTGAGAATCTCGCTAATCACATTATTGGTCTTCCTCCACCATTCTTGCTTAGTTGTTTCATCTCGGGTTTATCACACGACACCCGCCGCGAGGTTCAGGCCTTACAACCCCTGACTCTTATCCAGGCGGCGGCTCTCGCCAAATTATAGGAGGATAAGCTCCTCCATGCGATACGTGCTTCCAGTCCAAAACATTTCCCGCCACAGTTATCCTCCTTACCTCCTCTCCCTCCGACTACCTCTTCCTCATTACCACCCTTGCTCCCTGCCCCTCCCCCACTTCTTCCTAAATGGCTTACCCTGGCTAACCTCGCCACCCGTCGCGGCAAGGGATTATGTTATAATTGTGATGAGCGATGGAGCCGCACTCACAAATGCAAATCCCATTTTTTCTTGATTGTTGCGAACGATGATGTGGAGGATCATTTTCCTCCTGACACACATGTCCCAGTATTTGGCACGTCGCCGTCTGACACTGGCCCTTCTTCAGCTCATATCAGCTTCAATGCTTTATAGGGTCACATCACCCCAGAGACTCTTCAGGTCACAGGTTTGATTCATGGGCATCCGGTCTCAGTTCTTGTTGACGGGGGTAGTACCCATAATTTTATTCAGGATAGTATGGCCCGTTTTCTCAATTTGCCAGCCCAGCCCACTACTCCTATGCGTGTTATGGTTGGTAATGGAAGTGTCCTCACTTGCAATCAGATTTGTAAGGGCATTTCTGTGTTGATACAAGGCCATCAGTTTATTGTTAACCTTCTGGTGATGTCTTTAGTTGGGGTTGATTTGGTCTTTGGGGTCCAATGGTTAAAGACCCTTGGCCCCATTATCACTGATTACAACACCATGATTATGCAGTTCAGACTGGGATCTCGTTTGGTGGAGCTAACAGGCCATTCCCACTCTGGCCCAAGTGAGATCACCCATCATTAGGTCAAGCGGCTTATCTCTTCCAATCGAGTCGTTGCTTACTTTCACATTCAACTTTGTTCTTCTCCACCTCCCTTGGCTGTCGTCGATAACATCACTCCCTAACCCTTTGTCCCGGCGTCGCTCCAAGCTCTACTTGACCAATATGATGCTCTAGTCCAACCCTCCACCATCCTCCCACCTCACTGTTCCACTAACCACTCGATTCACCTCATCCCTGGTTCGAATCCCGTCAATGTTCAACCATACAGATATCCTTATTTCTAGAAACATGAAATCGAACGCCAGGTTGAGGAGATGCTCCAACAAGGGTTGATTCAGCCAAGTTGGAGTCCTTTTTCATCTCCCGTGTTGCTCGTGTGGAAAAAGGATGGTACCTGGCACTTTAGCGTCGACTACCGTGCCTTGAATACCATTACCATCAAAGACCGTTTTCCACTACCCACCATTGATGAGCTATTGGATGATTTGGGAACGACGAGTTGGTTCTCCAAACTCGATCTCGACAGGGATTTCACCATATTCGTATGTGTCTGGACGATGTGCCTAAAACTGCCTTCCGCACTCATCAGGGTCACTATGAATATAGGGTAATGCCGTTCGGGCTCTGCAATGCCCCTTCCACATTCCAGGCCACTAAGAATGAGTTGTTCAAACCATTTCTACGTCGGTTCGTGCTAGTTTTCTTCGACGATATACTTATTTACAGCAAACATTTCGACGAGCATCTGGAGCACCTTGCTCTCATCTTTCGCACCTTTCAACAAGGTAATTTCTTTGTCAAACCCTCCAAGTGTGCTTTTGGTCAAAGGAAGATTGAGTACTTAGGCCATACTGTATTTGTTGATGGTGTTGATGCTGAACCATCCAAAATTCGTGCTATGCTTGAGTGGCTTGTGCCCGCTTCTTCCAAATCCCTTCGTGGCTTTCTTGGCCTTACTGGCTTCTATCGTCGTTTCATTAGGGATTATGCTAAGATTGTTTCCCCACTCACCTCCTTATTGTGCAAGGATGCTTTTCACTGGGGACCTGAAGCCCAATTGGCTTTTGACCAACTTAAGTCTGCCATGACTAAGGCTCCTGTTTTAGCCTTATCGAACTTCCAGTTACCTTTTGTTCTTGAGATGGATGCTTCTGGCACAGGCATGGGTGCAGTCTCGATGCAATTGAATCACCCCATTGTGTTTTTTAGTAAACAGTTCTACCCTAAGTTGCTTCGTTCCTCCACTTATATTCGTGAATTACACGCTATTACCTCCACTGTCAAAAAGTGGCGCCAATACTTATTGGGCCATCCTTTCACAATCCTTACAGATCACCATAGCTTGAAGGACTTAATGTCGCAGGCCATTCAGACTCCTGAGCAACATGTTTATTTAGCTAAGTTGCTAGGAAATGACTACACCATTCAGTACAAACCTGGTGTTAGTAATGTTGTGGCTGATGCCTTATCCCACACTCATGAGCAACCAGTTGAGGCTTATTGGATTCTCTCCATTCCTCATTTTCAGTTTCTGGATGATCTCAAGAAGGAATTACATAATTCCACTGCCTTCATTGATCTTGTCATGGTAGTCTAACAACACCCTCATGATTTCCCCAATTATAAACTTTCTAATGACCTGTTGCTGCTTTAGGGTCACATATGGATTAATAAGGGCAATTCTTTCATTCCTTTGCTCTTAGAGGAGTTTCATAAGTCTCCACTTGGGGGTCACATGGGCTTTGCAAAAACTCTCAGCCGACTTAAGGCAAGCTTCTTCTGGCCTGGGATGAGGCATGATACTCTCTAATTTATTCAACATTGCTCTGATTTCCAACATACTAAATATGTCACAAAGAAAACCCCTGGCTTGTTGTAGCCTATTCCCCCTCCATCCAGTCCTTGGGAGGATTTGTCTTTAGACTTTATCACCGGTTTGCCACTATATCATGGTTATTCTGTGATTCTGGTTGTGGTTGATCGCTTTTGCAAGGGTGTACATTTCAGGTTGCTTCCCACCCACTTTACTGCTTCTAAGGTTGCTCAATTTTTCCTTGATATGGTCTGCAAGTTACATGGTTTTCCTAAGAGCCTAATTTCTGATCGCGACCCAGTCTTCCTAAGTAAATTTTGGCAAGAATTATTCAAGCTTAATGGTACTAAGTTGAGTATGAGTACATCTTATCACCCCCAGAGTGATGGCTAAACTGAGGTTTTAAACAGGGTCTTAGAGCAATATTTGCGATCATATGTTCACTCCAATCCCTCTGCATGGGGAAAATTCCTCAGCCTAGCTGAATGGTGTTACAACACTTCTTGCCATTCTGCTACTGGTCTCACCCCTTTCCAAGTTACTTATGGAAAGCCCCCTCCCATCATTCCTCACTATGTCCTGGGATCTTCTTTAGTGGAAGCTGTTGATTCACTGCTCTCGTCTCGCGATCACATGTTGGAGTGCCTTCAACGTAAATTGCTGAAAGCTCAACAGAATATGAAATAGTTTGCTGACCTGCATCGCCATGATGTCTCCTATTCAATTGGTGATTGGGTTTATGTGAAACTTCGTCCATATCGTCAAGTTTCACTCACTGGAGCTCGATACCAAAAGCTGGGAAAGCGCTATTATGGCCCTTACCAAATCATTGAGGTCGTTGGTCCTGTGGCTTATCGTTTGGCTCTTCCAACTTCTGCCAAAATTCATCCTGTTTTTCATTTCTCCTTACTTAAGCCACATCATGGTCCCCTGCCAACAACTTCAGACCTGCCAGCTGAATTCAGTGATCACCACCCTATAATTCAACCATTGTCCTTGTTGGATTTCAAAAGGGATCTTTCTGTTGACCCTCCTCATCGTATGGTTTTGGTCTAGTGGTTAGGACTTCCACCTAAGGACACTACATGGGAGGATTGGTCTTATATTAGCTCTACTTACCACCTTGAGGACAAGGTGTTTCCCCAAGGGGTGGCAGATGATAGCACCCCTGGCCCAATACCTACTGATACATCCAGGCCCAAGAGAACCACTACTCGCCCTGCTGGTTGGGATGATTTCATCCACTGATAGTTAGATTTTCTGTTAGATCCTTTGTTGTGCTGTCACCCAATGATTGGGTTTGTTATTTCAATTCTGTTAGCTATTTTCATTTTGTTGTTATTCCCAGTGATGCATATATAAGGACGCAAGTAATAAATAAAAAAGGACAGCAAGTATATTATCCAAAATTCCCTTCTCTTCTCACTTCTATAGGTAGTTTTCCTGGCCTGGAATTCAGGAAAACTATCCCTTTCTCATAAAATACCCCTAACAGTCTCCAACATGACCTAATCCTCATTCTCTCTCCATCCATCGCAACAGAGACTCAACCTCCATCATATCAACGTTTTAATACAAGGTCTCTTTCTCTCTCTCAAATTTAGTATTTCCATTCCCCCCTTTCGTCTTTCTCAGATTTATTTGTATTTTAACTGTTATCTTCTTGAGATTGAATTTGTAATCGTCGAGGTTCATGAATCTCTGAATATTGGTCGAAACCTAAGAGGTTGAAGATTTGGTGATAGTTTTGATTCTTCCGTGTTTTGTTTTCCGGGCTTCTTCACAGGTTTCCGTGCTTTTTTATTTCCCTTTATTTTTTTTCTGAGCATGAAACTATGAAAAGTCACGTGAATGGATTGATTCAATTGAAGACGAGAGAATTGAAATATCTCTATCCCTAATTTTTCTCTTTCTCCCTTGGGTATATATATCAAATTCTGTTGTTGTTGAAGAGCGTGTACTTAGTGGCCTGTTGAAGCGGCTTCCAATTTGCTTGTGACCTGTTTTGTATTTTAATTTTAAATATGTGTTGCCAGGTCACCTTTGTCTACTCACCACTCAGCATTTCGTTTGCCTTTGTTTTGTTGTGATTTTAAGGTGAGTTTGTTAAATTTGTAGGCTAAATTAGTTAAAACAAAGCATATATTTGCATTCATGAGCAGTTCCCAATGACGCAAGAAGAATGTATACCGTGATGCATTTCCTTTTTAATTTGGTTCTACCGTGATGGCAGGTGAATTTGAAACAAAGGGTTCCAACTAAAGCAGTTTGGTTAAAGCATCTTGAATTATGAAAATAAATACTAACTTGGCCGAATCTCGAGACACAGGTATATAAGGAAAAGGGAAGATTGAAGAAAATCCTTCCACAAAATTTCTTCCATTATTTTCAGTCAAATCATTTTTCTCACGGTTCTCTTTAACTTGTTAGATTTATATACTTAGGAAATTAAGCCTAACCTGATCATTCCAATTTACAATTTGATCTTTCTCTGAAATCTAGCCTCTTGCACGGTTTCATCTCTTGTAACTTATATAGTGCTCTTAGCTTTCCCACAAGTAATCACTTGTCTGCTAATTCACTCTTACATTCTCCAGTAAATGATGTTATATTTCCAATCTGTTACTGAGGGATGACTATATTGCCAGTTCATTCTCTTGCACTGTTTCATCTCTTGTAACTTATATAGTGCTCTTAGCTTTCCCACAAGTTCTGCTAATTCACTCCCATTCTCCAGTAAATGATGTTATATTTTCAGTCTGTTACTGAGGGATGACTATATTTCCAGTTCAGAGACACATGATCACATACCCTCACTTTAATCATGTCGTGGTAAGCAATTTCAGTGTGAACTCTTTTGGATGAAGCACCTATTTGTTTTGTTCAATTAAAATTGGAATATTAAGTTTCAGTTCTGATTTTATTTTCTTGCTTCCTTTTCTTCATTTTAATCTTCCTCTTCCAATGTAATGGAGGTTTTCTTGAGTACCATTTTATAGTGTTTGAATTCATGAGAAAGATTTGCAAAAGTGGAGCTTCTAAGCCATGCTTCTTTTGCCTAGAGGGCATGTGTTTATAGAATTACACTCATAGCTTAGTGTTGGTCAATTCTAATTTGCTGCCCTGAACCCTCAACTAGGCATGTTGTTCTTATAAGACATTGATGTGAACTGTAAGCAGGCTTGCACCATTCTCATTTTCTCAGCAGCAGACTTTGGATTTTCTGTATTCATGATGATTTATTTCAACTGTGATCAATAATGAAGCCTCTACTCCACTTAATATTGAACTGATGAGTCATAAGCCATACTTCTAGAAAGCAAATCACTAGATTCAGCTGTATTTATGTCCACTGTGATTTAAAATGAGTTAATCAGCCATATTATATTTGCTTCCTTAGTAACCACTCAAATAATGAATATGTACACTGGGCTCCTATTTGCCTAAAGTCACTGACTCGCTGGTTATAAGAGCTGTCAGTTTTGTTTAGATTAATTGGGAAAATTTAGCTCTTGACTAGTGGTATTTGTCCTAGAAACCTCATGAAGCTTTCTGTTTCACCATTGCACAGGGATCTTAGCAACAACCACATTGAAGGACCTACGCACTGAAATCCATACTTCAAGTTCTCAAACCTGAGCTGGAATCTCTATTCAACAACACCCCTGATGAGTTTGATAGGATTGAAGATGAATTTAGACTCTATGAAGGTGGGATTAAGGTACCTGAAGTTATAGTTAATAAGTTTAACATCCCTGAAATTATGTTTTACTTTTTTAGATGGGCATCACCTTGACACCAGAGATGACACCTGTGCTGGGTTTGATTTTATGTAAATTCATGTTCATGCTTGTGGTTATAATATTTATTTTGCATCAGTAAATTATTTTGGAAAAATTATAAGAAAGGAAATCTTGATAAAATATTTTCAGTTTATGAACTGTTGAAATCATAGGGCTATGTGCCAGGGAAGTAAAGAGAGAATCAAAACAACGAAGAATATTATCTTTTGTATCTACATATTAAATTTTATTAAGCTGGTCAATATTAAATTTTATTATTACTACATATTAAAGGTTTTGTACATCTAGTTATTATTGTTTTGATATTGTTTTACTTTCTTTTATGGAAATACAGATTTGGCAATGTGAATGAAACTCAAGCTAAAATGGGCCAAGAAAATTAGGCAATGAAGATGGCTAGCTGAGTGATCTCTTCAAACAATGAAGTTAGTTGATTATGGAACACTTTGTCTTGATTAAGATTTGAAAAGTTTTCAAACTATATTTTATATTGTGACAATGATTACACTTGTTATCAGACATAAAATCACATTAGTTGCTCAATCCAAATATAGTTTCTTAGTAATCGGAGATTTGTGCTCCCCGCTTACTTTTTTATGAGCAATTACTTTTTCTTAAAAATCCTGGGGTACTATTTTTTTTATTTGTTATAGTATGTTTGTCAATTGGAGATTGAATTCAAGTGTCGTTGCAAACCAAAATTACTGCTGAAATTCTTTATTTTTACCGGCAATAATAAAGGTTACTAAAGGAATAAAGTGAGAATTGGAAAATTAATTTTAATGGCCATTTAAATTGTCACTAGTATCGCCACTAAAAGTACTTAGTTTTTACCGGCAATAAAAAGGTGTTTTACCAGCACTCGCTAAAATTACTGGTAATACTTTTACCGACTCTGGATACACCAGCCATACTTGTTTGCCGGTAAATGTTTTACCGGCTATTTCTATTGTCGGTAAAATGCTAAATAATTGCCACCAAAAGTCACTTTTGGCGTAGTGTTTGAGACCTCAACATAGATTGCGACGATTGGTTTATGTTCAAGAAGTTCAACTAAGCAATGTTTTTACACCACAAAATCACCAATATTCAATCTTATTTGTAAATGATATTTCTTTTGAAATTTTGCACATCATTCACATAATTATATATATCATATATCATGTTAACACCAAAAAAAATCATATATCATGTTTAATGCTTTCTAAATTTTTATTATATTTTCTACTCTA
Organism: Pueraria montana var. lobata; assembly: GCA_026413185.1. Classification (NCBI taxonomy): domain Eukaryota; kingdom Viridiplantae; phylum Streptophyta; class Magnoliopsida; order Fabales; family Fabaceae; genus Pueraria; species Pueraria montana. The sequence goes on from CM048647.1 coordinate 47,798,464, forward strand.
TAAATATAAAAAATCACATAAACAATGTTCCTAGCATTCTACATTAATCCCCTAAAAATATGCTTTTTTCTAAACAAAGTTTATAATAATTTTTTTCTTTATATAAACCAACCTAAAATATATCTATACAAAGTCATTCACTTACAATCTTATACTCTAAACTTATAAACAATTTTAAAAATTTAATAAAACAAAAATTTGTACTCGTACTTAATTTTAATATTCTCAAACTAAATATTTATGATAAATACTCAAATAAAATGAGTATTAAAAAGCATTAATTTTTATACCATAATAACTTTTTCAATGAAATTATTTTCATTAAATTGCCACAAAATTATTTTTTAAACACATCTCTCTACCCCTTCTTTTTTTTTTACAAAAATATACTTATGTCATTTCATTAATAACCGTATGTAAAACACAAGTAGGAATACGATACGAAATATGGAGACTAGGCATAGATGGAGCCGCCCTAGCTAACATATGGACAAACTACATTGGCTTGCTTCCTAACATAACCATTTCTAAAGGTTGGAAAAGAAGATAACAGATTCCGGCAATATGTTAAGATAGCTCCCAACTCAAAAAAGTCTTCTATCAAACCCTTAATCTTGTCCACTAGACCTCTGCAATCTGTTTCAAAGAAGACATTTTGCAACCCAAGAGACACAACAAATTTTCTTGCTACAATAAGTCCCACCACTTCTCCCTCCATAACCTCGAGACAAGGTTAAATTTATTAGTATTATTATTATTCAATGGTAAATGATTTCTAAATTTAAAATTAATTTTAAATTTTATTATTTGTAAATATATAACACCATATGACATTTGATAAGGGCAATTGTAACTATAAATCACGTGAAAAAATTGGATATTCTAATTTTTTAAATCCACTTACCTATCGCATTAATCTCTAGGTTATACTTTAATTTTTAGGATATACAATAATTGCATTTAACATCAACTTATCCACAACAATCTAACATTTTTAGTCTCCTAGTTTTTTACAAATATATGTTTTTTACATATAACTTTACGATTTTTCTATTCCATAATTATTTTATAATTATTTAATTTTATAATTTAATGTAATATGTTTTAAAATATTTATAATATCTCCAACTTATATCATATACATTTATTTATAAACCCGCGCATTGTTAGAAGTAACAATCCAAGGTGGGAATGATAATTTGTCAAAAATATCCTCTTTCCTCAAGGAAAATGTCTTTCAAGGCCAATCAAATGATGTTATTTAACAGATTGGCTGAGCATTAGTTGAAATTAATTTGTTTTAGAATGGTGTTATATCACAACTACTTAAAGACGAGTTCATAGTTGAGACATGCTAACAGTTACTAATCATTAGGACAGAAGCTGCATCAATAAGATGCATTCACTTAGACTTTTACACATTGTATCAGAAATAGAGAGAGGGAAGAAAACTGTGCTACCATTTTATTATGAATGAGACAATGTCTTTCTTACTGTCTCCCAAAGTTCCATAAACACTATATGGTCTATCAGAAGAAAAATTAAGTTCCATCACTCTTGTTTGTCCAGTAGATAAAGTGAGATTATGCATTCTACCCAAAAAAACAAAGAGAGATTATGCAGATATAAGGCCTTTCTACAAACTTGCATTTAATGTTCCATAATGATCCTTTAAATAAGGTCTGAGTCTAAAATTTTGCTCCAGCCTCCAATAACTATCAATTTTTTGAAAAGTGAGATATTTTGCTACATTCAACACTAGAACTTTCCTATGGTTAATCAGACATTTCTTCTTCAGATAATTGTAAAATGTCAGGTGATGCACAAAATCCTCAGGCAACCTTATCACTACAGTCATCACTTGCTGAGCCCCACAATCGTTTTGAGATAGGGTTTAATCAGCCTATGGTAAAACTTCTCATAATTTGTCGTTTTAGTATTTTATTTCTGTTGGACATAATTTAAAAATGTTTGCCCTGCTTTCCTTCCTAGATCTGTGCAAGATATCCTTATATGGTTCAATTTTATGGACTCTTCTCAGCTTATGGACCTCAAATTTCGGTTTGTCTTTACCTCAAAATCTATATAAATCATGCAAAGCTTTCAGCATGCTTAAATTGGAATTTATTTTATCTGTGTATAGTGTATGCATACATGAGAAAGCAAGAAATCAATACATACAACTATCTATCAATGTTTGTGAATCTTACATAGCCTTTTAACATATAATCAAGTGGATTATGGAATGTTATTACTGTGTTTATATGTCTCTGTACCTAAGATGTACATGATCATGTGGATATGAAGTTAGACATGTCCATAGAGCTTACTGAGTTTTAGGTATTAGGTTTGAAACAAATGGCAAGGTGAATAAGCTACTTAGAGACTAAAGAGAGAACTCAATAAATAAAGAATGGTTCTAGTAATTTTTAACCTTGAGTAGGTTTCTTAACAACCACCTGCATATATCCTGTTCCCATCTAGTTGTAGTTGTGAATTTTTGTTGTATTAAAGCTAATAATTCTAATCAGATACTTGATATTAAGTTAGGTATTGTAGTAAGGAAAAGTAAGTACATGTTATTCTCTAATACCAAAGCATAGGAGAGCAATATAGGTTTTATGTAACTTGTAGACATGTTAAGAGAAGGCTTTACAATACAATGATATTATGGTTCTGGATGTGAAAGGTGATAATAGCAAGTTAATATTATTAAGACATAAATAAGAAAAAAAATTATATGCAACAAACTTATGGCCATGACATTAAATTATACATTGCATTATGTGTTGCAATTTATGAATGTATTCATCTTCTGCTTTTATCATTTGTTTACCTGCTGTGAATCTTTCACTATTTATTAATTCATATGTGTATCCATATTTAATAAATTAGGGACGGATAATGCTTCCAATTAATTTGACATCCGATGATGGACCAACGTATGTAAATGCTAAGCAGTACCATGGAATCATAAGACATCAGAAATCACGTACAAAAACTGTACTTGAGAACAAAATGATAAGACGTCGCAAGGTATGATCCCTTGTATGGGTGTTAGTTGCTATAATTACTTACTTTTCAAGTAGTTTTTAAGGCAATTATCTATCCTTTTCTCTTATTTGGAGTGGTGTTTTACTCGATTTATGTTAATTTCTTTAGTTTTTCTAGTTTTATGATTATATCTTAGTGTTTTGCCCCACTTTTTGTAGGAATTGGAGATTGAAGTTGAAGAACTCATTTTGGAGCTGCATTTTGAAGCTTTGGAAGCAGTGGAAGGTCTTTTGCAGGAGAAACCTGTTGAAGTGCAGAATTTTCCAATCAGCCAAGCCAAAATCCCAAGCTGAGCGAAATGTCACTTTGAAGAAATTCTACACATGTATATAAAGGACTGACCCTTAGAAGTTCAGGAGGCTGGGACATTTTCAGTAGCAGTCTCTGTAGCTCGTTTTGTACTATTTTAGTAGAGAGAAAAGCTCTCTCTCTAGTTCTTAGTGTTCTTCTTCTTCTTCTTCCCTTCCATGTGTATTTTCCAGCTGCTCATGCTCATGAGTGGCTAATTTCTTTAGTTGTAAGGGGTTGGATGTAACCATTCTTAAAACTCTCTTGTATCTTTTGATATTATCTATATATATTCTGCATATTTGTATTTAAAATTAGTATTTTGCTTCTTTTCTTAAAGCTTGTTGTGGCTTAATCACCCATAGCATGATCCATGGACATGACTGTTGTTGGGAAATACTTTCGTTGACTAGATCTGAAGCAATATACCTCATGAACTTTGTATCTAGGAATGGAGCTTTGTTCATGGGTTATCTTGTGGTCACTAGACTTAAAGCTAGTTGCTTCGTTAAGTTGTTGAGGAATCAAGGCTTGGGGGAGTAATCTAAGACTCTCTAAACCTAAGGAATTAGGACTGAGAATTTTTTAATGACTGATTTTAACATTTAAATGCAAATAGAATAAATATATTACGCGTTAATGTAAGAAGAGAGTAGAGAATGGTGAGATCTAACACCTGCAACATCTTTATTTATCTGTTTTAATATCTTTCTACTGCTGTGTTTTATCTTAAAAACCACAAAAATATTTTCTTTATTTCTGTCCTGCACTAAATATGTTCTAAAATCCCACAAAACCAACCAAAGTTTGTGTCTTTATACCTTTCTTGTGAAAACCAGTTCAGTCTAGCTAGTATTTATGTGAACATTGCCTATATCAAGCAAATCTCTTGGGAAAATGATACTTGGACTTATCCATTTACTACTTGTGCGACCGGTACACTTGCCAATCCGTCTAACAAGTTTTTGGTGCTGTTGTCAGGGATTTGCATCTGAATATTAGGCAACTTCACATTCATATTATCCTAGGCTTTATTCTTTATTCTTTTATTCTTTGTGTTTTCATTTCTATTTTGGTTGTTTTCTTGTGCTAACTTTCTGTTCTAGTGTTCTGTTTGTTTATGCACACAAGAAGTTCAGCTGATCCTTTGTATTTCAACCCGAAAATTGAAAGGACAGTAAGACAAACCAACAGTTGGACAAGGAAGAGGAAGGCTCTAGAAAGACTTGCTAGCCAAGAACCATTTTCTCCTGTTTCACCAGATCTGTCTTTGACATCCATTCCTGAAGAAGAGGAATTCATTATGGCAGAAGAGGAAGAAATGCACCAACCAAGGCAAACCTTGAATGATTATTGTGCCAACACAGGGCCAAGATTCTTCAACACCATCGCTATACCAGAGGTGCAGGCTCACAATGTTGAAATGAAGGCATCTCTCATCCACTTGATTCAGCAAAACAAGTTCCATGGTCTTGACCATGAAGACACTTATGCTCATTTGACTACTTTTGTTGATATCTGCAATATTGTGAAGCTTCATCAAGTTAATGATAATTATATCCGGATTAGTCTTTTTCCATTCTCTCTTGATGGAAAGGCAAATGATTGGTACAGAGCCATTCCTCCTAACACTCCTTTGACTTGGGACGAGCTGGTTGATAGATTTTTGAACCATTTCTTTCCTCAATCTAAGATTAACCAAAGGAAGACAGCTATCTCTACTTTTACTCAAGGAGCAGATGAGCCTTTGTGTGAAGCATGGGAGAGATTCAATGGCCTGTTAAGGAAATGTCCAGCTCATGGTTTCAATGAGGCAGCTCAAATCAACACTTTCTTGGCTGGACTTAGACCTCAAACAAAGCTTATGCTTGATGCTTCAGCTGGAAGCAAAATCATGTACAAGACACCAGATGAGGCTAAGGAAATTATTGAAAATATGGCCTCTAATGACTATGAGGTGCAGCATGACAGAACTCTTGTGCAAGTGCAGAAGAGAGGAGTTCTTGAATTAAATTCTCTGGATGCCCTCCTAGCTCAAAATAAGCTTCTCACGCAACAACTTGATGCACTCACCAAGCAACTTGCTAAGATGCCTCAACAACTTCAAGGCTTACAAGCTACTCAGTCCAACACTCAACAAGTTCTTTGCTGTGAACTTTGTGGAGGTGGTCATTCAAATGGCCAACGCATCATGCCACTGGGTTCTCAAGAGGAAATCAATTATACGGGGAATCAAAATCGGCAAGGCAATCCTTATGCTCAACCTTTCAATCAAGGGTGGAGAAACAACAATGCTAGTTGGAAGCAAGAAGTTGGCCCTTCGAATAGACCTCCTTACCAAAGTCATCAATAACAATACCAACCTCTTCATCAAGACCGTGTTTCTAAGTTGGAGGATACTCTCAATCAATTCATGCAAGTCTCTCTAACCAACCAAAAGAACACGGATTCTTCCATAAAAAATATTGAAGTGCAGATGGGACAATTTGCTAAAGATTTAGCAGAACATAAAAGTGGAGCATTTACAGCCAACACTCAAGCAAATCCCAAGGAGCAATGCAAGGCTATAACTACAAGGAGAGGTACAATTATGGGAGATTTGAGTAGAGAAAAAAGTGAGCAAGAGGTACTTGTGGAGGATGTAAAAGATGATGAGGAAGAGAAAAATGAGCTGAGTGAAAGAGAATTGAGTGAGAAAGAGAAAATCAGTGAGAAAAATGCAGAAAAAAGTGAAATCAGTAAGACGGCTGAGCCAAAAATTACTAAAAACCAGAGGGTGAGAGAAGAGAAAAAGAAGAAAGAGTCAATTTATGTTCCTCCACAAGGATTACCCTATCCTCATGTGCCAACCAGGAAAGATAAAGAAAGGCAGTTTGCACGTTTCTTAGACATCTTCAAAAGATCGCAAATCAATTTGCCTTTCTCGGATGCACTTGAACAAATTCCAACTTATGCTAAGTTCATGAAGGAACTCCTCACCAAGAAGAAAAAGTACATTGAGAAAGATACAATTAAATTAGAAGCTGGAGGTAGTGCTATAATTCAAAAGCCATTGCCTTTCAAGCACAAAGACCCTGGTAGCTTTACCATTCCTTGCACCATTGGAAATCTGTCCATTGGAAAAGCATTGTTAGATTTGGGAGCAAGCATAAATCTTATGCCGCTATCCATGCTTAGCAAAGTGGGAGATGTAGAAATCAAGCCTACAAGGATGACACTTCAACTAGTAGACCGTACCATTAAGCTTCCATATGGAGTTGTTGAAGATTTGCTAGTGAAGGTGGACAAATTTATATTCCCAGCTAACTTTGTAACAATGGATATGGAAGAGGATGTTGAAGTTCCTCTCATTTTGGGGAGGCCATTCATGATGACAGCCCGTGCCTTGATTGATGTTAGTGATGGCAAATTCAAGATGAGGGTGCAAGATGAAGAAGTCACTTTTAATGTGTTTGAAGCTATGCAGCACCCTAGTGAAGATAAATCATGCTTTAGAGTGGACATTCTTGATGAAATTTACACCACTTCTAGAAAGCAAGTGCCTACTTCCACTCCTCTTGAGAAAGCTTTAATTGATGCATTTGAGTTACTCAATGAGGAGGAAGAGAAGGAAATTGAGGAATGCTTGAAAAGCCTTGATACTTTGAAGGAAATCTCTCCACATGAAGAAATTGTTGAAGATTTAAAAAAAGATGAGAAGGTGGAGGAAACCAAACCCGAATTGAAGGTGCTGCCTCCACACTTGAAGTATATGTTCCTTGAAGAAAATGGTGGCAAACCAGTCATCATTAGTAATTCCTTATCTACTGCAGAGGAAGAGAAATTGATTGAGGTTTTGAAAGCTAACAAAGGAGCCATTGGATGGTCTATCTCTGATCTCAAATGGATAAGTCCTTCTTATTGCATGCATAGAATCTTCATGGAAGATGATTTTAAACCCGTGGTTCAACCTCAAAGAAGACTCAATCATGTGATGAAGGAAGAAATAAGAAAGGAAGTCTTAAAGCTCTTGGAAGCTGGATTGATCTACCCTATATCCGATAGTGCATGGGTGACCCCTATGCAAGTTGTTCCTAAAAAGGGTGGCATGACAGTTATCCGCAATGAGAAGAATGAATTAATTCCTACAAGAACTGTCATGAGATGGAGCATGTGCATAGACTATAGAAAGCTCAACAAAGCAACAAGGAAGGATCATTTTCCCCTTCCTTTCATGGATCAAATGTTGGAGAGACTAGCTGGTCAAGCTTTCTATTGCTTTTTGGATGGTTACTCTGGCTATAATCAAATTGTTGTGGATCCTAAAGATCAAGAGAAGACAGCTTTCACTTGTCCTTTTGGAGTCTTTGCATATAGGAAGATGCCGTTTGGGCTATGCAATGCACCTGCCACTTTCCAAAGGTGTATGCTAGCTATCTTCTCAGATTTGGTGGAGAAATGCAGAGAAGTCTTCATGGATGACTTTTCTATTTTTGGTAGTTCATTTGAATTGTGCTTGTCCAACTTGGAAAATATTTTGAAGAGGTGTGCTGAGACAAATCTCATCCTTAATTGGGAGAAATGCCATTTTATGGTGACCAAAGGAATTGTTCTTGGCCATAAAATTTCAGTAAGAGGAATTGAAGTTGACAAAGCCAAAGTAGATGTTATTGAAAAGCTTCCACCACCAACAAATGTGAAAGGAATTCAAAGCTTTCTTGGACATGCTAGATTCTATAGGCGCTTCATGAAAGATTTCTCCAAAATTGGCAAACCATTGAGCAATTTGCTGAATAAGGACACACCATTTAATTTTAATGCTGAATGTTTAAATGCTTTTAAATTTTTTAAGTCTAGTTTAGTCTCTGCTCCTATACTCACTACACCTAATTGGAAAATTGATTTTGTACTCATGTGTGATGCTAGTGATTATGTAGTCGGGGTTGTTCTAGGCCAAAGAAAGAACAAAATTTTTCATCCCATTCATTATGCTAGCAAGGTGCTCAATGAACACCAAGTGAATTATGCAACAACTGAAAAAGAGTTGCTAGCAATAGTGTATGCTTTGGAAAAATTTTGTTCTTATTTAATTGGTTCCAAAGTAGTTGTGTACACTGATCATGCTGCAATTAAATACTTGTTGGCCAAACCCGATTCCAAGCCTAGACTCATTCGTTGGGTTTTGTTGCTACGAGAATTTGATCTTGAAATTAGGGACAAGAAAGGAAGTGAAAACCAAGTTGCTGATCACTTGTCACGGCTTGTGAATGATGAGGTGACCACTCTTGAGAAAGAAATTCTTGATGGGTTTCCTGATGAGAAATTGCTTGTGGTGCAAGAAAGGCCATGGTTTGCAGATATGGCTAACTATAAAGCTGGTGGAATCATTCCAGCAGACATGAATTGGCACCAAAGGAAGAAATTTTTCGAGGATTCTCATTCCTATGTGTGGGATGATCCTCATTTATTCAAAATTGGAGCTGACAATTTACTTAGAAGGTGTATTGCTAAGGAGGAAGCACGGAACATCCTGTGGCACTGCCACAATTCACCTTATGGAGGGCACTACAGTGGAGAGAGGACTGCTGCAAAGGTCCTTCAATCTGGATTCTATTGGCCTACCATTTTTAAATATGCTCATGAGCATGTGCAAAGCTGTGATAAATGTCAAAGAACCGGAGGGATATCAAGAAGGAATGAGATGCCACTTCAAAACATTCTTGAAGTGGAGGTCTTTGATTGCTGGGGTATAGATTTTGTTGGCCCCTTACCTTCATGCTTCTCCAATGAATACATTTTGGTGGCTGTTGACTATGTTTCAAAGTGGGTAGAAGCTGTTGCTTGCCCCAAAAGTGACTCCAAAATAGTCATTAAATTTCTCAAGAAGAATATCTTCTCACAGTTTGGGGTTCCTAGAGTTCTAATTAGTGATGGAGGCTCCCATTTTTGCAATGCACAATTGAAGAAAGTCTTGGAGCATTATGGGGTCAAACATAAAGTAGCTTCTCCTTACCATCCTTAAACCAATGGTCAAGCTGAGGTTTCAAATAGAGAAATCAAGAGGATCCTTGAGAAGACAGTTGCTTCTTCAAGAAATGATTTGGCTGTAAAGCTTAATGATGCTCTATGGGCATATAGGACTGCATTCAAGACTCCAATTGGCCTATCTCCATTCCAAATGGTCTATGGCAAAGCTTGTCATCTCCCTATGAAATTGGAGCACAAAGCTTATTGGGCTCTTAAGTTCCTTAATTTTGATCAATCCTTGGCTGGTGAGAAGAGGAAGAACCAACTTCATGAACTAGAGGAGATGAGACTCAATGCATATGATTCTTCAAGGCACTACAAACAAAAAGTAAAGGCCTATCATGACAAAAAGCTTGTGAAGAGAGACTTGTGGCCTAATCAAAAAGTTCTGTTGTTCAATTCAAGGTTGAAATTATTTCCAGGCAAGCTTAAGTCTAAATGGTCTAGCCCTTTCATCATTAAGGAGGTGAAGCCTCATGGTGCTGTTATTTTGGAGGATCCTTCAACAAGAAGAAACTGGACAGTTAATGGTCAGAGATTAAAGGCCTATTTGGGGGGTGAAATTGAGAGGCTGACCACAATTCTGCATCTAAGTGACCCTTGAGGTCACCAAATGTCAAGCTAATGACATTAAAATAGCACTACCTAGGAGGCAACCCAGTTTTCTTACCCTTTTACTTCTGCATTCTGCATTTTGAATTGTTAAATTTAGTTAGTTATGTGTTTTGATCATTTAGAATGCATGTGTTTGATCCTTGTTAAGAATTTGTGTGCTGTTTTTGTTGATTTTATTTCTATGCGTTGTGATCATTTAGAAGAATCATTTTGTAGTTGCATATGTTCCATTTGTCTGTTACATTGCAGTACTTAGGCTCAATTCTGCATAATTCGCATTTTGGTTATGTCTGTGCAAAAATTGCTCTTAAGTGACTTTTGGCTCAAGCCACTGATACCGGCTCCAAGCCAAACCACTGGAAGCAACAATTTCATTTCCATGCATTTTTTAGTCTAGCCACGTTCCATGGTTAAGCCAAAAGCCACTTTGTGATCCTTGTCCAAATTCGTTCTTTTTGCCAAGCCATGCTTCATGGCCAAACTGTTATCCTTTTTTTTCAAACCCTCAGATCTTTTTCAAATTTTCCCACCTCCCAAGACCTTTGACTTTTACCCATAACGTCTCCACTCAGTCCTAATCACCTTTTTCAGTCTCGTTTCCCCATACCCACCACTGTACGTTTCCTATTCACCCCTCCTTTCCACCAATCAGATTCTTTCTTTCACCTTTTCCTACCTTTTCCCCCACACCTTTATGTCTTTCCTTAGGCTGCCACCCCTTCTACTCCCCATTCATTTCTACTTTTTCATTCCCATCATACTTCTGAGTTACAACTTTCTTTATCCTTCAACTCACCCACATCATCTGGACTGTGACCCCTCCCTCTCAGCCTACTCTCCATCTACTCATCCTCTCCACCTCGAGTTCAACCCGTTTCTGTCCACTTGTAAGTGTTGCTTTTGTTATTCCCTTTTCCTTTTCAGTTTGTCACTCTCATATCTTTTCAAAAAAAGATCCTAGGGTTCTTTTATTTTGCTTTTTTATTGTTTTTATTGTAAAAGTTTTAACCTTTTGTGTTTGGGTTTTCTACTTTCTTCCCTTTTTCATTGACAAAGGTCAAAGCTTTTGCTAGAACCTTCTTTTCTTTCTGTTGTTCTAAAGCTTCCATTGAGTGGGTATGTCTTCTTCTACCTTTGTTTGTTGAAAAAGTGCAAACTTTGTGTGTTTTTTCTTTTGTTTGTGCCATTTTGGGATATATTTCCCTGATTGGGTGTAGGCACGTGCTTATTCCCCCTTTCCCCTTTGTGTTTTCTGTTTATCTTTTGGGAAACCTTCTTTTATTCCTTTTGTTTTTAACCTTTTAGTTTTAGTTCATGTTTTTCATGTTTATGATTTGTGTAGATCTTGTCTTTTTCATTTTGGGACCACCGATCGTTCAAGTTCTGGTTTTTCTGAATATTCCTCGAAGGCTCTTATTTTCTCTGTGTTTTGGGACCACGTTTTGGGTCCCTGTGTTGTTGTGTTTTGTTTAACATTTTCTGTTTATTGCTGCTAGTGTTTAGGAAGCACATGGGCCCTGTTATGAGTGTTCTGTTTTGCCCATAAAGCAACCCTTTGTCTTTTTCTTTTTCTTCTTGTTTTTCTTTTTGTATTCATGTGTGTTTTTCTTTGACTGAGATCTGGGACCACTTTGTTTTTCTTATTCATTTCGTCACTCACACTTGTTGGAACCACATCTTTTGAAAAATCTGAAGCAGTGCATGATTAGTGGATTTTGGCAAAGCTGCCTTGTGGAAGCTAAGCCAAAACTGCTGCACATTAGAGTATTCATGTTCTGGTTCCTGCACATGTGTGTGACAAAATCCCTTTGTTGTTTGTGGATTCTCAGTTATCCTTTTAGTTTATTGTTAATTTATTATTCCATTTTTTCTTTTATTTTCTTACGTGTTGTGTTTCAATTATGTTTTGTAACTTGTGTTTCAAATTATTTATTGTTTCTTGTTTCTTATTTTTGTACTAACTTATTTCAATTCTTGTGTCTCCTATTTTATTTTTGTTTTGTTTCTTTTCTGTTTTCAGCATGGCTCCTGCAGCACCGAGACCTCATGGTCGTCTCCATTGGCCACCACCTTTTGAGTTTGAAGCTATGATTGCATGGCCTGGGGACAGACCTTTCATTTTAGGGGGTGCAGCTACTGCTGATGCTGTTGCTAGAAATGATACTACTGCCAAGGCTAGAGACCAAGGAGCTGCAGCGGTAGATGAAGCTGTGGCAGAGGAGGAAAGTGAAGTGGAGGAAGAAGGAACTGAAGAAGAAGAAGAAGAGGAGTTTGACAGTTCTGATGCCGAAGAAGATGATGATGTTTGATGGGGGGATTTGTGTGTTTTATCCCCATGCTTTCAGGATAATTTAATTTTCTGCAATTTTCAATTTCAGTATTTTATTTTCAGTGCATGGTTTTATCTTAGTTGTTGTTAGTTTAGTTTGGTTGTTGGTGATATTAACCCTTGGCTCAATCACTTTTCTGAACTTAGTGTTTTGTTTGTGTCTGCAAGTTTAATTTTCTTGTTGTGACCGTTTCATGGTTTTAGAAAAATTCCATCGTGCGCTATCCTTGCTTACTTCTAGAGATTTTTAAAGAAAAATGCGTTTGCAAATCCGTGGTTTGAATGATTTTTGTGGTTGCACGTTTCGTTAGCATAGCTTGGATGCATGTATGTTTTTGAGAAAAAGTTTCAAGCATGATATGATTTTTAGGACAGATTTGAGAATGTTTGATAAATGATTCTTGTGAGTTGTGTGATGTCTCAAATGATAATGAGTGCCACCTTTGGCACCACACTTGGTTTTGAACAATTCTCTTGTGATGATTTTTGCATGTTAATAAAGAAATGAGCAAGGCAAATTTTGTTTAATGATTGTGAATCCTAGAGCCAAAAAGCCTTCCCTGTTTCTGTCATCCTTTTTGTGCAACCCCTTTGAGTCTTAATTGAATTAATTTCTGTCATGATAACCCAAGAGCCTAAATGGAAAACAATTCACTTTCCTTACCATTGGATAGGAGAGCAATTGCATGTGTTGGGTTTAGAATAAGTTTGGGGAAAATCTTGCATGAAAGGAAGAACTTGGGAACAATTGTGGGTCACTTTCATTAAATTTAAAGAAGTGTCACAGATGTGCTTATCTTTTGTTCTGTAAAGTTAAAAAAAAAATCTGAGAAAAGAAAAAGAAGATCAAGGAAAACAAAAAGAAATAAAAGTTGTGATACTTGTTGTGATTATAGTGGCATGTTCTTGAGCTTAAATGTGAGAAATGCAAGGAGTTGGTATCTTTGCCATTGTGAGAAAATAAGAGGGATTGGGAAATTTTGAAAAATTCATTGATTGCTCTCTTTATCTCATGGTGTTTTGTCTATCTAGAAAGACCAATTTCCTTTCAAGCCTAGCCACATTTCAGACCTTGATCAAGTCCTTGTGATCTTAATTTGTGTGCATAAATTTGTTACATTGAGAAGGAAAGCAAAACTGATTTGTGGTTTCCATGGTGTGTTGACTGTGAGAGAATTCAGCACCTAAATCAATTAGTGCTTGAGTGAGACACTTGAGTGAAAAGAATCAAACATTCTTGGATTGTGTCAAATTTTGATTGTTATGCTTGGTTCATTTCTTGAGAAATTAGGTACTTGCATCCTTGTTATGGTCTCGGTTTAAGGCACCATGTTTGAAATTCGAATCATCGGTTTGGTCCTTTTCAATTCTTAGATGGAAGCATGTTTTGGATTTGTTAGGATGGGATTGATCTTGATCCATGATTTCTGTTTTAGTGTTAGTTATTTTCATGTTTAGCAAGCTATTTAGTTGTTGTCTTTATTTTTTGCTTAAGGACAAGCAAAACTCCAAGTTTGGGGGAGTTGTTAGTTGCTATAATTACTTCCTTTTCAAGTAGTTTTTAAGGCAATTATCTATCCTTTTCTCTTATTTGGAGTGGTGTTTTACTCGATTTATGTTAATTTCGCAATTTAGTTAGAATTTCTTTAATTTTTCTAGTTTTATGGTTATATCTTAGTGTTTTGCCCCACTTTTTGTAGGAATTGGATATTGAAGTTGAAGAACTCATTTTGGAGCTGCATTTTGAAGCTTTGGAAGTAGTGGAAGGTCTTTTGCAGGAGAAATATGTTGAAGTGCAGAATTTTCCAATCAGCCAAGCCAAAATCCCAAGCTGAGCGAAATGTCACTTTGAAGAAATTCTGCACATGTATATAAAGGACTGACCCTTAGAAGTTCAGGAGGCTGGGACATTTTCAGTAGCAGTCTCTGTAGCTTGTTTTGTACTGTTTTAGTAGAGAGAGAAGCTCTCTCTCTAGTTCTTAGTGTTCTTCTTCTTCTTCTTCCCTTCCATGTGTATTTTCTAGCTGCTCATGCCCATGAGTGGTTGATTTCTTTAGTTGTAAGGGGTTGGATGTAACCATTCTCAAAACTCTCTTGTATATTTTGATATTATCTATATATATTCTGCATATTTGTATTTAAAGTTAGTATTTTGCTTCTTTTCTTAAAGCTTGTTGTGGCTTGATCACCCATAGCATGATCCAGGACATGATTGTTGTTGGGAAACACTTTCGTTGTCTAGATCTAAAGCAATATACCTTATGAACTTTGTATCTAGGAATGGAGCTTAGTTCATGGGTTATCTTGTGGTCACTAGACTTAAAGCTAGTTGCTTCGTTAAGTTGTTGAGGAATCAAGGCTTGGGGGAGTAATCTAAGACTCTCTACACCTAAGGAATTAGGGCTGAGAATGTTTTTATTGACTGATTTTAACATTTAAATACAAATAGAATAAATATATTAGGCGTTAATGCAAGAAGAGAGTAGAGAATGGTGAGATCTAACCCCTGCAACATCTTTATTTATCTGTTTTAACATCTTTCTACTACTGTGTTTTATCTTAAAAACCACAAAAATATTTTCTTTATTTCTGTCCTGCACTAAATCTATTCTAAAATCCCACAAAACCAACCAAAGTTTGTGTCTTTATACCTTTCTTGTGAAAACCAGTTCAGTCTAGCTAGTATTTATGTGAACATTGCCTATATCAAGCAAATCTCTTGGGAAAACGATACTTGGACTTATCCATTTACTACTTGTGCGACTGGTGCACTTGCCAATCCGTCTAACAATGGGTACCCCCAAACAATTTGTCATGCTAAAACTATTGAATTAATGTGGTATAACTTTGAAACAATGTAGTTGTGATAGGGCACTTTAACCAAATTTATGTGGAAGGTGTTACATTTTCATTTTCAAGATGCAAAGCCTTGTGCACTAGTGAAAAAAAAAGACTAGAAACACTAGGGGAAGACCACTTTGTTAGTTGTATGGCTTAGCAATGCAATTTTATTCCTTTTGTGTCAAGCAGAAATAATATGACTATTAGTTAGAAGGAAAGTACCACTACAACAAGTTGAAATTATTAAATAATGATTTTATAAAGAAGGCAGTTTATGTTCAAGTATGTAGCTCAAATATTATATTATTATAACCAATGATGATGATAAACATCAACATGCATTTCCTTCATTCAGTCAAAAGACAAATCACTAATATTCTTTCCTCATGACAATGTTTGACTACTTGTGAAACAATTTTCTTTTCCTTTTACCCTTTTCATAGGTATATATGTTGTGTTTGTCTTGCAGCCATATATGCATGAATCACGCCATCTACATGCGATGCGGCAACCAAGAGGATGTGGTGGTCGTTTCTTGAACACAAAAAGCTCTACTAATGGAGATGGTAAAAATGAAAGTGCAGTAAATAAAATCGACGACTGACAACTGTAGTCCCATGCATCTCAGAGTTCTGAAGTCCTGTAATCTGAGGTTGGAACCTTAAATTCATCAAAGGAGACAAATCGAAGCAATCTAAACATCTCTGGTTCAGAGGTGATGTTAACTCGTTTGGCAAGCGAACCAAATCGAACAAGTAGTAAATGGATAAGTCCAGGTATCGTTTTCCCAAGGGACTCACGTAATATAGGCAGTGTTCACGTAGATATTAACTAAGCCAACAGATTTTTACAAGGAAACAGTAAAAACACAAACTTTAGTTGGTTTTGTGGGTCTTTGAAACAGATCTAATGCAAAACTGAAATAAAGAAGATGTTTTTGTGATTTTAAAATAAAACACAGCTGTGATAGAGGTTAAAAACAGATAATAAAGGTGTTGTAGGGGTTAGATCTCACTAAACTCTACTCTCTTCTTGC
This sequence comes from Pueraria montana var. lobata, assembly GCA_026413185.1. NCBI lineage: Eukaryota > Viridiplantae > Streptophyta > Magnoliopsida > Fabales > Fabaceae > Pueraria > Pueraria montana. The sequence continues at coordinate 47,814,633 of CM048647.1, forward strand.
ATTAACGCATAATGTATATTCCATTTGCATTTAGATGTTAAAATCACCCAATAAAAACATTCTCAGCCCTAATTCCTTAGGTGCAGAGAGTCTTAGTTGCCTTCCCTAAGCCTTGATCCCTCAACAACTTAATGAAGGAACTAGCTTTAAGCCTAGTGACACAAGTAACTCATGAACTAAGCTTCATTCCTAGACACAAAGTTCATGAGGTATATTGCTTCAGATCTAAACAACAAAAGTGTTGGAAAGGAAGGAGGTGAGGAAGAACACTAAGAACGAGAGCTTTTCTCTCCAATAAAATAGTTTTCAAAACGAGCTTCAGAATACAATCTAAGTGTCTAAAAACTACTGTCATAAATGAGGGTTAACCCTTTATATACAAGTGCAGAATTTCTTCAAAGTGACAATTCGCTCAACCTGAAAATCTGGCTTGGCTGATTGGCAAATTCTGTTACTTCATCATATTGCTACTGCAATGACCCTTCTATGCTTCCAAAACATCAGAATGCAGCTCCAAAATGTGTTCTTCAACTTCAATCTCCTCTTTCAACAAAAAGTGGGGCAAATCACTAAGATATAACTATAAAACTAGAAAATTAAACTATTCTTAACTAAATTACGAAATTAAAGGAAATTGAGTAAATCAACACTCCAAATGAGAGAAAAAGAGAAATAATTGCCTTAAAAATCACCTAAAAAGTAAGTAACTACAGCAACTAACAGGTGACTAGCATGTATTTGAGGGAGGTTTTGATGGCTCTTCTGTCAATCCTCTTGGATCTTTCGTCCACTCTCTTGCGGACATGATAGGTAGTGGGCATGGTATCATTATGCCCACTAAATGGGTTGCAGCAGTACCAGGTAACTGTTGCAACCTTAAAGTTTGATTTGCAAGGAGACTAGTGGGCTTGGTGCTGCGATGTTGCACCAAACCCCATCCTTGCAAGGGACCAGGTGAAGAAGTTTTGTTGCAGTTGCTTGTGTTCATTGTGACAAATTTCATTCCGGAGGTGTGCCTTTACATCTGGTTTTAGGCAAACCATTCTTGGCTACTGCTTAGGCAACTCATCCTTGGCTCATTATATTGATAGTACTGTGTTTTTCTTTCTGCACAGGCTTGTCATGACATGGTTATACATGCTAATGGCTTGATATCCTGATGCAGTAGACTGTGTCTGTGTTAAAATAACATGAATTCTGGATTCATATGTGTTTTTTTAGTCATGTCTAGGTGTGTCGTTTTGTTCTGGATTTCTGACTTTGTGTGGAGCTATGTAACAGAACTCTGGATTGTGATCTATGTTAGAAAAATAAAACATTGGTCTGGACTTACCCTCCTTTCAAATGTCAAAATTTTATTATCTTGTGCATTTTGAAAATATGGAGACCATAAGAAGTCACAAGCTGGTTATGATTGTCTACAAGGAACATGAGGTACACAACTTTCAACACAGATTATGTGAACTTGTTGATAACCACATCAATCTGTTAGCTGAATAACGAGATTGGCCAATCCTCATATATTCTCTTTAGAAGGGGATATCTTGTTTTCATAAGGAGAGTTCATTTTATGATTTGGTGAACTTCATTTATTGATTGGAAAAGTGGAGGTTCCGTTAAAACCCCTTCTATCCATTTCTATTGTATGAAAGAAAACCAAAAAAATAATGTTACTTGTGGCTTTTGAAGTAGCTTATATATTCCGCCAGATGGTATTGGTAAGAATTTTAATACGAATTCTGGATAGTTTAAGCTTAAAAATGCAAGATAATAGTATAACACTCTTATTCGGGCTTTAAATGCAAGGCTCATATGCTTAAATTGTTTCAAACTATGTAATGTCATTTATGGATTGTTGAATGTGATTTGGAAGTTTAGGCCCAATTAGATTTGTGGAAACCCATGCATTCATAAGGTACAGTATTTTATTTTTTTATATATATATATATGTAGAAATTGAAAACAAGTAATAAAGGGTTTGCAATAATCCACGTAACATGCTCAATTAGACCTTCTTGGTATTCATAAATCATAAGCTACAGTATGAAACTATGTAGCAAGTTCTTACTTCCAATATGTAGTTATGAACGTGGACAAAATAAATGATCTAACTCCAAAATCATTAAATTCTTGATTAACCTCTTTTTTTAATTAAACAATTTAGTTCAAGTTTTTCTGAGTTACAAAATTAGTTCAAGTTTAAAAATTGAACTCAATTATTTAAATAAGTAAAACTTCAACTTTATAGATTTGATTATATAGTTTGTAAATAGATCGTATATGTATGTATTATATACATCAATAATAATAATAATTTTGTTTATTATTATTGTACTATTTATCTTATCTACTTAATTTTAATTTTTAAGAGTTATATTTTAAATGAGTAATTATAAACTATCTTCATAATGAAATTACCATTTTCATTATTAAAGATTTTATTTTTAAATCTTATGTCATCTTTATGAGTACAAAATTATATTTTAATACAATTTTATTTTATGTTCTAGTCTGTTAAATGCTAAATTAATAACCAAAAATTAGTTAAAGAAAAATTGATAAATAAGAAAGAAAACTAAGTCATATATGAGTTAAATGAGTCAAGCTCAAATATTATATTTTTTAATCATGATCACAATCTCAAACTTTAAAGTTGATTTTTTTTTTTTTTTTTTGTATGTAGAAAGGGAGAGGGGATGGTGCCATAGTTCAAGGCAGAAAAAGTCTCTAAGTTCGAACTTTGAAGTTGCTTTGATTATATGGATTAAACTTTTTTTTATATGGATTTAATCAAGTCATAAACTAGCCATGCCAGCCAAAGAAAATTCATTTGAAAATATATTTGATTTGAGTGAGGTATAAAAACGAACACATTTATATGCCCCAATCTCAGAATGAATAAGTGCCCTAAGTAAGCATTCAGGCTACAACTATAGAAAATTTCACTTTTACTTGAGCAGAGTGCTTTAAGCAGCTCATATATGGTGAAACTAAGTAGTTCATTGACAAAATTTAAAATATATTTTTGTCATCCTCTTTTCTGAACAATTTTTTATCTGACCCAGCAACATGGTCATCTTTTGCAACTCAAAGAAAGAGTTTAACAAATTAAAGCAAAAAAGTTTATGAAGTGAATATTATTTAGTAAAACTTTATACTCTGATTTTGGAGTCTGGATACAGAGTAAAATATGAAACAATAAACACTGATTCAGAGGAATGTATAAAAATAACCAATGCTCAATCTATTTTCATTGAAACCAAATCAAAGTTAAATTTCTAAAACCAAACTTGACTAGACGATATAAACCAGTTTCAAATAAGCATTGGGACAAGTAAAATTAGTTACCGTGTTGTCTTTTATCTGTGTTGATACCGTTGAGCTTGAATCCTCTTTCACATTATTATCCAATTATTGATTGCTGGAGCAGCAAGAAATGAAAAACATTAGTGCCCAGTTCCACATCCGTGACAGAAAAAACCCACATGTTGTTGCTGCTGCACAAATTCTGTCTCTGCAACTCCCATGGTCACTCATCTTTGGTTTTTCAGCAACTGTTGGTCTTGTGATTCTGAATAATTGATATCATCATCTAATTTTGTTTTTCTACAGGGATCGGTGAATTGAATATCCTCCATGCTACTTTGCTGTTTCAATACATGGATTCCCCATATTTTGGAGTTGAATTTAGAACCTAAACATATAATCTCTGCATGGTTCCATTCATTTTCAAAAAGTGCACCTGCTTCATCTAAATTATCTTTGGGTCTTGTCTCCCGTAAATCAAAAAGACATGTAGAATCCGTTTCGATCCACACACCCCAAGACAGCGGTTTATTGCCATTGATGATCACGATGGGTCTAAAAATATGTTGTTTAGGCAGGGAGTCCTCGCCAACCGGTCCCACAACAAGACAAATAGCTATGGCTGGGAATTTGTTACGGAACCAGAATGAAATTGACGGTCCCCGGCTCTGACACTCAAACCACTTTGGTATGTTACCTACTGGCAAATAAAAGACGGTGTTTCCAGCCTCATGCAGTTCCTGTTAGTCACCAATAATTCATCAAATTTAGCAACAATAAGGACTTATTCGGATAAACTTTTCCATAAAAAAGGTTTTATAGCAAATCAAATACATAAAAAACAATACCTGATTCAGTAACATGCTTCTACATGAGGAAGTCAAGGATATGCATCTTTTTGCAGAGAAATATTTCAAGTTTGGAGGAATCTTTCTAATTTCTCGAAGATGCTCACACTCATTCAACTCAAGCCTAGTTAAAAAGCGGCATTCTTTGATGCATTCCGGAATAACTATGAAATTATTAAATGATAGGTCTAACTCCTTCACATTAGCAAAATAAGGGAGAAATGTTGGAAAAAATTCATCAAATAACATGCACTTTTGGAGAACAAGACGTTGAACGTTTGAACTCACGGTTAAGCTCATTTTTTCTGCATCGTCATCCTCCTGAAGCAATACCCATCCTTTCCAATCAAAAGCATTAATCTCAGCAAGTTCTGGCATCATGGAAATGATCCAAATGAAAATGGCAGCATCAAGGCAACTTCTTCGCAATCCTAGGCAACCAGTTAGATGTAAACTTTTAAGCCGAGTAAGATTTCGAAATGAAAGTGGGAATTCTATTATGGGAGTTCCTTCCAACCAAAGTTGTGTTATATTTTCCATCTTTCCTAAAATTTCTGGAAAACTCTCGAGACTTTCACAATGCGAAAGATTGAATTGTTCAAGAGAGGTCAACTTGATGGGTGGAAAACTCTTGAGCTTGACGCAACCAATAGCATCCAAGATTTTAAGTTTTTCCAAGAGCCCAACTGAATAGTGGATTGTAAATAAATTCTTACAGTCTTGGAATGATAGTTTCTCCAAATGTGAAAGACAAGATACATCAGGTATCTGTGTTAAATATCGACACATGTCAAAATTCAAACTTGTCAAATTCATCAACTTCTGCAACATAAAAAAGAAAAAAGAAAAAAAGAGCAACTCATTAAACTAAAAGTGAATATATTACTACAAAACATTAAAAAAAATGAATAACCTTAAAGTGAACTGATATATTAAGATAAAAGATCAAGGAAATAATGTCAATACACTTGCCTTTTTCGATAATAAGGCAACTAACTCAAGTGATGCTAAGCGACTTTTGGGTAACTTGCATATAACAAGTTTCTTCGGATGAAAATCATATGGCAAATCCTGTGAAGGATATCTCCACCATTCCAATACTCTTAAAGTATTAGGAAGATGTTTGGGACCTCTGGAAAAAAGACAATTTCTAATAATAAGTGTTTTGAGATTTTTCATCTTCTTGAAGGCATCTCCATCCCATTCTACCTGTACTTCCTCTTCTTCAAATAAGGTGAAATCCATAAAGATGATTTCAATCTGACTAGTTCCCTTTTAACACAAAAATTACGAATCAACCACAATACATGCATATATATTACGAGTTCAACATGCATATTTAGAGAAATAAACATATTTTATAGCAAAAAAATAATTGTGACATGAGCATATAATAATCAAACAAAAAAGATTATTGAATACCCATAATAACTATTTGACACCTATGAGAGAAAGAGAAAGAAGACAGAAATATAGGTATAATAGGTTATATGTGATAAGAAAATAGAGATAGAAAGATATAATGAGTATTAATGAGGTGTACAAAACTATAGGGTGTCCAAATATATATCATAGTCCATAATCAAAATAGATAATAAATGGTTTAAGGGTGGAAAACTAAACCATCCACATGCATCAATCTTATTTACCTTAATTTCTTCTAAAACTTGAACTATATCTTTAGGGAACCATAACCTACTACGTTTCCCAGGCTCTTCTGGTGATTTTTTCCTGACAATTTCTTTACCCATGTCCTCTATCAAATCATGTAGGGTCACCTTACCATCCCAATTAATCTTTATGAGAGATTTTTCAACAAGCACTCCAATATGATATTTCATGCAATTGCCATGATGAGCATGAAGTATTTCTTGGACCTCTGTCAATTTACATTCTTTGAAGCAACAAGCTATGTCAAGAAAAACACTTTGCTCATCTTCTTTCAAAGCATCATAGCTTACTTTAAGTATCTCATGGATCTTTTCATCAAGAATTCTTTCATATCGATTTAAAGCAGATTTCCATTCTTCTATATTCCTTCCAAATAAGTTGGAACCTATTACTTCTAAGGCCAATGGAAGGCCCGAAGCATAAGTTACTGCTTGATTCAAAACACCCTCGTAACATGGATCATTTTTTTCCAATTTAAAAGCTTTCCAACTAAGTAATTGAATAGCATCTTCCTTATTTAATTCTTTCACCTCATACATTCTTTTAACACCGTGACGAGCTAGCAACTGTTTGTCTCGAGTTGTAATGATGACTCTACTGCCAGGACCAAACCAATCAGGTCTTTCAACAATTGCTTCTAACTGTTCCTGTTTGTCAACATCATCTAGAATCAAAAGAATCTTCTTTCGCTGGAATCTATGTTGTATTATGGAAATTCCTTCTCTGACACTTGTTAAGTTAATGTCCTTCTCTCCAACTGTTTTAGAAAGAAGCTTGCTTTGGAGATATTGTAACCCATGTTTGTTTGAAGTTTCTCTCACGCTTTCAAGAAAACATAATCCTTCAAAATGGTCAGAAATGGAATTATAAACAGCAACAGCAAGTGTCGTTTTACCTATGCCACCAAGTCCATGGATCCCAACCATGTGGACAACATCATCAGATCCAACATCCAGAAGTGACTTTACTTCTAGCATTTGTGACTCTAGTCCAACAAGGTAGTCTGCAACTACTAAAGGAAGACGATTAATCTTGCTAGAGACCAATTCAACAATCCTCTTAATAAACTCGTATTCATATCCGTCCCTATTCAATAAGAGAAATTTGTGTGAAGTTAGACTATATGCCTTGTGTCTATGTCTTGACATGTATGTATGTTGTTCAAGGTTAGTAAGTATTTTTCATCTCTTTAAATTTAAGATTAATTAAAGGTTTAATTACTTATTTGGTCTCTATATATTCCTGCACAATATTTACCTTTTAGTCCCTACACCTAGAAATATTCCTTACACAAACATATAATTTTTAATTTGTTTTAACCCTACAATTTGGGATAGCCGGAACTAAATCGGATTAAAAGGTGTATTTGTAGAAACTAAAATTAGTAGTAACTTTTAAGTATAGGGACTTAAATGTAAAGAGTGTGCATGTATAAAGAGTAAACGAGTAATTACACCTTAATTAAAATATTATTAGAAGTGAAAATTATTGATTTAAAATTAGTATGTTGACTCGTACAATTGTTTTTTTTAATCAGCAAAAGAATAACTCGTGCAATTGTACGGATCACATTGACATTTATATTTAGAGCAGTGTTAGTGACACATTTTTTAACACAGTTTTTAATATATTTTTTATTAATTAAAATTTATTGAAAATTACAAAATTAGGATAGAGGTTCATTAAATAAGATGTGAAACCTACAAAATTTTGTAATTTATAATAAATTTTAACCAATAAAAAAGAGTGTGGTGAAAAAGGATGTTAAATAGTGTATTTCTAGCATTTCTCTTATATTTACATTAAAGCTATGGTTAAATGTAAAATCTAAGGATACTTAATTTTGTTTTCAAGAAAATAAGTAATAATTTTAATATGTGAAAATAGAAGAAGTATTTATGTTTATAGTTGGCTAAAAAATATTTCTCAATTAGATTCAACATATTGTGCAAAAAAAAAAAAAAAAAAAAAAAAAAAAAAAAAACAAGTAAACAATTAATAGAAATAATAATGTAATGCTCAATCTCTATATCATTTTTGTACCAAAAAAATCTATATAACATTTATTATTTTGGACAAATTGTGTAACACTATGATTTTCATAATATATGATTAAGTGTTTGATTATCACCACAAGAAAAATTAAATTTAAATTTTTGTTATTCAATGAGCTAACTAAGAAAATAATATGAATTTTTATGAGCCTTAAATGTTTTAGTGGGTTTATATGATGATTGGCCATGAAAGTGGGCTTAGGAACACGTGGGATGAGAGCATGATTAGAGGGAAGGGGTATAGTAACTTGGGATAAGCCCAACCCACTTCATATCCCTCCCAAAAAGCTTAAATTCTTAAACCAAGCCTCTACCTCCTCATTTTTCTTCCTTTCCTCCATCTTCCCCAAGTTTTTTTCTTCCTTAAGGTTGAGGGGTGTGCTTTACACCATAGAATACCTTGTTTTCTTTATTCCAAGAGCCTCTTTGGTTGATTATTAGTTGGAAAGCACCTATCTTTTCCCCTTTGGTCTCTTTGTTTTTCCTTTTCTCTTTCTTCTTCCTTGAGATGACCCATAATGGGTAATTGATGCAAAATTCCGTATGAGTATTGTTTTGGGTTGTATTTTCATGGGTATGATGAGGTGGTGCTATTGATTTGAGGAAGCCCTTCTCAAAAAACCTAGATTTGAGGTGCTTATGGTAAGGGAAGGTTTAAATTGGTTTGAATGTTTTAGTTGTGTGTTTTATGCTTAGAATGATTATGTATTTGGTGTTTATTGATGTCTATAAGCTTGGGTGAGTCTTTGCACAAGGTTGAGATGAATGGGTATGCCATTGATGGCCATGGAGCTCGCAAATTCGCATCCCCATTTTCGCTTTGGCCCAACGAGAGTTTTGTTTCGGTTGGGCCAGAGTGTGACAGAATGGAGCATTCAGCTCCAAGGGGTTTCAGCCCAACGACAGAGTTGTGCAACTTGGCTAGAATGTGATAGAATAGAGCATTCAGCTTCAGGGGAGCTCTAGCTAGGCCGCAATTTTGGCTCGCTGAGCAAGAATTTGGTTATTTTGAAAATTCTCTTGAAATACTTCTCCTTTTGATGATTTATATGATTTTAAAATATTTATACAAACATAGTATGTTTAATTATAAGATGAATTATTATTAATGACATAAGACATTGAAAGAAAATTTGAAAGTAATGCACCAATTGTTATCAAGTTTACAATTGCCTTATAAGACTTTACAAAGGAGATTATTTGCCAGTATGTATATGTCAAAATTATTATAGTAAGAATACAATTATTTTGGTATGGGAAAGGATTGTGTTGAATGTAAAATTAAGAAGACTATGATGTTTTGAAGAATTGAAATGAAATGTTGATAAGATGATGATATATATGACGTGAATGTGAATCTTGTATTGGAACCGTCCCTATATATTAAAAGGAGTTAGTTATGTTCTTTTGGGAAGATTTTTTATAGAAAAATGGCTGCTTTGGGAGCGTGAGTTCCATGCTAGAACTTTGATCCACTAAAGCGACCTGGGGGTCTCGCTTGGTTGGATATCTTCCTGAGTACTCACCCCTATGTTTTGACTTTGAATGGCGTGTCGGAGTGATGAAAACTGCTTCCCGAGAGGTTTAGTTGACTTTTTTAGTGTATAGGAGATGAATTGTTGGTTGTTGAGATGTATTTGGACCCTTAAATTAGGGCATTGGAGATGGCGTGTACAAAGGTGTCGTATCTAGAACCGTAGTGGATTCCAAATATACTTTGTCGTTGGAATACAGTTGGTGCACATAATATGCCAAATACGTTGAAACTCCATAGAGTAGAGTCAATGTTTGATGATTAAGGTTGTCTAGTGGTTTATGATGTACATCAGTTATGATGATTTCTAATTGTTGATTTGTAATAGTAAATGTTCACGTGAGATGTATGATGTTGGTGGTTCATGATGAGTGGTGATGGAATTATGATGATGATGTTAGTTGAGGATTTATACTATGATTTTGATGTATATATATCTGTTGAGACGATTGAGCTTTGATGTTGTGATCTGTTGGTATCTATTGATGAACAATATGAGATGACTTCTATATAAATTGAGTTTTGGATATAGATTACTAGTTATTATGCAATATATTTTCGAAGTATATCAAGTTTAGTTTTCTTGCTTTTGTTTTTCCTTGATTTGAATTTGTTTATTTGTATACATATAGTTTTATTTTGATAAGCTTACCCTTGCATGTGGTACATGTGGGTATGACTGTGATGATCTCGAATTGCGTGTACGGGGGAACAAATGACTTGTTAGGCAGATCTTCCTCTTGGAGGCATTGTAGATGGAGTGAGCACGAGATTGAAGACACAATATTTTCTTCCTTATCTTTTGTGAGTCTTGTGTATATAGTAGACCGGCTTAGGGCTCTTATGTATTTACCTTGCAAGAAGAAGTAGGTAAATATAATTTATGTTAATAGAGTGTGTTAGTATAGTATGATGTGATATGTGACAAGTTTGAGTTAGTTAAGCTTTGTAAGTGAATGATTTATGTTGTAAGTTTTGAGTTTTAGAGTCGAGAGAAGTTCATACAATTTTTTCATAAATAAACTAATGAAAGAGTTTTTTTTTTTTAAAAAGTAAATAAAATAAAACCTCTAGCTTTGTTAGTACTCCCTCCGTTCCAATTTATATGACGTTTAAGGTTTTGGCACAGGTATTAAGGAATGCAATTAATTTGTTGAATTTCCTAGAAAACATTAGATAATTTCCTAATATACCCTTTATCTCTCTAATTAATTATTCATACTATGCTACTCCCACTAAGTATTAATTAAGGGTAGTCTTGGAAAAAGATATTTAATGCAACATTGGTTTTGTAAAACGGTATCTATTTTGGAACAAATTTTTTTCTCTAAAACGTCATATAATCTGGAACGGAGGGAGTATGTAACAAATGTGGGTCGTTACATATTGTCTCACATTTACTGTTGTAGATGCAATTAATTTTTCAATATGTTTAATTATTATCAACAAAGGAGATTTAACTATATTATAATTATTATTTTTATTAATCCTAAAGAAATATTCTTTAATTTATATTACAATATAATTATATAGTTTGTTGTTAAAATATTTGTTTTTGAAGCCATTTGTTGTTAAAATATATTCACTTCAATTTAATATATAATATGAATTAGAAAATTAGTGTAATGTAAAAAAAAAAAAAAAAAGTTCAAAGAGACAAAGCGTAATTTATTCCCTAAATAACGTGTTAAAATAATGTATGTTATCTTTTGTTGACAGTGATGCCGATGTGTTGCAGTTGACTGGTAAGGGCTTTGGTGTTAACCTTGTTGGGATCATTGTCTCTACAGTGATGCTTTTGCATGTATGTTTTTTTTTTTAAAAAAAGGTTATCTTTTGTTGATAGGATCTAGACACCTACTACATGAGAATAATGTTATCAAAACCAGGGGCGGAGCTAGGATGTTTTACTAGGAGTGGCCAAATACATAAAAAGATAATATTAAAGTTTTTTTCCTTTTATTGAGATTTTACATGTTAGACAATAATTATTTTGTAAATCTAGCATTATGATAATCATTTAATATGTGGGGTTTCATATAAAGTAATTTTATATGTAGGATTGGTTTAAAAAAATCAATCTTTAAAATTTTATAAATGCCTAGCTACACACAAATTTCATATTTTGGAGCAAGTTTACTAAATTTGAAATAATAATTCTGATTGCACAAGCATCAACAAAACTAGAAAATATTTACAAGCCACATTATAATACATGTATATGTAAAAAAATTACCACCATATAAACCAAGATTTGAATAATAAATTCTCTATTTAAAGTCAAAAGTTACGTAATGTAATTGGTTAAATTTTCTTCTTAATATAAATTTCTTTATATTATTATTATTATTATTATTAGGGAATTTCTAACCAGTGTCCTAAAGTTAAGGAGTTAAAAGGAGAAAGTTTTTATTGGAAATCATATAGGAACGCAATTAAAAATCATAGGTGAACACAATTTTTCCCATCCCAATAAAAAAATTTCTTCTTTTACTTTCTCAACCAGTGCCCTAAGGACACTGGTTAGCATTTGCCTTATTATTATTATTATTATTATTATTATTATTATTGTTGTTGTTGTTGTTGTTGTAAATTTTTGTGTTAAAAGGACATAACTATATGTTGTGTGATATTTGTTAAATTAAATTGTAAAATTAAGTGAACTTTAATAAAACTCTTTTAAATTTTAATATTTTTGTCTTATATATAAAAAATTTACATATGAAATTTAGAGATTCAAAAATTTTTGGGAGGGCCTTGGCTCCCCTCATGTAGCAAGGTAGCTCCCCTGATCAAAACCAAATTGGTCATTAACTCGGTAAGATTATTGGATTAATGAATTGGACCAAAGATTCATTAATTGAATTGCAAACTAGTATAAATTATAAGAACATGAATATATATATATATATATATATATATATATATATATATATATATATATATATATAAATGTGGCTCAACGGAAAGCTATGTTTATGTGATAAAGAACAGCAAAAGTTTTTTATTTTTTTTCAAAGCAGGTCAAAATTTTGATACTTGTCGTGGATTATTTTATATGTTCACTTCGTGAGATTAACATGTGTGAGAACAAAGTGTGGATGTATACAGACTACAGAGGAATGATTTCTTGTAAAATATTTTACATTAATCATACATAGAAATTAAATTAAAGAATATATAATAAAAAGATGCATTAAAGGTTTTATATTATACTAAAGTATTCATTCATAAAATTTTATGTGAATGAATACTAATAAAAAGTATTTTATTATCCAATATGTTCCTGTTATTTTTGTTCGCTTTTAAAAAAACAAAAGCTAGCTCATTTCTTGGAAGTTGGAATAATGGAACTATTTTTTAGTGTGTGATCAAAAAGAGTTTATTAATTTCTACATACTCCAAACTATGCATGAATTCACTTCATATATAAAGTGAATAGTAAATAGATGAGCATAAAGAAATTGGGCAGAAAACAAATCAATCAATCAAGTGATGCTACGTGTCATAATTCAGGACATTATTTTATATTATAGTAAATAGAGAAAGAAAATAGACATGATAGGTGAGGAAGGGTACCCATGTTTGAAATGATAGCCAGACAAGTTAGCTGCTTCACTCAGAGCCTTCTTCCATTCCCCCAGTTTCTCCATGTTATGCTTTAAACCCTCTTTATTAGCTTTGAACTTCTTTTCATGATTAGTCAACGCTTTTCCAAAACTACCTCCATGGTGTCTAACATGAGAAGGATCCATGTTATAAAAAACTGGCAAAACCAAGAGACCCTTGGCCTTAATAAAGTTAAGGATGTAAGCAAGTTCGTTTAAGCAAAAGGAGGAAGATGCATAGTTTTGGGAGAGGACGATGATGAAAATTCTGGACCCTTCAATTGCCTTCTCAAGTGCTGAGGTGATTTGGTCCCCTTTGCGGAGCTGGTGATCATCGATGAAGGTGTGAATTCCTTTGTCACGGAGAGCTTTGTAGAGATTTCCAGTGAAACCATGACGGGTATCCTCCCCTCGGAAGCTGAGGAAGACATCGTAGGTGAATCTATAACTAAAGGAAGAAGAGGATGGTTGCAGAGCCATGAGAACTGAGAAGAAAGATTAGTGTGACTGTAGAAGAAGGAGTACTGGATCTCCAAAATCAAACAAGATGGCAGACTTATAGCATTTTTGGTGAAACATTTAAATAAATATCTAGACAAGTCCCATATGCTTTGCAGGGGGAAAGTTAACCCGTGCTTTGAAGGTTCGCCAGCAGAGAGAAAAAGTAAGAGAGAGGGTGAAGAGAAAATAATAGTAAAAGTGAAATTAGAAATTGAAACAAGATGACCGTTTGAGTAAAAGTGCAAAACTGACGGTGGAGTCTAATATGAAGCAGTGAGGCTACTTTCTCATTGGTGAGGGAGTAAAATTATCGGTAATAATGAGTTTTTTATCGGATAAAAATAAGTTAAAATTATATTAAAATCATTAAAAATTATTTTTTAAAATCAATAAACTTTTTCAATTTCTCAGTTTCTTTTTTATTTCTTTTTTTTTTTTGGATTTTAATTTTTCATTTTTCAGATTTGTGATTCCATCTTACTGGAAGTTCTTTCTACCGCCGTTGATTCCCGATCTCTGACGATCGGAAACGCTCCCTTTCATCAACACATAACCAGTTATAGGTTGCAGTCCTTCGCTTTCCTCGCACCTTCCCCACCGCTCACAGCTTCGTCACCGTTGTACCGCCGTCGGGGTGGTTTGGCATGACCGTCGCGGTTATCGGTGATGACTGAACAAAGAAGAAGTTAAGTTGCTTTGAAGGTTGTCATTTTTGTCGTTCGAGATGAACTACCGTTCTTTGGCATTGTCGTTCTCAGAGGATAATGTTTGGGTTCTCCAGATCTGACTTTTTTCTTTCTTTTTTTTTTTTTTGTTTCATTTTATGTGAATTGCATGCATCAAGCAAAGTGAAGATCAATCTGATTTGGGAGTCAGATCTGGAATTTGGATTGAATCTTAGAATGGAGAGTGCGGAGGTTGTGGGCGTTGCTGGTGGCGGCGAGAGTTGTCGGCAAGCGGAGAGTGTGGAGGGAGGCGTTGCTAGTGCGGATATGGGAAAAAAAAAACCCAGATTTGGAAAAAACAATCCAGATCCATATGTTTTTTCTTTTTTGCTCTTATGAATAGCTGAAAGGATTAATTTTCTTTTCTATTGAAGAAAATTTGGTTACGAGTTTGCTGGAATATGATCTGGGACTGACTTTGATAATACCCGAAGAGGTCTAGAATCATAATGTTCTTGTTTTGAGATTAATATATAAATTTGTGTAATTTGTTCAAAAAGACATTCCCAAACTTGCTGCTGTGATGATATCTTAAAGGGAAATTATAAAATATCAAGTGTTCATTATTCATTTGAGTTTAAGGTGTGATGATATCTTAAAGGGAAATTATAAATTTTGGGTTTGTGCGGTTTGAAAGTTTTGATAGTTTCTGTTTGTTCAGATGATATAATGGGTCATTGTCTTCATTGGTTTGAACTAAAGGATTTTAGATTTGATATTTGGAATGAGATTGAAGAAATCAGTGGTAGAAAGTGGTGGTGCCGTGGTGGTAGGGATGAGTTGAAGCCTTCTGAATTGCAGGAATGTCAGTTGAAGCTATTTCTACATGGAAATTGAAGAAATTAGTAGCAGAAATTGGTGGTTTGGGGTGAAATTATTTAATTTACAAACAAAAAATCAATTACTAATTATGATATTTTAATTTTGCATTTTATAAAAAAATAATTAAATAAAAAAAAACCATTAACAGATCAACGGTAACTAATCTCAGCCGTTGATTTTTTAAGTAATATATCTAACGGCCATTTATTATTCCTTACCGGTGAAGGAGCAATTTCACTACTTCACTCAAAACTCCACCCAAAACTGATGCATTTTCGGTGAAGTTTCATATGCCTTTTTCTTCCCGGCTATTTTGCCCAACTTGATGACGTCTGCTGTACGTACGTGTTTTGAATCTTGATCCAATAAATTTAGAAATTTAGAAATTTTGTATAATAATAAGAAAAATACTAAACATATACCAACTTTTTCTTTTATATCACTTTTATGTCATTTTTCTTCCAATCTTTCTCTTTATTTTTCTCACATTTATAAGTCTCTCTCTCTAGGTCTGGTCACAACACTTGTATAGACTAAACAAATTATTGAAATTTCCGAAATTATATATTACTGAAGAGCCGTATATTCCTCTTGTGTGTCCATGATTATTACAACTAGACATTGATTTGCACATTGCACTGGTTAAGAAATATATCTATTATTTTTAAAAGATTAAAATTATATAAATAAATATAAATATTACCTTTAAATATTATTTGTTATAAGGGTAAAATATGTTTTTTGTCCCTTATTTTATCATTTTATGAGGGACTAAAAACAGAGGAAAAAATTTATGAGGGACTAAAAATAAAAATAAAATAAAATGAGGGACCAAAAATATATTTTACTCCTTTTATAATTGTAGAAGAAAATTATATTTTTTTCATGTGAAAAGATTAGTTGGAGTAAGACGAAAAGTAAAACATTTTTTGAAATTGTTTTCAATAGATTGTTTGAGACTATTTTGAACAAGAGAAAAACTAAAACGTAAATAAAAAAATTTCTCAAAGAGGCAAATAACATAAGGCTATGTTTGGTTTTCCATTGAGAGTGTTCTAAAAGTATGTTTAAAAATAAAATCAATTTAAAATTATGTTTGGTAATCCCCAAATGTATGTTTGAGATAAAATTTTGCTTGAAAACTAAATTTTGGAGAAGTAAGATTGGGATATTTTTGCAAACTCAATTTGCAAACTTAAGTTTAACCTAAACATAAGTTTGTATACTTTAATTCAAACATGAACTAAATAATTAGATCATGCGAAATTAAGTCACAATAAAAGTATAGCATAATCATAAATTGAAATTTGAAACAAAGTATACTTGTATTCAAGCAAACTATTTATTGAATTTACAATGACTTCCATTGCAATTTTATCTTATTATTGCATAGGCTAAAATACAAGTATTTAAATACTTATGAATGTTCTATAGACTTTAGATTGGATATGCCAAGAGCTACATTTTTATTTAAGTCTATGAAAGATGAGTTAGAGCATATCCAATACAATCAATTTAAGATACCCACTTTAGATATCTTATCTTATATTAAAATAATTTAAGTGGCTCCCACAATGTCACATCATATTAAAGCAATTCATGCATAAACTTGCTCCAAGAATAAAAAAAAATTAAACAACTCATAGTTTTATAATTTTTTATTTGCATTTAATTTTGTTTCAAATGAAAATATTAGTTTGTTGGTTCTGTTTGATACAATAAAATAATTTTTTTGTTTGTAAGTAATCTTATCCTATAGAAAATATGGAGCTTATTTCTAGGAAACTCTTCATGCAATGTAGACTTGCTCTATAAAAAAAAACTAAGATACTATATCTTAGAATAAGATACCCATGAAGATATTTGCATTAAAGATGCTCTTAGTAAATGTTTCATCACCGGATTTAGGTATATGAAATTGTAGTTATAGGAACGCATATGTAACCTACTTCACAAAGCCATAAATAAAAGAAAATATACATCATATTTAGCACTAACTTCATCATATTTATTTTCCACCATATGAATTCATATGATGAAAAATAAACGATTTTAGTGATAGTACCTAAAATTATGAAAGACAAGTCAAACTTATGCACTGATCATTTAAAAAAATTGATAACTAATCATCTTTATTAAACCAAACATTCTTCATATAACACTTCTTCACTTGCTTGAAACCCAATACTTGCAAATGATAAGTTTCATAAGGTGCATTAGTTGAACTAAAATTACAAAAAAAAAAAAAAATCTAGACCATTGACACAGAGTACGAAAGCTTAATTATATGGTTTTTAGAGTTGTCAATTTGGTCCAGCCCACAAGGCTTGACCCTGGCCCATGTGAGTCAGGGCCAAAAAAGCCCACAAAGTCCTGTGGGCCAAGGCCAACCCATGGGCTTTAAATTTTTAAGAAATTTATTTATTGTTAAATAGTTGGCCTACCTCATTCCATGGGCTAGCCCACGCCTTGAGCTTACAACCCACTCCATGGATTGACCAACTTCTATTTTTTTTTACAAATAAGTTATTATATTAATATATTTTACTTTAAAATAAAATTCACACTTTATCCAATATTTCAAATATTCAAATCTAAATATTTGTTTTCGAATCCATACATGCAATCTAAATCAATAGAAGTGAAGCAAAAATCTAACTTACTACTGACAATGTATTACTAATCAAAATAGAAGCAATTAAGTAAAACTAAATTTAAGAACAAAAGATTGAAACAAAACTATTTAGTATTTTTATCGAACACATGGTATATGTGGTTAAACGATTGAAAATCAATATAGTAAATGTTGTCGGGGTCAGACTTCATGAGACATCATTCCTCATGTATCCTTTAACATATAACAATATACTCACATCAATATACTAAAACTCACATCCAATTCTCAATCCCTAATTCCTCAGGTGGATTGAGGTTAAATTTCCTCATTAAATCCCCAATTCCTTAAGAGCTTTAACAAGAAAATTTGTATGAAGTACAAGAATTAAGAAGATTTGATCAATAGATCAAGACCCATTCCTAGATCATAGATCTATTGAGTTCTCTATTTCAGATCTAGAATCAAAATGTGTTTTCCAACACCAAATCAACTCATAAACTATGTAAATGGGTGATCAAGCCATACATAAGCATGAAGCATAGAAATAGAGAAGTAGTATAGTAACATGAGAACAGATCAGTTAGGGTTTCATAAGGAATACATGAGTGGGTCTTACTAGATCCAACCCTAACACCTAAGAATCTAGCTACTCGTGATATTTACCTTTTCTTTTAAGTTTTAACAAATTATTGAAATTTTCAAAAGTATATATTTCTGAAGAGTTGTATATTCCTTTGTCATTCCATGATTATTGCAACTAGATATTGATTTGCACATTGCACTGATTAAGAAATACATCTATTATTTTTTTTAAAAGATTAAAATTATATAAATAGATAAATATTACCTTTAATTATTATCTTTAATAATTCTAGAAAAAAATATAATTTTTTCACATCAAAAGATTATTTGGAGTAAGCGCAAAGTAAGAGATTTTTTTGAAATTGTTTTCAATAGATTATTTGAGGCTATTTTCAAAAGTACAAGATATGATCAATAGATCAAGACCCATTCCTAGATCATATATCTATTGAGTTCTCTATTTCAAATCTAGAATCAAAATGTGTTTTCCAACACCAAATCAACTCATAAACTATGTAAATGAGTGATCAAGCCATACATAAGCATGAAGCATAGAAATAGAGAAGTAGTATATTAACATGAGAATAGAGTTAGGGTTTTACAAGGAATACATGAGTGGGTCTCACTAGATCTAACCCCAATAGCTAAGAATCTAGCTACTCATGATATTTACGTTTTCTTTTAAGTTTTAACAAATTATTAAAATTTCCAAAATTATATATTTCTGAAGGGTTGTATATTCCTTTGTCAATCCATGATTATTGCAACTAAATATTGATTTGCACATTGCACTGATTAAGAAATACATTGATTGTTTTTTTAAAAGATTAAAATTATATAAATAGATAAATATTACCTTTAATTATTATCTTTAATAATTGTAGAAAAAATATAATTTTTTCACATCAAAAGATTATTTGGAATAAGTGGAAAAGTAAAAGATTTTTTTGAAATTGTTTTCAATAGATTGTTTGAAGCTATTTTGAGCGAGAGAAAAACTAATACTACCTTCGTTACTGTTTATAAGATCCAAATTAAAAATAATGTTTGTTCCTTTTTATAAGACTCAATCCATAATATTTCTTGCATTAATTATTTTTAGACTAACCTAATTAAATAAGAGAGATGTTCTATTAAAAAATATTTAGAAATTAGAAGAAAAAGAGGAGCATTAATGATAATGGTATTTTTGAAAAAAAAAATATAAATTTAAGATAAATTTATTACTATCAATTAAATTAATCACTTTTCTTAATCATGATAAATTAGCATGGTGAGTTAACCCGTACTTTGCAAGGTAGGCCAGCACCAGCAGAGAGAAAAAGTAAATGGATCATTGTCCCACTGAAAATCATTACATAGTAGGAACTTACGATCTTTTCCCAATTTCTTTCACCACAGAAGTCAAACAATAACGCAAACTTATGGCATCTTCTTCCTTCCTGCCTATTTCGCCCAACCTCTCAATTCTCAAATTACGTCTGGTCAAAGCGGTATGTACCGACGCGTTTTTCTTTTTGGTTACAGAAAAAAAAATGTATTTACGCGTTTTGATCCAAAGAATTTAGATATTTTGTATAATAAGAAGAAAAATACAAAATATACACCGACTTACTTTCCTATATCACTTTTATCACATATTTCTTTCTATTGCTATCTTTATTTTTTTTTATCACTTTACTAGTATTTTACTTTGTGCATTGAGAATGAGTGGAGAAAGAGTGGAGGGTGGAGAAAGATAATCTTACCCTATTATATTAGTCTCTCTTGACAAAATTATTGAAAAAATTATTGAAATTTCCATAATTATATATTTTCGAACAGTCGTATATTCCTCTTGTTGGTTCATGATTATTACAACTATATATTGATTTGCACATTGCACTGGTTAAGAAACATATCTATTATTTTTTAAAATATTAAAATTATATAAATAAATAAATGTTACCTTTAATTATTATGTTTAATAATTGTAAAAAGAATTATAATTTTTTTCACCTGAAAAGATTATTTGGAGTAAGAGGAAAAGTAAGATATTTTTTGAAATTGTTTTAATAGATTGTTTTTGTGGCTCTTTGGAACAACAGAAAAACTAACATGTTAATAAAAAAAATTCTCAAAGAGGCAAATGACATAAATTATTAGCTCATGCAAAATTAATTAAGTCACAATAGAAGCATAGCACAATCTTAAGTTGAACTTTAAAATAGAGCATACTAGTATTCAAGCAAACTATTTATTGAATTTACAATGAATTGCAAATTTCAATTTTTTTGTGAAAGTTTATTTGCTTCCATGTTTGAGGAAGGAAAAGTAAATAAATTATATATGCTTTCATGTTTGGTGTGAAGTTTTCCACACTAAAATACACCATGATATTTTCAACAACTCATCAATAAAATTAATTTAAAAATCAACTTCACCCAAGAGAGCTTAGGTTTTTGAAAGCTCTACCATTGTATAGAATACATCCTGATTAAAATAGTTGAGATTGGAATTAGGTACGGTGCCGGTCAAACTATTGTTTGACAAAATTTCTAAATTTGTAACGAATTTTCTTTTACTAAAATTTAGAGCTAACATCACTTTGTTTTTATCAAACACCAACTATATAGTTAGCTATTTGTATCAAACATTCTCTCTTATATATAAAAATTAGAATAACTAACTCGAATGAGAGTGCCTTTGGATCTCAATCAGTTTATGGGGGGTATTGTGGCTAAAATTTAACTCTTTCAAATCATACTATCGGTGAGGAGGGCTGGGTCACAATTTGTATAGATTAGTTTAAATTTCTAAAATTATAAATCTCTAAAGAGCAGTATATTCTTCTCGTTCTTGATATAAGTTTATAATTGACCAGATTTTATGAGATTTAATTTTAAAATTAAGATTTAAATACCTTTTTAGTCCTTGCAATTTAACACTTGTTTATTTTTCGTCCTTGCAAGTTTTTTTTTGTTTTATTTAAATAACTTTAAGGACGAAAAACAAAACAAACATAACTTGCAAGTATTAAAAAAAAAAAAAATTGCCAGACGAAAAATAAAAAAATGTTAAATTGTAAGGATTAAAAATATATTTAAGCCTAAAATTATTTTTGATCCAATGGTACAAGGACTTGGTGCATTCTAGACCGTTATATCTAGGACACCAAGACCATGAAATCCTTAACTCTGCAGCACCGCAAAAAAATGTTAATATTACAAATTATAATATTATATAATAAAAATTATAACGTCACAAAAAAATAAAATATAATAGTTGTATAAAAATATCACAAAAATAAAATCAGAAATATCACAACACGTTATTGGGTTCCTAGAAAGAATATTTTTCTTACGAATAAGATATTTAAGTGTTATGAAACAATTCTTGATTGAGGTTCAGAATTTGCCTAGTTCTGTAAGACTTGTTTAGATTTTCTTCTTCTTTTAAATATTTATTTAGTATTATAGGTCTAGGTTTTTGGGCCAGCAAACCCAGCCCAACAGAACAGAGGCACCTTTCTTCTTCTACGTACAAAAAAATTTCCAGCACTGTAAACAATAGCCCCTTGTGTCATCACGTCGCGTGTCTGCACTGCAGCAACAGTCAATGTCCAATATAAAATGAAGAAATTCGAGTTGCTTCCATTCTGAAAATTTGAAGAAGGTTTGGGAGATAAATGATGAAGTATTGTGGTTTCATGGTTCCTTCCAGGGAAGTGAAGCGCACATGATTGATTGAGGGTAGAAGAAATGAGTTTCGGGTTCCCTTTTCATCTTTTTCTTTCCGTGTTTTCATCCACTCAATTCTTTTTAATCATATTTCAATCAATTGAGTTACACATTTTCTCAAAACTAATTAATCTAATTTCTTTTAATTATTTTAACAAATAAAATACAATTGCCACACAATCTATTAAAATGTTAATAAAAATATTAGCAGACACAAAATAAAATAAAATTTCAATTTATAATTTTTCTGTAAATTTAACAAATAATAGTTCTTCCAAATTTTTATTTTATTAAAATATAATTTCAAAAAACAATTGTAACCATCAATAATACTAATAATTACTATCTTATATATCTTATCTACTTAATTTTAGTTTTTAAGAGTCGCATAAAATATCTTCAAAAAAGAAAATTATCATTTTCATTATTAAAGCTTTTTTTTTTAATCTTATGTCATCCTTATTAGTACAAAATTATTTAATACCATTTTGTTTTATGTTCTAGACCGTTAAATATTAAATTAATAAACAAAAATTATTTAAGAAAATTTTGATAAATGCAATAAATAGCCAAGTCATAAATATAAGTTAATTGAGCCAAACTCAAACTTTATATTTTTTTAATTAAGACAAGCTCAAGCTTTAAAGTTACTTTGTTTAAATAATCTAGCCATGCCACCCAAAGAAAATTCATTTGAAAATATTTGACTTGAGTGAGGTGTTAAAATTAACACAAATAAAAAGGAGTTATAAAGTTGGTTTGGTAGTGAAGGGAGAAGGGATGGGGGAAGAGTCGTGGGTATGAATCCCCCACTAACAAAAACTAACAACTAACATTAGCCGATAAAAAAAAAGCTAAGTATATAAAAATTTCTTAATGTGGAGAGAAATTAAGGACAATCTTGGAAGAGCGGTATAAATTATTGAAAAATTTAATGTGATTAACCAAATTAACCAATTTTCTTAAAGGGCATGAATTAGTTGAAAATGTCTTATGTATAGAGACAGAGGTAGTACTCCCTCCGGACTGAAATATAAGCAAAAAAAATTTCATGTGTTGGACTAAAATATAAGCAAATTTTAACTAATTCTCTCCTATTTAATTATATCATCTCCAAAATACCCTTCATTTAATTAGAGTTTTGTTTATAACAACCTCCTCTTTTTTTTTTTTAATCCTATACAACTAAATGCAAGGGGTACTCTAGGAAATGAATTAATTTTTTTATTGAGACTATCAAAATTAAATGATGCTAACTAATTTTCTTAATGGGTGTGAATAAGTTTTTTTTCTTCTTATATTTTAGTCCGGAGGGAGTATTAAGTAGTTGATTAAAAAATTTAAAATATATTTGGCCTAATTGCAAATTTTACCACCCAACTTTCATCAATTTCAGAATTTTACCACCTAAGTTTTTTCTCGCAAATTTTACCACTCAACTTTTATCATTTTGCGAATTTTACCATCCAAGTATTTTTTTCACGAATTTTACCACTCAATTTTCAACATTTTGTGAATTTTATCACTCAAGTTTTCAATTTTTGCGCATTTTACCATCACATTGGTTACAAAATGACGTCGTTTTATTATTTCTTTAACGCTTTTTGTGACATACTAGCAGTGATAAAATGCGCAAAAATTGAAAACTTGGGTGATAAGTTTTACAAAAGAATTCACAAAATGTTGAAAGTTGGGTGATAAAATTTACAATTAAGCCAATATATTTTTGGCACTCCTTTATGATCAATTTTTTTTTTTAGTAAATTACACAAACCTCTCCTAAGATGTGCCGCGTGTAATTTCATTAAACCTCATAAAAGATTTATGTAATTTACTCTTTTTATTTTTATCTAATCCAGCAACATGATCATCTTAGCAACTCAAAGAAAGAGTTTAACAAATAAAAGCAAAAAAGTTTACTATGACGTGAATATTTACTTATGTGTTGAATATTAATCACTCCTTTTGAGAAATGCTGGAACAAAGCATATGACAGCCAAAAATATGCTCACACTACTCATCAGCGTCAAATCAAATTTGCAGCTTAGGTAATGTGATAAGAAATAAAACATTTGAGTGGACATTTCATTTTGGAAGTCTATCCGTTAGTGAGACATGGTTTGAAAAAATCATTAGTTCATCATCTAATGATTCAATACTCTAATATTTTAACGAAAAGAAATATGATACTTCCCCTTCAGAATGTAACTGCTATTTCAAATTCAAAGAACAAAAAAATTACATAAATCAAAATTGCTAGCGAATGTAGCCATCAATTTCAAGACTCCAAAATTCTCAGGTAGCTTGTGTCCCATTGCCACTCTATAAAATAGTAAACAATTAGTATGTCAGTGATAAGTGATAACTAAACCTCCCCCCTTCCAATGAAGTTAATTAATAGGGTTTATAGTAGAAAGAGTGAAGGGGAGTCCAGTTAGTTAATCCTATTGACTGTTGTACATAACAGCAATGTCAGTTGGAATAAAGAGCTAATCAGACAAGTTATCAGTTGTTGTCAGTCATAACAAATAAGAGGTAGGAAGGTGTAGATCACACAGTTTACCAATTTCCTATTTCATGTTTTTTTTTTTTTTACCCAATTATAGCTTATCGTGTTTTATGACAATTTCCTTGACTTAATTTGCAACTTAGTCTCACTTTTATAAAATAAGAAGAAAAAAAAAATTGAAGACATTAAACATGTAAAACTTCATATTTAAAATTATCAACCGGAATAGATTGCCAATGAGGTCAGGCATCACTCCTATAAGTTGTTATCTTCCTATTAGAGAGGGACTAAAGTGTTGGGGAAAGATAACAAATAGCAACAACAAGCGGAAGCAAACCCAGATCTTTTTTTCCCCTGTATAAATAATAATTGGCTTCGGAAATATCTCAAACAACAGATAATTATTTCAGACAAATAATAGGATGCATCAAACAGAAAATAGAAATCAGCAGGCCCCAAATTTTAATGTGAGAAAACCCTCAATGTGAAGAAAAAACCCACGAGCCTAGTCCAGTAAAATCTTCCACTAATAATAATTAATGGTTACACCACAAGGCATCCTGGAACTACAGGGATCAACAGAAAAAATACTCTTCACCAATAGGGTGGATGACAACACAAGAAAACCCCAAAAGGGTACCTAACCAGACAATAGATAGAACCAAAATATAGAATAATTGGTACCAAAAGAACCTCTTCTCCACGCTAGTTGCTTCACACTAACTCTTATTACTTTTCTCCTTCTCTACTGCACTGGACGAAGAGCACAGCAAGCAAGCACTGTTCTATTTCTCTCGGCAGCTTCATATCTTTCTCACCAAGGCACACCTTTCAAATTCACCTTTTAAAAGTCTCGGTGGCATATATAAAGCCACGCCTCCTGACATTAGCAAAATGAAAGTTAATGGGCTTATAGCCCTTTGGTCCAACAACGTAACACTTTTTTTTCCCTTTCTTTTTTTTTTTTTTTTTAAATTTCAAACTAAGTCAGCGTGGGCCCAAATAAATTGGTGACCCACCTGACAAATCTCCCCCTCACCAATTAATTGGGGCCACAGTCAACCAAACCTGCCTTCTTGGAAATAGCAAACTTTTCTGCAGGTAAGGTCTTTGTCATCATATCTGAACCATTCTCATCAGTATGGATTTTCTCCAATGATAATCGCTTCATCTCCAACGTATCACGTATCCAATGATACCGAACCTCAATATGCTTTGACCTTGAATGAAAGGTCGAGTTCATACTGAGATGGATTGCATTTTGACTATCACAGTACAAAACATATTTTTCCTGTGAAAGTCCCAACTCCTGTAGGAATTTATGCATCCACAAAAGCTCCTTAGCAGCTTCTGTAACAGCAATATATTCTGGCTTTGTAGAAGACAAAGCAACACATTTCTGCAATCTGGACTACCATGACACTGCTCCCCTTACAAAAGTCATCATATAACCAGAAGTAGACTTCCTGGAATCCACATCGCCAGCCATATCTGCATCTGTGTAACCATTCAACACAGGATCACCACTTCCAAAACATAAACTCCAGAAGTACCTTTGAGATACCTGAGTATCCACTTCACAGCTTGCCAATGCTATTTACTAGGATTTGAGAGGAAACGACTAACAACACCAACAACATGACCAATATCCAGCCTTGTACACACCATCCATACATCAAGCTACCAACTGCATATGCATACGAAATCTTCTACATTTCTTCTTTCTCTTTCTCACTTGTAGGACACTGCTTAGAGCTCAACTTGAAGTGACATGCAAATGGAGTACTAACAGACTTGGAATTGCCCATATTAAATCTCCAATACCTTCTCAATATACTTTTGCTGTGATAGCCACAATTTTTCATTCTTCCTATCACGAATAATTTTCATGCCAAGGATTTGCTTTGCAGGACCCAAATCCTACATTGCAAAAGACTTGTTCAGGTCTCTTTTGAGACTTTGAATCTCTCCCATGTCATGACCAACAATCAACATGTCATCCACGTAGAGCAAGAAAATAATAAATCTTCCATTAGAAAATTTCTTCATAAAAACACAATGATCAGAAGAGGTTTTATCATACCCATGATCCACCATGAAGGAATCAAATTTCCTATACCACTGCCTTGGAGCTTGTTTGAACCCATACAAGCTCTTTCTCAATCTACAGACAAGCTTCTCTTTACCTTTGATTGGAAAGGTTGCACCATGTAAATCTCTTCCTCCAAGTCACCATGGAGGAAAGCCGTCTTCACATCAAGTTGCTTAACCTCTAAATTTAAATTTTCTACCAAACTAAGCATAACTTTGATTGAAGACATCTTGACCACAGGTGAAAATATTTCTTCAAAATCAACTCATTTCTTCTGACTAAAGCCCTTCAAAACCAACCTTGCCTTGTACCTTAGCTATGAGCTATTCTCCTCTGACCTTCAGTTTGAACACCCATTTATTTTTTAGTGCTCTCTTGCCTTGAGGCAGCTTCACCAACTCAAATGTGTGGTTCTCATGTAAGGATTTCATCTCCTCTTGCATGGCTTTGTATCACTAGTCATTTTCTTCATGTGACAGAGCTTCTTCATAACTTTCTGGCTCTCCCCATCAGTCAACAACACAAACTCATGAGAAGGATATTTCTGTGAAGGACAACTTTCTCTAGCAGATATTCTCAAATGAGGCTCTATAGGTGGTTTAGGAGAAACTGGCTCAATTGGTTCATTGATTTAAGGCTCAGGCATATCAGTTGCATTCTCCACATCTGCATTCACATCTCCCCCGTTATCAACAACCCTGGTAGGAGGTTCTGGCTTAACATCAATGTACCCACGAACAACCTATTTTGGCTTCTCTTTCTTGTCAATATCTTCAATGGTCTGGTCTTCATAAAAAAACATCCCGGCTTCTGACAATCTTCTTATCAACTGGATCCCAAAACCTGTAACCAAAATCATCACGACCATAACCCAAAAAGATACACTATTTAGACTTACCATCAAGCTTAGATCTTTCATCTATGGGGATATGAACAAATGCCTTGCAGCCAAACACCCTCAAATGACTATAGGAAACATTTTTCCCTTTCCACACCCTCTCAGGGACATCACTATCAAGAGGAACAGAGGGAGAAAGGTTGATCAAGTCTATTGTAGTTCTCAATGCCTCACCCCAGAAGGCTTTAGGCAACTTTGCATGAGAGAGCATGCATCTGATTCTATCATTGATTGTGCGGTTCATTCTCTCTGCAACCCCATTGTGTTGAGAGGTCTTTGGAACTGTCTTCTCAAGCTTGATGCCATAGTCTTTGCAATAGTGCTCAAATGGACCCCTGTATTCACCACCATTATCTGTTCTAACACACTTCAACAATTTGTATGTTTCTCTTTCAACACTTGCTATAACGATCCACGATCGCTACAAGACATCATACATCTAAAACACGGAAAAGATCTATTTTATTTAATTTTAGGAAATCCTTTAATTATGTTATTAAGAAAAGGGTATACATTTTTCGCTTTCCAAAACCAAACAACATCGTCATAATAAACCATAAGTCATACCATCGTGCATTAGGGGAAATAAATAAGTTTGTGTCTCATGGCAATTACAACCCATAACATCATCAAGCTACCAAGTTTAAATGTACCATGCATAGGAATAAATACATCAAAAGCTCCAAAAGTATATGACATAGACTTCCTAAGTTTGTCATAACTAAGCAAATAAAAAGAAAAGCTAAGAGTTGGATCACGACCGTAAGCCCAACAAGGATCCCGCCAATGGATCACAACTGCCTATAGAAAGGCCCACCTCAACCAAGAGCAACATGCTCCTCAGAAGCATCTCTATCATTTGCTCCTGTGTCAAACGACACGATCATCACAATCACACAAAAACGCAAGGGTAAGCTCATTTAAACAAACTAATCATATAATAACATGATAGCACAAGAGAGTTAACAAATCATAATAATCCCAAAAATCATGGAAAATAGAAGGAAATCCTCATACAACCATAGTTTTAAAAACCGACCCGGTGACCGACCCGGTCAAGGCACTGGGTCACTGGGTCAGTGGTCGAACCGGTGGGTCACTAATTGACCCGCATGACCCGGTCTG
The DNA here is from genome assembly GCA_026413185.1 of Pueraria montana var. lobata. NCBI lineage: Eukaryota > Viridiplantae > Streptophyta > Magnoliopsida > Fabales > Fabaceae > Pueraria > Pueraria montana. The sequence continues at coordinate 47,843,244 of CM048647.1, forward strand.
TATTAAAAAATTTGAAAATTTTATACCTGTCTTAAAAAAGTAAAAAAAAAAATCATATAACAAATTAATATAATTCCACAAGCTCATTTTTCAAGTTCAAATCTATTGATATTCATAGTAATAAAATCACATTATAAATTACTTATTAAACTTTTTTAAAGTTTAAACAGAATTTAAAATAATAGAATCACACTATCAACTGTACCATCACTTCTTCAAACAAAATCACAGTGATAGAATCACAGTATCAATTACCTAAGAATCACTACTCATAAATAATAAAAACAGAATTAACTAAAAATAACATTCAAGTTGGATTAAATAGAATCATGTGGTGTGGATCGATGTGGTTGAAATGATGGCATTAGGGTTTATGTGTGTGCACTTTGAAGTTTGAAGAAGAAAATTCACAGACTCACAAACACGACACAACAAGCAATGTTTTGACAAACGGTCACAGTCACAAAACCTTTCTTTCTTTTGATTTTTTATCCAAATAACGTCGTTTCAAGAAATTTAAAAAAAAATTAAAATTAAAATTAAAATTAAAATTTTAAAAAAAAATTAAATTTTTTTTTAAATTTTTTTTTAAAAAAATTAAAAAAAAAAAAAAAAAAAAGGGGCGACCGGGTCGATGACCGGGTCGGGTCACCGGGTCAACCCCGGGTTTGACCGGGTCACACCGGGTTTGACCGGGTCGATAGCATGACCGGTCCGATGACCGACTCGACCCGGTCTGACCACCGGTTCCCGGTCCGACCGGTCCGACCGGCCGGGTCGGTCCGGGTTTTAAAACTATGCATACAACTATCTTGAAGACAAAATCACAGTATAACCAAAAATTACATCTTAAGGTACATTTCAATCATTCCACAAACAAAACCATAACATTATATAAGAATACATGTATCTATACATTATGCCTAATGTCATGCAAACTCTTACTCCAAGGAGATTTTCACTTTGAGCGATCATCTTAGGCCCATCCCTTAACAGAGATTTCACACCCATCCATTGGAGGAGTCTTATGACTGATCCTGTGGGAAACGAGTGGTTTTATCAAAAATAGATGAGTATGGGTAGTGGCTTACCATGGCACAAGATCTGCAAAAAACCTTGGTCTACGTGCGGGATTTGCCCACTCAACTATTCTATAGGCCTATTCAGCCACCACGAAGGTTTCCCGGCACTAGGTTGAGATCCCCATCGAGCAATTACAACTTCCATGCCTACTCACATGCTATATGTATGAATGCTCATAAAATCTTCACACTTGGATTCCATCGAGGGTTGAGATACGACATCTCCGTACCCGCCATCTCACTATGGCCTTTCTCAAGGAATCTAAGTCTCACCAACAACATCATCACAATGAGTAATTCATAACAATAGGAATCACATTAACAAGTCCTAGATTCCCTTGCCTTTCATAATGAAGTTCCTTAATCTTAAAAGAACACTTTGTTAAAGAAGAAATTCATTTTCCAAGTCTTGAAAACGTGTGTTTTACAAAAAGCAAAAATTCATTTCAGGGAGTCTCACTTAGCGACATAATCTCGCTCAGCGGGATTCCTCACCAAGATCATGGTCGCTCAGCCAAACCATGGTCGCTCAACGAATTCCAAGTATTTCTAAATATTTCAAAAACAAAGACTTTAAGTCGCTCAGCGACCAACCCTCGCTTAGCGAGACAAGAATGAAAAGACACCCATAGCTCTAGGGTATGTCTCACTCAACGAGATAAGGTCACTTAGCGAATTCCAAATCTTTTAAAATTATTCAAAACAAAGACTTTTACTCGCTCAACGACTATCCTTCGCTTAGCGAAATATGAACACCCCTAGCTCCAGGGTGAGTCTCGCTCAGCGAGAAGGAGTTCGCTCAGCGAATTCTAACACTTTTCAAATTTCTTTTGACAGAGACTTTTACTCGCTCAGTGAAATGGTGTCGCTTAGCGAAACACACCAGACACGAGTGTTTCGCTCAGCGAGCTCCATCTCGCTCAGCGAATTCTGCAGAACGAGTCTGCATCAGCTTTTTCTTGTTCACCAAGTTACGATTTTTCCAAAACATTTCCAACTCAAAATGAAACTTTAAGGAATCTAGACATGTTTTCATCATCAACAACACTTCATTTATACAAAAAAAAAAAATCACAACACAACCTTTATCATATATCATCAATCAAAATTCAAACTTTCAAATTTCAAAATCTCAAAAACTCAAGTCTAGCAAGAACACAACTTTACACTGAAATCCCAACATTCTTCAGCAACAATAGTCAAGTTCAACACATTACAAACAATAGAGTGTGTAGTAAAGCTTCCCTTACCTTGGCTAACTTCAAGTTACTAACTTTTTGAACAAAAGAGGTGAAAGGAAGGCACTTTTAGCAAAGCAAGGGCTCCTATATGTCTCCCAACACAATAACAACAGAAAACCCACAACAAACCCCAAACCACTAAACTCAACAGAATTTGTAAAGTAAAATAAAGGCTCTATCTTAGCTCTCCAAAGGAAAAAGAAAAGAAGTTAGAAGGAGTAGATGATCTTACCACTCCAAAAAACCACTATGGAGTTCCAAAAGAAGAGAAAGGAGAGTCCTTGTGTTGAGAGCTCAAGCTCCTTCAACTTTCTTGAGAGAAAAGTGACTTGAGGGAGAAGAGAAGTGAGAATGAAAGGTTTTAGGGAGGAGTGCTCAGACTTCTCAAGGGGTTGGGGAGGGTTTTAGGGACCTTGGGCTCTTTTTTCTCACTAAGGCCCTACTAAGCTTACCCATTTTTTCTTCCAAAGCCCAACTCTTCTAAGGCCCAACTTAAGAAGCTCAACAATAACACTCATAAACTCATCCAAACACATGATTATCTTATTACATCTTTAATAAATAAATCAACCAAGCATAATTCAAATTTAATTTCTCTTATAATTTAATTAAAACACTTAATCACATAATTAGCAACAACCACGGTGTTACATTTGCATGGAAGTGTTTGAGCACATCAAGTACCTGATCTTTGGATTTCAAAACAAAAGCCCACACTTTTCTAGAATGGTCATCAATAAAAGTAACAAAATAAGAGTAACCACTAAGGATTTTAGCATACATAGTGCAAACATCAGTGTGAACTAAATCCAAGATATGTGATCTCCTACGTGGAGGATAAGTGCGGAAGGAAACTCTATGCTGCTTACCAACAAGACAATCAAAACAAGTTTCAAGAGACATACCTTTAACAGGAAGCAGCGCTTGTCTTGCAAGAGTATCAAGACCCTTCTCACTCAAGTGACCAAGGCGTTTATGCCACAGCTCTTTAGAGCAATCCTCAACTGCATTCACCTGAGGTGTAGACAGCTTTGCTGATGTCCAATAAAGAGTATTCCGCTTCTCTCCCTTTGCTACCACCAATGTCCCTTTGGTGCACTTCCATTTGCCATCACCAAAAGAATTATGATAGCCATCTTCATCAAGTACTTGTACTGAGATCAAGCTGAGGCGTATGTTAGGAATGTGCCTGACGAAATTCTTTAAGTGCAGCTCACATCTGGTATTAGTCTACAACCAAATCTCTCCAATGCCAACAACCTTGCTTACCCCTTGATTTCCCAGCTTCACTTGCCCAAAATCTCTGGCAATATAAGATGTAAAGTACTCATGGTGTGGTGTAACATGAAAGGAGGCAGCAGAATCAACAACCTATTTGTACTCCTGGCATGTGAGATTAACAAAGTCATCATCATAAACAATGACAACTTCACCATCAGATACAACTGCAGCAGTGTCTTTGTCTTGATCTTCTCTTTTATTATTGCCTCTACATCTTTATCTTTCCCGCTTGAGGAACCTGCACTCTTTCATCACATGTCCCGGTTTATTGCAATGGAAGCACGTGATGTCTTTCCTTGGCCTTGTCCTTCCTCTTGACTTGCTACGGTCATCGGATCTCTGAGAATTTCTATGTTGGCTTCTCCCCCTTGACTCCACAACCAAAGCTTCATTTTGAGTCGAAGAGCTAGCCTTACCACTTCCTTTCCTCCTAGTTTCTTCATTCAAAAGACTGTCTTTGACCATGTTGAAAGTCAATTTCCCATTAGGAGCAAAGTTACTCAGACATGTCACCAATGTCTCTTAATTGTCAGGTAATGAGCTAAGCAACAACAATGCAAGTAGCTCATCATCTAACACAATCTCCATAGTAATCAACTAATTCACCATATTCTAAAAGCTACTCAAGTGTTCCGCCACCGAGGAACCATCCTTGTATTTCAAGTTTACCAACTTCCTAATCAGGAATGCCTTGTTCAATGCATTTTTAGACTCAAACAACTCACTCAATCTCTTCCATAAGTTGTAAGCCAGAGTCTCACTAGACACATGATGATAAACAGATTGATCTATCCATTGCCTGATCAAGCCAAGAGTTTTCCTGTTTAGCTTCTTCCAATCTCCCTTAGATTTATCTGTTGGTTTAGTACCCTTCTCCTCAATAGGATCATACAGGTCTTTGCAAAATAGCAAATCTTCCATTCAGGATTTCCACATAGAGTAATTGGTAGAATCCAATTTAATCATGGTACTAGCACCATCACCTTCTCCCATCTTCAGAACACAAACCAGAGCCCCCAACTGGAGCTCTGATACCAGTTGTTGGGGAAAGATAACAAATAACAACAACAAGCAGAAGCAAACCCGGATCTCTTTTTCCCTTGTATAAATAATAATTGGCTCCGAAAATATCTCAAACAACAGATAATAATTTCAAACAAATAATAGGATGCACCAAACAGAAAATAGAAATCAACAGGCACCAAATTTTAACGTGGTCCACGGGACCTAGTCCAGTAAAATCTTCCACTAATAATAATTAATGGGCCACACCACAAGTCCTCCTTGAACCACCAGGGATCAACAGAAAATTACTCTTCACCAATAGGGTGGATGACAACACAAGAAAACCCCAAAAGGGTACCTAACCAAACAATAGAGAGAACCAAAACACAAAATAATTGGTACCAAAAGAACCTCTTCTCCATGCTGGTTACTGCACACTAACTCTGATTATTTTTCTCCTTCTCCGCTGCACTAGACGAAGAGCAAAGCACGCACGCATTGTTCTATTTCTCTCGGTTACTGCACACCTTTCAAATTCACCTTTTAAAAGTCTCGGTGGCATATATAAAGCCACGCATCCTGACATTAGCAAAATGAAAGTTAATGGGCTTATAGCCCTTTGGTCCAACAACGTAACACTTTTTTTTTTCTTTTTCTTTTTTTATTTTTGTATTTCAAAATAAGTCAGTGTGGGCCCAAATAAATTGGTGACCCAGCTGACATAAAGAAAGGACAAGCTACCCATAAAGGGGCTTAAGTGGCCCAAGAGTCCCAAGTTGCATCCAAGTTTGTGACTAATGGGAACTCTAAGAGAGGTTAATCTTTGAGTCATCATATGAATCTTGGAAAGTTTCAACAGCTTTAACGTGACAAAATTGGCAGAATTTCTTAAGCTGCTAACTGTGATTGATAATTATAGTCTGATTTGGAGTCTGGATACAGAGTAAAATATGAAATAGTAAACACTGGTTCAGACGAATGTATAAAAAGATTTCAATGCTCAATCTATTTGCATTGAAACCAAATAAAAGTTAAATATCTAAAACCAAACTTGACTATAGACAATATAAACCAGTTTCAAGTAAGCAGTAGACCAAATAAAATTAGTTACAGTGTTCTCATTCATCTATGTTGGTACCATTGAACGTGTATCCTCTTTCACATTATTATACAATTATTGATTGCTGGAGCAGCAAGAAATGACAAAACACTAGTGCCCATTTCCACATGCTTGACAAAATACCCATGTGCTGTTGCTGCTGCACAAATTGTGTCTCTGCAACTTCCATCTTCATTAATCTTTGCTTTTTCCGCAATGGTTGGTTTTGTGGTTCTGAACCATTGAAATCATCATCTAATTTTCTTTTTCTACAGGGATCAGTGAATCGAATATCCTCCATGCTACTTTGCTGTTTCAATACATGGATTCCCCATTTTACAAGGAATGGGCGGGAATACAAATCCCTACATACAAAGTCTGCCCGGTTCCATTCATTTTCTACAAGTGCTTCGTCTAAATTATGTTCGAGAAGTTCTTCATGTAAATCATTTTCGAGTTTTAACTCCTGCGGATCAAAAAGAAATGTACAATCCATTTCCATCCAATCGAGACACAACTGTTTGTTGCCATTGATGATCATGATGGGTCTAAGAACATGTTTTTCTGGCAGGGAGTACTCGCGGGCTGGTCCCACAACAAGACAAATAGCTACAGCTGGGAATTTGTTACGGAACCAGAAAGAAATTGACGGTCTCCAGGTCTGGCACTCAAACCACTTTGGAATCTCACCCGCTGGCAAATTAAAGACGGTGTTTCCTTCCTCATGCAGTTCCTGTTAGTCACAAATAATTCATCAAATTTATTATAAATAAGATATTGTTCGGATAAATTTCTCCATAAAAATTATAAGAAAAAAAAAATATGAATTAAAGTTCTTCAATAAGTTAAAATCAACTTGTCACCTCAGTTTTTGGAAAAGTTAGATAGGAGAACTTCTATAAAAGTGAAATTACATAAATATTTATGGAGAAGTTTACTCATAATTCACTATCAGCGACCAAATCAAATACATAAAAAACAATACCTGATTCAGTAACATGCTTCTACACGAAGAAGTCAAGGATACGCAACCTTTTGCGGAGAAATATTTCAAGTTTGGAGGAATCCTTCTAATTTCTTGAAGATGCATACAATAATCCAAATCAAGCTTAGTTAAAAAGCGGCATTCTTTGATGCATTCAGGAATAACTGTGAAATTATTGCATGCTAGTTTTAACTCCTTCACATTAGCAAAACATGGGAGAAATATTGAAAAAAAATCATCTGACAAGTTGCAGTCATAGAAACAAAGATGTTGAACATTTGAAGACACGGTTAAGCTTTCTTTTTCTGCACCCTCATCCTCCTCAGCGAATACCCCCACTTCCCATCGAATAGCTTCAATCTCAGCCAGTTCTGGCATCATGGAAATGATCCAAATGAAAATGGCACCATTACAGCAAATTGTCCTGAGTGAACTGCCCAGACATAATTTTTGAAGCCGAGTAAGATTTCGGAATGAAAGTGGGAATTCTTTTATGGGAGTGCTGTCCAATGAGAGTTCTGATATATTTTCCATCTTTCCTAATATTTCTGGAAAACTCTCAAGACTGGCACAAGTAGAAAGGTCGAGTTGTTCAAGAGAGGGCAACATGATAGGTGGAAAACTCTTGAGCTTGTCACAACCAGCAGCATGCAACATTTTAAGTTTTTTCAAGAGCCCAACTGAATTGTGGATTGTAAATAAATTCTTACACCCTTGAAATGACAATTTTTCCAAGTCGGAGACAAGTTACATCAGGTATCTCTGTTAAATATTGGCAAATGTCAAAATTCAAACTTGTCAAATTCACCAACTTCTGCAACATTAAAAAAAAAGGAAAAAAAAAAAAGCAAGTTATTACTACAAAACATTAAAAAAAATAAAAAATAAAAAATCTAAATGAATTGAATAACCGTAAAGTGAACTTATATATTAGGATTTAGCTCCTCTAAAGAGGATAAAAACATACAAGATCAAGGAAATGAAGTCAATACACTTGCCTTTTTTGAAAATAAGGCAGCCAACCCGAGTGAGGTAACACAACTTTCGGGTAACTTGCATATAGCAAGTTTCTTCGGATGAAAATCATATGGCAAATCCTGTGAAGGATATCTCCACCATTCCAATACTCTTAAAGTATTAGGAAGATGTTTGGGACCTTTGGAAAAAATACCATTTTTAATGATAAGTGTTTTGAGATTTTTCATCTTCTTCAAGGCATCTCCATCCCATTCTACTTCACCTTCTTTATATAAGGGGAAATCCAAAAATATGATTTCAATCCGACTCGTTCCCTTTTAGCATAAAAATCATGAACCAATCACAATAATGCATATATATTAGGACTTAAACATGCATATTTAGAGAAATGTACAGATTTTAAAGCAAAAAAAATTGTGACATGATCATATAATAATCAAACAAAATTTTTTATTAATTGGATACCCATATAAAATACCTATTTGACACCTATGAGAGAAAGAGAGAAGAGAGAAATATAGGATTAATAGGTGATATGATATTATGATAGGAAGAGAAACATAAATAATGAGTATTAATGAGTTGTATAAAATTGTGGGGTGTCCAAATATCATAACCTATAATAAAAACAAATAACAAATGGGTAAAGACGAAAAACCAAACCATCCACATGCATCGATCTTATATATATTTACCTTATTTTCTTCTAAAACATCAACTATATCCTCATGGAACCATAACCTTCTACGATTCCCAGGCTCATCTGGTGATTCTTTCCTAACAATTTCTTTACCCATGTCCTCTATCAAATCATGTAGTGTCACCTTACCATGCCAATTAATCTTTATGAGAGATTTTTCAACAAGCACTTCGATTTGATATTTCATGCAATTGCCATGATGAGCATGAAGTATATCTTCAACCTCTGCCAATTCATATTCTTTGAAGCAACAAGCTATGTCAAGAAAAACACTTTGCTCATCTTCTTTCAAAGCTTCATAGCTTAATTTAAGTATTTCTTGGATCTTTTTATCAGGAATTCTTTCGTATTGATTTAAAGCAGATTTCCATTGTTCTGTATTTCTTCCAAATAAGTTGGAACCTATTACTTCTAAAGCCAATGGAAGGCCTGAAGCATAGTTTACTGCTCGATCCAAAACATCCTCATAATGTGGATCAATTTTTTCCAATTTAAAAGCTTTCCAACAAAGTAATTGAAGAGCATCTTTCTTATTCAATGCTTTCACTTCATACATTCTTTTAACACCGTGACATGCTAGCAAATGTTTGTCCCGAGTCGTGATGATGACTCTACTGCCAGGACGAAACCAATCAGGTTTTCCAACAATTGCATCTAAGTGTTCTTGTTTGTCAACATCATCTATAATCAAAAGAACCTTCTTTTGCTGCAGCCTATGTTGTATAATGGAAATTCCTTGTCTGACACTTGCTAACTTAATGTCCTTCTCTCCAACTATTTCAGAAAGAAGGTTGCTTTGCAAATGTTGTAACCCATGTTTGTTTGAAGTTTCTCTCACATTTTCAAGAAAACATAAACCTTCAAAATGGTCAGCAATGGAATTATAAACTGCGACAGCAAGTGTCGTTTTACCTATGCCACCAAGTCCATGGATCCCTACCATGTGGACGACATCATCAGATCCTACATCCAGAAGTGACTTTACTTCTAGCATTTGTGACTCTAGTCCAACTGGGTAATCCGCAACTGGTAAAGGAGCACGTTTAATCTTGCTAGAGACCAATTCAACAATCTTCTGAATAAACTCGTATTCATATCCATCCCTATTCAATAAATGAATTTTGTGTTAGACTAAATGGCTTATGTCCATGACATATGCTGTTCAAGGTTAGTAAGTATTTTCCTCTCTTTAAATTTAACATTAATTAAAGGTTTAATTACTTATTTAGTCCTTATATCTACATAATATTTACCTTTAAATCTCCACACTTGAAAATTACTTGATTTAGTTCCTATGCATACAATTTTTAACTGTTTTAGTCCCTATACATATATTTTTTAATCTATTTTAGTCCCTACAATTTTGGATGGCAAGAACTAAAATAGATTAAAAAGTGTAGTTGTATAGACTAAAATGAGTAATTTTTAAACCTAAAGATTGTGCATGTATAGAGATCAAACGAGTAATTAAACCTTAGTTAAAATAAGATGGTGAGGAAGAGTACCCATGTTTGAAATGATAGCCAGAAAGGTTAGCTGCTTCACTTAGAGCCTTTTTCCATTCCTCCAGCTTCTCCATGTTATGCTTGAAACCCTTTTCATCAGCGTTGAACTTCTTTTCATGATTAGCCAATGCTTCTCCAAAACTACCTCTGTGGTGTCTAACATGAGAAGGGTCCACATTATGAAAAACTGGCAAAACCAAGAGACCCTTCCCCTTAATAAAGTTAAGGATGTAAGTAAGTTCGTTTAAGCAAAAGGAGGAAGATGCATAGTTTTGGGAGAGGACGATGATGAAAATTCTGGACCCTTCAATTGCCTTCTCAAGTGCTGAGGTGATTTGGTCTCCCCTGGGGAGCTCATGGTCATCGATGAAGGTGTGAATTCCTTTGTCATGGAGAGCTTTGTAGAGATTGCCAGTGAAACCGTAACGAGTATCTTCCCCTCGGAAGCTGAGGAAGACATCGTAGGTGAATCTATAAACAAAGGAAGAAGAGGATGATTGCATAGCCATAAGAATTGAGAAGAAAGGTTAGTGTGATTGTGGATGGAGTATTGGATTTCCAAAGTCAAACAAGAACGCTAACTTATTATAGCATTTCCGGCAAAACTTTATAGTTTATATGTTTTTCTCTTCCTAGCCTCTCAATGAGAAATTTTGTAAATAATAAAGCACCGTCATGTTTTACTTTTAAGAATCAAACCAATGGATTGTTGATTTTATTCACCAACATCGTCCAGAAAACCTTCCAGAAGTGTGTATATATATATATATATATATATATATATATATATATATATATATATATATATATATATACTTATCTCTTTCTATCATTGGTAAACAAGAATACAAACTTATAGCATTTTCGGTGAAGCTCGGTATGTCTTTTTCTACCTGGCCATGCATTAAATAAAATAACGCAATGAAGTTTGATGATTCAACCTCTCAAATGATAAAATATTTTGCTTTGCCCAACTTCTCAAATGTTGTCGAGTCAGAGTGGGATGTATGTACGCGTTTTGGATCCAATTGATTTTGAAATTTGTAAATAATAAAGCACCGTCATGTTTTACTTTTAATTAGAAATCAAACCAATGGATTTTTTTTTTATTTTATTCACTAACATTGTCCAGAAAACCTTCTAGAAGATCTATAAAAAAAATTATTTCTTTTAATCAAATTATCGGTGAGGAGGTCTGGGTCACAATTTGTATATATAGATAGTTGAAATTTCTAAAATTATAAATTTCTGAAGAGCAGTATATTCTTCTTGTTGAAAGATATACAATTATTACAACTAGATATTAACTTGCACATTATGTAAACTATTCAAACCTCCTCTTCACTAAACTGACTCACCTTCAACAATGACCTTTAATAAATATTGTAAACTAACTTTCTATTATAAAATTTTTAATTTCAGGTATAAATTGGAGTAAGAGAAAAAAAATAACACATTCTTTAAAATTGTTTCCAATAGATTGTTGGAGACTATTTTGAACAAGAGAAAAACTAATACATTAATTTGCGATAAATCATTAGCTCATGGAAAATGTAATTCTTCGTGAAAATTGATTTGCTTTCAAGTTCTTAGAAATTGTTTTCAATAGATTGTTTGAGACTGTCTTGAATAGGGAGAAAAAAGAATACATTAATAAATCTTTTTTTCTCAAAGGCAAATGAGATAAATCATTCGCTCATGGAAAATGTATTTTTTTTTGTGAAAGTTGAGTTGTTTTCAAGTTTGATGATTCCATGTAAAAAATTAAAAGAATAATAACTTCAAAAGCGGTAAAAGCCTAAATATTATACACATATATAACTTGTTGAGATTTTTCACAATAAGCTGCACATTGCGTTGGTTAAGAAATATACATGTTATATTTTTAAAAGACTAGAATTATATAAATAAATAACTATTACCTTGAATTATTATTATTATATTTTTTCTTTTTTGTTTATAATAGTGACAACAAAGTTTTAGGCTAAGATTTTATATAAACTATTAAAACCTCCTCGTCACTAAACTTACTCACCTTCAACAACTATTACCTTTAATAAATATTGTAAAATATTTTTTTATAAAAAAATTTCATGCGTAAATTGGAGTAAGAGAAAAAAATAACATATTCTTTAAAATTGTTTTCAAAAGATTGTTTGAGACTATTTTGAAAAGGAGAAAAACTAATACATGGAAAATGTAATTCTTCGGGAAAAATGATTTGCTTTCAAATATATTAATAAATCTTTTTCTCAAAGACAAACGAGATAAATCATTGGCTCATGGAAAATGTAATTTTTTTTTAAAGTTGAGTAGTTTTCAAGTGTGATGATTTCATGTAAAAAATTAAAAGATTAATAAATTTTTTTATATAGGCAAAAAAGGAGTAAAAGAATAATAATTTAAAAAGGGGTCAAAGCCTAAAAATTATACACTACATATATAACTAGTTGAGATTTTTCACAATAAGCTGCACCATGATATTTTGAACAACACAAGCATTAAAATTAATTTATAAATCAACTTCATCTGAGAGAGGTTAGGTTTTTGAAAGCTACCTCTATATAGAATATGTCCTCATTAAAATAGTTGGGTAAGAATTCTTAAGAAGCATAATGGAGATCCGAAATTAGGTAAAACAGACTATTGTTTGACAAATCTCTAAAATAATAACAAATTTTCTTTAACTAAATTTTACACTACAAGAATTCTCATTCGTTATTACAGTGGTCTGTTATAGACTTATAGTAGGTTATAAGGTCGTCAGTAATACAAGCAGAGATTATAATAGGTTTGTCTACTAGTAAATTACAGCAACTTTTCTGCAATAATAACAAGAGATTATAGTGAATTTTGTTGTCGATAAATTACAATAGGCTTTTCTGCAGCTACATATGAAATACAAAATTTTAATTAATTTTTTATTAGGCAAAGTTGTTACTTACAACCTTTTCAACTAGTAATGCAAAGGTAATTACAGTCGGTTAAACCCACTGTTTATGCATTTTTTTTCTAAATCTTTATGTAATTTTCATTAGGGG